>JAXCHO010000011.1:1262500-1862500 GCA_036630365.1 Acanthiza pusilla
CGCAGCAGAGCCCTGGCGGAGCCCGGAGCAGCATCAGCATCCACGCTGGAGCTCGGCTGGAAGGAGAGGAAGCAGAAAGCGCCTGTCAGCTGAAGGCTCCTGTGGCCCTTGTGCCAAGGGCCCGCAGTGGCCAGGCCATGCTGGCTGCGCTCAGCGCGGTGCCCAAAGCTCCCCGGCATTGCTGCCTTTGGGAGGAGAGCGGCAGGGCAGGACATGTGCCAGCGCCCGCAGCCAGCCACGGCAGATGCACCTCCTCGGCAGCTGCCCAGAGCGGGATGCTGCCGTGCTCGCTGCCATCTCCCAAATGCCCTTAGCCCAGGCAGGCCAAGAAGATGGGCACCCACCTCACGCCATCCACCTCCAGCCGAAAAGCTGGTCCCAAACGACGTCCTCTGCCTTCTCCAAGGGCATGTCCCATCCACGCCGCAGCTGCTCCCAAGCACTTCCCGATCCCGACTGGACACCGCCTAGAACGCTTCCTTTAAAAAAAACCAAACAAAGAAATGAAAATAGATTACAGACGCTGAAAAGGGAATAGAACAAAGGTAAAATCTTATCTCTCTCAGGGGCTTGAGGAAGGCCCAACCCCGACATGCTAGGGACAAACCCACCCATGGGGGAGGGAAACCCATGTTTTCTCCCTTCCTTCCCCCCTGCACTGCCTCCCAAAAAGAATGGGAACCCAAAGGAAGCAAGGGGAGGGGAGTAGCCCGAGCCCTTCCATGCCTGCAAACCAAAGCAGCCCAAAGGGCACAGGTTCGGGAGGCCCAGCTCTGCTCCCCCCATGAGGCTTTGTTTGTGTCGGGCTGGCTGCCCCAGCCCCAGCCCAGGGCACGGTGGGTGCTGGGGGCTGTTGCTAGGGCCAGGGGCCGACTCCCACTTGGGAACCAGCCCAGCCCATGGCCCCAGCGCTGCCAAAAAGCAGCCTGGCAGCTGACCGAAGAATGAGCTGCACCTGCCCCAGAAAAGGGGGGAGCCTTCGGTGCCTGGCCAGGCTGTGCAGTGCCCAGAGGTGGGAGCATCCTCCTGGCTGTGGACTCATCTGCACATTCCCTGGGGAGCCTGGCTCTGAAGGAGGTGCCCCAATCAAAGTCCATCGCCTTCAGCTTACCGGGGGCCAGGTCGAGGAAGAGCTTGTCATCCTTGGTGTCGTCCTCGATGTCTCCAGCGGCAGCCCCACCTGGTGCAGCTTCTCCAGGGGCTCCTTCCTCCCTGGGGGTGTGAGAGACCAGGCTGTCAGTGCTCTGCCCAGGGCCCCAGCTGAAGCCCGTGAAGCAGCACAAGCAAAAGCAGCTTGCATGGTGGCCAGCAGTGCCGGGAAGAGCAGCTCAGCTCCAGCACGAGAGCTGTGTGTCTCCATCTCATGGCCCCTGCTCAGTGATACGGGCATGACAAAAAAGGCTGCGTTTCTTGGATTTTTCTTGCCAAGGGATTTGTGTGCAGCTGCCACTTACCAGGCTCATGGATCCAACAGGCCATGTGGCTCTCTCCCTTCTCCTACGGCAGATGAATATCCTGCATCCAAGGATCACAGAACAGGTCTTCCAAGGAAGGCCTGTCCAAGGAGTGCAAGGATAAACACCACCGGATGAGCTCTCGGCACTCTGGGGAGAGAAAGCAGAAAGCGCTGGTCAGTTGGAGAAGGCTCCTGTCCACTTTGCCCCACTACTGCTGAGCGTGCCCAGCCTATGCTGGAGATGCTCAGAGCTGTGCCTAAACTTCCCCACGGATTCTCTGTTTTGGAGGAGAGCAGGAGAGCAGGACACCTCCTCAGCAGCTGCCGGAGCGGGATGCTCGTGAGCCCGCTGCTGTCTCCCAGCCCTGCTATTCCCCCCCGTGCCACAGAGATGAGGATGCACCTTGAGAGAGCCGTTGTGGCAGCGGGAGCTGGCCCCAGCTGATGTTTCGGCCCTTGCTGAAAGGGTGCTTCCCGCAGACCATCTGGTGCAGCAAGATGCCCAAGGACCAGACCGTAGCTGGCTCGCCGTGGTACCACCCAAAGTGGTTCCATTCCGGGGGGCTGTAGGCTGGTGTTCCTACGGAATACACACACACTTCATCAGGGCAACGCTGCCTGCTGCCAGAGCCTCGCCCCAGCATCCCTGGGCATGTGGGCACGCCGTGTGACCTGCTGCCTTCTGGCCAGCCCCTGGGACTCGTGTACAAACTTTGGCTTGTACAAGGAGCCACTGGGCCTGGAAGAGGGCAGCGGAAGCCCTGGGAAGGCCCAGCCATGGCATGCCAAGGAAAAAGCCACTCAGTGCTGAGGAAAAACCAAGCCTTCATCCTCCCTGCCTGCACTGCCCCAAAAAACAACAAGCCCAAGCAAATGAGGGGAGCAGAGCAGCCCAAGCCCTTCCTCGCCTGCACACCAAACCGGCTGGTGCACAGGTTCTGGCCCCCCTCTCTGCTACCCCCATGGGTGTTTTTTTCACGCTGTCTGCCTCAGTCCCAGCCCCGGTCCTGGGCAGAGTGGGTGGCGAAGGCTCTCAGCAGGGCTGGAAGAGGCTCCCCCCTTGCCCTTCACCCCCACTGAAGAGCTACGTGGCTAAAGAGACAAGCCCATGACTGGCAGCAAAAGGGACAATCCCTGGTGCCACACCCAAGTGTGGCCCTCTGATGTTCGGCCCTGAGGTGCTGGGAGCGGACTCCTGGCAGGGCTCACCTGCAAAGTGGGTGTACGCTTCGTCCTGGAGGTAGGTGCCACAGCCAAAGTCGATCAGCTTGGCTTCTCCAGTGCACAGGTCGACGACGATGTTCTCTGGTTTAATGTCCCTGTGCAGGACCCCGCGGCTGCTGCAGTGCCGCACAGCCTCCAGGACCTGGTGGAACAGCTCCCGCGCCACCTCCTCTGACAGGAAGCCCCGCGCCCGAATGAAGCGGGAGAGGTCCTGACACCGCTCCGGGCGCTCCATCACCATCCAGAAGCTGTTGGAGAGCTCAACCCACTCCAACAGCTGGACGATGCCACGGAACCCTGTGGACACCCTGTGCAGCAGCACGATCTCCAGGGGTGCGCTGGTGCCGTCGGGCTGCGGGAGGAGCACCATGCCGTCAGTGGGGCTGAGGCCGAGCGGGGGCTCTGCAAGCCCTCAGCCAGCCCGGGATGCTCTGCGTCCTCCGCCGAGCCCACGTCTGCCCTCCCTCCCTCCCTGCCTCCCTCCCTCCCTGCCTCCCTGCCTCCCTCCGTCCCTCCCTCCCTCCTCCTCCCTCACCGCATCCTGGCGCCTTCCAGCCTGCCGCGCCCCGGCTTACCCCCACGGGCCCGGCACGCCCCGCTTTCTCCCGCTGGCCCCGCTCACTCACCAGCTCGCCCCAATGACGGATCCGGCTCCGGGACACGCTTTTGATGGCCACCTGCAAGCCAATGCGAGCAGCGGCCTCAGCTCAGCGCCCGCCCTGCCGTGCCCCACCCAACCTTTCTCCTCCTCCTCCTCCTCCGCCCGCCGCCCGCCCCGCCACTCACCGGGGCGCCGTCCGCCAGCCGCGTCCCGGAGTACACACTGCCGAAGCCGCCGCGCCCCAGCAGCGAGCCCAGGCGGTAGCGCTCCTGCAGGGCCTCCTGCGCCGTCCCTGCGGGCGAGACGCGGCTCTCAGCCTTCGGCCCGGGGCCACACACGGCCCCCGACCGCCTGTCAACCGCCCCGGGCCGGGCATCCCCCTCCGAACGGGGCACCGGCGGCTCGGGACCGGCGGCCGCGCTGCCGAGCGCCGGAGCTCGGGCCGGGGAAGCCGCAGCCGAGGCGGCGGGAGCGGCCGCGCCGCGTGTGACCTCCTGGGGCCCCGGGATGAGCCGGGGCCGGGGCCGGGGCCGGGGCCGGGGCCGGGGCCGGGGCCGGGGCCGGGGCCGGAATCGAGGTCCGGGCAGGCGCAGCCAGAAACGGGCGATGCTGCGCCAGGCCCAGCCACTGATGCCCGCCCAGCAGCGCCACAGCCAGGCCAGCGACAGCCGCGCCGAGGCGACAGCGCGGCGTGCCGCCCGGGGGCGGGGGCGGGGGCGGGGGCGGGGGCGGGGACGGGCCAGCCCCGCCCGGGGCCGGGGGCGGGCCGGGCGCATGGCCCCGCCCGGCAGGGGAGAGGGAGCCCGGGAAAGGGAGGGGTGAGCGCAAGCGAGGGAACGCGGGGAGGGTGCGGGACACCGGGGGAGGGAGAGGAGGAAAAAGAGCAGGGATCGCCGCGGGTCCGTAGACCCGCAATAATCTGCCGCCGCTGCTGCCGCCGCTGCTGCTGCTGCCGCCGCTGCTGCCGCTGCCGAACGGCCGGGACCGTTTGTCCGCGTGTCCGTCCGTCCGTTCCCGGTTTGTCCGTTCCCCGCTGGCCCCCGCGCGCCCCGGGCCAGCACCGACCGCTGCGCTGCGCGGCGTGAGCGGAGTCCCGGAGCATGTCTTCCTCGCGCAGCCACGCCAAAGCCACCGCCACTTTTAGCTTCTTCTTCACTAGATTCGCGGTGGGCAGTGGCGCCGAGCCCGGCGCCGTGCCCTCGTCACCAGGGCTCTTGCTGTTTTCTTCTCCGGCTCCAGGTGAAAATCGGAGACTGCCCATAGCATGAAAAGAAAAGAATTCAACCTGCGCTATGCCTGCTGCACGTTGGGTGCCAGTCCAGTAGAGCAGCTCAGCTCTCAGCTGTCTGCCTCCTCCCTGCCAATGCAGCACTTTCACCCTGCAGGAAAGGCCCTCACTGCAAAGGAGCTGCTGGCTGCTTTCTTTCTCCTGCTGAGCATGATGCCATAGGGGCTGGAATTTCCCTTGGCTCGCCTGTCCTGCCTGTGTCCCCTGCCGATTCCCGGTGTCCCCTTCACTGCTGAGCAGCAGGAAAGGCCCTGGCTCTGTGTGAGCACATCCCTGTGTTCCCAACACTGCTTCCACAACCCTGTGTTCCCAACACGACTTGCAGCACAGATCCCAAACACAGCCCCACAGCAGCCTTGGGGAGGAGAATGGACTCTGCCCCAGGCAAAGGCAGCACAGGGAGGTCTGGCTTCAAGGGAAATCTCTTCTCACCGTGTCCCTGCAGAGCACTCAGCTGTGCGGGCTGGCAGTGAGCTGAGACTGGGAGCACTTCTGGGATCAATGGCTCCTTCTGCCCGGCCTCGTAGTGCAGAGGGACTGCAGAGCCCAGACCCTTGCAGCTTTCTGTGTTCCTTTGGGTCATTTTGAAGACTCCATACACCTACGTGTTGACACTGACAATTGGAAGCCTGGCAGGAGTGTGGGCCAGGAGAATGGCTTCACATTTCTGAATGTTTCTGGTTCCCTTCTCTTTTCTGTTTTCTCAGCGCAGCCTGTCCCTGCCTTGCTGCCCAGTATCCACACCATGTGGAAGCACCATGCCAATCACTCACCTCCCCATACCACACAGAAGGACCTTCAATTCAGCCCAAACAATTTAAACAAATGAAAAAGAGAGCTGGTTCGACTCTTCTAGTGCTGGGTTGAAAAAACAAAGAAGGCCTGTGAGAGGGGAAATGTTTAAGTTTGGAACAACTGAGAACTGCAATACGTGGCATAACTAAACCTGCACAGAAAAGATCACTAAATCACTTTGGAGCCATAAATATATTCTTTCCTGGGGATTTTAAGGCCTATAATATTTAGCTAAAGCAAGGGGACAGAGCATTTGCTAGGAGAGAAAAAAAGAAAAGAAAATGAATGGATATTTTGTTCTTAGTGTACCTACTGTATCTTAATAGACATAGAACCATCAGTACTTGAAATCAAACTGACCACAGCAAGTTTGTATTTTAGAAGGAAAAACACAGTTCAGAGGGAACAACAGGATTTGCTTCTCTGAGCATTAAACAGGTTAGAGAGTAACAATTCTTTTTTCCTCCAGCATTCAATCCTCACAGACCACATCTCTGCTATCACTGACTGCAGGGTGAGTTTTATTTGGAAATAGTTAGAAAGCTCCAGGGGTACTTGGCAGCTTCTGCCAGGAGCTCTTCTGCAGACACTTTTAGGGCACACTTGAGGAGAGATCCTTCTCCTCTGTATGCCCATGCAGCCCCTGGCATTGCTGGTGATTTGCAGGGGTTCTAAACAGGAAAAGTCCTGTTCCAAGGCGCCCCTGAGCACAGGCTTCCCAACACAAGCCCTGGGGAAGGAAGGCAGCGTGTTAAGAAAGGACAGTTCTCCAGTCCCAGTGCCTTCACCTCTGTGCCTATGCCTGAGTCAGCCTAGGTGGAAATCAGCAGCTGGTGACTCAAGGTCCACAACAGATGCATTTCAGGGAGTTTTAGCTTGGACCAGCCTTGCTCCAACCTTGGAGAGCAAATACCTGCAACGAGCTGGAGTATTTCAGTGTCTCTTTGGCTTTAGTTGAATTCCAAAAGTTTCCTTTCCAAAGTGGTTATCAGTAAAACACTGAAAACCCTTTCAAGTGTGCATTTTCCTTGTGGCAGCTTTTGTCTAAGAATACCAGAATTGGTTCATCTCATAGAAGGTATGACCGGCTGAAATACTGTGAATTGCTGGGAAGTCATGACTGAAGCTGGGCTTAGGTGTGATTGTGGTCAGGATCCCCTTCGGGTCAGCTCTGAAGGGATATGAACTGATCCTGCAATTTTGATTGGACAGCAGCACTGGCTAAAGGAGTCAGTCTTTCAATGGCTATGAATATTTCCCCTCCCTGCCTGCTGCTTTTCTGGGCAGAGGTGTCCTTAGAGGTGCTTGAGGCAAAGCGCCCTGGGCAAATTCCTGTGTCCATTGCTGCCTCCCTGCAGGACCCTGGCAGAAGGTGCTTGTTTCTGATCCCAAGTGCTTTTCACAGGCCAGGCTCCCTGGGCTTGCATTAGAAGACGAACTAGGGAGGGTCCCAGCCCCATTGGGATCAATTCCCTGCCATGTGGTCACCCCAAAGCGGTGGTGCTTAGTCACTGAGGTGGTCATTAAATGGATTTCTAAGTTCTAATGCAGTGTCTTGCTGCCACAGGGAGCCTGAAATGCCAGGAGCTCGGGCTGTGCCCGCCCGCTGCCAGCCCAGCCCCATGGCGCTGTGCCACATCCCGGGCAGACAGAGTGCACTGAGGAAAAGTCCTTTATTCGCAGTTCAAACAGGTGTGGACGTCAAGAAACAAAGCCAAATGAAAGCAAGGCCTCCCTGCGCCTGCCCTCTCCTCAGGCTCCTCCGTTCCTCCTGCCCTGAGGGCCGCGGGGGCGAACAGCGTCCTGAGGGCAGCGCCGGGATGGGGATCGGGATCGTCCTGAGGGCAGCGCCGGGATGGGGATCGTCCTGAGGGCAGCGCCGGGATTGGGATCATCCTGAGGGTAGGGCTGGGATCGGGATCTTCCGAGCCTGTCCGGGATCACCCGGGCAGCTCTGGATCGTCCGGGCAGTGCCTGGATCTGCAGGGAAGCTCCTGGATTATCAGAAGGAGCCCCCATGGCTGCCGACGCAGCCGCAGCAGGAAGGGCCCAGGGCCTTCCACAGGAGCTGGCACAGCCTCCTTGGGACAAGTCCCGGCTGCTGGCCATCCTCAACACGGGGCTGTGACACACACAAGGAACGTGTGGGCCAGGGCACCAATGCTGCTCTGAGCCCTGGGGCCCGGGGAGCACTGAAATCAGCAGGTGTGGCACAGTCCCTGCCCAAGCAGACCTGCCACCCCCCGAGCCCTGGCAGTGCCGGTGCCATCTCCTGCCCCAGAGACCTGTGCCCCCGGGGGCTTCTCTGCCACAGGGCAGCCAAAGCCAGCATTGGTGCATTGGTGTCTGTGCTCCTTCCCGCAGGTGGCTGTTGGCAGGAGCAGCTGGGGCAAGTGGTGGCAACACTTGGTCTCTGTCAGAAGCTCTTCCTTCATGTTGGAATTATTTTCTCATCGGTTTCCTGCAGCACAAAAACATCCTTGCTATGAAGGCGCAGAAAAATCTTGCAATTAATAATCCTAAATTCAGGAAAGCTTTACTTCCCATTGCTCAACTCAAGTACTTCAAAGCAGTTGCAGACTTCCTAAATTAATTGCTGTGGCCAGAGATCGTAAAAGATTTGCATCCCATCTCAAAGCAGCAACACATTAGCCTTGACATTGTTCATTAGGAGTCACCTACAAAAAAATAAGCACTAAAGGGAGCCAAAAAAAAAAAAATAGCCATTCTTTGGTTTACAAATGGTTTTCTATGAAGGTATAATAATATGATAATTCTATTAAGGAATAAAAGCTGTCAAGAAATGAAAGTCCACTCAGTGTTACAAAAGTACCCCAAACGAGTACATTGCAAAAAGGCTAATCCTCCCCCTGCTACAGATATCAAATTGGCCAAGACAGTACAGCTTTCCCCTCTTCTTCCCTGCATGAGAATCAGGGCCACTAATACTAAGTCCCAGATATTCCTCCTGCCCTTCATAACCAAAGCTGTGCAAAACCACAGATGCTGCCTTCAAACTGAGTCAAATTGCAGCCTAGGCCTCTCACCTTGCAGACAACTCCTTCCCCAAAACCCCCACCAACACCAAGCCCCCAAAGCCCCGCACAGAAGCCCTCAACACCCTCCCAACACCGTCACCTGGCCCGGTCCCTGCGCAGAGCTTTCCCAGCCTCCAGCAGAGCCCCTGGTTCCCTGCACGTGCCGTGGGATGGCACTCGGGAGGATCTGCTCCAAGGCCTTCCCTGCTACCCAGCTCAGGCTGCCAGGCCTACAGCTCCTGGGTCATCCTTGTGACCCTTCCTGGGCATGGCTGTCACATTTGCACAGTTCCGCTCAGCTCAGACTTCTCCAGTTAAGCAGCACTGCTGGTAAAGGATCGAGAGCAGCGTGGCAAGCTCTTTCTGCAGCTCCCTCTTTACTCTCGAGAGGGGCAGGTAGAACATTCCCCAGGAAAGCACCTGGTGCCACCAGCTGTGGGAGGCACCAGTCAGCTCTGGGGAGACCCTTCAGCACTGGTGTATCCTGAGGGAACACCGCGGTGCTTGACCTGTAGGTACCCACGCCAGCTTCAAATCAGCTGCCTCAGCTTGCAGGGCCTCTCTTGGCCAGCGTCCTGACGTGTGTGCAGGACTGCTGCGAGGCACTGCTGCGACCCAGGGGGACAGGACTGGCTGTCTTGTGTACGTGTAGCAGCCCCTCACACAGCCTGGGTCACCCCGAAAGCAACAAACGCTCACGTGTCAGCAGAGAGGAGCAAGGAGCACTCAGCTCCTCTCAGGGGATCTCAGCTGGCCTTGCTCAAGAACATGCCCCATTTGAAGGCCTGCTAATGCCCAGCTGCCAGAAATGCCTGCCTTGTGCTCCCCAGGATGCACAGCAAGAGCCCATGAGCAGGATGCTCTGGGAGCCAAAGCTTGCAAGCCTTTTCTGAGGCCAGGGACACACCAAGATCAGCCAAGACTCTCCATGCTGCCTGCCCACAGAGCCCAGCTCTGTGCTGGCCCTGGCCCAGAGCAGCTTCTGCCAAGCAAGAGGCAAATGCATCTTGCCAAGACTTTAAACACACCAGGCAGGTAAGATGGGACAAGGGTGTGCATGAAGGGTTTTTAATTCACAGCTCTCCAAGAGAGCTTGGGGCTCTCAGCTGGACAGAGATGCTCCTGCTCAGAGCTCTCTCGAAAGGGAGGTAACACACCCTGCTGCAGCTGCTTGCCTTGGTCTCCGCAGGTGCGGGTGGATGCCAAAGCTGCTCTTCGCAGCTTCTCCCTTCCCCTGCCCCTCTGCCAAGTGCAACAGGCCTCAAGGACTGAAAGGACCACAGGGAGCTACAAGGAGACAGTGGCACCTGCCTCACTGGCAGCTCCTTGGGAAGCACTTGCCTTGAGAAGCAAGCCCCTTTCCTCCAAAGGCATTGCCCCAAATGGCGACTTTTCCTGGGGAGCACCAACACGCTCTTAAGAACCCCTGGCAAGGCTGAATGACTTCTGGTCCTTTCAGAACAGGCACTCCAGCTCTAGCTCACCCTGCCCCAAGTGTGTGTCCAGGTGTAGGCTCAGACAGGCAGCCCCAGGCCCTCTGCAAACACAAGCTGCCTGCTGCCTCTGCACTGCCTCAGCTCCTGCCTGCGGTCACGGCAGCAAAGCCAGGCTGCTCCCAGCCAGACAGCAGAGCCCTGTTGCCGCAGCAGGATGTTCTTGGGAGCACCTTCCAGGACTCTCCGCTGTGCACGCAGCACTTTTTGTGCCCACTCTGAACAGTCTTTGGAACACAGAGCACAACCTGGCTGGCTCTGGGATCAGCAGACTGTGGCAGGACATTTCCCCCTACCACAGCAGAGCTCATCTGTTCGATCAGCGGGTGCGATAATTCCGGGCATTCTCCCCCTCCCTTGAATGGGTGAGTTAACCCAGGTCGGACAGGCATCTGGTAAAGGAGTTATTTCTGCCACCGGAGAGATGGGATACAATAAACATCCCTGCTGACAAGGAACAAATTGCCTTGAGAGCAAGATGTTGGGAAATAAGCTGGAATTTCTGACTGACAGACACCTCACCTTATAAACTCTAAAATCTACACAAACTTTCACAGAGGCAGAAGCCTCCTACACAGACCCTTGAAACACGTAGGGCTTTTCCCTAAAGTTTGGACACATCTTCACAGATATTTTTCCAGAAATTGACGGAAAGGACTTTGTGTGTACTCCATCGTCAATTAGGTGGTTGTTACAAACTGGTTTAAACACAGATGAGCAGACAAAATTAAGTGTCTGTGCATAAAACAGAAAGATCTTTGAAGGTTGAAAGGATTTTCAAAAAATGAGATAAAAAGCAATTCAGATTAAATTTGGTGCCAACAGATGTATATCTTTTTAGTTAATAGTAAGAGAGGCAGAGAGAAAGAAAGAGGAAAAGTAGAGAAAAGTTAGAAAAAACTAAGGTTACTTGAAACAGCATAGGATAGGTCACCAGCACTCTGTGCTACCTGAATTGCTGCTGAGACAGGGTGGGGGGAGGGAAGCAGACATAACGACGAAGCACTTTTTGAAGCCTTTCTCTTATTATCAGGCCCTTACATCCCAGCCCGTGATTTGGCATTATTTCACTAGACATTGATGTAGCTTTCTTCGGTGGTGATGTGTGGTAAGATAGGAAAAGGCTGCGGGCAGCCTAGATCTTGGTAAATTACAGCTTATCAAGAGAAGAAGAGTAATAAACAAGAGAAATAAACAACCTTATAAGGGAAGCAAGCAGAAAGGACATGTATGGAGAGTTTGCTAACCAACTGTAAGGTAACAAGGTACACCTGTTATGGGTGTGGCAAAGAGGGTATAAAAGACTGTACTGCAGGATAATAAACAGTTGAGCTGAAGCTGATGATTGCCTCCACTTGGAGTGTCAGCCTTTTTTGTCTGCTGTCAGTGGTGGTTTGAATGTAGTGTACAGAGGGAGAGAAGGAAAGGAGCAAGCATTGTATCATGCATTCAACCAGGCCAATGTCAGCAATTAGGAACACAATTCCAGTGACAGTTGTTATTCCAATTGGAGCTAACCATCTTCCCCACCCTGTGAGCCCAAGAGACTCTAGGATGGTACTGACCCATGAACTATCAAACACTTCTCATGGTTGCATTGCATGAAACAAATTTCTGCTATGCTTCCTTATTTCTCTCATCTTAGCTCGTGCCTCCTCAGAGGAGGTAGAGGCATTATGAATTGTTCTGCAACACTCAGTTTCTGTCAAATTCAACATTCCACAAACTCCTTGTTCCTTTAACCATATCATATCCATGGCTAATCTGTTTTGCAAAGTCCTTTTAGTACTTTGCTGGACTTGGGTGTTTAATTCTCCCAATGCATGTTGTGACCAATTGCTTAATACATTTAATCACCAGGTAATATCTTCTAATACAAATTGGTGTCTTTTTAAGGTGACAGAGGCAGTAAAGACATTTTCCAGGAGTAGGGATTCTTTTTTGTCCAGTGGTATAGTAATCTGGAAAGTCAATTCCCTCAATTGCTCCTTCTGCCCTTTGTGTTGCCCTTGCAGAGGGACCACTGCCACAGTGACGTTCTCTAGACACTTTAGCGAAAGTAAAGATGTGTCTGGGGCCAAGGGAGGGGATTCCAATGCCACACCTAAGCCCAGCATGTTGTTCTAATGACAAATGCAAATCCAATTTCCCATCAGAGCATCCCCAAGCCATTCCAAGAGGGGCGATATGTTCTTCTTTGGCCCATTCCTGGACTGGGCCGGCCGGGTTCCCTGTGTATCTTGCTCTACCCCTCCATGTCCCGGCTTATCGGCGTGCCTGCGTATCGTTATGTCTCTGTCTGTCTCCAGTTCTATTTCGGTGCATAACAAGTTGTACAGCTGCACAGTTCTGTGTCTTTTGTTACAGGGCTATGGAGGCATTGGTGGGTGCTTTGGTGTTTGTATAGTCCTGTTTCCTTTTTTTGCTGCATACAGCCATTTTTATAGAGATGACAATATATTTACACACCACCAATAGTTGTGTTGATCTCTGCATAAATTTCTACATAAACATGCGTCGCATAGTACAGTTTTATCTATGTATGAGTGTCTATGGAAGCATGCATTGCATTGTACGGTTTTGTTCTAGCTCTGTGGGGATGTAGAGACTGCGATGGGTGTTTGTCTCTTTCTATCCCAGCACGGATCTGTATAGGCACAACTCTGTAACCTGTTAGACATGAGGTGGTGTGAACTGGTGTTTGTATCTTCCCATGTAGTCAGCAGAGATGGAACAATCTGTAGGAAGCTAGGAACAGAACTTGTTAATTGTGTAGAAGCAGTGCAGTCCTGGTGAGCTGTAATAAATTGCCTTTTTCAGGGGAAGTTGGCTTTGGTGCACTTCTCTCTAGGCAGCGCCGCTGTAGCAATGTGCAAACCGTGGCATTTTGAAACTGAAGCGGCTGTGGATTTGTGTTCTTCAGAGCATTTAGCAGGTGTGCGCCCTAGGATCCGGGAGGCTTTTGGCAAGGAGTGATGATGGGGGCTGGGGGACAAGAGGCAGGCGTGCCCTGCCCATCCCCAGGTGCGCAAAGGCGCGGCAGCAAAGCCTCCAAGGCTTTGGGGAGGCGGCAGAGCCTCCCCAAAGCAATTACAGTTTCTTGACAGTCCTCCAGGTGCACTCCTGGTGAAATGCAGACATGAGACAGGGCTTGGGCACTTTCATCAGTTTCTCCAATTAGCACGATTGGCAAGAATTCCGAATGAGAAGCACAGTTAATGAAGTAATTCCTCCTCTTGGTTGGAAGCCCCACTGAAGGCTCTGCCTTGCTTCTAGATGCCCATTTTTTGTATCTAAATACACGGGGAAGTGAAATAGCCTTGTTTGACTGAAGGAGCAAGACTGGACTAGAATTCCTGGAATGTGTTTGCCTGACAGGATAGGAGAAGTACTGCAGGTAGCTAAGAAATGATAGAATTACACAATCCTAGTCTACAGAGCTATGGACTGAGGAAAAATAAATAAAAAGCAAAAACCTTTTGGCATCAGAGTGTCCCCTCAGAGAGCAGGCAGAGGGCACACATGTGGCCTCTGGGAGAGGCTGGTGGGCAGGAGGGTGGTGGTGCTGGCAGGCAGAGGAACCTTGAGGGGCTGGAGAAGAGCTGGCAGGAAGCTGCTGCAGCTGAACGAGCAGCAGAAGAGGCAAGTCCTGCAGAAGAGGCAAGTCCTGCAGCTGGGGAGGAGAAGGAGGAGGAGGAGGAGGGGGAGCGGGGGAAGGGGGGGAGGAGGGGGAGGAGAACGAGGAGGAGGAGGAGGAGGAGGAGGAAGAAGCCCTTGCAGCAATAGAAGCTGGGGAAGGGGCAGCTGTGAAAGCAGGTCCTGCTGGAGGCCAGGCTGAGCGATTTGGAGGGGCCAAAGAGCCCCTAGGGCCAAGGCAGCTGACGGTGCACAGGCCTGCAGGAGGCACAGCCTTGGCAGCAGCTGGAGGGAGCTGAGCCTTGGCCTCGTGTGTGTCCAGCTCGGGGCTGCCGCGGGCAGAGTCGCCTTTGGCCGGGCCCGGCAGGAAGCCCTGCCCCCACTGCCCCACCCCAACTGCCCAGGCCAGGCTCCGTTGGGCTCGGACCGTTGGTCAGTTGGACTCAGCGTCCACGAGAGGCGGCAGCAGCAGCCCAGAGCTGTCTGTTGTGCAGATCCAAAGTGTGAGAAAGTGAATTTCTGACCAAGCGGCACCAGCCCAACTTTTGAGTGCCGCTTGGAATCCTCGCCGTGAGCGAGAGGCCCTCGTCTTTGAGGCGAGACCAGGGTCCTCCTGTGCCAGGCAGGATGGGCCAGGCCAAGAGCTGCTTCGGCTCCAGGTGAGCTCCCCCAGAGCCCCGAGACACACGGCCACGGCCGCAAGCCACAGCAGAAGGGGCTGCCCTTCTCATGGCTGCCACTCTCTGCTCTGCAGGAAGGTTCTCAGCAGCGACGAGGCCGTGCTGAGCTCAGATGTGGCTCTGAGGCACGGCCCAAAGAGGAGTGAGAGGCGCCTTCTCCTCCTCCAGGATGAGCTGGTGGTCGCCAAGCTGCAGTAAGAGCCTCAGGGCCCAGCCGCCTTTGCCCCATCCCTGTCCCTGGGCCGGGGCACAGCCAGCCTGGCCTAAGCCCCAGCCTCCCAGCCCCTGGGGGCTCCACGCACCGCTGTGTGTGCCGACATTGGTGGGCGGTGGGGACAAGGGGGGGACACACCAGGGCTCTGCCCCGGGGGACGCCAGGGAGGCCACGTGCCCCTCACTGCTTTCCTCTGCTCTCTGCAGCCAGGGCACCACCCTGCGCCCACGGCTCCGCCTGGCCCTGGACCAGCTGTGGGTGCTGAGCGGCGGCGAGGAGGCAGTGCTGCCCAGGGAAGAGCAGCAGCAGGAGGGCAGCCATGAGGATGCTACCTCCATCATCCTCGTCTGGCCCAGTGGCTCCTGCATTGCCACCTTTGGGTGAGTCGTGGAGCCACGTGTCGTGGCAGGGCAGGAGAGCTTGCCAGCCGTGGGAAGCAGGAGGCCTTTGGCAGCCTTGCCGTGGCCTCTGGCCTCCGTGCAGAGCGGGAGCAGGGAGTGGCCTGTGTCCCACCCAGTCAGCTTTGGCTTGCCAAAAGGCAAGGGCAAAAGCTGCTGCTCTGGCAGCTCCCAGGGAGCCAGGGCTTGGGCAGCACCTCTGTCCCGTGCCCACCACAGGGCTTGGTCCTGCCCTTGTGTCCCTGGGCATTGGGAGGGGCATGCGGGCGTGCGTGTAGACCCCCAGGGTGCTGGGGAACAGCAGGGCCTGACGCTGGTTCTCCTCTCTTCCTGCAGCTCCCAGGCGCTGAAGGAGCAGTGGGTGGGCACACTGCAGAGGTAAGCTGCTGCTGCTGCTGCTGCTGCAGGGGATGCTCCCGCAGCAGCCGCACAGCTCCTCAGCTGGGGAGAGCTGTCCCTGCGGCTGCGGGCAGCTGTCGGGCACAGCTGCCTGACAAGGCACCACAGGCGGCTGTGGGCTCACCCGGCTCTCTGCCTGTCCCTTTTGCCACTCCACAGGAGCCCCGGAGCCCGAGTGAGCCGCCTGCCGAGCATCCAAGCCGTGGCCGCGGAGCTGAAGGGCCGCCGTGCAGTGAGTGTCTCTCTGCTGCAGGCTCTGTGCCCGAGCGCTTCTCCGTGCGCCCAGCCCCAGAGGCGCGGCTGCTCACCTTCTGGCACGGCTTCTCTCTTGCGCAGGGCAGGACATTGAGCGGCAGGAAGCTGGAGCGGCTGCTCGCAGAGCTGGAAAAGGTGAGAAGAGCTGCCTTTCTGCCCACGGTGGCCTCTGGCTGTGCTGGGTGCCGGGGAGGCGTGGCTAGCACAGTGGCCTCGTGTGCGGGGAAGGGAAGCAAGGCTCCCTGGTGCCACAGGGCGAGCAGAGGCATGGGGAGCCAGCGGCAGCGCCGGCACGTCCTTGCTGCTGCCAGCGGCAGCACTGCTGCTGTGCGGGGCAGAGAGGCCGCGGGGCAGAGGCTGCCAGCCGTGTGCCGCGCTCAGGCTGCTGGGGCTGGGGGCGGCTGGCCGGGGGCCCTCTGTGCTGCAGGGCTGCTCTGCAAGCAAACCTCGATTCTTGCAGGCTGATCCCCAGCAAGCGCCTGCCACGGCCCCGTCCGACAACGGAGGACAACTTGGCCGCTGCCCAGGTGAGTTTGGGGAGGAAAGGCCAGCCTCTGCTCTGGCAGTGAGCTGCACTCGCTTGTCCCCTGAGTGTGGCTGTGCAGGTGTGGCACCCGAGGGGGGACATCCGCTGCTGCCCACAGCTTGGAGAAAAGCAGGGCCAGGGCTGGAGCAGCTTATCCCAGCACCACACCAGTTCTCAGGAGCCTCTGAGCCGCAGCCACACTTGCAGCTGCCAGCTGGGTGTGCCTGGAGTACCACATGGCTCTGCACAGCGCTCTAGGCAGGCAGGGCAGGGCAGGGCAGGCTGCGACAGCACTGGCCTGGTGGTCTCCAGTGACAAGCTTTGGTTCTGTTTTCCTTTGCAGGAGGAGGGAGCAGCAATATTGGTGACAGCAGCAGGACAAGGAGGAGGTGGCTGCCATGGCCCTTTGCCCTGCGGTGGGGCCCAGCTGGGGCTGCCCAGGCTCCAGGGCAGGAGGGCTCCGGCTGCAGCAGGGCGCTCTTTGGGCAGCCCCTGGCAGCCATCTGTGCAGAGGACGGCACTGTGCTGCCCCGGCCCATCCAGGTAAGGCAGCCCGCACAGGGGCTGCCCATCCCTGTGTCCGGCTGCTGCACAGCCAATGTCCCCATGCACGGCCCCAGCCAAGGGCCACAGGGCTCTTCAGCCGTGGCTCAGCCTTCTGCTGCCAGCCCCTTGATGGCAGGAGGCAGGGAGCCCAGGCTGGGGAGGAGCTCTGGCCCTGGCCACTGCTCTTGGACCGGTCCAGCTCCTCACACATGTCCCTGCCCTCCTGCCTCTCCTGCAGGAGCTGCTGGCTGTCCTGCGCCAGCAAGGGCCCACAACAGAAGGCATCTTCCGCAAAGCGGAGAGCGCCAGGGCAGTTCAGGAGCTGCGGCAGGCCCTGGATCATGGCCTGCCCGTCGACATGGCAAGCCAGCCGGTTCTGCTGCTGGCCGTCGTCCTAAAGGTGAGCCCTCCTGCCCTGCAGCCACAAAGGCTCCTGCCTGGGCTGCCATGGACTCTGAGGCTCACCAGCAGCCCTTGGCATTGCAGGACTTCCTAAGAAGCATCCCCTCCAAGCTCCTCGTCACAGACCTCTACGAGGACTGGATGGCAGTGATGCAGATGGCCAGCAGGGAGGACAAGATCTCTCAGCTCAAAATGTAAGCTTTAGTGGGCAGCAGTTACAGCTCTGCAGCAGTCATTGCTCCAAAGCTGGCATTTGCTTGGAAGGGGGTGGTCTCCTTCAAAGGCTGTGTTTTCGGGCACCTCGCTCTTGGAGCCTGGCACTCCCATTTTGGGGCAATGCACAGCAATCCTTCCCTTGTGTGGGCTCGGGGCAAATCAGCAGCTGGGAAGCAACACCGCACTTCCTTCCTGCAGGAGCATGGGACCCCGACCGCTGGCTGAGAGCGCCGGCAGAGCTGTGCAACACAGCCGCTGGCTGCACCCCTGCCTGGGGCAAGCTCTGGGGACAGCTGTGGGCAACATGGCCCTGCTGATGAACATTGCCTTCCTGTTCCCTCAGGGTGGCCAAGAAGTTGCCTGCAGCCAACCTGCTCCTCCTCAAGCAGCTGCTGGCACTGCTGCAAGACATCGGCCAGCACACATCCAGCAGCCGAATGAGCTGCAGCAACCTGGCCATCTGCCTGGGGCCAAGCCTGCTGAGCCCAGCGCAGGAGGAGCAGCTGAACTTGGAGGCCATGATGGCCGAGAATGACAAGGTAATGCTGTCCTCAGCAGCCAGCTGCAGCCTGGCCGGCCCACGGCAGCTTGGCTGCCCAGAGGTGCCTGTGCCTGGCAGCGCCTCTCTGCAGCCAAGGCTGGAGCAGGAGCTGCCTGCAAGAGCTGCCCCTGCAAGAGGCAGCGCCTTGTGTGCAGAGGCAAGGCTCAGCAGTGATGGCAGGTGCTGCTTGGCACGCTGTCAGGCCCCAGGGCTGAGAGCAAGGCTTTCCTGTGTGCAGGTGAAGGTGCTGGTGGACTTCATGATCTTGAATATGAAGGAGATCTTTGGGGAGGAGACTGCTGGCCAGGAAGAGTCACCCGCACCCACAGAGACATGCACAGGTAGGAGCAGGAAGGGAGGCTTGTCCCAGCCTGGCACTGGGAGTCCCAGCAATCTCCACGTCCAGCAGACAAGAGGCACAGGGCTCGTTTGTGGCTTTTGCTTTGTGTGCTCTTGTCTTTCAAGACATTGCTTGGCTGCATTTTGGTGCTTTTGCTTTCTAGAGCTGCACCAGGAGGAGCAAAGTGGCCCTGCAAGGCAGGCAGATGAGGAGCCCCAGGCACAAAGCTGTCCCCATGAATCGCCCTCGCTGCCAGACAGCAAACAAGAAGAGAGGGCAGAGGCCACGCTGCTGGAGGCCCAAAAGGCAGAGGTATATCATCGACAGAAACACGGGCACAACACATCCTGGAAAAGCACAGATTTTGTCACCCACCTCTTGAGATTTTGCCTTCCTTCTTTCCTGCCTGCCTGCCTGTGTGCCTCTGCACTCACAGTTTGCTTCTGCAGTGCTTTAGGCATGTGCGTCCTCATTGGACAAGATACTTGTAAATGAAAGCAGCACAGGGGGTCATGGCCAACTTGAGAGCCCTTGTGCTCAGATGCCAGCTCATGCCAGCTGCCTCCAGTCTCTTTGGGGGCAGCTGTACCGTGCGTGTGGGGGCTGATGCAAAGCAGCGTCTGCTCTGTGCAGCTAAGGGAGTGATTTTGCAGTGAATGCCTTACTCCTCCAGGCTGTCTCTTGCCACCTCTCACCTACAGAATTTCTATTTTAGGCACGTCCAGATTTGCCTCCAAGCACCTGTGAGTGCTCCACAGAGTCGCAGGCAAAGGTTGAGGCCCTGATGAGCCCTTCCGAGTCAAGCAGGTAAGAGCAGC
Source organism: Acanthiza pusilla (assembly GCA_036630365.1). NCBI lineage: Eukaryota > Metazoa > Chordata > Aves > Passeriformes > Acanthizidae > Acanthiza > Acanthiza pusilla. Next base: position 1,281,367 of record JAXCHO010000011.1, read on the forward strand.
TCCCAGATGCTCCAAGAAGAAGAGACTTAGCTCCTGACTCCTGGCTATGCTTATCTAATCCAACCATGCATGGAAAGGCTTGCAGGCTACCCCAAGGCAGAGGAAAAGAGACGAAAACGTAAGCTAGTTGAGGCCTGGGCAGGAGATGGGGACTATGAGCCAGTGAGGAAGAGGCAGAGGAGAGGCAGCAGCAGATACAGAGAATGGAGGAGGCTGCGGCAGCTCAAGAAGCTCAGGTATGGATGTGCCAGGCTCTGCTGCCTGCCTTTCCCTCCGCACTGCCTCAAGTCAGCCCAAGGCGCTGGCAAGGGCTGCTGCTGGTTAGGGCTTGGCAAGAGCTCCATGGCAGCTCTGCAGGGCTCTGCAGCCCTTGCCTTCCTCCATGGCCATGTGCTTGTACCTCTGCAGGAGGAGTGCTGTGCTTGGGGTGAAGCTGCCTAGGGAGAAGGTGTGAAGATGGGGCAGCTAGAGTGCCTCTCCCTGAAATTCTAGATCCAGTTACTTATAGTTGCATTTTTGAGATCATCTTTTCATTCTGGACGCATTTATTTCAAAAGATGGAGCTCCATGGATTTTGAGGTAGGTCTCAATATTTGGAGAGAGAGATGCTGCTTTTCGCCCTCTTTCCACACTCTGCTGCACACTCTGTGGGCAACATGGCCCTGCTGATGACCACTGTCTTCCTCTTCCCTCAGGGGGGCCATGAAGTTGCCTGCAGCCAACCTGCTCCTCCTCAAGCAGCTGCTGGCACTGCCGCAAGACATTGGCCAGCACACATCCAGCAGCCGAATGAGCTGCAGCAACCTGGCCATCTGCCTGGGGCCAAGCCTGCTGAGCCCAGCGCAGGAGCAGCAGCTCAACTTGGAGGCCATGGTGGCTGAGAATGACAAGGTAATGCTGTCCTCAGCAGCTGGCTGCAGCCTGGCCGGCCCACGGCAGCTTGGCTGCCCAGAGGTGCCTGTGCCTGGCAGCGCCTCTCTGCAGCCAAGGCTGGAGCAGGAGCTGCCTGCAAGAGCTGCCCCTGCAAGAGGCAGCGCCTTGTGTGCAGAGGCAAGGCTCAGCAGTGATGGCAGGTGCTGCTTGGCACGCTGTCAGGCCCCAGGGCTGAGAGCAAGGCTTTCCTGTGTGCAGGTGAAGGTGCTGGTGGAGTTTATGGTCCTGAATATGGAGAAGATCTTTGGGGAGGAGACTGCTGGCCAGGAAGAGTCACCTGCACCCACAGAGATATGCACAGGTAGGAGCAGGAAGGGAGGCTTGTCCCAGCCTGGCACTGGGGGTCCCTGCAATCTCCGCATCAGCAGACAAGTGGCATAGTGCTTCCCTGTGAGTTTAGCTTTCTTTGTTCTTGTCTTCCAAGACATTGCTTGGCTGCACATGCTTTTGCTTTGCAGAGCTGGGCCAGGAAGAGCAAAGTGGCCCTGCAAGCCAAGACAATGAGGAGCCCCAGGCACAGAGCTGTCCCCGTGCACTCTCCTTGCTGCCAGATGCACAAAAAGAAGAAGACAGCACAGAGCCCACGCTGCTGCAGGCCCAAAAGGCAGAGGTATGTCAGCTGCACACACCTGGGCACAATGCATTCTGGACCGGTGGGGACTTCCTCTTGAGTCCAAGGGAGCTGTTGTGCCTCCTGCTGACAGCCCATCTCTGGAGCCTCTCGCATTCCTTGCTTCCTTGCTTTCTGCTTGCTTGCTTCCTTCCTTCCTTCCTGCTCTCCTGCCCCTGCATTGACACATGCAAGTGCAACTGCTCAGGTTGCTTCTGCAATGCTTTAGGCAGGTGCCTCAAGATTGGCAAAAAGACTTGCAAATGAAAGCGGCAGCGGCGAGCAGAGTCAGTTTGAGGGAGCTTGTGCTCAGACGCCAGCTCATGCCAGCTGCCTCCAGTCTCCTTGGGGCAGCTGTACTGTGCGAGTGAGAGGGAGCTGATGCAAAGCAATGTGTTTCTGAGCAGCTAAGGCATCTATTTGGCAATTGTTGCCTTATTCCTCCAGGCTATCTCTTGCCACCTCTCACCTCTACAATTTCTGCTCTAGGCACCTCGAGATTTGCCTCCAAGCACCCGCAAGTTCTTCACAGAGTCCCTGGCAAAGGCTGAAGCCCTGATGAGCCGTTCTCATGCCAGCTGCCTCCAGTCTCCCTGGGGGCAGCTGTACCGTGCGAGTGGGGGCTGATGCAAAGCAGCGTCTGCTCTGTGCAGCTACAAGAGTGATTTTGCAGCCCATGCCTTAGTCTTCCGGGCTGTCTCTTGCCACCTCTCACCTCCACAATTTCTGCTTTAGGCGCGTCCAGATTTGCCTCCAAGCACCTGCAAGTCCTCCACAGTGTCCCAGGTGAAGGTTGAAGCCCTGATGAGCTCTTCAGAGTCCAGCAGGTAAAAGCAGCTCACAGATGCTCCAAGAAAAAGGGACATAGCTTGTGGCTCCTGCCTTTCCCTAGCTAATCCAACTCTGAATGTAACAGCTTGCAGGGTACCCCCAGGCAAAAGAGAAGGGAAGGAAATGACAGTGAGAAGTGGCCTGGGTAGGTGACGGGGTCTATGAGCCAGCAAGGAAGAAGAGGAGGAGTGGCAGCAGAAGACTCAGAGAATGCAGCGCCAGGAAGAGCCAAGTGGCCCTGCAAGCCGAGCAGATGAGCAGCCCCAGGCAAAAAGATGTCCCCATGCATGTCCCTCACTGCCAGACATGCGCCAAGAAGACAGCGCAGAGACCCTGGTGCTGGAGAGCCCAAAAGGCTATTACCCCCAGGCAGAGGAAAAGAGACAAAAACAAAAGCAAGATAAGGCCTGGGCAGGAGATGGGGACTACGAGCCAGCGAGGAAGAGGCAGAGGAGAGGCAGCAGCAGATACAGAGAATGGAGGAGGCTGCGGCAGCTCAAGCAGCTCAGGTATGGATGTGCCAGGCTCTGCTGCCTGCCTTTCCCTCCGCACTGCCCCAAGTCAGCCCAAGGCGCTGGCAAGGGCTGCTGCTGGTCAGGGCTTGGCAAGAGCTCCATGGCAGCTCTGCAGGGCTCTGCAGCCCTTGCCTTCCTCCATGGCCATGTGCTTGTACCTCTGCAGGTCGAGTGCTGTGTGTGGGGTGAAGCTGCTGAGAGAGAGGCTGTGAAGATGGGGCAGCTGGAGTGCCTCTCCCTCCACTTCTAGTTCCAGCTGATTGTAGTTAAAAGTTTTGAGATCACCTCTTCATTCTGGAGACCTTTCTTACCAAACATGGAGGTCCATGGATATTGAGGTAGGTGTCTTGGTCTTTGAGAGGGAGATGCTGGTTTTTGCCCTCTTTCCGCACTCTGCTGCATCTGTGGGACACCTGGTCGTGGTGATGAACGTTGCCTTCCTGTTCCCTCAGGGTGGCCAAGAACCAGCTCCTCCTCAAGCAGCTGCTGGCACTGCTGCAAGACATCGGCCAGCACACATCCAGCAGCCGAATGAGCTGCAGCAACCTGGCCATCTGCCTGGGGCCAATCCTGCTGAGCCCAGCGCAGGAGCAGCAGCTCAACTTGGAGGCCATGGTGGCCGAGAATGACAAGGTAATGCTGTCCTCAGCAGCCGGCTGCAGCCTGGCCGGCCCACGGCAGCTTGGCTGCCCAGAGGTGCCTGTGCCTGGCAGCGCCTCTCTGCAGCCAAGGCTGGAGCAGGAGCTGCCTGCAAGAGCTGTCCCTGCAAGAGGCAGTGCCTTGTGTGCAGAGGCAAGGCTCAGCAGTGATGGCAGGAGCTGCTTGGCACGCTGTCAGGCCCCAGGGCTGAGAGCAAGGCTTTCCTGTGTGCAGGTGAAGGTGCTGGTGGAGTTTGTGATCCTGAATATGGAGGAGATCTTTGGGGAGGAGACTGCTGGCCAGGAAGAGTCACCTGCACCCACAGAGATATGCACAGGTAGGAGCAGGAAGGGAGGCTTGTCCCAGCCATGGCACTGGGGGTTCCAGCAATCTCCACATCCCACAGTCAAGAGGTGCAGGGCTCATTTGTTTCTTTTGCTTTGTGTATTCTTGTCTTCCAAGATATTGCTTGGCTGCATTTTGGTGCCTTTCCTTTCCAGAGCTGTACCACAGAGACCAAAGTGGCTGTGCAAGCCAAGACAATGAGGAGCCCCAGGCACAAAGCTCTTCCCATTCATCCCACTCGCTGCCAAGAAGAAGGCACAGAGCCCACGCTGCTGCAGGCCCAAAAGGCCGAGGTATGTCAGCTGCACATACCTGGGCACAAAGAATCCCAGACAGGCGAGCACTTTCTGATGAGGCCAAGGGAGCTGTTGTGCCTCCTGCTGACAGCCCATCTCTTGAGCCTTTCTCATTCCTTGCTTCCTGCCTGCCTTGCAGTCCCTGCACTGACACATGCAAGTGCAAACTGCTCAGGTTGCTTCTGCAATGCTTTAGGCATGTGGACAAGATCCTTGCAAATGAAAGTGGCACATGGGGAAATGTGCACTTGAGGGGGCTTGTGCTCAGATGCCAGCTCATGCCAGCTGCCTCCAGTCTCTTTGGGGGCAGCTGTACCATGCGAGTGGGGGCTGATGCAAAGCAGCATCTGCTCTGTGCAGCTAAGGGAGTGATTTTGCAGTGAATGCCTTACCTCTCCAGGCTGTCTCTTGCCACCTCTCACCTCCACAATTTCTGGTTTAGGCGCCTCCAGATTTTCCTCCAAGCATCTGCAAGTCCTCCACAGAGTCCCTGGCAAAGGCTGAAGCTCTGACGAGGCCTTCTGAGTCAAGCAGGTAAAAGCAGCTCACAGATGCCCCAACAAGAAGAGACTTAGCTCGTGACTCCTGGCTATGCCTAGCTAATCCAACCATGCATGGAAAAGCTTGCAGGCTACCCCCAGGCAGAGGAAAATAGGAGGAAAAGACCAGAAGAAGTGGCCTGGCGAATAGACAGAGAATACCAGCCAGTAAGGAAGAGGACTAAAAGAGACAACAGAAGTCTCATACAATGCAGGACACTCTGGCAGCTCAAAAAGCTCAGGTATGGAAGCGCCTGCCTCTGCTGCCTGCCTTTCCCTCTGCACTGCCCTACATCAGCCCAAGGCGCTGGCAAGGGCTGGCAAGGGCTGCTGCTGGTTAGGGCTTGGCAAGAGCTCCATGGCAGCTCTGCAGGGGCTGTGCAGTTCCTGACTTCCTCCATGGCCATATCCTTGAACCTCTGCAGGAGGAGTGCTGTGCACAGAGCAAAGTGGCCAAGGGAGAGGCTGTGAAGATGGGGCAGCCAGAGTGCCTCTCCCTCAAGTTCCAGCTGATTATAGTTAAAGGTTTTGAGATCACCTCTTCATTCTGGAGACCTTTCTTACCAAACATGGAGGTCCATGGATATTGAGGTAGGTTTCTTGGTATTTGCGAGGGAGATGCTGCTTTTTGCCCTCTTTCCACAATCTGCTACATTTGTGGGACACATGGTCCTGGTGATGAATGTTGTCTTCCTGTTCCCTCAGGGTGGCCAAGAAGTTGCCTGCAGCCAACCTGCTCCTCCTCAAGCAGCTGCTGGCACTGCTGCAAGACATCGGCCAGCACACATCCAGCAGCCGAATGAGCTGCAGCAACCTGGCCATCTGCCTGGGGCCAATCCTGCTGAGCCCAGCGCAGGAGCAGCAGCTCAACTTGGAGGCCATGGTGGCCGAGAATGACAAGGTAATGCTGTCCTCAGCAGCCGGCTGCAGCCTGGCCGGCCCACGGCAGCTTGGCTGCCCAGAGGTGCCTGTGCCTGGCAGCGCCTCTCTGCAGCCAAGGCTGGAGCAGGAGCTGCCTGCAAGAGCTGCCCCTGCAAGAGGCAGCACCTTGTGTGCAGAGGCAAGGCTCAGCAGTGATGGCAGGTGCTGCTTGGCACGCTGTCAGGCCCCAGGGCTGAGAGCAAGGCTTTCCTGTGTGCAGGTGAAATCCTGGTGGACTTCATGGTGCTGTATTTGGAGGACATCTTCTGGGAGGAGACTGCTGGCCAGGAAGAGTCACCTGCACCCACAGAGATATGCACAGGTAGGAGCAGGAAGGGAGGCTTGTCCCAGCCATGGCACTGGGGGTTCCAGCAATCTCCACGTCCCGCAAACAAGAGGCACAGGGCTCGCTTGTGGCTTTTGCTCTGTGTGCTCTTGTCTTCCAAGATATTGCTTGGCTGCATTTTGGTGCTTTTCCTTTCCAGAGCTGTACCACAGAGACCAAAGTGGCTGTGCAAGCCAAGACAATGAGGAGCCCCAGGCACAAAGCTCTTCCCATTCATCCCAATCGCTGCCAGATGTCTGCCAAGAAGAAGGCACAGAGCCCACGCTGCTGCAGGCCCAAAAGGTGGAGGTATGTCAGCTGCACATACCTGGGCACAAAGAATCCCAGACAGGCGAGCACTTTCTCATGAGGCCAAGGGAGCTGTTGTGCCTCCTGCTGACAGCCCATCTCTTGAGCCTTTCTCAGTCCTTGCTTGCTTCCTGCCTGCCTTGCAGTCCCTGCACTGACACATGCAAGCGCAAACTGCTCAGGTTGCTTCTGCAATGCTTTAGGCATGTGGACAAGATCCTTGCAAATGAAAGTGGGAGGTGGGGAAATGTGCACTTGAGGGGGCTTGTGCTCAGATGCCAGCTCATGCCAGCTGCCTCCAGTCTCTTTGGGGGCAGCTGAACCATGCGAGTGGGGGCTGATGCAAAGCAGCGTCTGCTCTGTGCAGCTAAGGGAGTGATTTTGCAGTGAATGCCTTACCTCTCCAGGCTGTCTCTTGCCACCTCTCACCTCCACAATTTCTGGTTTAGGCGCCTCCAGATTTTCCTCCAAGCATCTGCAAGTCCTCCACAGAGTCCCTGGCAAAGGCTGAAGCTCTGACGAGCCCTTCAGGGTCAAGCAGGTAAAAGCAGCTCACAGATGCTCCAAGAAAAAGGGACATAGCTTGTGGCTCCTGCCTTTCCCTAGCTAATCCAACTCTGAATGTAACAGCTTGCAGGGTACCCCCAGGCAAAAGAGAAGGGAAGGAAATGACAGTGAGAAGTGGCCTGGGTAGGTGACGGGGTCTATGAGCCAGCAAGGAAGAAGAGGAGGAGTGGCAGCAGAAGACTCAGACAATGCAGCGCCAGGAAGAGCCAAGTGGCCCTGCAAGCTGAGGAGACGAGCAGCCCCAGGCAAAAAGATGTCCCCATGCATGTCCCTCACTGCCAGACATGCGCCAAGAAGATGGCGCAGAGACCCTGGTGCTGGAGAGCCCAAAAGGCTATTACCCCCAGGCAGAGGAAAAGAGACAAAAACAAAAGCAAGATAAGGCCTGGGCAGGAGATGGAGACTACGAGCCAGCGAGGAAGAGGCAGAGGAGAGGCAGCAGCAGATACAGAGAATGGAGGAGGCTGCGGCAGCTCAAGAAGCTCAGGTATGGATGTGCCAGGCTCTGCTGCCTGCCTTTCCCTCTGCACTGCCCCAAGTCAGCCCAAGGCGCTGGCAAGGTCTGGCAAGGGCTGCTGCTGGTCAGGGCTTGGCAAGAGCTCCATGGCAGCTCTGCAGGGCTCTGCAGCCCTTGCCTTCCTCCATGGCCATGTGCTTGTACCTCTGCAGGTCGAGTGCTGTGTGTGGGGTGAAGCTGCTGAGAGAGAGGCTGTGAAGATGGGGCAGCTGGAGTGCCTCTCCCTCCACTTCTAGTTCCAGCTGATTGTAGTTAAAAGTTTTGAGATCACCTCTTCATTCTGGAGACCTTTCTTACCAAAGTTGGAGGTCCATGGATATTGAGGTAGGTGTCTTGGTCTTTGAGAGGGAGATGCTGGTTTTTGCCCTCTTTCCGCACTCTGCTGCATCTGTGGGACACCTGGTCGTGGTGATGAACGTTGCCTTCCTGTTCCCTCAGGGGAACTGCTGCAAGACATCGGCCAGCACACATCCAGCAGCCGAATGAGCTGCAGCAACCTGGACATCTGCCTGGGGCCAAGCGTGCTGAGCCCAGCGCAGGAGGAGCAGCTGAACTTGCTTTGTGTATTCTTGTCTTCCAAGACATCACTTGGCTGCATTTTGGTGCTTTTGCTTTCTAGAGCTGTACCACAGAGACCAAAGTGGCTCTGCAAGCCAAGACAATGAGGAGCCCCAGGCACAAAGCTGTTCCCATTCATCCCAATCGCTGCCAGATGTCTGCCAAGAAGAAGGCACAGAGCCCACGCTGCTGCAGGCCCAAAAGGTGGAGGTATGTCAGCTGCACACACCTGGGCACAAAGAATCCCAGACAGGCAAGCACTTTCTGATGAGGCCAAGGGAGCTGTTGTGCCTCCTGCTGACAGCCCATCTCTTGAGCTTTTCTCATTCCTTGCTTGCTTCCTGCCTGCCTTGCGGTCCCTGCACTGACACATGCAAGCGCAAACTGCTCAGGTTGCTTCTGCAATGCTTTAGGCATGTGGACAAGAGCCTTGCAAATGAAAGTGGGAGGTGGGGAGCTGTGCACTTGAGGGGGCTTGTGCTCAGATGCCAGCTCATGCCAGCTGCCTCCAGTCTCTTTAGGGGCAGCTGAACCATGCGAGTGGGGGCTGATGCAAAGCAGCGTCTGCTCTGTGCATCTGAGAGAGTGATTTTGCAGTCCATGCCTTACCTCCTCCAGGCTGTCTCTTGCCACCTCTCACCTCCACAATTTCTGCTTTAGGTGCCTCCAGATTTGCCTCCAAGCACCTGCGAGTCCTCCACAGTGTCCCTGGCAAAGGCAGACGCCCAGATGAGCCCTTCAGAGTTAAGCAGGTAAAAGCAGCTCACAGATGCTCCAAGAAGAAGAGACTTAGCTCGTGACTCCTGGCTATGCCTAGCTAATGCAACCATGCATGGAAAGGCTTGCAGGCTACCCCCAGGCAGAGGAAAAGAGAAGGAAATGATCAGAAGAAGAGGCCTGACGAAGAGACAGAGAATACCAGCCAGTAAGGAAGAGGAGGAAAAGAGACAACAGAAGACTCAGACAATGCAGGACACTGTGGCAGCTCAAGAAGCTCAGGTATGGAAGCGCCTGCCTCTGCTGCCCACCTTTCCCTCCACACTGCCCTACATCAGCCCAAGGCTCTGGCAAGGGCTGCTGCTGGTCAGGGCTTGGCAAGAGCTCCATGGCAGCTCTGCAGGGCTCTGCAGCCCTTGGCTTCCTCCATGCCCATGTGCTGTGCCCCTGCAGGAGGACAGCTCTGCGAGGGACGGAGCGGCCGAGGGAGAGCCTGTGAAGATGGGGCAGCTGGAACCTCTCTCCCTCTAGGTCTGTTTCTATAGATTTATAGTGACATGTACCAAGCTGAGGTTTCCATTCGAGAAGCCGCTTTTATAGAGGTGACCTTTGCACTCTGAGTGCTGAGATTTTATTGGGATATTTCAATATTTTACAGAGATTGGAAAACTTGGAAGGATCCGTGTTCTTTAAAGAGCAGGCCTCCAATTCTAAAGTGAGAATCTGCCTTTCAGTCCATCTTTTACAACCCCTGATAGAAGGACAATTGCTCCCAAAAGGGAAACATGCACAAGTGCTAATATTGACTCAGTGTTTCCCTTTGCTTCCCAGTTATCCATCTGATCTACCATTCTGGGAGGGCTGCCCTGCCTGGGCACAAGAGACAGAGGGAGAGCCTTTGAACATCGGGCAGGTGCAATCCCTCTGTCTACAGATACATGTATAGATTCTGTAGTTATATTTATTGATTTATTTAGTTGTATTTATATGTCTGTAGAGTTATATTTATAGATCTGTATTGTTAAATTTATATATATAGAGGTCTTTATAGATATAGTAGTTGTATTTATATGTGTATATGTATATATATGTAGTTGTATTTATAGATGTGTAGAGGTAGGTTTACACATATGTATAGTTATATTTATATCTGCACATAGTTACGGTGATAAGTGTGCACAGTTATATTTATGTAGTTATAGGGATATATGGTTATTTAGATACATACATTGGTATTTGTATAGGTACAGGCTGTTTTTTAACCTCTTTCCCTGCTTTGCTCCCTCTCTCACCTCTTGCTTTTCCCGCTGTGCCCCTCTGTCCCCTCTTCCTGTGCTGGGTCCGAGCTGGCGGCCGGGCCGGGCGGAGCAGCAGCTCCAGCCCCGGGTGTCCCTGGAGCGCTGGGAGCTGCCGGTGGCCCCAGGCACTGTCCCCTGAGGAGCTGCTGAAGGCTGGTGAGACACAGGGAGCTGAGGGGCTGAGCAGAGGTGACACTTGAAGGGACAGAGACATTGACGTCCTGGTGGGGCTGGAAGGGATGGTGGGGCTGAGAGGTGTGGGGGAGGAAAGGGGGATGGTGGCACTGTGGTTTCTGGGGAACCAAGGGGGATGGTGGGGGCTTAGAGGACAGGGAAGTGGCACAGACTAAGGGGGGTGGTGGGACTGAGGGAAGTGGGAGCTCTGGTTGGGATGGCAAGAACTGAGGGGTCTGGAGGGAGCTGAGAGGGGTGGCAGGTCTAAGGGGACTGGATGGGGCTGAGGCAGCTGAAGGAACTGGGGGGCTGCGGGTTTGCTGAGGGGATGGCGGGGCTGAGGGGATGGAGGGAGCCAGCAGGGAGCACAGAGGGGTCCAGGACTGCAGCTCTGCCAGGCCTTGGAACCAATTCCAGAGCCTCCACTTTTGCCACAGCTGCCCTGACCGTCCCTGAGAACATCAGAGAGTGACGAGAGCCATCAGGGAGAAGCTGAAGGCCACCAGCAAGAGCAGTGACCGGGGAGCTGCTGCTGCTGCCGCCCGAGAGGCTGGGTGAGGCCCCAGGGCCGGCGAGGCAGGCTGGGGGTGAGGCTGGCGCGGGCTTTGGCCGTGGGCACTGCCCGGCTGGGCAGGAGCGGCCCTGCCCGTGCTGGGGCTGCTCAGCGCAGCTGCCCCGGCTGGCCCAGGGGCTGTCCTTGGGCAAGGCAGCTGTGCCGGCAGGGCCCGGCAGCTGTGCCGCCTGTGCCCCCCGGGCTGCCGGGGGCTGCGGGACAGTCCCGCCGGGGCTGCGCTCACAGCAGCCTGGCCCGCTCCGCCTGCTTTTGCTTTCTGACCCTCCTGGGGAGCCTTGGAGATTTTCTCTTCCCTGACACAAGTGCAGGTGCTGCCAAGGGAAACGTCCCCATACTGACTCAGTGTTCCCTTGGCTTCCCAGATGTCCCACCTGCTGTCCCTGTCCAGGAGGGCTGCGCTGCACAGGAGGAAGAGACCGAGGGAGAGCCTGTGACCATCGGCGGCTGGAATCCCTCCTGATTTAGTTCTGTTTATAGATGTGTAGAGGAGCGGTTAGACATTTATAACAATAGGGATAGTTACACACGAAGATTTTTATTTGTATAGGTATATTTATATATCTAGCTCTATTTTTATCTGTTGTTATATATATCTGTATGTGCATGTATATACATATATATGTAGTTACAAATATGTATATATATGTACCCAGTTCCGTTTCTAGATGAATGTTGTTATATTCCTATCTGTGTTTAGTTCTCGGCATATGTACAAACTTGTACATTTGTATAGTTCTATTGATGGAGTTATATGGATTTTTATATTATTACATTGAAATTTGTATATTAATATGGTTGCTTCTTATGTATATATTTGTATATGTGTAGTTGTATGTAATATGGGAAACTTAATATATATTTACACACTATATCCTTTTGGGTCTATATGTATTTATTTCTATTTAAATATCTATGGAGTTGTGTATTTCCATCATTCTAGTTATTTAGTTCTAGGCTAAGGGTTACTTAGAGAGGGATATAGATATTTTTCTATTTCTATCTGGGCTGTACAGTTTTAGTAATATGTAATAAATTAAACTGTTAAACTTCAATTGATCTTTGTGTATAGTGAGTGGCTGTAGAGGGTTGCATTATTTAATTTCTTCAACGGAAGTTGATATTTGTGTATAGTTCCATAGCATTATTGTAACAATAAATTAGGTTTTTTAAATTTCATTTGATATTTGTATATTTATATATTGGCAGTGCGGGTACAGCAATTTAGAATAAATTTAATTTTTAAAGTTCAGTAGATTTTTCTGTATTTGTACATAGTAGTGCAGGTGTCACAATCTGCAAAAAAGGACACATTTCAAATGAAGAAGGTGTAGATTTGTGCTGTCCCAAGCAATAAGCAGATGTAAATGTGATGGTTATGGACCGTGGTGGCCTCAGCCCCAAAAGCTTCACCCATCACTGGTGGCTTCAGCCCAAGGTGTCCCCAGTGCTGGTGGCCCCATGGTGCCTTCACCCACCCGAGCCCTTCCCAAGGAATCCATCCCTGCCCCGGCACGGACCGGGCCGAGCTCCAATCCCTTCCACCCCATCCCGGAATTCCCGTAATTCCAGTGACGGCACTGAGCCGATCCGGCCGGGAACATTTGGCTTTTTTTGGGAATATTTCCCATTATTTTGGGGGTCTTAGGACATTTTTAGGATCGGGTTCCTTTACATCTCTTCCAACCCAATCCATCCTGGAACTCCCCTGACAGCACTGAGCTGATCCGGCTGGGAACATCCACTTTTTTTTGGGAATATTTCCCACCATCCTGGGGTTCTTAGGACATTCTTAGGATCAGAAACTTTTAAATTCCTCCCACCCCAATGCATCCCAGAATTCCTGGAATTCCACACACGGTTAATAAACCCCACAATTCCCATATAAACTACCTAATTCCCAAGGAAAACTCTCTCATTCCCAAGGAAACTGCCTCATTCCCAAGAGAAATGCTTCATTCCCAAGGGAACTGGATAACTCCCAATGAAACTGCCTCATTCCCAAATTATCTGTCTAATTCTCATGGAAACTGTCTAATTCCCAAGGAAAACTGCTTCATTCCCAAATTATCAGTCTAATTCCCAAGAAAACCACCCAATTCCCAAGGAAACTGTCTAATTCCCAAATTACCTGCATAATTCCCAAGGAAACCATTTAATTCCCAAGGGAAATGCCCAATTCCCAAGAAAACCACACAATTCCCAAGGAAACCACACAATTCCCAAGGAAACCACACAATTCCCATATAAACCACCTAATTCCCAAGGAAAACTCTCTAATTCCCATGGAAACCATTTAATTCCCAAGGGAAATGCCCAGTTCACAAAGAAAGCACACAGTTCCCAAGGAAAGCACACAATTCCCAAGGGAAACTCTCTGATTCCCAAGGAAACGGTTTAATTCCCAAAGAAAATTTTCTCATTCCCAAGGGAAATGCCTCATTCCCAAGGAAATGGTTCAATTCCCAAGGAAAACAGCTCCTTCCCAAATTATCTGCCCAATTCCCAAGGAAAGCACCTCATTCCCAAGTCATCCCCCTCATTCCCAAGGAAACCACCTGATTCCCAAGAATTCCTTCCCTGGGATGACTTTCCCAGTCCCACCACTCAGTCCGTGAATCCCCGCCAATTCCCTAAGCAGGAAATTTCCCAAAGGCTCCGATAAATCAGGAAGTTCTTTTCCCGAAATCCAGGGGATCGTTACCTGTGAGCTGGAAAACCTGGAGAAGGCCCTGGAGATTCCTGATTTTACACTCCAGCACCTCCCAAGGACTGGAAAGCGCTGGATCTGGTGGAATTCCCTCTTTTCCGAGCTGCTACAAAAGCCGGGAGGGAGAAGAGGTCACGAAAATCCCTGGGAAAAACCCTCAAGGCTCATCCCAAGCTGGATTTCCCTGGAAAAACCTGGAATTCTTCCCTCACTGCCTTTTCCAGCAGCTCCAGTTTATCCCGGAGCTGATCCCGCTGGAGCTGCAATTCCCGGATTTTGGCTTTCAGGAGAACTGACTTCTCTTCCTGCTGCTCCTTCTCCTCCTGCTCCACAGCTTCCCGGTGGGCCTGGAATTCCAGCATTTCCAGGTGGGCCAGCACTCCTGGAAAAGCGGGACACGCCTGGAATTCTGGGAGGGAATCCCCAAAGAAAAGGGAAAATACATTAAAAAACCCCACTTGGAATGGTTTTTCCAAAGCGTAGAGGGTGAAGAAGCATCCAGGGAGGAGGATTTTGGGAATTTTAGGGAATCCGGGCCACATTGCCAAGAACTCACCCTTGGAAAAATCCCTTTTCCCATCCTCCTTCCCATTCCCTTGCTGCTCTCCAAGGTAGGAGAGAGATTCCAGCTTTTCTTTCCCAGGATCCAGCCCTTGGGAATCTTCCTTCCACAGGGAGCACCCAGAGTGACCCCGGGCCCCAAGGATCCGGGGCTGGAAAGAGATGGGAGAAATGTCAGTTAATTTTCCCATAGATTAGGGGGAGTTTTCCTGAGGAAAATGTGGGAGGGGGAAGGATTTTGGGGGATCGATGGCAGGATGAGAATGGGAGGACAGGGATGGACCAGAGGGAAAGGGAGAATTCCAGAGGGAAGGGACAGGGATGATCCCAAGGGAAAGGGAGAATTCCAGAGGGAAGGGACAGGGATGATGCCAAGGGGAAGGGACAGAGAGGATCTCAAGGGAAAGGAAGAGGGAGGATCCCAAGGTGGGGACAGGGAGGATTCCCGAGGGAAGGGACAGGGAGGACCAGACTGACAGAGCCAAAGTGGCTGTAACAGAAATGAAGCCCAGCCCTCCCAGCCCCTCTGACCTCTGAGGATCAGCTGGAATGCAAGGGCCTTGATTTCCTGCTGAATTCCCATAGCCGGAACACAACACACACTGATCCCCTGGGCTGCCAAAAGGCACAGGTCCTGTTAACTCGAAAGTGATGTGCAAGGCCCTAGTGGCTGGCCTGGCACCAGAACAGCTCCTTCTGCTCCAATGTCCCTGCCCCAAACTAGGTGTTCTCATGCAAAAAGACTGCATCTTCTGCAACTGCCACCCTGCAAACCAAAATTCTAGCAGAATCTCTTCCAGTGCTGGAAAGGTTGAGCAAAAACACTCTTGCTTGGTACAGAAAGAGAAAATACACGAGGCTTCTCCTCCTAGCAAACCAACAAAGCAACAAATGGAAAGATGGAAGGGTCACCCACTCCAGTGTCTAAAGCGCGTGGATGCAGTGATGGGATGCTTGGCAGGGAAAGGGCCCTTGTGGTCAGCACTGTCATGTAGGGATTTATGGAAGTCTGGCTGAAGGTCGCTCGGGAGCCTCCCTTTCTCCAGGCTAAAGCTCCCTCAGCACCTCCTCATTGGACTTGTGCTCCACACCCTTCCCCAGCTCCCTTGCCCTTCTCTGGCCACGCTCCAGCCCCTCAATGCCTTCCTGCTTCACAGGGGCCCAGAACTGGACACAGCACTCGAGATGTGGCCTCACTGCTGCCCAGCACAGGGGGACGCTCACTGCCCTGCTCCTGCTGCCCCACTAGTGCTGGCACAGGCCAGGATGCCCTTGGCCTTCTTGGCCACCTGGGCACACGCTGGCTCATGTTCAGCTGCTGTTGGCCACCCCTCCTGGGTCTTTTTGTCCCAGGCAGCTCCCCAGGCACAAAGTTGCACATTTGTCTTCAAATACAGCATCAAGAATTTCAAGAAGTCTTTCCTGTTCTTAGCACTACAAGGCACCAGTCAAGCACCTGCAGCTTTGCCCCTAGGCTGCCACCGGAGTTTTCAAATGGAGTTTTCGAAGCTGCAGCGTTCACAACACAAAGTATCAACAGAAACTCTCATTCTCTGCTTTTTGCCTCAGAAGAAGGGCTCAGAACAACGCAGTTTGTTTCTTTTGCCACACGGGAGAGTGGCCCCACAGAGGTTCATGCACAGCACAATCATCTCTTTGCAGCTTATCAAAAGCCAAAAGACAGGAGCACTCAGAGCGCCAGTCAGCTCTGCCACAGACTGCTCTGCCTGAAGAGGCAAAAGAGCAGCCTGGACACAAAGGCACCAAAATCCCTGACTTCAAGCAGCAGCTCCACGTCCCTGGTGTGTCTCTGAGCTACTCGCAGGGAAGCACACCCAAGAAGCTCTTTGGGACAAACCACCCCAAAGCACTTGTGTGTTCAGATCAACATTTTTGGTGCCTGCAGCTCCTTGGCCAGTCTGTGGAGTGGGACAGCTCTCTCCAGGCCACAGTGTCACCTACGTAGCCAGCAAGGCTGAGAGCGGTGTCTTTGGACAGCTGCCACCTCTGGGGACAGGGAGCCTTCATGATTCAGGCTGGCCCCTGTCAGAATCCCAGCAAGCTGGGGGCTAAATGTGGCAGGTCAAAGCCCATTTTCCAGCTGTCCCTGGCTGGGGTGAATCGCTAGGTCCTGGCAGGACTCCAGCACTGAGCATCTTCAGCCACCAGCAGCAAGTGCTGTCTGGTCAGGAACTTGCGGCTCTGCTTTGCTCCAAAGACAGCACCAAGGAGAACTGGCACTTACAGGCCCGAGATGTTCAGGCTGTGGTGTGGCCACAGCTGGAGGGTTGTGATCATTTTGCTCCTCTTTGGCCTCTTCTCCAGCAGCAGCAGGAGCCAGAGGAGAGTCTGCTGTTGGTTCTGTGCTCTGGGGACAGGCAGTGGTGTGAGGGACAGGCACTTACCTCTCATTTATAACCTTGTTTCTGTTCAGCTCTATACCCAGCTCTACTAAGGAGAAATCATAAACTTTGGTAGTAATGGGACTCTAAGTGACTGCAACTAAATTAAAATGGGCTAATGGAACAGTACTGCAAATTGTTCTGAATTAGATATTCCACCCTGGCTACAATCAGCAAGCAACATTCTCTCTGCAGAACTGGGCTTTTGTTTCTTTATAAGCTCTGAAATGGAAAATTAGGAAACAGCCAACGATGCCTTTGCTATTGCTGCTGCAGACATGGAAATGGATTTTCTTTCAGCCCACCCTCTGCACTTTACAGCCACAGGCCAAGCTCACAGCTTGCCCCACAATTTTAAACAGCAGCAACATCAAAGGTTCCTCTCTCACTCACCTTGGCATCGGCACCTCTGAACACACGGCTCAGGTGACCTGCAGTGGGCAAGGGAAAATGAACGAGATGCTGTGAGCAAACTGCCTGTGCTGGTGACTCCCAGAGAACAAGTCAAGCCAAGCCGAGAGTATTTTCCTTTCACAACATCCCTCCAGGAGACACAGTTCTCTCACACAGCCAGCAAGAGAACAGGACAACATTCTTGGTTGAGCCTACGCTTTGGCCTCTTTTGCCAGTAAATGAATACCAGCTTGATCAAGAAAATGCAAATTGTTCTTTAACACTCAAAGCTTCTGTTCTGCCCAACGGCTAAAGCAGCTTTTTTCCCTCCTCTCAGGTGATTTTTTTTTCTTTAAATAAGTTGCATGCACTAATTTCCATTAACTTGCTGGGAATGCTTGTCCAGAAAAGCTTCCCCAAAATCCCCCAGAGCTGTGGCAGTTCTATTGTGAAACAGCACAGGAGCAACTCTGAGGTTCAGGAGCAGACCCTCACTGTTTTGGAGTTTGCACTTCATTGCAAAGGGAATCGCTAGTTTGGCATTCAGGAAAGAGTCAAGCTAGACAGTCAAATGCTTTAATGACTGTCCTGCTTTAGAAAAAAGTTTGTAAAAAGAAGCTTTCCCTGAATTCTGGCGAGAACTGCAGAGTTTTTCGAAGGCCTTAGGAGAAGGTCTCCCAGTCTGCGTTTTGGAAGTTGTCCTGCTTGACCCAGCAAACTGAGGAAAGGACAGACTCTGCTGCCACAGACTCTCTCTGGGAAGGAGGGAACTCAACCCCTGCAGATTCCCTTGCAAATGCTGCCCACACTCCCCTGGCTACAGACACCTCCTTTTAAGCTGAACGTGTTGACAGAAGCTTCACCAAACCAGTGGCATCCTGATGGCCTTTTTGTTTCAAAATCAGCTCAGTTACTGAGCAAGAGCAGGAGGAGATACACAAGCCAGATTAGGCTACAGCCAGGGAAAACCTCTACTCACGCGCCAGGTTGGTTAGGTAATATCTGGAATATGCAATGCCAAAACCAGTGCAAACTGCAGCAGCGAGTGGCTCCATGATTTCAGCACTGCTCTGCAGGTTTGCACACTGTGCTCCAGCACGGGAGAAAACAAGGCTCCTGTCAGGGTGCAGCTGCCCACTGACAACGCCTCACGCCAGGAGGATGCTCCTGCACTGAGCAAGCCCAAGAGCTGCTCTGACACTCAGGCCTTCCGTGCACCAAGGCAACCTTCTGCTGACACCACGGGGACGTGGCAACCATGGCCTGACATCACAAACAGCCGCTCTGGGTTGCTCTGTGAATTCATGCAAAGCAGCCCAGCCTTCCCTAGAGCAAACACACAATAGCCTGGGGAGCTCTCCTGTGTCCCAAAGCAGCACAAACCCCCTCATAGGCCCAACCCTGCTGCTCAAGGGATCCAAGAGTAACTCTTGAGTGCCCCAAGCACCTACAGCCTGTACCCCAACTGAACACTGAGATGGGCCCAAAGCAAAGGAAACCAGACCAAGGAAATGGCCCAGAGCATTGCCCAGAACCAGCAGAGAAGGCACTATTGGCGTAACAGCTGTAATAATTCCTAACAAATCTCCCCACATATTTGCACATTTATTGGCCATTTCCAGGGCTGCTCTGTATGTATGTCTGTACCCCTGCCTTTATTCCTCTCTGGAAGCAGTGGAACTGGCAGGATTTGCCTGCCAGCAGGAGCTGCTCCAAGCTGGGAATGTGACAGGCGGTGCTGATTTCCAGAGGCTTGTGGCTCGCAGGTGAAGCCAAGGCAGGAGCAGTTGCAAGGTGCTGGTGCTGCTGCTCTGTGCCAGAGAGCCCCGGCTGGGCAGGGCACGGCGCCCACTGCGCTGCAGGCTCTGTCTGCTGCCAGAGCTCACCTGGGAACAAGCACTGACAATTTGTAGGAGAACCGAGGGGTTAGGGGAGGCTGCATTTCTCTGTGTGCCACCTGCGCCATGGAGCTTTGGCCCCCGAAAAGGTAAACCAGAGAGAAAGGGCTTGAAAATGTTTCATTGTGACCTTTCTTTAGCCTTCAATAGATGTGACCAAAATGAAAGCTTAGCAAGCAGGGCCTGACTCCCGCTGCCAGCTCAGTGTGAGAAAGCAGGCATGACTTGATTTCGGTATGGGTTGCGTGGGCAATCACTTCCCTAACACGTGCTCACCCAGCAATCTCACCGATTAGTTTGTGTCCATGGAACTCAGACACGTTCATTACTTTGCTGAAACTCACATTCTAAACATTTCCACTAATTCTTCGACATATTTAAATCACATATGAGAAGTTATTGACATGAGAGTAGGGGTCTCTTGAGGGTCTCTGGTGGTCATTTGGGGAAGATCCCATGCCTCAAATTCTCCATGGACAGTCAAGAGCCTCCTCAAACCAGTTCTTTCCCCTTGAGTGCATTGCAGCGATCTTCTTGGCAGGCCCACTCTCTTTACTCTCAAGGCTAAGATATCCACTTGCCCACATTAATCACTGCAATGGGGGAACACAGGACTAAGCACTGTCTCTTAAAGCTTAAGGAATTCACAATTTCTTACGGTTCAGCATTTTCCCAACACCTCTCCTTCCTTCTCTGGGAATTGAACACAAGCATTTCGTGATGTCCCAGCCCAAGGCAGTCTCCAACCCTCCCATCCCCCACCAGCCCTTCTCTCTTCACAAACAGCAGCTCCAGCAGCTCCTTCCCTCCCTGGCTCAGTCCCCAGCTGTGTCACAAGCTCTCTGTCACACACTCCAGGAATGTCCTGGACTGTTTGCTCTCCGCTGCACTCTACTGCCAGCAGACATC
This sequence comes from Acanthiza pusilla, assembly GCA_036630365.1. Lineage (NCBI taxonomy): Eukaryota > Metazoa > Chordata > Aves > Passeriformes > Acanthizidae > Acanthiza > Acanthiza pusilla. The sequence goes on from JAXCHO010000011.1 coordinate 1,300,905, forward strand.
CCCACCCTGTTCCCTTCCCCTTGCAGAGCCTCGTCCCTGCTATCCATGGGCACCTGGGAAGAGGGGGCACTCCCAGAGGAGCCGCACCTGCTGTGCTGGGCAGGAGCCCAAACCCTCTGCAGTCACAGCTGCAGGCCTGGATCTGCACAGGATGCTCTGGCTGCCCCACTCCTCATGGGCTTTGGGCTGGAAATGCAATTGCACTTTCTGCCTCATGTAGAAGCACCAAGGCTGTGCAAAAAATGGCCTTGGGCTGCATTCCAAAGGCTCTGCGGTGTGGAGCTGATGAAGGAAGGAGACCCTTCCCCAATTCCTAACCATACCAAAAACACCGTCAGTGTGACTTTCTATCTTGAAAAAGCAATGGACAATCAGAAAGTGAACATAGCGTTGATTCAGAGGTGACAAGGAAGGCAATCTTCCAGTGGAGCTGAGGTTCGATAGAGTTTTTATTCTGAGTCCTACTCAGTCTGTTGATTTTAGAATTCATTTTAAAATGTATTTTAAAAGGCTGGGAATTGTTATGGCTTTGTTCTGATACTGAAATGGCTATATGAAATGTACTGGCGTTTTAGTTACATCCAAACTGGTTACTCTGTGAACAAGAGTAACTTTCCTGCAGAATAACCACTAAAGAAAAAATGAAAAGGTAATCAGTGCTGACCTTGCAACCTTCCACTAAACTTATCAACAATGAGGTATTTTTAGTTAGATCATAGAGCAAATTATTTTGTATTGATAATTTGATTTATACAGACCTGTTGATTTCCAAGTAAAACTGCCAGCAGGTACTAAGCGAACACTCACTTCTATGAGGGCTGTAATATTAGACACTTGTTGTTCATCATATGAACAAAATTAACATTTTGGCTATTTTTTTAACTTACAGTCAGCTCTCTACACTGTTTGTAACACCAGAGAGTTGATAGCAATGTGGGCCATGGGCTAGCAGGGCATTGCACAAGGCTTCTGTGTCAACACTAAATGTTTGCATTTGCCATGGCACCACTTCTTGCCTCTAATTCTGAGCTACAGCTCCATTCCTGCAGTATAGGTTCACACCTGTAGCCTGTATTTGCAGCTGGTTCTTACTGCCCAGAAAATAATGGTGCTTTGATCTCAAATCAAAATAAAAAGAGGGAAGAGTCAGGTTCTGGAAATGTATAGCAAGAACAAATAGATTTTTTTGCAAATATGTTCAAAAGTTGTGTGCACACACTGCACAAATGGCAGCTGAAAGACCGGCACTCCGACTTCCATGCTGAGGTTTGCCTATTTTTGTAGACTGACTTCTTGAGGCCAGACACTGAACCTACTGAGCAAGAGAAACAACAATTGCCATGGACAGTCCTCCCCCAGGGATATACAGAGTCCCCGGTTTTGTTTGGGCAAGCCTTGCAGAAAATGTTAAGAGAGTTTACCCCACCCTCAGCAGTTAGGTTGCTGCAGTACGTGGATGATTTGCTTTTATCAGGGGAACAGGAAGAGGTGGTTGAAGAGGCTACTGTGAAGCTGCTCAATTTTCTTGCTAAAAAGGGGCTTAGAGTGTCTGAAAAGAGAGCAGAGTTAGTAGAGAAAAAGGATAAATATGTGGAACACATTGTGACTGGAGGTTTTCGGTGTATTGATCCAGAAAGAATACAAGGAATTTTACAAGTACCATTAGCCCAGACAAAAAAAGAGTTAGAGCAGTTTTTAGGGGTGGTTGGGTACTGCAGAGCATGGACTGAGGACTTTTCTGCTGTAGCCAGACCTTTATATGACTTTTTAACCCAAAGCAGCCCTAACATTGTGGTATGGACACCAGAAGGGGAACAAAGCTTTAGAAAATTAAAAGACAAATTGATTAATGCCCCAGTCTTAGCTCTTCCAGACTCAGAAAAGGAATTTGAGTTATAGGAATGTTAAACAGGGCCATGCTAAAGGAATTTTGGTACAAGAACACGGGGGAACACGGTGGCCTGTTGCTTATTTTTCTAAGTTGCTGGATCCAGTGGCCGGAGGCCACTCACTGTCTGCAGAATTGTGCAGCCACGGCTTTGATGGTGACTGAGGTCTGAAAGCTGAGGACAGGAGGATATCTGATTGTTCAAGTTTCACATCAAATTAAAGCTTTGTTAACCTAAAGGGCCTCTAAGTGGATGACCAGCGCTCGGTTATTACAGTGTGACTCTTGTTTAACGGAACAGGAGGATTTAGAGCTGAGAAGTGGGGAAGGGTTTGACCCAACCTCCTGTTGGAATGGCCCTGGAGAGGGGCCTGGGGAGAAACCCACGCCTGCATTCAAGTGATAGACCTCCAGACCCGGGCTAGGGAGGATTTGTGAGATGCTCCCTGGCCTGAGGGAGAAAATGTGTTTATCAATGGGTCTTCAAGGGTGATAGAAGGGAAGTGATTTACAGGATATGCTGTCATCAATGGAAGGGAATTAAGGGAATGGGGGAGATTATCGCCCACATGGTCAGCTCAGACAGCAGAGCTGCATGTGCTTGTGAGAGCCTGGGAATTATATCAGGACAAGATTGTGAATATTTTTACTGATTCCAAGAATGCATATGGGGTGATACATGCATTTGGGCAATTATGGGAAGAAAGAGGTTTACTAACCTGCAGGGAGAAAACATTAGCTCATGAGAGCTTAATTTCTCGTCTGCTGGAGGTGGTGAATTTACCAAAAGGTGTGGCAATAATACACTTTAGGGACACGAGGCAGGGTGCTCAGAAAAAGCAATAGGTGATCAACTGGCTGAAGAGACTCGGAAAGCTGCACTGCTGCCAAAAACCTCTAAGATCCTCTCTTTGCTCCCAGTAGCCCCACCATTGCCAGAGAAACTGTCTTTTCCACCAGAGGAGCTGGAGATAATTAAAAAGAGGAGAGCACGAGAGAGGATAATTGGTTTACAAGGGATGGGGGCAGTGGATGCCAGGAGCTCTAGACTTACAAGTGTTGGGACAGCCCCATGGGGGAGTCATTTGGGCTCTTGAAGATTGGCAGAGGCGTTCCTCGGCGTGTATGCTGCTGTGGGTCTTTTTAATCTGGCAAAACGAGCTATTGAGGGTTGTTTGATTTGTGCTAAAACCAATAACAAAGCTACAAAGAAAATTGCCAGGGGAAGGAGGCCTTGGGCTGTGCGTCCCTTCCAAAGATGCCAGGTGGATTTTACTGAAATGCCCTGAGTGGCAGAGTTTGGATATCTCCTGGTGGTGGTGTGTCAGCTGACAGGATAGCCAGAGGAATTTGCAACTGCTTCAGCAGCTACAAAATTGGTTGTTGGGGTATTTTTGGAACACGTAATTAAGGGATGTGAGACTGTGGAAGCAGTGGACTCAGATGGGGGAACTCAGTTTACAGGAAAAATCCTTTGGGGGGTTATGGCTGCTTTGGGAGTACAGTGGAACCTCCCTGTCCCCTGGCACCCCCAGAGTTAGGGTAGGGGGAATGAATGAGGGAAATGGGGAAGAACCTTTTGAAGGTGGTGATAGAAATTAAAATGGGTATGGCTTTTGCCACTGGCTTTAGCAAGAATAAAGGGCTGAGCCAGGGAAGATATTAAATTATCTCCCTTTGAATCGATGTCTGGAATTCCTTACCCATGTAAGTCTCAACCTAGTGCGGGGGTGGAAATAAGTGATGTGTATTTAAAACAATATGTGGCCCAGGTACTCTCTCTTGTGAAATCTCTTTGACAGGAAGCTGTGCTGGCACAGACCCTTCCTTTGGACTTTGCTGTTCACAACATCCAGCCGGGAGATTGGGTCCTATTTAAGGCGTGGAAAGAAGCACCACTGGTGGCGAAGTGGCATGGACCTTTCCAGGTGTTGCTGACCACAGAAACAGCCGTCAGGACAGCTGACCACAGGTGGACCCATCACACTCAGGTCAAGGCCTCTAAACCACGGAGATTTGGACATCTCAGCTGGAGGAGAAGGATGGGAAGCCACGACTGACACTCCGCAGGAGCAGACCGGAGCAGCAGCCAGTGCGTCGACCTCGGGGGAAGCCTCTGTGCCTCCCCACAGACTGTCTGCTGAAATAGTCTGTGTGGGCATCCCTCCTCTCACATCTCCTGTCACTGGGAGGCTCATCCTTGCTGTCTTTGTTTTCTTTATGTTAAGTCATTTCTGTGCCTTCAGTCGCCACAGGTGGTGCAGAAGACAATGTGAGAATTAGATTAAGTAGTTAGATTGGAATGTTTTTCTTAATAATCTTACTTTTATATTGTCAGTTAAATTTTAGGCCAAAGGGGGGAGTCGTTTTTGGTTTTAATTTGGTTTTTTAATTTTTTTTAGTCCTAGGAAAAAATAATAACCAACCAGATAGCTACAGCTCTTTTTCCTCTTATGTGCTACAGCAATTCTCATCTGTTCACCATGCATGATCCCTTGCTTAGCGCAGCTCATTCAGCATGTGATCAAGGGATGCAGGCAGTAGCCATGCCTACGGATCCAGAAATGGCTGCAAAAGGACAGAAAACCATGTCACTGCAAATAATTGTAGAAAAAGAAAGAAAAAGAAAAAGAAAAAGAGAAAGAAAAAGAAAAAGAAAAAGAAAAAGAAAAAGAAAAAGAAAAAGAAAAAGAAAAAGAAAAAGAAAAAGAAAAAGAAAAAGAAAAAGAAAAAGAAAAAGAAAAAGAAAAAGAAAAAGAAAAAGAAAAAGAAAAAGAAAAAGAAAAAGAAAAAGAAAAAGAAAAAGAAAAAGAAAAAGAAAAAGAAGAAAAAGACCCAGGAAAAGAAAATTAAGTCAATGATAACTAAGGTTTGTAAAGACAATTACTGATAAGATGAGGAGGGATTGTAATGAACAAGAGGGAGATGTCTCTACAAACAAACTGTGGGGCCTGCTGGTAGATAAGGCCAGACACTGATAGGTGACAGAAGCAATGGGAGGAACCATAAATTCCATAGGAATTCCATTAATTGACACAGACTGTTGCTCACCCAAGGCCATGCTAAATCCCTGGACTTAGAGAAAAAGAACAGAGACACAAAGAAAACAAGGGGGAGGGATGTCCATTAGAAGGGGGTCTGTATTAGGCGATTCGGAAAGTCTGTACCTCTCGAGTAACTCAGCCAATGGGGAAAGAAAAAAAGAATCTGTGGCCGGGAAATCAGGATAAAAAGAGGCTGCATCCTCTAGCAATTTGACTGACCCCATGGGAAATGCCCATGACCTCTCCCTTTATTCGAATAAAGCTACAGGATTCCTCTGTCGCCTTTTTGGACATAAACCTCTGGTGCTTGTGGATTAATTTTCCTGACACTTCCATTTCTGGGTGCTAGAAGACCCTCCAGCCCCATTTCTGAGTACTGTGACCCCCTGCATCCCCTTCCCCAGCACCAGAACCCCATGTTCCCCCTTATCTGGTCCCAGGACCTCCCTGAATACCCCAGAACTACCATTCCTGGGTACTGTGACCCGGTGCATCCCTCTACCCATTACCGGGACACACTGTTCCCTCTTACCTGGCACGAGGACGTCCCTGAACCCCCATTCCTGGGCACCGGGACCTCCCTGAACCTCTCTTTTCAGGCACCGGGACCTCCCTGAACCCCCATTCCCGGGAAAGGGACGTTCCTGAACCCTGTCTCAGGAAATCCACCATTTCTGGGCCCCGGGACCTCCCTGAAACTCTATTTCCATGTCGGGGACCCCCCGTGCCCCCCGGCAACGGGACCACTTGAGCGCCCATTCCCGGCACTGGGACCTCCTTGCACCCCCATATCCAGGTCTGAACCCCCACTCCGTGCACGGGGACCCCCTGCACCTCCATCCCCGGCGCTGAGACCCCCTGAGCCCCCTTATCCTGCACCAATAATCCCTTGCACCCCCTCTTCCCCCGCCCCCCGCGCTCCCTCGCTCACTTTCGTGTCTCCCAACCTGCGCCACCGGGATCCACCCAGCGACTGCTGAGTGCCCCCGGCACCACCTCCAGAAAGCAGTGGGGTGGGAGAGACATTGCTGCTGAGGGGCTGAATATTTCGGAAACTAAAGTATCGAGTAACAACTGGAAGTTGCAAAGGTCTGTGATGAGTGAATGATAAATGCTGCCTTTCGCATATATGAATTTAACATTTACAAGCGATGTGTACTGTATAAAAAGAATGGTGTTAAGATAAAAATATAGTTAAGTAGAAAAAGGTTAGGGTAAATTGTAACTTCGAAATAGTTGAGATATCTTAGAAAACGTAGTAATAAATACATGGTAATAAATGGCTTTTAAGTTGATAAACCACAGAGCCAGGGATCAAGACATCTTAAAGAAACAAAGAAGATAACCACAGGCATCCCAGGAAGTCTGTTATCTTGACTCACACCTCCCAAAGGAACTGTCAGCTCCAAATTAAGTTGGAACTGAGGAAACATAGACGGGAGGATTTCGGCCTTCAGTTCGGAGGCAATCCAGACGATCCGAGACTCCAAGACAGGCACTGCGCTAGCAGAAGGGGACAAGGATCGGAGGGGGGGAGTTGAGTGAAGTGTAAATTACCTTCTAGGCTTAATGGATATGTAACAGTTAAAGAAAGTACTTAAGCTCACAGTACAATGGATGGATTGCGCCTCTGGCAAAATTGCTAAGAGCCCAGCGCTGTTTTTGCCTTTGCTCTATTAATGTTCAAAATTATGTAGTAAAAATTTCAGCTTGTGAACTCATTTATATCAGGTCCCAGAGCGCACGTTGGATTCCTTCATTTCAAGTGGAAAGCTTAGCTCCACTTTTCACTCTGATTTGTAAGGATGAATGTAAACATTCAACAAAATTCCCATAGAAAGACCCCACGAAGGTTCGTGTTGGGAGAGTTCCCTCGGGGCAGCCTCAACTCCTGCCCTGCTTTAGTCCCTCTCAATCCCCCTGTGGTTTCAGCTGCTTTGCTCCGGCTGCCCCAAATCACAGTAAATTCCACGGAATTGAAACAAATCTGAGTCTTGGTGACTCGGGATAAGGGCAGGGAGAGGTCACTCAGGGATCGCCATCATGGGCACAACAGCCCCGACGTGGGGAAATGAACCGAATTTGGGGCTCAGCAAACCAGAACAGGAGAGTGAGGAGTAAAATAAATCCTGGAAAAAAACACCTTCTCCCGATCTCTGTCTCCTTCCCGGACTTCACTTTATCCCCGGCTCCGTCCGTGCTCTGCCCAGCGGTGCAGGGAGAAGGGGTGGGGGAGTGACGGTCAGTTCATGCCGCTGCTTCCCCTCAGGGGCAGGAATCCTTTCCCTGCTCCGGCGTGGGGTCCCTCCCATGGGCTCAGTCCCTGCCCTGTCCAGCGGGGGTCCCTCCCCACCCGTGCGGTCACTCCTCGGCCCGGTCCCGAGGCGCGGGGCACTCGTGTCGCAGCCGCGCTCCGGCCCCGTCAGCGGCAGCGCCGCTCCGTGCCGGGCAGGGCCGGCAGAAGGAGCCGGGCGGCGGCGGGGGCTGAATCCCGGCAGCAGCAACAAGAACAAGAAGAACAAGAAGAACAAGAAGGGGCCGGGGCCGCCGGCGGTGTCCGATCGCCGCGAGCAGCGGGGAGGCCTCGGGGAGCGGCCGCGGGCGGGGCCCTTTGGAGCCGCCCCGAGGCCTTTGTGCCGCCCCGGGGCCCTGAAGGAGTCGCTCCGCGGCACGGGCGAGGTGCGAACGACAGAAAAGACAGAGAAAAGAAGAAAATACAATGGAAGAGCCGCACCGAGGGGCGTCTCGGCCGGGCCGTGTCACTGAAGAGCTGCACCGAGAGAGTGGCGACGAGCGGCGGCGGTGAAAGAGCCGCAGCGGAGGGGCGTGGGATGGGAGGTGCGAATAGAATAAACTATAGAGATTCAAATAAAAAATTATCAAAGAACAGCATCGAGAGTGGCCGCTGCCGGTGACTAAAAAAGCTGCACCAAGGGACCGTCGGGGCGGCACCGGGGGGTTTCGGCCGCTCCGTGTCACAGAAAGAGCCGCAGCGAGGGACGGGCGGGGCGCGGCTCGGATCGACCCCTCCAGTGTCGCGACGAGCGGCGACCCCGCGGGACCGCGCCGGGGCCGAGCGGCGGCGGCGGCCGGAGCCGGGGAAGCGGCTTGGAGCGGCGGAGACGAGCGGGGTGTTCCCAGCCAGCTCCGCTCAGCCCTCGGGCACCGCGCTGGGGCCGCCGCGCATTTTTCAACCCCGGCCGCCCCCACGGGCCGGGCCCCGCCGGTCCCGCTGCCGCCGCCGCAGCGCCACGGTGCCCAGAAACCCAAGGAAATCGCCCACATGCACTAAAAAACCTTTTCGTGCGCAGCGAGGGCTGTCAGGGGGGCCTTCTGAACTCCCCTCCCCTCAGTCCCTCCCGGGCACGGCCGGGCATTAGCTCGGCTCCCGCGGCTGTGGCCCGGCACCGGCTGCTGCCACAGGGCACGGGGTGCCGCACTTGGGCATTAAACCAAACAGCTTTGGGGAGGAGGGACAGCCCCGAAAGCCTCGGGGAGCCCTCGGGAGCTTGGAGCTGCACGAGGCCCAGAAGGGATGCCCTGGACACGACGATGGCCCCAGCAGCGGCTCTGCCCCCCCAGCACGGGGCTGTGTCCCACACCCCACGCTCCAGCCCGAGGTTTGGGGGGCGGGAGCGGAGCTGCTGGACGGAGCTTCCAGCCCCACCAGCCGGAACTCTGATCCCTCGGGACGTGATGTCGGTGACAGGTGACCACCGGCGCTCAGGGCTCTGTCAGCTTTTGCAATCCAGAGGGATAAACTGAGTCGATTTCCATCAATCGCTATTTCTCCTTTCTTTTCCATGACGGATTTCACAGCGCTTCCTTTCACTCGAGAGATTTGGAAAACTACATTCCCGGCTACCCCTGCAGCTTCCACAGCTCCAGCCTTGTCCCTCCTCTCCCGTTTCCTTTTCTCCAGTCTCTCCCTCCTGTCCCTGCCGGCTCGGAGGAAGGAGATTCACCCCCGGCACCCCCTGCCTCCTCCTTCTGTCCCGTTTGGCGCACTTGGTGCTTCTGGAGCCGCCTGCCCGCGCAGCCGGACCCGCCCTGTGGCAGCTTAGCTATGGAGGGCAGGGAATGAATGGCAGGGATTATTGGGCTGGGCTGGCCCTGGCCGGGTGCCCGGTGCCACCAGAGCCGCTCTGGCACTCTCCTCACAGGTTCAGGACACAGAACACAGCAGGAAAAGCTCGTGAGCTGCGATAAGGGCAGGGAGATGTCACTCACTGCTCACCATCAGGGGCACAAGAAACCCAAGCTAGGAAATCAATGGAATTTATTTCAAAACAAATCCCAGCAGGAGAAGGAGTACTAAAACAAACCCTAAAAACACCCTCCCCACCCATTCCTCCTCGGAGCTCCCAGTCTCTGCCCGCATTCCCTCCTCTGCTCTCTTCTGCACAGGAATCTTGTCACCAGCCATGAACTTTGCTTTTGCCTCATCCCGGGATCTCTTCCCATAAAGGAAGAACTTTCTCCAGCAGAGATTCAGGGCATGACGGCCTTTGAGCTTCAGGGTGTTTCTCCTGCAGCTCCTTGTAGGTCTCCTCCTCCCATGCTGGGTCTCCTGCAGCACAGAACTCTGCCAGCTGCAGCTTTGCAAACGTCAGCTCAAGGTGTGCATGTTCCTGAAGAATTTGCTCGAGGTCCTTGGGGGCTGCCTCCAATCCCTTCTTCTTGTCTTGCCCCTTTGCACGGAGCCAATGGATCTGATGGCCCCTGGGCAGGGCCTGGCACAGAAGGTGGAACCTGGGTCCTGCTGCAGCAGCGCTGGGGGAGCTCCAGGACTCGCTGTGGCCGCTGGGGCAGCCACAGCACAGCCCGTTCCCAGGGAGGAGCCGAGGGCTCCGTGGGGCTCTGCAGGACCTTGTCCCTGGGGCTCGTCTGCATCAGCCCGGGCAGCTGGGCTGCACTTGGCTTCCTTTGTGTCCCTGCTTCCCCTGGCACAGCACCTGCCCAGCGCCCAGGGGACAGCAACGGGAGTGGGGCAGTTTGGGGTGAGGTTCAGTGTGTGTGCCCGGGATAAATCCTAAATCCTTCCCTAAGGAGCAGCGAGGGCTGACAGAGCACAGGATGCTCTGCTGAGCACGGGATGGCCCCGGGGGTGATGTCAGACAAAGCTGGGACGGGAGTGCCAAAGAACAGGAGAAGAAGGAGAAGGAGGCGGAGCGGGCAGGGGAGAAGGGACACAGGAGGAAGAGGAAGTGCTGGCAGAGGGGAGGAGCAGTGGTAGGAAGAGTAGGGATGGAAAAGGAGCACAAAGAGAATCAGCAAAAGGAGCTGCCGCGTGCGTCCATCGCTCTCTGTGTCCGCAACCCTCGGGCCCGGGATCATCGCCCCCCCGGGGCATCCCGCAGGTGACGGGGCAGGGGGAGCTCACCCCAAATATCTTGGGCGGTGCCTGGGGTTCTTTTTAGAAAGGGGGGAAGTTTTGGACCTTGCAAGACTCCAGCACCGAGCCCCAAATGTCTTCGTTGGTTGCCGGATGCGGTTTTTTTTGGGGGGCGGTGTTCGGGAGGGGGCGGATGTTTGGATCGTGCAGGAGTCCAAATGCGAGTCGACAATGCCCCATGGAAGGATACTGGTGAGGCACACGGGTTTTTTGGGGGGTCCCAGTGGCGGCTTCCCGGAAAAATGGGATGCGATGGGATGTGATGGGACGGGACGGGATGGGATGGGACTCGGGAAGGGTGGGATGTGGGTTGGGGTGTGGGATGAAGTCTGGAGGAGGGGGATGGGTGGGATGGGGCCTGGGATGAGGCAGCCGAAGGTTCGGGATGATGAAGCCGAGGAGACCGCACTCCTCAGGCACTTCCGGGGGTATCCGCCACCTCTGAGGGAGTTTCGGGGTACCCCAAATCCTTCGTGGGGTGGCACTGGCAGCGGGGGACACGTGTCTCCGGCACCTCTGGGCCACACTTGCATCCCTCTCTCCCCCAGTGCCCCCCGGGAGCGGAATTTGGGGAGGGGGAGGTGTGGGGCGGGCAGGCCGGGCCCCCCGCTGGGCGCTGTCCCGGTGGGGCCGAGTGCGGGGGGAGCCCCGCGGGGCCCGGCCCTGCCCGGGCACGGCTGATGCCGCCCGCCCGCGCTCCGCACTGCTCCGGCCTGGTGCTCGCAGTGCCGCGCGGGGCGGGGCCGCTTTGGGGATCCCCCAGGGCAGAGCGCGGCTGCTTTGGGGCTGTGGCACCTGCCCGGCGCTGGGCATGGGCCGTGTGGGGGCAGCTGGGGCCGTCCTGGTGGCACTGGTGGTGCTGGGAGTGCCCCCGGCCGCGGGGTGAGCGGGGGGCGCGGTGAGCAGGGGGGCGGGGCTTGGGAGCCCAAACTGAGCGAAATGGGGATTGGGACCCCCGAAGTGGGCAGGAGGGGCCTGGAAGCCCCAAAACGAATCATGGGAGAGGGGGGATGGGGATTGAGGGGACAATGGTGAAGGGACAGAAGAGCAGGGGAAAAGAGAGGTCTGGGACTCCGAAAGAGAGCGGGAGGGGGATGGGACACGGAAATTGAGTTGGGAGAGGTGTGTGGAATGGGAGAAGGATGGGAAAGGGGAGGAGAGTGGAGGGAAAGGTGGGGTTGGGAGGGAAGAGGGGCAGTTCCATGGGGTCCAGCCCTGTCCCCCAGCACTCGATCCCTGGAGCAATTCCCTGGGGCTCTGGGGGAGGTGGATCCGCACTGGGGGGGTCCCCAAGCCCCTGTCCATCCCTGGGGCTCATCGGGGGGATCCCCCCACCCAGCAGCCTGTGCTGCAGCAGCCGTGGGGCAGAGGAGGGTGGGGAAGGGGGTCTGGGATGGGTGGAGTAGAATAGGAGGGAGAGAGGAGGAGGAGGAGGAAAAGGAGGAGCAGGAGAACCATGAGGTTTCACCACCCACTGTGTCCACAGCACTCCCGGCTCCAGGATCATTGCCTCCCCACACTCCACAGGTGACCAGGAAGGGGGAACTCAGCCCAAACCTATCAGGGGGGTCTTCAGGAGGGTTTCTTTATGGAGGAGTGTTTGGAACTCACAGATTCTGGAATTGAGCCCGAGATATCTTTGCAAGTCCCTGGTCGGTATTTTTTGGGCTGGACTTGTTTGGATCTTACAGGACTCTAAAGCAGGGTCATAAATGGACCTTGGAGAAAGTCTGGTGGGATTCCATGTGGGAATTGCCCGGCATTGGCAGAACGGGACATTGGTTTTGGGGATCGCTGGGAGAGCCGGGGGGTGAAACGCAGGACTCCCGGAGTGGAGAGAGCAGAGAGGGGCGATAGCAGAGCTGGGGGACCCCCGGCAGCCTGGAGGGATGAGGGAGCCTGGAGATGAGGCAGGGCCGGGACACTGTGACACTGAAAGGGGGGCAGAGAGAGGGGGAAGCCGCGAGTGCCTGGAGTGGGGAAGCCTGAAGAGGGGACCCTGGGAGCCCTGGGAGCCAAAGCAGCATCAGGGAAGAAGGGACCCCTGGGACCAGCGAAACCCCACGGCATCCCTAAGCAGGAGCCTGGAGCAGGGGGATCCCCAGGACCCACGGGAGCCCCAGCAGCTTCGAGAAGGGGAACCCCAGAACCCCAAAGACAGGAGACTGGAAAGGGGGAACTCCTGGGAGGCTTGTTTTGGAGTCATTCTTGATTGTTGGAGGATTTTATTGACACAAAACACGTGGTGACTTCTAGAGATAGACTTGGGCAGGAGGAACCCCGAGCTCCAGGCCCTCACACTTTGTTTTCCCCCAAACCAGGATTTCCCATTCCCAAACCTTGTCCACATGGAGACGGAGGCTGTGAGGAAGAGGAAGATGCCCCGGGAGCCCCAGGCAGGTGAGGAGGATCCTCACCCTTTTGGGGTTCCTTATCCTTTTCCCCCTCTCTTCTCCTCCATCTCCCAGCCCAGCATCATCCCCGGCTGCAGGACAGCCCCGCTGCTGACACCGTCCTGATGGGGACAGATTGGGGGATGTCCTTCCCCTTCCCTCTGGCACAGAGGCAAATCCCAAATCCTCTCCTTGTCCTTCCTCCCCCAGAACACGAGCTGAGCACTCGGGAGGAGAAATCCTTGGGGCAGAACCTCATGGAAGAGGCCATTTTGAGCAGTTCCACGGTGCAGGAATCCAATGTGGAGGAAAAGCCGCGGAGGTCTCGCACGAGGATGGGCTCCAAACCCAGTCCAGGGTGTTCCAAGGAGGAAAGACCCACCCTGTGCTGGGAAGGTGACCAGAGCTTCAGCCAGAGCTCGAGCCAGGTGGTCCATGAGCAGCTTCATGAAGGGGAGAAGCCCTACAAGTGTGGGCAATGTGGGAAGAGCTTCAGGCAGAGCAACCACCTGATCCGCCATCAGATGATCCACACTGGGGAACGGCCCTACGAGTGTCGGGAGTGTGGGAAGACCTTCAGAGACACCTCTGGCCTGATGGTCCCCCAGCGGATCCACGCCGGGGAGAGGCCCTACAAGTGTCCTGAGTGTGGGAAGAGCTTTAGCACGAGATCCCACCTGATTGTCCACCAGAGGAACCACACTGGGGAAAGGCCCTATGAGTGCCATGAGTGTGCAAAGAGGTTTCAGAGCTCTTCTACTCTCCTCAAACATCAGCGGATTCACACAGAGGAGAGGCCCTTCTGCTGCCCCGACTGTGGGCAGGGCTTCAAGCAGAACCGCAACCTCATCATGCACCAGCGCATCCACACCGGGGAGAGGCCCTATGAGTGTCCCGAGTGTGAGAAGAGGTTTCCCAAGAGCTCCGATCTTGTCAGGCATCAGCGGATTCACACAGAGGAGAGGCCCTTCCGCTGCCCTGACTGCAGGAAGGGCTTCAGGCACAACTCCCACCTCATCAGGCACCAGCACATCCACACCAGGGAGAGGCCCTACGAGTGTCCCGACTGTGGGAAGAGCTTCTCCAGGAGCTCTCACTTGAGCCGACACCAATGGAGGCACTGATAAGGGAAGCTCTGTGAGTGCCCTGAGTGCAGGAAGAGCTTCGTGTGCTGCTCCAACTTCATCCCCCATCAGAGGAGCCATGTTGGGAAGAGCCCTGGTGACCCACATTCCCTGTGACCCACATTGGGAAGACACCTGGTAGGTGGTCTCCATGTCCTTCTGGATCTCTGTACGCACCTGGATGAACACAGGGGCAGGAACATCCATGGGGACTCTGACTGAAATTGGAAATTCATTGGGAAGAGCAGATTTGTGGACTTTACACTCACAAAAATCTCAGCTGCTCTGTCCAATTGTTTCTTCTGGTGGCACCAAGCAGTGCTGGATCATCTTGGAGGTCTTTCCTAACCTAAACAATTTCCTTCTTCATTCTGTCAAAACAACCAAAATTGAGGTTAAAATAAAGAAATTGAGCAAAGGGAGCCACCAGTAAGGGAAGCCCTGCAAAGGCCCTGAGTGCAGGAAGTGGTTTCTCTGCTGCTCCAAATTCATCATCTAAAGCCGCATGTTTTTTCTGCCATTTGGGAGGGATATTTGGTGTTCGGGAGATATTCTAGAGTATTTGGTTGTTCTGGAATATTTGGTACATTTTCCTCCATCAGTTTGTGTTCAAAAAGCCAAGAGGGATAGATCCATTATCTCAAAACCACACAATTCCACTGAAAAGTACTCAATCTTACCCCAAAATGGCTCAATCCTTGCCCAAAATGCTCGATTCCACAGTCCCTCAGGGTGGAATGGCATTGGAAGGGGATTGGGCAAAGAGGAGTGCAATTCAGGAGGGATGAGATGGGCATTGGGTGGGGCAGAATGGGTGAGAAGGGGTTTGGGAGGGGTGGAATGGGGGAAATGGGGCTTGGGAAGGAGGTCATGGTGGCCAGGAGGGGTGGGATGGGTTGGGGTGTGGATTGGGAGGGTGGGGCAGGGTCTGGAATGAGACAGCCGAAGGTTGGGGCTGATGAAAGGAGGGGGAACCAGTTCCTGAGTGGGATTTGGGGTATTCCACATTCCTGAAGGGATTTTGGGGCATCCCACATTTTGGAGGCAGTTTTGGGGTACTCCCCAGTTCTTGGGGGGTTCCTGAGAGCAGCTCCATGGAGCCCCATTGCCAGGGGTGGTTGCCATGGGCACGAGCTCAGAGCTGTAGGCAGAGTCCATTGCCTGGGTGCTGGAGAGCAGAGAAATGATGGATGGCCCCAAACATCTGGAGTGTGTGTTTGGGGGGCAGGGCAAGTTCTGCGTAGGTGGGGCGGTCACTGCCCCACCCCCAGCCACTGCAGCCTCTGGCCCAGCCCCAGAGTGGCTGCCAAGGGCCTGGCACCCCAAAAACCCCACCTGTGAGAGGGAGCAGAGCAGGTGAAAGCTGTGACACAGCTGTGACACTGACACGTCCCACGGGCCCGGAGCTCACAGCAGCTGAGATGGCGCTGGATCCAAGGCTGTGACCGTGGATATTTCTCTCTCTCTCTCTCTCTCTTCCTGACTTCCTCTTCTCCAAATCTGGGTAACTTTAAGTTGGACAGGTTAGACTTTTCTCAGTCAGTGCTTGGTGGAGTGCCTTGCCATAATTACATGTTTAATATAAGTTAGAAGCTAAGTTAAATACTATTCCTCTGTATGTTGTTAAGTCATAGGTTATAAGTGAGGTTAAATACTGTTAAGTGCTGTTCTTTTGCTATATTACTAAGTCATAGGTGTAAGTTAGGTTAAGGTAGAAGTTCAGTTCTGTTAAGTTTGAGGGCTGTTAAGGTTTCAGGTCGTATTCCTTTTATCCTTGCCCTCAGTGTCCTTTTGTCACACACACACCTGAACACACACACAGGGACAGTGCTCAGTTCATTTCTGGTTTGATTCATTGGCTTTTGTTTGATTTTGTTGTTGCTTTGTTTCCTTGGTGTGCCTGAACTCTCCAGTCAGGAGCAGAGTGACTCTTGCCAATGAACTTTGTTGTGCTGTCACTGAATATTAAATCAGGTTTTTGCTGCTCCCTTGCTGGGGATTTTTAAGCGCTCTCAAGCCCTCTTTCGTAAGAGGGTGAAGGAGCCCTGGGCCAGGCTCTCGCTCTGGGGGACACAGGGACGCTTCCGGGGGGTCCCTGTCCCCCTGTCCCACCCCCCATGGCCAGTGCCCCCCATGGCCATGTCAGGCTCTGGGGTCAATCTCATGGAACATCCTCTGGGGGAGGCTGTGGCACTGGGGCAGGGGGGACCGGGGGGGACAGGGGACCCTGCTGTGCACGAGCAGCGTTGGACTTCTCTGGGGGGAGCTGTGAGGGGGGCCAGGGCAGAGTGACCTCCCCAGTGACCTCACACAGCCCCTGTGACCTCACACCGCCATGTGATGTCACAGCCTGCTCTGTGATGTGACACAGCCACCCAGTGACCTCACACAGCCGCACTCTGCGATGTCACACAATGTGCCCTGTGGTGTCACAACCCTGTCTGTGATGTCAAAGCCTTCTCTGTGGCATCACACGTCCTGCTCTGTGATGTCACAGGCAACTCTGTTGTGTCACACGGCCATATTGTGGTGTCACGACCCACTCTGTGATGCCATACATCCCCCCTGATGTCATAGTCTGCTCTGTGATGTCACAACCCACTCTGTGATGTCACAACCAGGTCTGTGATGTCACACAGTTCCCTCTATGATGCTGTAGCTGCTCGATGACCTCACACAATGCACTTTGTGATCCCATAGCCAATTTTGACTCCACACCATCCACTCTGTGATGTCACACAGCCCCTTAGTGACATCACAGCTGCTCTGTGGCTCTGTGACACAGCCCCAGAGGTGCCTATGGCTATGACACAGCCCCCATGGGCCATGGCACAGCCCCTGCCACTGCTGAGCACCTGTGAGCTCTGGGTGTGCCCTGCTGGTGTCCCTGAGCTGCCCTGGCAGTGCCCCAGCCCTGCTGGGCTGTGCACAGGAGCTGCTCCTGGGCAGAGCTGTCTCTCTGCAGCGCTGCCGCTTGCCAGGAGCTGCCTCTGTGCCAGGAGCCTGGCCCAGCTCAGCAGCACAGCCACAGCACAGCGACTCTAGTGACCCTCGCGGGGCTTTGGTGCTGTTCACGTCAGTCTCAGTTCCTTAGAGTGTGTTCAAAAAATTTCTCAACAATTCCAAAAGGGATTGGAACTGAAATTTCTTGTAGTGTTAATGGCTTCCACTGAGAGACACGACTGACAAAGTGTCCCCAGGTTCCAGTTAGAGCAGAACGCTGCAAGCAGTGATGGCAGGTGGGGACAAGGGAAAGGTGTCTCTGATGCTGAGTCAACCTGGATGTGTTCCATGACTCCAAAGGGCCAAACCCTGAGCCCCAGCCCCGGGGAAGGCAGATCCTGTCCCTCCCTCATTGCTCAGGGCTCTTCCCGGGGCACTGCCATGTGGGGATGTGCAATGCCAAGGGCAGGACCATGGGGCGGCCCCTGCCAGGCTGCTGGGCAGGGACAAGGAGGCCATGAGGCCCCAGGGCTGCAAGGGTCACTTGTGTCCTCCTCATGGCCTCAGGGCCAGCAGCCATGGCCAAAGTGCTGCACAGGTTGGCTCTGGCAGGGCCTTGCAGCTTCTGCAGCTCCCTGTGCCCTCTCCAGCCCAGGCTGTCCTACGCTGTCCATGCCCTGCGCCTCTGTCCCTGCAGGCTGTGCTCATTCCCTGGCTGCCCCACCTCGCTGGCCCTTCCTTCCCTGACAGCTCTGTGTCCTGCCTGCCTCTGCCTGGGCACACAGAGCCTTGGGCTGACCCAGACTCCTTCTGGGGATGTGTTGCACCCCAGCACTGCCCTGGCAGAGAAATTCCTTTGTCCTGTGTCCAGCCTGCTCCTCCCCAGCTGCCCTTGGTGCCATTATTTCATTCTCAGGCTGTTTTTTGTAATGAAGAAAAGCTCCACTGTCTCTAAATTCACCCTTCGAGCCTCCCCAGGCTGCTCCTGTTCTGTCCTCAGTCTCTGCCCCACTGAGCCCAGGCTCTTCAGCCTCTATATTCTGGTCATGTGATGAGGCCTCCAAACCAAATCTTGGGAGATTTTTGGGACCTCTCCAAGGTCTGTGAAAAGGAAACAAAGTGGTCCAAAGTGCAAGAAAAACTGAGTGCTATTTTTTCCCAAATCTTGTAATGATAGAACAAGGATCAATATCTTTAAACTGAACAAGGGTGGATTTAAATTTGTAAGAATGAGGAAATATTTTACGAGAGTAGCACCAAACTGCAAGTGTTTTTCTCGAGAAGTGGATGCCCCACCCCAGGAATTGTCCAAGGTCAGGAGCTTTGTGCAGCCTGACATAGTGAAAGCCCCTCCTGTCCCCAAGGATGGAATTCCTGTTGTGTGCCTTCTCTGATGTGCTGGGTGACCTCACAACCTCACAGTGTCTGCTGAGGACCAACCAGGCTGCTGCAGGAGGAGTGACCTCACAGCCACCACTGCCATTCCAGCCATGTCCCCTGGGCCTGGCTCTCCCCTCTCCTCTGTCCCTGTTGTGTCTCTGCTGCAATGAGCACTTTTGTCATTACTCTCTTGTCCCCAGCTTCCTGGCGCCAATTGCTTCCCAGTCAGGCTCCTGTAGCCAAAGTGGCTTTTGCAGATCAAGAAATCAGCCCCTGAAGCAGCAGCTCTGCAGTGGTGGCCACCGGGCCAGGTAGGCAAAGGAGGCTTCTGGCCATGGCCTGCAAGGAGCTGCTGCTGCCAAGGTGCCTTTGGTGTCTCAGGCTCTCCTGGCACAGGTCCCACCAGGCCCCTCTGCACTTGTGCCCGAGGCCTTGACTGGGTTGGTGCTGGCCTGGGGCTTTTCCTCCAGTGATCTGCCCTGGTCCTGGCACAGGAAAGGAAGTTCCTGCTGGGGCAGGAAGCTGTGCCTGGAATGGGCTCAAACAACTCACACAATGCCTGGTTTGCTTCAAAATTGCTTCCTAGAACACCATGGTCTACTGGATGTTATAGCTTCTTTACTGTGGAGTAAATAACTCTGGTTAAGATCTTTTTGTCAGATGATCAGAATCAGTCATAGCTATATTTATATAAATATATCTGGTTTTCCATCATTAATCCTGTGGGACAAATTACATTAAGGTTCAATTCCACCTTTCTAATCCTTTACACATAAACCCTTAAAAAAGGCTGGGGCTATGCTAGGATCCAGTCGCTCTCAGACTCCCCTTGTAGAAGGAGTTTTAAAAGTCTAGGGGTCCTGAAGGGGTTTTGGGATCCATGGCTGTTGAGTGTCATTTCTCCACCCATGACCCAACTGAAGCTTCTCTAATAAACTTTGCCTAAAGCTCCCGTTCTGCCCATGAGAGATACCTTGCTAGTGCCTGTGACATCGCGGCTCTTTGGCAGCCCGGGGACTCCTGGGATGTCACCGTGGAGCCCCTGTGAGTGCCTGTGACAGATCGGTGCCTGAGCAGCCTGACATCCCCTGGAATGTCACTATGGAATGGCTGTGACTGCCTCTGACCACACGGCTCTTTGTCATCCCCAAAAAGCCCTGGGAGGTCTCCATGGAACTCCTGTCTCTGCCTGTGACATTCTGGCTCTTGAACAGCCTGGAGACTCTTGGAATGTCCCCATGGAACCCCTGTGAGTTCCTGTGACAAATCGGCCCCTTAGCACGCAACCATCACCAGCACATGTTGCTATGGGCGGTTTCCATGGAAACCATCACCAGAACCTGTTGCTGTGGTCAATTTCCATGGCAACCATCACCAGGACCCATTGCTTGGGTCAGGCCATTGGCAGCTCCATGGGGACCTGATGCCAGGGGTGGTTGCCATGGACACAAACTGAGGCCTGGAGCCTCCATTGCAATGGCAACCATTTGCAGTCCCATTCCAAGGGGATGGATGATCGTGGGATCATAGAACCACAGAATTGGCTGAGGTGGGAGGGACCTGTCAGGATCATTGAGTTTAACTTCTGGCCCTGCACAGGACACCCCAACAATCCCAGCCTGGGCCTAGGAGTGGTGTCCAACGCTCCTGGAGCTCCAACAGCCTGGGAGCTGTGAGCCCTTCCCTGGGGAGCCTGTCCAGAGCCTGAGCACCTTCTGAGGGAAAAACCTTTTCCTGAGACCCAACCTCAACCTGCCCTGATTCAGCTGCAGCCGTTCCCTCCAGTCCTGTCCCTGGGCACAAGAGGGAAGCCACAGCACCCAGCCATGGAATTGCTCCTACGGCTGCTGCCAGGGCAACCAGGGCTGGGACCAGCTGTGATGCTTGGTTTCCATGGGACAGGGTTTAGGAAAGGCATTCCCCAATTTTGTGCTCCCACTAAAACTGCACCGCCACTCACTCCCCTCCCGCCTCCGACAGAAAGCACAAAGGGCAAACATCCTGGGCTGGGATAAGAACAATTTACTGGGAACAGCAACAAGATAAAGAATAAACAGGAACAGCAACTGTATTGATAACAGAAGGGATAAGACAAAGTAATGATTTACAGGGAAAACTGTGAACATCACCCACCAGCCCTTCCCGACCTCATATTTTCTCCCACCCAGAAAGGACAGCCTTCTCCTCAGTAGACAGAGATTCTCTTTTCCTGTCCCTTGCAATGACCTGAGGTGGGATCGAATATAATGACAAGGGCATGGCCAGATCCTCATGTTCTTTGATCCCACCTCATAAGATTGCCTCAGGGCAGGGAAAGGGACAGGTGTCTTTCCATCATGGATCAACGAGAATGTGTGTCACCACAGCTATTCCCAGTGTGGGTCCTGCAATGGGGGATGAAGTTGGAGCAGCGGATGAAGCTCTTTCCACAGTTGGAGTACTCACCAGACTTCCCTTAGTGGTGCCTCCACTTGTTGCAGGATAGATCGTTAGAGGCCTTGCACAAGCAATGTAAAGTGTAAGTTAGGAGGCTTTTAGGCCACAAGAACTGCAAGATATGCTGACAGGACACAGTGTCCTTGAGCACTGTGGAAAATACCGAGGAACTGACTTGTAATTGAAAGAATGAAGAGAATCCGTGATAACAGGAGCCGTATGGGAGGGATATGTAAATGTAACTCTTTGTAACTGACCAATGCCCTTATGACTAGTAGGCATAATTACCTGTAACAGCATTTAAGCAGTAAACGATGTGAATAAACTCGACGCTTGCTTTATTAATCACATTGATTAGTTATTGGCTTGCGCCCCTCGCCGCCGTGGCAAATGGCGCCCGAACATCAGGGACTCCAACAATTCAGACAGGGACCCTGATATTTGGACTCAAAAGCCGGGAGCGACGAGACAGAGCAGCATCAGCAGCAGCGGCCGATGAGCGCAGGTCAGTACTGCTGAGGCAGTGAGCCTGATCCGGGTCTTGGACCAATCCAGAAGGGGTCCGCCGCTGGGGCTACCCTGACTATGCTGCGTGGGGAAGGACGCAATCCAGAGACCCAGAGTAAGAGGACGATTCTAATGCGGACGATCCCGGGAATCACAAAAAAGTCGGCCGGCTGGAGAAAATGGACTGAGAGGTAGCCCTTGATTTATTAAAGTGTTTTTTATAAAAGCGGGCAGTTGAGTCTAAGACTCTGAAGCTACTAGCAGGTCTACTAGTAGCTTCCCTCCCTAGGCTGTAGGGAGAGCTAAGAGTTTTTTGTAGATCCTAATACAGTTTTTGAGGAAAGAAAGCGATGCAAATTTGGAGATAAATTGTTTGATGCCATAATAAATGATGATAAAACTGCAAGGAAGCTTAGTAAGTACTGGAGAGAAGTAATAAATACTTTAAAGCAGTATAAAGCTAAAATGAAGATCGCGGCAATGGCGACAGAAAAGTTAGCGGGTGCAGAGGTGGGGGGGCAGGACATTCCTGGAAGGCTTACGCTAGAGAGACGCTGTACAGCAACCCCTCCGACCAGCGGGTCGCTCCCAGTTCTCCGAGTGCAAGGTTTTCCTCCCCTGCCGCTGCCACAGACAGAGGAGGGGGGAAAGTGGCCCTCCGCTCCTCCGCCGCCACAGCCGGAGCAAAAAGAGGTTCGGCCCTCAGCCTCCCCTCTTATTAAAAGGTCATAGAATGTTGTAGAATGTGAGAGCAAGAACCGAGCTGATTTCAGAAAGGACAGAGAAAGCTTGTGTGACAAAATGAGTGTAAGACTTTTATTATTCCTTCCTTCCTTATGCTTTCTACATAACACAAGCCTTGAAATTACCATCTCTCCCCCTGGGTCCTGGTGCTCACCTCTCGGCCGGAGAGCTGACTCAGCTGCAACCGACTGGCAGAGCAACTGACCGTGCGCCGTGTCCAGTAACCCCGGCAGAGCCATCTCAAGATGTCTTCAAGGGAGGCAAGAAAGCCGCACAGAAGAAACAGCAATTGCTTGCTGTTTTCCACCCCCCCTCCCCCACCGCCTGGCAAACCCCCCCTCCACTGCCCCAACAGCAGGGAGAGGGCGGGTGCTACGAATGTATCTTCAAAGTGCCCTTTTTAATTAGTGTAACTGAGTTATATTTTAAATTTGTTTCCACCTTTTCAAAACCAGACAGCAATAATGATAACAGCTTAGTTAAATGAAAAAGTTTAGAAAGTATACCTGAAGTATTTAATTTCAACGAATAATTTTATGTTCTACTTAGTTATTTATATATTGCCTCCGTTTTATTGTGATCCACAATTTAAAGTTCTAATATTATCCAACTCTGACAAAACTTGAGAGTGTAAAAATTTGCTTTTTCCCACAAGATGAATTTTATTTTTCTATCTAGCCTCAGAGTTTGTGAAGCTAACTTGGCACCCCTCCACCATTTGGCCTTGACATTCCTTGAGCTGCCTCACACAAACCAGCAGCAATTAACTGTGTGAGGCCCATGCTAGGCCTGGCTCCATATTTCTTATCTGTAGAAACTTTTGAGAATCAACTATAATTAACCCATAGTTTTCTACACTAAAAACAGACAGCATAGTGCCAGCTTTACCTCTTTGCCTATGTGACAACATTTCCAGCTAGTACAGCTGTTCACAGATTCAAGAGTACTTGTTCTTCCTTGTCACCGATAGCTTGCACATAAACTTAACATAGAATAGTTTAAGTACAATCAGTTAAAACCATAACTACAGCTGCTTCTATACATGTATCAGTTTTATGCATCCACAACACTAAGATATGTGTCCAGAATCATGGCAATATTATATAATTATGTCTTTGATGTCTTCTTTACATCTCAAACCTATTATAATTATATTTACAAAAAGCTGTCTTACCATCTGCCAATTAAGCAAGTTTTAGATGCAATTTTCCAAGATGTACGATGCTATCTGTATACTTTAACCAATATCTCTGTGCATGCAAGTGTGAAAGTGCTGCAGCAAATGTACTAAAAAGGTTGTTAGAATCTTTTATATCTTCTGAGTTTATAAGTCAGACCTGTCAACTTTGAGTTGATCAATATTTCTGTAAAGTCTGTTGATTTTAAGTTCTATTAAGAAGTTAAATTTTAGTAGCCTCTAAAACAAAGAAAAAGAGAGCAAGCACACGTTACAAAAAGAAAGGGGGGGGAACGGAAAAGAGTTCTTTACAGTTCTTTTGCTATAGAGATAAGATAAAGTCAACTGAAATGTTCATGATAAAGAATTGGTAAGACAAGTAAGTGAAGATGCAATTTGTCAAATCCTTAATTTCATCACAAATCCTATAGTTCTAAATGTTCTACATTAGTCAATCAAGATGACTATTCATAACATCCTTTGCAGCTTTATCTTCTATAGGTAACACAGAAAAATGAATATCAATTTCAAGTAATGAATATTATTAATTGTAAGATGCTTAGCGCTTCTCTTTCTTGTTTTCGTTTTGCTTTGCTGTCATATATGCATAGATGTGTAAAAAACATAATCTCACCTTTTCAGAACAGTTACTGTTACTGTATTAACAATTCTAGATGTGTGTTCACAGTTATTTGCAATTTGTTTACGGTACCATTGATTACTTAGTGAAAACTAAATGACAACGCCGGCTGCTTTAGAAATTTTCACATAACCCTGTGTAGTTATCTGTAAGAAGTGTATTGTTTTAAAGAATTGATAATAATAGAGGTTTGTTTGTAAGATGATTTAGGGAGACCCTCTCCGTTAAGGCCTGGGCTCTGGCCAAGCCCTGGCCCTAAGCTGATTGGGTACTAGATCTTTAATCCCAGATGTTTCTGCTCTAAAAATGCAATTGAGTCATTTTGGCTCACCAATTTGGCTTGATAAGAACTGGAACCCCTTTCAAGTAAAGTTGAAGGCCTTGCCCGGGAAAGGTCTTCAGGTCTTGCCTGTAAAATGGGACTTTCCAGTGATTGTAGACTCTGGGTAGTAGCTAATCGTTAAATGGTTATTAATCTGTGTACTTTTGAAGTACTGTTCTCTTTCTCTTATGTATATAGTAGTTGTACTTGCTGCCTTGATCACCTTTGCTCATAATGCAAAACCCACAACTGAGAGTGTAATAGCACGCAATAACAAAGCTCAGATAAACTATTAACCTAGAGAAGAGAGTATACATCTGTTCTATCACCAACAGGTCTAAAGCAATTACCTGCTCGCCTGATCAAAATCAAGAACCAGAGTTCAGAAGAAACCATGGACTCTTTAATCAAGATTTGAGCTTGATAGAGACTTTAGAACAACGGTGTATATTGCTTTCACAATTTCAATTAGCTAAAGTAGTACTTGCCAGCAAAATTATTTTAAGTAACCGTCTAGTAAAAAGTTAAAGTAGAAAGGTTGCTCAAAGCTGAAGAATCACTGAGTGGCTCAAGAATTTGTGCAAGACAGTGTTGTTGTTGCTTTTGATAATAATAACTTTCAGAATGTTGCTCAATGCTGCCCTATGCTAATTCACACAATGATGGCAAGGTACATCAATCAGGCCTTGCTCGCACAAAAAGAAAAAAGGGGGAAATGTTGCAGGATAGATCGTTAGAGGCCTTGCGCAAGCAAAGTAAAGTGTAAGTTAGGAGGCTTTTAGGCCACAAGAACTGCAAGATATGCTGACAGGACACAGTGTCCTTGAGCACTGTGGAAAATACTGAGGAACTGACTTGTAATTGAAAGAATGAAGAGAATCCGTGATAACAGGAGCCGTATGGGAGGCACATGTAAATGTAACCCTTTGTAACTGACCAATGCCCTTATGACTAGTAGGCGTAATTAACTGCAACAGCATTTAAGCAGTAAACGACGTGAATAAACTTGACGCTCGCTTTATTAATCACATTGATTAGTCATTGGCTTGCGCCCCTCGCCGCTGCCACATCCACTGGTGTTTGGTCATGGTGGAGCTGTCTGAGAAGCTCTTCCCATACTCAGGAGACTCGTAGGGCGTCTCCCTGGTGTGGATGCACCGGTGCCTGACAAGGTGGGAGTTGCGGTTGAAGCCCTTCCTGCAGTCAGGGCAGCGGAAGGGCCTCTCCTCTCTGTGAATCTGCTGATGCTTGAGGAGATCTGAGCTGGTCTGGAACCTCTTCCCACATTCAGGACACTCGTAGGGCCTCTCCCCGGTGTGGGTCGTCTGGTGGGAGGTCAGGTTGTGACAGTGGCTGAAGCTCTTCCCACACTCCCCACACTCGTAGGGCCTCTCCCCAGTGTGGATGCACTGGTGGACGATCAGGTCCTTCCTCTGGCTGAAGCTCTTCCCACATTCCCCACAGCTGGAGAGCTTCTTCCCATCTTGAAGCTGTTCAGAGACCACCAGGTCCGAGCTCTGGCTGAAGCTTTGGCTGCCTGCCTGGCACAGGGTGAGTCATTCCTCCTCAGAGCACTCTGGGCTGGGTTTGGAGCCCCTCCTCGTGCGGAATCTCCGGGGCTTTTCCTTCCCATTGGATTCCTGCACCATGGAGCCACACAAAACAGTCTCTTCCACAAATTCCTGCCACAGGGATGTGTCCTTCTTGGTCTCCATCCTCAGCTCATTGCCTGGGGGGAGGAAGGACAAGGAGAGGATTTGGGATTTGCGTCTGTGCCAGAGGGAAGGGAAAGAAGATCCCCCAAATCCATCCCTGGTAGGACAGCATCAGCAGCGGGGTTGTCCTGCAGCCAGGGGCGATGTTGGGCTGGGAGATGGAGGAGAAGAGAGGGGGAAAGGGACAGTGACTTCCTCCTCACCTGCCTGGCTGTCCCAGGGCATCTTCCTCTTCCTCACAGCCTCCTCCTCCATCCAGCCAAGGTTTGGGAATGGGAAATCCTGGTTTGGGGGAAAACAAGGGGTGCCTGCATTGGGTTTGAAGTTTGCCCTGTGCAATTCCATCTCTAGAAGTCACCGGGCATCTGGGGTCCATAAAAACCTCCAAAACACAAAGGTTCAGACCAAAAAATCCTCCAAGGAATTCCCCCTCCCTGGTCTCTCCACTTTGGGGTTCTGTGGTCCCCTCATCCAGGCTGTGGGAGGTCCCATGAATATAGGGGGTCTCGATCCCCAGAGTCCCTGCTCTCACTGGGCTGCTGGGGGTCTCTGGAATGCCAGGGCTCCCTCCTCTCCAGTTTCCCCACTTTGGGGTTCTGCTGGTCCTCCTTCTCCCTGTTTCCCTTTCTTAGGGAAACCAAGGGCCTATAGGGGTCACAGATTTCCCTTCTTCCCTGACTCTCTGCTTTGGGGTGCTGAGGGTCCCAAGGGGTCTCCCCCTCTCCCAGCTATTGAGACTCCTGCAAATCCCAGCAGTCCCCCCTCCGTGGATTCGCCACTTTGGGGTCCCATCAGTCACAAGAATTCTCCCCATCCAGACTGCCAGGGGTCCCCTGGCCCCATTATTGCCCCTCTCTGCTCTCCCCACTCTGGGGGTCCTGAGGTTCTTCCCCTCCACCTCTCCCGGGTGGAAACACTGCTCTGCTTCACAGGGTTTGCTTCTCCTTCCTTATCTCATTTAACAGCCAGCTCATAGCCTGAGGGGTCGGGGCTGCACTGGGCAGCTCCTGCAAAGGACACATCATCCACAGCTCATCAGAAATGACCTAGGGGGAGTAGAATGCCCAGTTTGGTCACACCCACAGAGTGATAAGCTGGTGCCTGCTCCTGTAACCAGCACAGGCTGGCAGTGAAATGTCATCGTAGGATGTGAGGCAGGGCATTGTTTCCTTTTCTTCACGCCAATGACTCAGCTGAGATAACACCCTCGGGGAAAGCACCAGCACAGTCCCACCCAGCCTGAGGGGTCATCTCTGCTAATGGGCCATCGTGGACTCAATGGCACCAGCACAATGGGCAGCTGAAACAATCGAGACCATCAAGGACTCCCAGAATATCCCATGACTCATAGGATGACATCATTGCATTGTGAAACTCCCTGCCCTGGGGGAGGTACTGAGCATTCCCACGTGAACCTGAGCATATATAATCATTGATCATGGGGAATTCTGGCACCTCTCAACAGTTCTGGAGAAGGAGCAGAACTCCAACAGGTCTGCAGCCTCTGCTTTTGACAAGACTGCAACCATCACTTTGGCAGGACTGTGACCACCCCTCTGACCAACAGGTTTGGTTTTCTCTTGCTTTTTCTTTGCATGCAATGGGACCACGTGGCACTCAGTACAGGAACTAAAGAACGCCATCTTGTTCTACCCCAGGGTGCCTGGTTATACTCTGCCTTTGTGAGTTAAAGCTCTATCATTGTATTTCTGGTCATCTCTTTGGTGAATTGTAACTCCTACCTTAATCTCTCTGGGTGCAGTTCCGTGGGATCCATTTCTCCTGCCCGTTTAAACCAGCACAGTGTTTTAGAGGTTTTTACAGTAGCAATACACCCAGTGATTTCTAGAGATGGACTTGGACAGGAGGAACCCCAACCCAATACATTCACACCTTGTTTTCCCCCAAACCAGGATTTGTCATTCCCTAACCTTGGCCAGATGGAGAAGGAGGCTGTGAGGAAGACAAATATGCCCCGGGACCTGCAGGCAGGTGAGGAGGAAGTCACTGCCCCTTTCCCCCCCTCTTCTCCTCCATCTCCCAGCCCAGCATCGTCCCCGGCTGCAGGAAAACCTTGCTGCCACTGTCCTGCCAGGGATGAATTTCGGGGGGATTCCCTTCCCTCTGGCATGGAGGCAAATCCCAAATCTTCTGCTTGTCCTTCCTCCCCCAGGCAATGAGCTGAGCACAGAAATCAGGGAGGACAATTTCCCCTGGCAGGACATTGTGGAAGATGCCATTTTGAGTGGCTCCACAGCCCAGGAATCTAATAAGGGGGGAAACCCCTGGAGATCTCACATGAGGAGGGGCTCCAAAACCAGCCCAGGGTGCTCTGAAGAGGAAAGACCCACCCTGTGCCACGAAGGTGACCAGAGCTTCAGCCAGAGCTCTGACCTGGTGGTCCATGAGCAGCTTCACAGTGGGGAGAAGCCCTACAAGTGCTTGGAGTGTGGCAGGAGCTTCAGCTGGAGCTCCACCCTGATTGTCCACCAGCGGATCCACACTGGGGAACGGCCGTACGAGTGTGGGGAATGTGGAAAGAGGTTTAGGAGGAGCTCCAATCTCCTCAAGCATCAGCTGACACACACAGATGAGAGGCCCTTCTGCTGCCCTGACTGTGGGAAGCGCTTCAAGCACAAATCTTACCTCATCACCCACCAGAGGTTCCACACCGGGGAAAGGCCCTACGAGTGTTCTGAGTGTGGGAAAAGGTTTTACACCAGCTCAGATCTCCTCAAGCACCAGCGCTGTCACAAAGGGGAGAGGCCCTTCCGCTGCTCTGACTGCAGGAAAGGCTTCAAGTACAACTCCCACCTCATCAGGCACCGGCGCATCCACACCGGGGGGAGGCCCTGCAAGTGTCCCGAGTGTGGGAAGAGCTTCCCCAGGAGCTCTCAATTGACCAAACACCAACGGAGGTACCACTAAGGGAAGCTCTGCGAGTGCCGCAAGAAAAAGCTTCCTCTGCTGCTCCCACTTCATCCCACATTGGAGGACCCCCATTGGGAAGAGCCCTGTTGACCCACATTTCCCGTGATCCATGCTGGGAATGCACCTGGCTGATGGTCCTTTTATTTTGCCCCTAATTTTCTTTTGATTAATCTTCATCCCCTAACCCCACCCAAAGCTAGAATAAAAATAAAGAAATTCATTTAAAGTCCCACCATTTTACTGGTATTTGAGGGGGAATTTAAGGTTTGGGGATATATTCTGGATATATCTGGGGATTTGAGGGAGTTTGCTCTGTCTCTTCGCACTCCAAAAGCCAAGAGGAACCGGTCCGTCATCTCAAAACTACTCGATTGCACTGAAAACCACTCAATCATACCCCAGGATGGCTCAATTCCAGCCCAACATCGATTCCACAGCCCCTCATGGTGAGATAGGGCTGGGAGGGAACTGTGAGAAGTGGGGTCCGAATTCAGAGGGGTGGGATTGGGATTGGGTGAGGCAGAATGTGTTGGATAGTGTTTAGGAAGGTAAGGATAAGTGAAATAGGTTTTGGTAAGGGGGTCTTCATGTCCCGGAGGGGGGGATGGGGTTTGGGAGGCTGAGGTGGGGTCTGGAATGAGACAGCCAAAGGCTGGGGATGATGTGTTGGGGGGCATCCTGTTCGTGAGTGGGTTTTGGGGTACTCCCACAGTTCTTAGTGGGGGCTCCTGGGAGCAGTGAGAGACACGTGGCTCTGGCACCTGGAGTGGGGCCCTGCAGGGAGGACACATGGAGCCCATTTGGGGAAGAACCCTGCTGCTTTCCGCCAGTTTTGGGGGTTATAAGTGGCTTTTGGGGGTCCCATGTTTGATGGATGGGGTGTCCCCCATTCTCCACCCCCCCTAAAACAGTGCTCAGCCACTCAGAGCTTTTCTGTCCGATGACTCCCCACCTGGGCCCCCCCTGCACCCCCCTCTCGCCCCCAGTGCCTTGAGGGAGGAGAATTTGGGGTCCAATCCTTCAGAGGCTTTTTGTGGCTCTGGATGCTGTAAAGGCTTTTTACACCATTTTCACATCTATTTTGCACACAAAAAATGCACCAGAAGGAAATTTCTCGGTGACCCTGTGGCTAAGGCATTGTACCCTCTACTCCTGTGTCCTTGCCCCAGGCCTGCTCAGCAGAAAGCAGCTGTGGATGTCACTTTTGGAGTCCATACAACTTCCAGAGTCACAGAAGGGGTTAGGTTGGGAGGGACCTTAAAGCTCATCTAGTTCCAGCTGATTATCTTCTGCTCTCTCTCTCCCTCTCTCTGACAGGTTTCTTTGTATTTCTTTCTATATCTCTGCCTCACATTTCTTGTTCAATAAAATCTGTGTTGCCTATTAATTTCTCCCTAAAACCCTCTAAGAGTTCAGTCCCTGGAGCCAGGCTGGGTGTGTTCCTCACCACTCCTGCCTGCCTTGAGCAGCCTTGTGCAGGGTGGGAGGGGTTCCGCCAGTGCAGCCCCACCTCAGGCAGAAGCAGGTCTGGGGTGTTCCTGGCAGATCCCTGTGGGAGCAGCTGGACAGGGCTGTGCAGCCAAAGAACCCAAAGCTCCGCACACACAGCAATGGAGCAGCACCGGAGCACTGGGGCTGGACTGATCTGACTGGGCAGCCCCACAGGGCTCAGTCCTGACCAGCTGTGGCTGGACTCTGCTTTGGGCACACCCAGCCTTGAGGGTGCTCCTGTGCTGCTCCAGGCCAGGGGCTTCCTCCTGAATCCATGTTTCCTTGTTCTAGGACAACTTTTAAAGAATCACAGGATTAAGGCTGGACAAGACCTCCAAGGCCATTGACGCCAACTTGTGACTCATCCCCACCTTGTCACTCTGCCCAGAGCACTGAGTGCCACGTCCAGGTGTTCCTCAGACACCTCCAGGGATGGGGACTCCCCCTCCTCCCTGGGCAGCCCCTTCCAAGCAGAGTCCACAGGCCAGCATTCCTCTCCTTGGGACCAGCAAGAGGGAGGTTGGATGGCTCATGCACTCCTGAGAGAGGAGAGGGCAGGAATTCTCATTTCTTTCTTTTCCATACCAAAGGAGACTCACGCAATGTGAAAAGGAGCTGTTGTTAGCGCAGCTGCCCTGCAGAGCTCCAGCCCAGAGCAGAAGCTTAAGGCACATCAGGTGAGGTCCCACCTGCAGGTTGGGCTCTCTCCTGGGTCAGTCAGGGGCTGCTGGCTCAGGGCAGTGAAGCAAAGAGAAACCGTCCTGCCAGCAGTGAAGTGTGGCAACAACTGTGAAACAGAGACCAGAGGCAGCAATATGTGTGTTAACATATGTGTTTTAAACAGCAATTTAAATGTGTGTCAGAAATAGGGCTCTATATTCTGAAAAAGCAGCAATTTAATCTGTGGCATTGTTAGAAATGCACTGCAAGGGCAAGTTTTCAAGTGAGCAGCGCGGTGCTTCCTTTGTGCTGTGCCTTACGCTGCTGTTTTATTCTGCTTTTAGAGCCTGCCTGTGAAGAGAAACCCCCCAGGAGAGCAGAGCCTGCTGAAAGATCCAACATCCTTGCCCTAAGCAAGGGATGGAACAGCACACACTGCTGAAAAGATTCCAGCTGTTCTCAGGGCACAACTTTCTCAAGCTGAAACTCTTTCACTTGCTATTTGGTGCTCCATCTCTGTAGAAAAGGATGCCCTGAAATGTCAGCTTTCAGGAAAATGTCTCAGACGGATGTTTGCTGTGCTGGCGACAGTCATTTAAACGCAGCCTTGTGCCTGACCTCTCCGCTGCTGTAGTTCCATGGACAGAGGTTGTTGTCTTTTCCCCCTTGCCATGGGCAGGCGGTGTTCAGCCATCTCTGGGACAGCAGGGCCCCACCGCACGTCACTGTGACCTGGGAAGACAAAAGGCATCACTCCAAATGTCCCCCCTTGCTCCTCCTTCCCAGGCATTTGGCCCTGGCAGGGGGGTTTGCTGCTGCTTCCCACAGGAAAAAGGAGACCCCTGAGACACTTTGGGGCACATGGAACCAAGGAAAGCCCTGTGACACTGAGGGGCCGAAAGAAACCAAGGGACCTTTGTGACACTGGGGCCCCATGGAACCAAGGGGCCAATGTGACACTCTGGGGCTCCACATATGGAACCAAATATCCATTGTGACACTATGAAACCTCATGGAACCAAGGGGCCATTGTGACACAGCAGGGCCTGGTGGAACCAAGGAGTCCAAAGGCCTAAACCATTCCTTGCAGGGCTCTGCCTTGGGGAAGGGGAACCTCCTTGGTGACAGCTTGGGCTTGGCACACACTTGAGGAGGGTGTCTGTTTTCAATAGGGAAACTTAGGAGTTTTAGATTGCTAACAAAAGAAGAAAAGCTGTCTTTGGCTGAGTGCAGGCAACATGGTCCCAGCAAAGCAAAGCAGGTCCCACGTGAGTGAGGAGAGACAGGACAGGGTTGGGAATGTGCAGCAAGGTTGTCCACACTGGGTCACGCCTGAAGGCACAGCTTCTCTGACCAAGCCAGACCTTCTTAGGAGACAGCCTGGATCAATATCGATCACAGAATGCTGCCATCAGCACTTGTCTAAAGAGAAAAATACACCGTTTGAAATAGGAATGTGGATTTCTTGGAAGCTCTTAGAAATATTTCTCTTGAATTATAGAAACCAACTTCCTAATGAACTGCCCTAGACCAGAGGGAAATCAAGGCAGAGCCATGGTTTGTCAGGACTTGCTTGGTCCCAATGAGCCCCAAGGTGCATTTGGTGCTGAGCCCTTGAACCTCAGGCCTGAGAGGAGATGGCACAAACCTTTCCAGGAGTCCAAGGCAGAAGAAAAACCCAAAGTGTCTCAAAGCTTTAATGGTTCCATTGAGGTCCATCCCCAACACAGGCTCCTCATGGACTCCTTGGAGGAGAATTGGAGGCCATGGTTGCACAAACCTCCCAGAGACTCCAAATCAAATAAAGTACTTTAATAAACCTAGAGCACCTTCAGGTATCAATGAGCCCAACTGAACATTGTTACTGACAAAGAATCTCAAGGGACTCGTTAGAGCAGATAATTGGAGGCCAGGATTGCACAAAGTTCTCAGAGACTCCAAGGGAAAGCAAAAGCCAAAGGCCTTGGAAAAACCTGCAATCCCTGGGAGCATGAAGGAGCCCCCCAGGGCCATTGCTGCCAAAGGCTCCCCAGGGACTCATTCCAGCAGATCCTTGAGGCCAGGAGAGCAGGGAGGCAAAGGCTCTGTGCAGGCAGCTCAGGTGCTGAGCAGAGCCTGGGCTTTGATCCACCCAGGCTGGAGCTAAACAAAGGGCGCTGGCTCGGGGTCATCCCCTGGTGGGGGCTGTGCACCCCCTCTGCCCCCTCCCCAAATTCCCTCCTGGGGGGAGCAGGAGCTGGGTCAGGAGCCCTGAGGGGAAGGAAGAGGGGTGACACTGTGATAGGGATCACACATATTGTGGGCGGGACACACATGACCCCTGGGACCCCCCTCACCTTCACCTGCAACACCAGGAGGATGAACCCCAACATGGAGCCCCCAAATCCCAGCAGCATCTTGGGGGGTGGGGTCTGGTGGCAGCTTTTGGGACCCTGGGGGGTCACAACCACTCTAAAATGCCCTCCAAGCCCTACAGTCACCCCGAGACGCCTCAAACCACCCCACAGCTCCCCCCAGGACAGCCCCAACCACTCCCTGCAATAGAAATGGGCATAAGAGCCACCAAATCCCCTTCTCATCTCCCCCTACACACACCCAAATTCTCTCCAAGACACACAGCCCTGCAAGGACCCCAAATCTCCCTCACAGAGCCCCCAAACTCCCTCTCAGCACCACAAATGCCCCCAAGAGCCACAAAAGCCCCTCCAAGCCTCCCCTGGATCCCCCAAAACCCCTCCCAGCCCCCCATGGAACTGACCAGGAGAGGTTGGTGGACAGCAACATCCACAGCCAAGAGCAGCTCGGGCACTTCAGCAGCGATTTGGGCACTTTGGGGGCACACCCCAAAGGGGGAGACCCAGGCCAGGGACTGGGACAGACAACCGGAATTCCTGGAGAACAGACAGGCTCATCTGAACCCCCTGTTCTGCCGGCACAGCTACGAGATCACGGCCCCATCTGCCCAAGTCAGCGGCCCCACAACACCCAAACCTTCCCAGAAAATCCTGTGAACCAACCACAAATTCACCCTCAAATCTGAGTGAAATGGTGTGGCTTTAGATCCCTTTCTTTAATTTCTTTATTTGAACCTCAATTTTAGTTGTTTTGACAAAATGGAGAAGGAAATTATTTAAGTTAGAAAAGACCTCCAAGATCAACCAGCACTGCTTGATGCCACCAGAAGAAACAATTGGACACAGCAGGTGACATTTTGTGAGTGTGAAGTCTACAAATCCGCTCTTCCCAATGAATTTCCGATTTCAGTCAGAGTTCCCATGGATGTTCCTGCCCCTGTGTTCATCCAGCTGCCTACGGAGATCCAGAAGGATGTGGAGACCACCTGCGAGGTGTCTTCCCAATGTGGGTCACAGGGAATGTGGGTCACCAGGGCTCTTCCCAACGTGGCTCCTCTGATGGGGGATGAAGTTGGAGCAGCACACGAAGCTCTTCCCGCACTCAGGGCACTCACAGGGCTTCCCTTATCGGTGCCTCTGTTGGTGTTGGGTCAAGTGAGAGCTCCTGGAGAAGCTCTTCCCACACTCAGGACACTCGTAGGGCCTCTCCCAGGTGTGGATGCGCTGGTGGGTGGTGAAGTAGGAGTTTTGCTTGAAGCCCTTCCCACAGTCAGGGCAGTGGAAGGGCCTCTCCTCTGTGTGAATCTGCTCATGGAGGAGGAGACTGGAGGAGGTCTGAAACCTCTTCCCACAGTCAGGACACTCATAGGGCTCCTCCCCTGTGTGGCTCTGCTGGTGGACAATCATGTTGAAGCTCCGGCTGAAGCTCTTCCCACATTCCCCACACCTGAAGGGCTTCTCCCCATCATGGAGCTGCTCATGGACCACCTGGCTCGAGCTCTGGCTGAAGCTCTGGTCACCTTCCTGGCACAGGGTCGGTCTTTCCTCCTCAGAGTATCCTGGGCTGGGTTTGGAGCCCCTTCTCGTGTGAGTCCTCCAGGGCTTTTCCTCCCCATTGAATTCTTGCACAGTGGAGCTGCTCGAAATGGCCTCTTCCACGAGGTTCTGCCCCAAGGATTTCTCCTCCCTGGTCCTGAGCTCGTGTTCTGGGGGAGGAAGGACAAGGAGAGGATTTGGGATTTGCTTCTGTGCCAGAGGGAAGGGGAAGGACATCCCCCAATCCGTCCCCGGCAGGACAGTGTCAGCAGGGGGGTTGTCCTGCAGCCAGGGGCGATGCTCGGCTGGGAGATGGAGGAGAAGAGAAGGGGAAAGGGGCAGTGACTTCCTCCTCACCTGGCTGGGTGGTCCTGGGGCATCTTCCTCTTCCTCACAGCCTCCCCTTCCATCCAGCCAAGATTTGGGAATCGGAAATCCTGGTTTGGGGAAAACAAGGTGTGACTACATTGGATTTGAAGGTCATCCTGTGCAATTCCATCTTTAGGAGTCACTGGGCATCTGGGGTGCATAAAAACCTTTGGAAGACCAGGATTCAGCCCCAAAAGAGTTTCCCTGGAGTTCCCCCTCTCTGGTCTTGCCACTTGGAGCTTCTGGGGGTCTCCTGTCTCTGGGTGCTGCTTGGGATGTGTGGGGTTTGTGGAGGGGGACTGAGACCACAACTGGGATCGTACTGGGACAAACTGGGACCACACTTTGGAAAACTTACTGAAACTGGAACCATGCTGGGGGAGACTGGGGAGTAACTGGGAAAGACTGGGATCATTCTGAGGGAACTAGAACCCTACTGGGGCAATTGGGAGTGCCTGGGAATGACTACAAGCATGCTAAGGGCAACTGGGATAGACTGGGACTGTCTGTAACTATATTGGGCTGACTGGAACCACTCCGGGAACAGCTGGGGCCACTCTGGGGGAAACTGGGAGCAAGTGAGAGTGACTGGGACCACACTTTGGGACACTGGGCATGACTCGGACACTGCTGAGAGGGACTCCGACTATACTAGGGGCCACTGGGGGCAATTGGGATCACACTGGGAGGAACAGGAAACAACTGGAACTAATCTGGGGGCAACTGATATCATACTGGGATCACAGTGGGAGCAGCTGGGCCCATGCTGAGAGCGACTGGGATCACACTGAGGGTGAGGGAATCATACTGGCATTGACTGGCAGTGGCTGTGGGCTACTAAAATCACGCTGAAAGCAACTGGAAGGAAGTTGGAATGACTGGGAGCATGCTGGGAGCAGCTGGGATATACTGGGATATACTGGGAGTCACAGGGTTTATACTGGAGGCCACTGGGCTCATGCTGGCATTGACAGGGAGCAACTGGGATCCCATTAGGAGCCACTGGTATCATACTGGGAGGGACTGGGATCATACTGGGATTATAGTGGGTGTCCATGGACCCTGACTGGGGCTTACTGGGAGCTACTAGCCCCATGCTTGGAGCCAACTGGGGATACACTGGGAGCAACTGGGAATGACAGGGTGCATGCTGCTCACAACTGGAATCTACTGGCGGTGACTGGGATAATCCTGGGGGCAACTGAACCATGCTGAGGGAACTGGGAGTGCCTGGGAATGATTATGGGAATGTTCAGGGCAACTGGGATATACTGGGAGTGCCTGAGATCATGCAGGTGGTGACTGGCACCACACTGGGAGCGACTGGGAATGTGCTGATGGGAACTGGGTCCACGCTGGGGGCAAGTGGGGGCAAGTGGGAGTGACTGCGGCCCTGCTGGGAGAGACTGGCATCATACTGGACTCATCCTGGGATCGTACTGGGAGTGACTGTGACTATGCTAGGGGCAACTGGGAGAACTGGGAACACATTGGGCAAAAGAGGGAGGAACTGGGAGCAAGTGGGACCGTGCTGGGGGAAAATTGCATCATAATAGGGAATGAGTGGGAGTGACTGGGCTCATACTGGGAGCAGCCACTTGTGGGACCCAGCAGCCCTGAACCCCTTTCCGGCCATCCTGCCCCTCCAGCCCCCAGACCCCCCCGCTGGGGGTCCCGGCAATCCCAGGGATTCCCCCTCGCGGGTTCCCACTCCGCAGTTCTGGGGGTCTCCTCTCCCTAGGGTCCCATTTAGGGAAGCCAGGGCTCCCGGGGGTCCCCAAAACTGCTGTCCCCCCTCCCCTGCCAGTCCGCATGTGACCCCGGGCAGAGCTTGGAGGGCTTGGCCTGGGCAGAGCCCAACCGCCACTGCGGGGGGACCTGCATCCCTCCACCCCCATCGGGGCTCAGCCGGCACCATCACCGGGACCCTCCAAAAACACCTCCCGGGGACCCCCCTGCCATGTCCCTCCGAAGGCCATTTCCGGCTTGGCTTTGAAGACTCACAAACTCCAAACATCCCCCACGAAAAAAACACAAACCCAGGAACCCTCCTGGATATTTGAGGTGAGCTCCCCCTCCCCGCTCACCTGCGGGATAGGGTGGCGAGGGTCCGCGGGGCGGCTGCGAATTTAGAGAGACCCGGACCGCATGGCTCCGGCCTGCTTCTCCTTTGTCCATCCTGTTCCTTCCACTTCTCCCCCTCTGGCTCTCCTCCTCCTCCTCTTCCATCCCTTCTCCTCCTCCTCCTCTTCCTTCACCCTTCTCCTGCCTCCTTCTCCTCCTTCCCCCAATCACTTCTCCTGTTTCTCCTACTTCCATCGCTTCCCACGCTCCTCCTTCTTCCCTCTTTCTATTCCATCCCTTCTCCTCCTCTGCCGCATTCCCCATAGCCCTTGCAGCCTGCGGTAGGAGCGGGGATGGAGCCGTGACAGGTCAGGATGGGCAGCACGGGGCTCTTGGCTGCTCCCAGCCCAGCGCTGGGGGCAGGGGGGAAGCCGGCCCAGGGAAAAGGAGAGGGAAACAGGGAAAATTGGGGGCTGCAGATCCAACCTGGGCCTTGGTGGGGAGCCTGGGTGGGGACTTGCAGCCCTTGCGGCTCCTCTGGGGAGCCTGGAGAACCGGTACGGGGGAACACAGAGAGGGGTGTGGGATCCCAGGAGTGGCAGCACTGGGAGTGACTGAGTTCCACTGGGTTCATACTGGGATCATACTGGGATTGAGCAGGAGCCTGCGGGGGGCAATTGAGGTGATGTTGGGAGCAAATAGGGTATACTGGGAGTGATTGGGATCATTCTGAGTGTGCCTGGGAGCTGTTCTGAACAACTGGGATCATGCTAGGAGCAACTGGGAGGAACTGGGAGTGACTGGGTACGTGCTGGGGCAATCGGAAGCAGCTGGGCTCCTACTGCAATGAACTAGGATCATACTGGAGGTGACTGGGATCATACTGGCAGTGACTGTGACTACATTGAGACTGGGAGTGGTTGTGGGCAAATGGGAGCATGCTGGGAGGAACTGGGCAAAACTGAGAGTGACTGGGAATATGCTGGAGGGAACTGGGAGAGACTGGAGGTGACTGGAACAAAAGTGACAGTGAAAGGCAGCAACTGGAACCATGTGGGGGCAACTGGTTCCCACTGGCAGTGACTGGGACCACTGGGGTCATGTTTGGATCATTTTGGGAGTGACTGGACTAAACCTGGAGTATCTGAGAGTGACTGGGAACACACCATGCTCCCTTTCAGGAGCAGTTGCTCTCCCAACATGATCTCAGCATGACAGAGAGGAAAGAGCCACGGTAACATCCCGGATCTGTGGGGACCCAAGCAGACCCCCCCTTGCCAGGGCCATCCCAGCCCGCTCTTCCCATGGCCACGAGGGAGCAGGGGCCGGAAGGTGCTGGCCACGAATCCCCTGTGCCCCTGAAATCTCTCTGTGCTCTGCCCACATCAGTTGTGACACAATGGGGCCTCATGGCACCCAGGAGAGCACTGTGACGCAAAGGAATCTCATGGAACCAAGTGTCCCTTGTGGCACAGAAGGGCCTCATGGAACCCAGGAGACCAAAGTGAGGCTATGGAACCTCATGGAACCAAGGCTCCAGTGTGACACAGCGCACCTCACGGAGTCCAGGAGAGCATTTTGAGGCCATGGAATCTCTTGGCCCCAAGGCTCTCATGTGGCACAGTGGGGCCTCCCTGGGCCCAGTGGACCACGAGGAGGTTATGGAACCTCATGAAAGCGAGGCTGAAATGGCAAACAGCGGCTACTCCTGGAGTGCAGGAGACTACTGTGAGGTTCTGGAACCCAATGGAACCAAGGCACAAATGTGACGCAAGAGAGCCTTAGGGAATCAAGAGATCATAGTGAGGGTTTGGAACCTCACAGAACCAAGGATCCATTTTGTCACAGCAGGGCCTTATGGAGCCCAGGAGCTGTTGTGAGGTGATGGAAACTCATGGAACTGAGGCTGCAGTGTGCCACAGTGGGGCCTCATGGAACATGGGAGACCTCATTGATGCTATGGAATCTCATGGAAGCAAAATGCTAAAGTGACACATTACGGAAGGCGAAAGGATAGTGAGGTTACGGGACTTGATGGAAGCAAGGCTCCAGCGTGATGCAGCATCTCCACATGGAACAGAGGAGACCATTGTAAAGCTGTGGAATCTTATGGAACCAAGGCTCTACTGTGACAAAGCAGGGCCTCATGGAACACTGGAGACCATAGTTGGGTCATGGTAACTCAGGGAAACAAAGCTCCAATGTGTCACAGCAGGGCCTCACGGAACCCAGGAGAGCTTTGGGAGGCTATGGAACAATATGGCACCAGGGTTCCACTGTGACCTGACGGAACCTCATGGAAGCAAGGGACCATTGTGACCCTATGGAATCACCATGGGCTGCAGGTGGATTTTGTGCTCTATCTCGGGATGCAAATGGGCAATAAGGCCTGAGGCAGCCTCCCAAGCGTCCGGCTGTGTCATGGGTGTGGGGGAAAATTGGGGGGCACCCCTGTCCTGCTCCTTCTCCCAGCTGGGTACGGAGCTACTGGGATATGGGGAAGGGTCCTGCTGCTTCCCCCCTTCCCCCCACAGCCGTACACAAGTTTCAGGGTACTTGGAAGCCATGCTGGGGGTGATGTTGGGATGGCTTGGGGAGGGGGCTGGGACAATTTGGGCGGTGTTTTGGGGTGGCCCGGTGTCCACCGCCATCCTAAATCTCGCCCTCTCTATCCAGTCCCTCCCGTGCCCCCAAAGCCCCAAGGGACCCTCCCGATTGTCACTGTCCCAGGTCCCCCTCAGCGCTACGGCGGCTGCCAAAGGGGGCGGGGCCAGCGGGCCATTGGCCAATCTGGAGGCGGCGGGGAGGGCCGGGGCAGGAGGCGGCGGTGCCACGCGAGCGGTCCGAGAGCGGCGCGGGCTCGGTGTGGGGCCCGAGCAGGGTCGGGGGGCGAAGGGTGGGGCGGCCGAGCCGGAGCGCCCATGGCACTGCACACCTGAGGAGTCGTGACAGCATGGGCTGTGACATCACAGGGTGGCCATATGACATACCAGAGTGGGGCTGTGTGAGGTCACTGGGTGGCTGTGTCACAGCACAGAGCAGGCTATGCCATCACATGGTGGTGTGAAGTCACAGGGGAGGTCACTCTGCCCTGCCCACCCTCACAGTTTCCCCAGAGAAGTCCAACACTGGTTGTGCACAGCAGGGTCCCCTGTCCCCCCGGGTCCCCCCTGCCCTGGTGCCGCAGCCTCCCCCACAGGATGTTCCACGAGATCGACCCCAGAGCCTGACATGGGGACAAGGGGGACAGGGCCGTGGGGGGTGGGACAGGGGGACAGGGACACCCTGGCAGCATCCCCATGTGCCCCAGGCCAAGAGCCCGGCCCAGGGTTCCTTCACCCTCTTACAAACGAGGGCTTGAGAGCGCTTAAAAGTCCCCAGCAAGTGGGCAGCAAAAACCTGATTTAATATTCAGTGACAGCACAACAAAGTTCATTGCCAAGAGTCACTCTGCTCCTGACTGGACAGTTCAGGAACACCAAGGAAACAAAGCAACAAAATCAAACAAAATGCAGTCAATGAAACTAGAAATGAACCCATAACTGTCCCTGTGTGTGAATGTGTCTGTGTGTGTGTTTAGGTGTGTGTGACAAAATGTCAGTCAGGGAAGGATAAAAGGAATATGGTCTGAAAGCTTAAGAACCCTCAAACTTAACAGTACTTAACTTCTACCTTAACCTTAATTTACACCTATGACTTAATAGTTTAGCAAAAGAACAGCACTTAAGAGTATTTACCCTAATTTATAACCTACGACTTAATTTAATAGAGGAATAGTGATTAACTTAGCTTATAACATATTAAACTTGGAATTATGGTAAGACACTTCACAAAGCACCAACTCAGAAAACTCTAACCAGTCCAACTTCGCATTATCCAGATATTGACAAGAGGAAGTGAGGAAAAGAGAGATACAGAGAGAGATATATCCAAAATCACGGCCTTGCATCCAGCGCCATCTCAGCTGCTGGGAGCTCCGGGCCCGTGGGACGTGTCAGTGTCACAGCCGTGTCACACCCTTCACCTGCTCTGGTCCCTCTCACAGGTGGGGTTTTTGGGGTGCCAGGCCCTTGGCAGCCACTCTGGGGCTGGGCCAGAGGCTGCAGTGGCTGGGGGTGGGGCAGTGACCGCCCCACCTACGCAGAACTTGCCCTGCCCCCCAAACACACACTCCAGATGTTTGGGGCCATCCATCATTTCTCTGCTCTCCAGCACCCAGGCAATGGACTCTGCCTACAGCTCTGAGCTCGTGCCCATGGCAACCACCCCTGGCAATGGGGCTCCATGGAGCTGCTCTCAGGAACCCCCCAAGAACTGGGGAGTACCCCAAAACTGCCTCCAAAATGTGGGATGCCCCAAAATCCCTTCAGGAATGTGGAATACCCCAAATCCCACTCAAGAACAGGTTCTCCCTCCTTCATCACCCCCAACCTTCGCCTGTCTCATTCTAGACCCTGTCCCACCCTCCCAATCCACACCCCAACCCATCCCACCCCTCCTGGACACCACGACCCCCTTCCCAAGCCCCATTTCCACCCCATTCCACCCCTCTCAAACCCCTTCCCACCCATCCTGCTAGACCCAATCCCTACCACACCCCTCCTGATTTGCATCCCACTTCACCCAATCCCCTTCCAATCCCATTCCACCCTGAGGGGCTGTGGAATTGAAGATTTTGGGCAAGGATTGAGCCTTTTTGGGGTAAGATTGAGTACTTTTCAGTGGAATTGTGTGGTTTTGAGATAATGGATCTATCCGTCTTGGCTTTTTGAACACAAACTGATGGAGGAAACTGTACCAAATACCGCAGAACAACCAAATCCTCTAGAATATCTCCCGAACAACAGATACTCCTCCCAAATAACAGAAAAAACATGCGGCTTTAGATGATAAATTTGGAGCAGCAGACAAACTACATCCTGCACTGAGGGCCTTTGCAGGGCTTCCCTTACTGGTGGCTCCGTTGGTGTTGGGTGAAGTTAGAGCTCTGGGTGAAGCTCTTCCCACACTTGGGACACTTGTAGGGCCTCTCCCCCGTGTGGATGCGCCGGTGCATGGTGAGGTTGGAGTTTTGCTTGAAGCCCTTCCCACAGTCAGGGCAGCGGAAGGGCCTCTCCTCTGTGTGAATCCGCTCATGTATGAGGACTTCGGAGCTGGTTGGAAACCTCTTTCCACACTGAGAACACTTGTAGGGCCTCTCCCCCGTGTGGCTCCTCTGGTGGACATTCATGTGGGACCTATCACTGAAGCTCTTCCCACACTCCCGACACTCATAGGGCCTTTCCCCAGTGTGGATCCTCTGGTGGACAATCAGGCTGGAGTTCTGTCTGAAGCTCTTCCCACATTCCCCACACTCATAGGGCCTCTCCCCCGTGTGGCTCCTCTGGTGGACAACCAGGTGGGACCTATCGCTGAAGCTCTTCCCACACTCCCCACACTCATAGGGCCTTTCCCCAGTGTGGATCCTCTGGTGGACAATCAGGCAGGACCTATCGCTGAAGCTCTTCCCACATTCCCCACACTTGTACGGCTTCTTCCCAGTGTGGATCCTCTCGTGGATAATCAGGCTGGAGTTCTGTCTGAAGCTCTTCCCACATTCCCCACACTCATAGGGCCTCTCCCCAGTGTGGTTCCGCTGGTGGACCATCAGGTGGGACCTACGGCTGAAGCTCTTCCCACACTCCCCACACTCATAGGGCCTCTCCCCAGTGTGGCTCCGCTGGTGGACCATCAGGTGGGACCTATTGCTGAAGCTCTTCCCACACTCCCCACACTCATAGGGCCTCTCCCCAGTGTGGATGCGCTGGTGGATGATCAGGTGGGACCTACGTCTGAAGCTCTTCCCACACTCCCCACACTTGTATGGCTTCTTCCCAGTGTGGATCCTCTTGTGGACAATCAGGCTGGAGTTCTGGCTGAAGCTCTTCCCACATTCAGGACACTCATAGGGCTTCTCCCCAGTGTGGATCCTCTGGTGGACGATCAGGTAGGACCTACGTCTGAAGCTCTTCCCACACTCCCCACACTTGTATGGCTTCTTCCCAGTGTGGATCCTCTTGTGGACAATCAGGCTGGAGTTCTGGCTGAAGCTCTTCCCACATTCAGGACACTCATAGGGCTTCTCCCCAGTGTGGATCCTCTGGTGGACGATCAGGTAGGACCTACGGCTGAAGCTCTTCCCACACTCCCCACACCTGAAGGGCTTCTCCCCATCGCGAAGCCGCTCATTGACCACCTGCTCTGAGCTCTGCCCGAAGCTCTGGTCACCTTCCCCACTCAGGGTGGGTCTTTCCTTCTCAATGCACCCTGGGCTGAGTTTGGAGCCCCTCCTTGTGCGAGACCTCCGGGGCTTTTCCTCCACATTGGACTCCTGCACATTGGAGCTGCTCAAAACAGCCTCTTCCATGAGGTTCTGCCCCAAGGATTTCTCCTCCCTGG
Source organism: Acanthiza pusilla (assembly GCA_036630365.1). Taxonomy (NCBI): domain Eukaryota; kingdom Metazoa; phylum Chordata; class Aves; order Passeriformes; family Acanthizidae; genus Acanthiza; species Acanthiza pusilla. Next base: position 1,344,456 of record JAXCHO010000011.1, read on the forward strand.
TCCTCAGTTCGTTCGCTGGGGGAGGAAGGACAAGGAGAAGATTTGGGATTTGCCTCCGTGCCAGAGGAAAGGACATCCCCCAGACAGGACAGCGTCAGCAGGGGGGTTGTCCTGCAGCTGGGGGCGATGCTGGGCTGGGAGATGGAGGAGAAGAGAAGGGGAAAGGGGCAGTGACTTCCTCCTCACCTGCCTGGGGGTCCTGGGGCATCTTCCTCTTCCACACAGCCTCCTCCTCCCTCCAGCCAAGATCTGGGAATGGGAAATCCTGGTTTGGGGGAAAACAAGGGATGACTGCATTGGGTTTGAAGGTCACCCTGTCCAATTCCATATTTAGAAGTCACTGGGCACCTGGGGTCCATAAAAACCTGAAAAACACCAGGATTCAACCCCAAAAAGACTCTCCCAGGAGTTATCCCTCTCTGGTCTCTCCTCTTTGCAGTTCTGGGGTTCCCCCTGTCTGGGTTGTTGGGGGTCCTGTGTGTATTGGGCCCCCCCCCATCTCCAGTGTCCCCATCCTCCCCAGACTGCAGGGGATCCCAGGAATCCCAGGGGTCCTCCTCTCTGTGGGTCCCCACTTTGGAGTTCTAAGGGTCTCCTCTCTATGGGGCCCCCCCTAGGGAAGCTGAGGGTTTTGAGGGTCCCAGGGATCCCCTCTCCCCTGTCTCTCTCTCCAGGCAGCCAGGGTTCCTGGGGGTGCCTCCTATGTGGGTCCCCATTTCAGGGTCCCAGGGCCCCCCCTTCCAGGCTGCCAGGGGTCCCCCAGCTCCGCTATCGCCCCTCTCCATTGTCCCCTCCCACGGTGCTCCCGGGGGTCCCCAAAAGCTCTGTCCCCCATCCCCCATGCTCCCCACGTGGCCCCGAGCAGAGCACAATCTCCACTGTGGGAGAGACCTGCATTCCCCCACCACCCAACAGGGCCCTGCCTGCACTGCCACCAGGATGCCCCAAAAACACCTCCTAGGGACCCCCCAACATCCCCCTGGGGGCATTTGCATAACCTGACTGGGGTTACTGGGCCCATGTTGGGAGGAAACTCTGGACACAGTGGGAGCAACTGGGATCAACTGGAAGCTACTGAAACCATGCTGAGAGGGACTGAGACCAGAACTGGGCCAACTGGGATCAAACTGGAACCACACTTTGGGCAATTGACTGAAACTGGGATCATGCTGGAGAAAATTGGGAGTAACTGGGAAAGACTGGGATCATTCTGGGGGAACTAGAACCTTACTCGGGCAAATGGGAATACCTAGGAATGACTATGAGCATGCTGAGGGCAACTGGGATATACTGGGAGCGTCTGTAACCATACTGGGCTGACTGGAACCACTCTGGAAACATCTGGGACCACTCTGGGGGAAGCTAGGAGTAAGTGAGAGTGACTGGGACCACACTTTGGGACACTGGGCATGACTCGGACACTGCTGAGAGGGACTCCGACAGTACTAGGGGCCACTGGCAGCAAGTGGGATCACACTGGGAGGAACAGGAAACAACTGGAACTATGCTGGGGGCAATTGGGATCATACTGGGATCACAGTTGGAGCAGCTGGGCCCATGCTGAGGGAGACTGGGATCACACTGAGGGTGGTGGGAATCATACTGGCATTGACTGGAAGTGGCTGTGGGCTATTAAATCACACTAAAAGCAACTGGGAGGAAGTGGGAATGACTGGGAACATGCTGGGGGCAACTGGGATATACTGGGAGAGACAGGAGTCACTGGGATCATACTGGAGGCTACTGGGCTCATGCTGGCATTGACAGGGAGCAACTGGGATCACATTGGGGGCCACTGACATCATACTGGGAGGGACTGGGATCATAGTGGGGCTTACTGGAAGCTACTAGGCCCATGCTGGGAACCAACGGGGGATATAGTGGGAGCAACTGGGAATGACAGGGTGCATGCTGCTGACAACTGGGACCTACTGGCAGTGACTGGGCTAATCGTGGGGGCAACTGAACCATGCTGAGGGAACTGGGAGTGCCTGGGAATGACTTCAAGAATATTCAGGGCAACTGGGATATACTGGGAGTGCCTGAGACCATGCAGGTGGTGACTGGGACCATACTGGGAGAGACTGGGGGCACGTGGGGGTGACTGGGGCCCTACTGGGAGACACTGGCATCATCCTGGGGTTGTACTGGGAGTGACTGTGATTATGCTAGGGGCAACTGGGAGAACTGGGGACATACGGGGCAAAAGAGGTAGGAACTGGGAGCAACTGGGACCGTGCTGGGGGAAAATTCCATCGTAATAGGGAATGAGTGGGAGTCACTGGGTTCATCATGGGAGCAACAGGGATCCTACAGGGAGTGAGGGGAAGTGACCAGGATCACACTGGGAGTGACTGTGCTCATACTGGGAGTGATGATGAAACTGGAACCACACGGGGCAGGGGAGGGCAACTGGGCTCACACTGGGAGCAGTCACTTGCGGAACCCAGCAGCCCTGAACCCCTTTCCGGCCATCCTGCCCCTCCAGACCCCAGACCCCCCCCGCCGGGGGTCCCGGCAATCCCAGGGATTTCCCCTCGTGGGGTCCCCGCTCCGCAGTTCTGGGCGTCTCCTCTCCCTGGGGTCCCGCTTAGGGAAGCCGGAGCTCCCAGGGGTCCCCAAAACTGCTGTCCCCCCCTCCCCCACTGGTCCGCACGTGGCCCCGGGCAGAGCTTGGAGGGCCCGGCCCGGGCAGAGCCCAACCCCCACCGCGGGTGGACCTGCATCCCGCCACCCCCATCGGGGCTCTGCCGCCACCGCCACCGGGACAGCCCAGAAACACCTCCCGAGGACCCCCCGATGTCCCCCCGAGGGGCATTTGCAGCTTCGCTTTGGAGTAATACCAACTCTAAACGTCTTCCACCAAAAATCCAGGGACCCCCCGGATATCTGGGGGGAGCTCCCCCTCCCCGCTTACCTGCGGCATGGGGCAGCGATGGCCCAGGGGGACTGCGAATTCAGGGAGACCCGGACCGCGCGATTCTCCTCTCTCCCCCTTCTTTGTCCCTCCTCTTCCTCCCGCTCCTCCTCTTCCGTCTCTTCTCCTCCTCCTTCTCCGCCCTACTCCGACCTCCTTCTCCCATGGGCTCAGTCCCTGCCCTGTCCAGCGGGGGTCCCTCCCCACCCGTGCGGTCACTCCTCGGCCCGGTCCCGAGGCGCGGGGCACTCGTGTCGCAGCCGCGCTCCGGCCCCGTCAGCGGCAGCGCCGCTCCGTGCCGGGCAGGGCCGGCAGAAGGAGCCGGGCGGCGGCGGGGGCTGAATCCCGGCAGCAGCAACAAGAACAAGAAGAACAAGAAGAACAAGAAGAACAAGAAGAACAAGAAGAACAAGAAGAACAAGAAGAACAAGAAGAACAAGAAGAACAAGAAGGGGCCGGGGCCGCCGGCGGTGTCCGATCGCCGCGAGCAGCGGGGAGGCCTCGGGGAGCGGCCGCGGGCGGGGCCCTTTGGAGCCGCCCCGAGGCCTTTGTGCCGCCCCGGGGCCCTGAAGGAGTCGCTCCGCGGCACGGGCGAGGTGCGAACGACAGAAAAGACAGAGAAAAGAAGGAAATCTAATCAAAGAGCCGCACCGAGGGGCGTCTCGGCCGGGCCGTGTCACTGAAGAGCTGCACCGAGAGAGCGGCGACGAGCGGCGGCGGTGAAAGAGCCGCAGCGGAGGGGCGTGGGATGGGAGGTGCGAATAGAATAAAATATAGAGATTCAAATAAAAAATTATGAAAGAACAGCACCGGGAGTGGCCGCTGCCTGCGACTGAAACCGCTGCACCGAGGGACCGTCGGGGCGGCACCGGGGGGTTTCGGCCGCTCCGTGTCACCGAAAGAGCCACAGCGAGGGACGGGCGGGGCGCGGCTCGGATCGACCCCTCCAGTGTCGCGACGAGCGGCGACCCCGCGGGACCGCGCCGGGGCCGAGCGGCGGAGGCAGCCGGAGCCGGGGAAGCGGCTTGGAGCGGCGGAGACGAGCGGGGTGTTCCCAGCCAGCTCCGCTCAGCCCTCGGGCACCGCGCTGGGGCCGCCGCGCACTTTTCAACCCCGGCCGCCCCCACGGACCGGGCCCCGCCGGTCCCGCTGCCGCCGCCGCGGCCCCACGGAGTCCAGAAACCACAGGAAATCACTCACATGCACTAAAAAACCTTTCCAGCCCAGCGACGGCTGCGGCGGGTGCCTTATGAGCTCCCCTCCCCTCAGTCCCTCCCGGGCGCGGCCGGGCATTAGCTCGGCTCCCGGGGCTGTGGCCCGGCACCGGCTGCTGCCACAGGGCACGGGGTGCCGCACTCGGGCATTAAACCCAACAGCTTTGGGGAGGAGGGACAGCCCCAGAAAGCCTCGGGGAGCCCTCGGGAGCTTGGAGCTGCACGAGGGCCAGAAAGGATGCCCTGGACACACCGATGGCCCCAGCAGCGGCTCTGCCCCCCCAGCACGGGGCTGTGTCCCAGACCCCACGCTCCAGCCCGAGGTTTGGGGGGCGGGAGCGGAGCTGCTGCATGGAGCTTCCAGCCCCACCAGCCGGAGCTCTGATCCCTTGGGACGTGATGTCGGTGACGGGTGTCCCCCGGCGCTCGGGGTCTGTCAGCTTTTGCAATCCAGAGCTATAAACTGAGGCAATTTCCAGCAATCGCTATTTCTCCTTTCTTTTCCATGACAGATTTCACAGCGCGTCCTTTCACCCCAGAGATTTGGAAAACTAAATTCCCGGCTGCTTCAGCATCCCTGCGGTTTCCACAGCTCCAGCCTCGTCCCTCCTCTCCCGTTTCCTTTTCTCCAGTCTCTCCCTCCTGTCCCTGCCGGCTCGGAGGAAGGAGATTCACCCCCGGCACCCCCTGCCTCCTCCTTCTGTCCCGTTTGGCGCACTTGGTGCTTCTGGAGCCGCCTGCCCGCGCAGCCGGACCTGCCCTGCGGCCGCTTAGCCATGGAGTGCAGGGAATGAATGGCAGGGATTATTGGGCTGGGCTGGCCCTGGCCGGGTGCCCGGTGCCACCAGAGCCGCTCTGGCACTCTCCTCACAGGTGCAGGACACAGAACACAGCAGGAAAGGCTCTGGGCTGGGCTAAGGGCAGGGAGAGGTTGCTCACTGCTCACCATCAGGGGCACAAGAAACCCAAGCTGGGGAAATCAATGGAATTTATTTCTAAACAAGTCCCAGCAGGAGAGCTAAAACAATCCCTAAAAACACCCTCCCCACCTCTCCCTCCTCCCGGGCTCCCATTCTCCTCCCTCAGTCCCTCCTCTGCTCTCTCTGCGTGCTAATCTTGTCACCAGCCATGAACTCTGCTTTTGTCTCATCCCGGGGTCTCTTTCTGTAAAAGAAAAACATTCTCCAGCAGAGATTCAGGGTACCATGGCTTTTGAGCTTCAGAGTGTTTCTCCTGCAGCTCCTTGTAGATCTCCTCTTCCCGTGCTGGCTCTCCTGCACCACAGAACTCTGCCAGCTGCAGCTTTGCAAACGTCAGCTCAAGGTCTGCATGTTCATGAACAATTTGCTCGAGGTCCTTGGGGGCTGCCTCCAATCCCTTCTTCTTGTCTTGCCCCTTTGCACGGAGCCAATGGATCTGATGGCCCCCGGGCAGGGCCTGGCACAGAAGGTGGAACCTGGGTCCTGCTGCAGCAGCGCTGGGGGAGCTCCAGGACTCGCTGTGGCCGCTGGGGCAGCCACAGCACAGCCCGTTCCCAGGGAGGAGCCGAGGGCTCCGTGGGGCTCTGCACGACCTTGTCCCTGGGGCTCGTCTGCATCAGCCCGGGCAGCTGGGCTGCACTTGGCTTCCTTTGTGTCCCTGCTTCCCCTGGCACAGCACCTGCCCAGCGCCGAGGGGACAGCAATGGGAGCGGGGCACTTTGGGGTGAGGTTCAGTGTGTGTGCCCGGGATAAATCCCAAATCCTTCCCTAAGGATCAGCGAGTGCTGACAGAGCACAGGATGCTCTGCTGGGCACGGGATGGCCCCGGGGGTGATGTCAGACAAAGCTGGGATGGGAGTGCCAAAGAACAGGAGGAGGAGGAGCGAGCAGGAGAGGAGGAGGGAGGGACAGAGGAGGAAGAAGAGGGAGTGGTTAGGAGGGATGGAGAAGGATGCGTGGGAGGCGCGGAGGGGGGAGGGGAAAGCGGGATAGAGGAGCAGAAAGAGAAGCAGCGGAAGGAGCTGCCGCGTGCGTCCATTGCTCTCTCTGTCCGCAACCCTCGGCCTCGGGAGCATCGCCCCCCCGGGGCATCCCGCAGGTGAGCGGGCAAGGCGAGCTCGCCCAAAATATCTTGGGCGGTGCCTGGGGTTCTTTTTGGGAGGGGGGGATTTTTGGGCCTTGTAGGGCCACAGGGCCTTGTATTTTTGGTTGATCCGGGAGGGTTTGTTTCTTGGCTTTTTTTGTGGAGGGAGGATGTTTGGATCATGCAGCACTACAAATGTGAGTTGCAAATGCCCCTTGGGGGGATATTGGGGAGTCCCCAGCACGCGGGTTTTTCGTGGGGGTCTCGATGTCGGCTGGCGAGAGAAATGGGATGGGATGGGATGTGGATTGGTGTGTGGGATGAAGTGTGGGGGAGGGGGATGGGTGGGATGGGGCCTGGAATGAGGCAGCTGAAGGGTCGGGGTGATGAAGCCGGGGGGGAGACCCCACTCCTTAGGGGCTTTCGGGGTATCCGCCACCTCTGAGGGAGTTTTGGGGTACCCCTAATCCTTCGGGGGGTGGCAGTGGCTGCGGGGGAAACGTGGTTCCAGCACCTCTTGACTCCACCTGCATCTCCTCGTCCCCAGTGCCCCCGGGAGCGGAATTTGGGGAGGGGGAAGTGGGGGGCGCCCAGGCCGGGCCCCCCGCTGGGCGCTGTCCCGGTGGGGCCGAGTGCGGGGGGAGCCCCGCGGGGCCCGGCCCTGCCCGGGCACGGCTGATGCCGCCCGCCCGCGCTCCGCACTGCTCCGGCCTGGTGCTCGCAGTGCCGCGCGGGGCGGGGCCGCTTTGGGGACCCCCTCAGGGCAGAGCGCGGCTGCTTTGGGGCTGTGGCACCTGCCCGGCACTGGGCATGGGCCGTGTGGGGGCAGCTGGGGCCGCACTGGTGGCACTGGTGGTGCTGGGAGTGCCCCCGGCCGCGGGGTGAGCGGGGGGCGCGGGGAGCAGGGGGGCGGGGGGTGCGAGCCGAAACTGAGCGAAATGGGGATTGGGACCCCCAAAAAGGGCTGGAAGGGCCTGGAAGCCCCAAAACCAATCATGGGAGGGGGAGGGCTGGGGATTGAGGGGACGATGGCAAAGGGACAGAAGAGCAGGGGAAAAGAGGGGGCTGGGACCTCCAAAGAGAGCGGGTTGGGGAATGGGACACCGAAATTGAGTTGGGAGGGGTCTGCAGATTGGGAGAACGATGGGAAAGGGGAGGAGAGGGGAGGGAAAGGTAGGGTTGGGACAGAAGAGGGGTGGTTCCGTGGGGGTGCAGCCCTGTTCCCTGATTCGCCCCAAGCAGGCCCAGAGACACTTCAGAGACAAAGTCAAAGAAGTGGGGATTTGCTTTATTCAGCGTGCCAGGTGTGGGGGATCACTCCTCCAAACACACACATCCCGACACTTCCAACACCCAATACTACAGGTAACATTCATGAATATTCATTACATTCCCTGGGATAGGAGTGGTTATACAAATAATTTCTCAGAAATCATTAATATCATTATCATGTGTGCCATGCATATGCTGTGTGTCCTGGTGGTCTTTGGGGGTCTTTCTGTGATGAAGATCTGGTAGTCTTCATCACAGTGCACTTTTCACCTTTCTCTCTGGAGCATGTGCAGTCCTTAGTGGGATGATTCAGGGTTTCTGTGCTGGCCTCAAACAGATTCTTGTCCCTGTTATCTCTACATGATTAAGGGAATTCTGTTTTTCTAGGTTTTAGAATTTACATATTCTGTCTCTCAATAGTTAACTTGAGTTGCCTATTGACTACCCGTTTCTCACCCCCAGCACTCGATCCCTGGAGCAATTCCCTGCGACTCTGGGGGAGGTGGATCTTCACTGGGGGGTTCCCAAAGCCCCCTGTCCATCCCTGGGGCTGATCGGGGTGTTCCCCAATCCCAGCAGCCGTGGGGCAGACAAAGGTGGGGAAGGGGGGTCTGGGATGAGACTGGAGGAGGAGTGGGAGGAAGAGCAGGGAGAGAGGGGAAGGAGCAGGAGGAGCAGAAGGAAAAGGAGGAGCAGGAGAACCATGAGGTTTCACCACCCACTGTGTCTGCAGCACCCCCCGGCTCCGGGATCATTGCCCCCCACATTCCACAGGTGACCAGGGAGGGGGAGCTCCACCCAAATCTCTCAGGGGGTTTCCAGGAGCGTTTTTTTCTGGAGGAGTGATTGGAACTCACAGATCCTGGGATTGAGCCCCAGATATCTTTGCATGTCCCTGGTGAGGATTTTCTGGGCTGGAGGGGATGTTTGGATCTTGCAGGAGTCCAAACATGAGCCATAAATGCACCTTGGTGGAATATTGGGGGGGGGGGTCCATGTGGGAATTGCCCGGTATTGGCAGGAGAGGACATCGGTTTTGGGGATCCCCAGGAGAGCTGGGGGGTGGAACACAGGACACCTGGAGTGGAGAGAGCAGCGAGGGGTGGTACCAGAGCTGGGGGGACCCCTGGCAGCCTGGAGGGGTGGGGGAGCCTGGAGATGAGGCAGGGCCGGGACACTGTGACACTGAACTGGGCAGCAGAGAGAGGGGAAGCCCCGAGTGCCTGGAGTGGGGAGAGCCTGAAGAGGGGGACCCTGGGAGCCCTGGGAGCCAAAGCAGTATCAAGGAAGAAGGGAGCCCTGGGACTACCGAAACCCCACGGCATCCCTAAGCAGGAGCCCGGAGAAGAGGGGTCCCCAGGACCCACGGGAGCGCCAGCAGCTTCAAGAAGGGGGAACCCCAGATGCCCAAAGACAGGAGACTTGAGAGGGGTAACTCCTGGGAGGCTTTTTTTTGCTTTTTTTGGGGGGGTCACTTTTGATTTTTTGAGGATTTTATAGACACAAAACACCCGGTGAGTTCTAGGGCTGGACTTGGGCAGGAGGAACCCCCAACCCAAGTCACTCATAACTTTTTTTTTACCCCAAACCAGGATTTTCCATTCCCAAACCTTGGCCAGATGGAGGAGGATGTGGTGAGGAAGAGGAAGGTGCGCCAGGACCCCCAGGCAGGTGAGGAGGAAGTCACTGCCTCTTTACCCCTCTCTTCTGCTCCATCTCCCAGCCCAGCATCGCCCCCGGCTGCAGGACAACCTCACTGCCAACGTTGTCCTGCTGGGGACAGACTGGGGGAATGTCCTTCCCCTTCCCTCTGGCACGGAGGCAAATCCCAAATCCTCTCCTTGTCCTTCCTCCCCCAGGCAATGAGCGGAGGATGGAGACCAGAGAGGAGAAACCCTTGGGGCAGAACTTCGTGGAAGAGGCCATTTTGAGTGGCTCCGTGACACAGGAATTCAACAGGGAGGAAAAGCCCCAGAGATGCCACACAAGGAGGGGCTCCAAACCCAGCCCGGGGCGCTCTGAGAAGGAAAGACCCACCCTGTGCCAGGAAGGTGTCCAAAACTTCAGCCAAAGTTCAGACCTGGTGGTCCATGAGCACCTCCATGATGGGGAGAAGCCCTACAAGTGCTTGGAGTGTGGGAAGAGTTTCAGCCACAGCTCCCACCTGATCCGCCACCAGACAATCCACACTGGGGAGAAGCCCTACGAGTGTCCTGAATGTGGGAAGAGGTTTCGGATCAGCTCCCATCTCCTCAGCCATCAGCGGATTCACACACGGGAGAGGCCCTTCCGCTGCCCTGACTGCAGGAAGGGCTTCAGGCACAACTCCGACCTCCTCAGGCACCAGCGCATCCACACTGGGGAGAGGCCCTATGAGTGTAGGGAATGTGGAAAGAGCTTCAGCCACAGCTCCAGCCTGATCTACCACCAGAGGATCCACACTGGGGAACGGCCCTGTGAGTGTGGGGAATGTGGGAAGAGCTTCAGCAAGAGCTCTGACCTGATCCGCCACCAAAAGATCCACACCGGGGAACGACCTTATGAATGTGGGGAATGTGGGAAGAGCTTCTGCCAGAGCGCCAACCTGATCCGCCACCAGATGATCCACACTGGGGAGAGGCCCTATGAGTGTCACGAGTGTGGGAAAAGGTTTCAGAGCAGCTCGGATGTCCTCACACATGAGCGGATTCACACACAGGAGAGGCCCTTCCGCTGCCCCGACTGCAGGAAGGGCTTCAAGCACAACTCCACTCTTGTGAAGCACCGGCGCATCCACACTGGGGAGAGACCCTATGAGTGTGGGGAGTGTGGGATGAGCTTCAGCTGCAGCTCCAGCCTGATCCGCCACCAGAGAATCCACACTGGGGAGCAGCCCTACGAGTGTGGGGAATGTGGGAAGAGGTTCTCCAGGAGCTCGAACTTGACCCAACACCAGCAGAGCCACCGGTAAGGGAAGCCCTGCGAGTGCCTGGAGTGCAGGAAGAGCTTCATGTGCTGCTCCAACTTCTTCATCCCTCAGAGGACGGACATTGGGCAGAGCCCTGGTGACCCACAGTCCCGGTGACCAGCACAGGGTGGACACCTGGCTGTTGGCTTCCATGTCCTCAGATTCCCTGTAGCTGCCTGGACAAATGCAGGGGGAGGAACATCCATGGGGACTCAGGTTGACATTGGAAATTCATTGGGAAGAGCGGATTTATTGATGTTACGCCCTAAAAAATCTCACCTGCTCTTTTCAGTTGTTTCTTCTGGTGGCATCAAGCAACGCTGGAGGATCTTGGAGGTCTTTTCCAACCTAAATAATTTCCTTCTTCATCCTGTCAAAACAACCAAAATTGGGATAGAATTGAAGAAGTGAAACAAAGAGATCTAAAGCTGCACCATTGTACTGGGATTTGGGGGTGAATTTGGGGTTCAGGGGAATATTCAGGAGGATTTGTGTGTTCTGGGGCCGCCCAGGCTGGGGGACAGGGCCATGATCTCATAGTTGTGCTGGCAAAACATGTCTACCTGAACTCATCTGTTCTCCAGGAATTCTGGTTGTCTGTCCCAGTCCCTGGCCTGGGTGTCCCCATTTGGGGTGTGCCCCCAAAGTGCCCAAATCGCTGCTGAAGTGCCTGAGCTGCTCCCAGCTGTGGATGTTCCTCTCCACCAACCTCTCCTGGTCAGTGCCATGGGGAGCTGGGAGGGGGGTTGGGAAATCCTGGGATGACGGGGGTGGGGGGGCTTTGTGGCTTTTGGGGGCATTTGTGCTAGGAATATGTTTGGAGGGCTTTTGGGAGGGGGTCTGTGAGGGAGTTTTGGGCTCTGTGCCTTGGAGAGAATTTGGGTGGGTTCTGGGGTCAGATGGGAAGAGTTTTTGGTGGCTCTTGGGATCATTTAGATTGCAGGGAGTAGTTGAAGGGATCCTGGCCAGCATCCATGGGGAGGTTTGAGGCTGACCTCAGGACGACCCCAAGCCAGCGCCCTTTGTTTATCAGCAACCTGGGCTTGAGGCCACAGGAGGAAGAGAGACAATCTGTCTGATCTGTCCACTGAGGCTGCGGGGGAATCCTCTTTTCTTAAAGTATTTTCTTCTTTTTAATTTTTTTGTATTTAAATATAGACTCTGTTCTAATAGACAGACTCCCAGGATCTTTCTTTCCATGCCCAGTGTCTACAGGGCATAGGGGAAGAGGGGGGGAAAGGGTGCTGTGCTCAGCAGGCTGTCCGGGCGTGCAGTGTGGAAGGGAAAATGGCCAGAACCCCTTGGCCTTTGGTGGTTCTGCTGCAGCCTTAATGCTTCTGCCAGAGCGAGTGGGCAGAGGCCGGAGCTGTGGGGATCCCTGTGAGACTGGTGCCTGGAGATGGCCACAAGCCCTCTGCCAGCAGGGAAGTGCCATCTGTGTCCTGCCCGTGTGCTGCCGGCTGGATTGTCGACGGCTCTGAGGTGCCTCTTGGTGCAGCTCCTCTGGAGCTCCAGTGGGGCTGTGCCGCTGCCGGGCAGGTTGGCCAGGCTGGGGGAGACCCTGAGGGGACGGGGCGGTGGGAGGCTGTGAAGGGATGAGAGATCCCAGGAGTTAGAGCTCCCCTTGGCCATGGAATGAGGAGAAGACCCTGCCCTGCCCTGTGCCATTGGCTGGGATGGGACAGGGCTTGGAGCAGAGCTGGACACTGCTGAGGAAGGAGCTCGTGGCCTAAAACATGCCAGGACAATTCCATCTCCCAAAAAATCCCAACTTCCAGGGCCACCCAGTTTTCCCACAGGATTGTTCCAGCCCAGCTGCTGAAATTCCTGGAGAAGAGGAACAGGAAAAGCATCCCTGGAATGTCCATCCCAGCCAGGAATTGGGCCCTCCTCCCCACACCCTCCCAAACTGAAAAAGGCTCATCCAGAGTCAGAGCCACTCCCGGGTTTTTTGGGGACTATCAGAGAGCACTCAATTCCCATTGGCCAGGGAATTCCAGCCACAAAATTTCAGGAATGCCCAGAACAGGAGGTGTTAGGAGAAGGCAAAAGCAAAGGATCCAACCTCTAAACCAACCTTGGTCCTTTTCATTCCTTATCCCAGGCCAGGAGCCTTTTCCTGGGCTCAGGAAAGGCCCGGAAAACACCAGATCCGTGGATTCTCCCAGGATGCAGAAAAGGTCCTTCAGAGCTCAGGGACAGAGGGGAGTCAGCCCTGGAATGGGATCCTGTGGCTTGGGATCGTCCCTGGAAGGCTCCCATCCCACTGCTGCGCTCATCCCAGAGCTCCTGCATTCCATAGAAACAGTGGAATTCATTCCCACCCTGCCCCTGCCAAACAGAAGCACCTCCAGCCCTTTCCCATCCCCAACACCGAGGTTGTTCCCAGTTTCTCCCCACAGAGAAGCCAAACTCAGCCCTAAACCCAACCAAAATTCCAGAATTCCAGCAGCCCTCGTGTCCTCCAAGGGGTGGCAGAGCCTCATTCCTGCATCCCACTGGACAAGGAAGGGAAACTGGGAATTCTACAATCAGGAAACCATTTAGAACCCCAAAACACCCATAATTCCCTAAACCTGGAGCCACCCCTTGTTTAGGATCCCTTCCCGAGGATGCCACCTTTGGAGAATGCACCTGCGCCTCCCAAATCCAAGGGCTGGGGGGTTTGGGAATTGCTTCCAGGAGGCCACAGCTCCACATCCCCAATCCCAGCCCTGTCCTGGAGGATGGATTCCCATCCCAAGGCTGCCTGTGTCCCCTCCCCATCCCACAGAGGACCCCGGGAGATGACAGCAATGCTGCTCTTTATTGGGATCAGGAGCACAGGGACATTCCTGGAGGGCAGAGCCTTTCCCGGCACATTCCCAGGAGCATTCCCAGCGCTGTCACGCTCAGCAGAGTGGCTGCCACTAGCAGGAGCCCCTGGATCCCTGCAAGAATTCTGCCAATGGCACCTGGAAGGGACAAAATCCACTCAGCACTCCCTGATTGGCTTCCCACCTTCCATCCAATCCTTGGGAATCTTTGGGAAGGAGCCCCCGGAGTGGCTCTGGGGAATTGTTCCAAAAGGTTCCATGGGGAAATCACAGGGAATTCATGGAGGGATCAACACCCGGGTGAAGCCTGGGAATGCAACACCACAATAAAACACCACAAACAAACCCATTCCCCCCCACAAAAAAACCCCCACAAAATACCCATCAAAAAACCCCCAAAAACCAGCAAACAACAAAAAAAACCCCACCAAAAAATGAAGAAAAAACCCCCCAAGAAACCAAAAAACCACCAAAAAACCCCCAGAAAACCCCCCACCAAAAAAACCCCCAAGAAAACAAAACCAAAGACAAAACCACACAAGCTCCTCCCCTGGGGGGTGTTCCCAGCTGATCCCAGACTTCCAGAGAGGTTCTGTAATCCCTGAGCTGGCTCCACGATGAGCAGGGGTCCCACGGAGACGTCAGCCTTGGTCGGCCCTGAGGGCCCATGTGGAAAAAGATGGGAATGAGTTCCCAGGGGAGGGAATTCCCACTCGGGCCGGATTTGGGCAATTACAGACAGATGGGCACTGGAAGAGCAGAATTCCAGGGGTTTTAAATGCAAGGCCGCAGTCACTTGGAACAGGATCACGGAATGGTCTGGGATGGAAGGGCCCTCAAAGCCCATCCCATGCCACGGGCAGGGACACCTCCCACTGTCCCAGGTGGCTCCAGCCCGGCCTGGGACACTCCCGGGGAGGGACAGTGGTGCCAGGACCTCCCCACCCACACGGAATTTTTTCCGCTATCCCACCAAAATCCCCCTCTTTCCTTTCCAAAGCCCTTCCCTCCGGACACCGCGGAGCAGCCGGGATCGTCCTTCCCCCAAAGCCGTCCCCACCCCTCGGTCCCCCCAGCCCGAGGGTGCCACCCCTGGGGACACCTCGGGGACACACCTGGCTCGGCGGGGCCGTCCCTCCTGACGCGCCTGCCCGGCCCTGCGGCCGGAGCGCGGCTTCCCGGGAATCTCCTCCGGGAGAGGGACAGCTGCCGCTGTCACAGCAGCTGCACATGGCCCCGGTGCCCTCCAGAGGGGCCCACCTGCAACAGAGTCACCTGTGACCGCCGTGCCGCGGGCGGGGCCCCTCCCCGGCACAGGGACACTCCCAGGCTGCTGGCGCTGCCCGAGGAACAGGCTTTATTCCCGGGATTCGGGGCTGCGGCCGCCGGGGACACCGCAGGTGGCAGCTGATGGAGAGCTGCCAGGGCAATTCCAGGACAAGTCATTCATCTTGGACACTTCGGGAGGTTTTTTCCACAGAGAAACCGGGAGAGGAGGAGGAGGAGGGGTGGGAACAAGAGCTCACCACATTCCCGGCATGTCCCGCGAATTTGAAGGCGCCCACCCGGAACCGCAGCGACTCCGGCCGGGGCCGCGGGGCCACGAAGGCTGAGCCGCTGTCCTCTGCCCTGCCGTCCACCAGGCACCTGGAGAAGGGCCGGGAAGGTGGGATTTGCCACGGGAATTAATCCTTGCGGATTGCAGGAACCCTTCGGGATTTGCCATGGGAATGAGTCCTTTGGGATTGGCCACAGGAACCCTTCGGGACTGTCCCGCCAGCCCCGGGCCCAGCCTTACCCACCCAGGTCGATGAAGGCGTAGCGCGGGGACGAGTTCCTGTCGGGGCTCGGGGTGGCCACGCACCGATCCACGAAGAGCCGCAGGGGCACGTGGCCCTCCGAGGTGACATCAGCCTGGAAGCGGAGGCTGTCCCCGAGCCGGAAGGCGTTGGAGAGCCTCTCCCTGCTCCAGGTGTCTGGAATGTGGATCCCAGGGGATGGGGTCACTCCGGGCACTTCCCGGGAACGGGACACCTCTTAAATGTGCGGCAATCCCTGTGGGGTGGATTCGGGCTCCGTTTGGGCTCCCAGGATGCCACCGGGAGCCACCAGGAGTGCGGACCCGAGGGACAAGAGGCCCCCGGGGCCACACCCACCATCCATGAGGCGCAGGGAGAACCGGAGCCTCTCCTGTGCCGCCAGCGTGGAGCGGAACAGGGCCCATGTGGGGCGCACGGCGCCGCTGCTCACATTGCTCCTCCTAAAGGGAAGCGATGGGAATTGCCAGGGATGGCACCGTCCCCTCGGCACCGGGGCAGCACGGGGACAGCACCAGCAGCTCACCTGGGGTAGTGACACTCGATGTGTGACACCTCGGCCGGGGTGGCCCTCACGATCAGGGGGTTGCGGGAAGGGGTGGGTTTGTAGGACAGGGTGGTTCTGTAGATCAGCGAGTCTGGGGTCACCTGCAGGAAGGATTTGAGAGAGGGCAAAAATCAGGAAAACATACTCAGCAGCAGCCCGGACCGTGCCAGGACACAGAGGCCACCAAGGCCACCTTCCCAATCCTGTAGGACACCACAGAGCTTTTAGTGGCATCCCAACGAGGTGCCACCTTGAGGGGCGTCCGGGAGCCTCCAGGATGTGGGCAAAGCACCCCAGGACCTCTTATCCCATCAATTCCTGCATCCAATCCCAAAAACCACTGCTGAGTCTGCCCCTCATCCCAGGCTGCACAGGGGTACCCATATCCTAAAATCCAGCCCTGGACCCAGCACTCCTCACCCTATACCTGCCAGGACCTTCACCAGGTCAACATTAGGGGACAAACCGTTGCCTACTCCCTCCAACAGGAGGACCCAAACCTGCACCCCGAGGGCCACCAAGCCCTGGGCACGGCTGCCCAGGTGCCCCTCACCTGCAGGGCACTGCCACACTCGTGCAGTGTGGCCACGAAGGTGACAAAGGCCCAGGCGGGGTTCGGGGCCAGGGGCAGGCACGAGGCTGTGCCCAGGCTCAGCTCCGCTGCCCGCACCGGGCGCCCGGTGCCAAAGAGGTCCCTGCGCACGGTGACCGCCAGCTGCCCCTCCTGGCACCGCACGGCCACCGCGGGGCGTGGGGACAGCGCCTGCAGCTGCGACAGATCCACCCACGCCCAGGGCTGCGCTGCGGCAGAGACACGGCTCCGGGAGGAGTCTCCCCGCACCTGCCACATCCCGGGATTCTGTGGGGGAAGACCCCAGGGATCGGAGGATGCGGCCATGGCCAGCACCCAGCAGAGCAGCATGACCCCAAAGCAGCTCCCAGACCCCATCCCAGCCCCAGGAAAAGCAGTGCAAGGAAAAGAGGAGGCTCAGGAGCCTTTTATGGGAGAGTTCCTGGGGAATCCTGGCTGGGATAACAGGATCCAGCTGGGGAATCCCACTCAGGATAATGGGATCCAGCTGGGGGATCCCACTCACAGAATCATAGAATCACAGAATGAACTAGGTAGGAAAAGACCTTTGAGATCATCAAGTCCAACCCATGCCCTGCCACCTCCTCATCAACTAAACCATGGCACTGAGTGCCACATCCAGTCTTTTTTAAACATCTCCAGAGATGGTGACTCCACCAGCTCCCTGAGCAGGCGATTCCAGTGCCCAATCACTCTTTCATGAAGAATTCTTTCCTGATGTCTAACCTAAACTTCCCCTGGCTCAGCTTAAGACTGCGTCCTCTTGTTCTGTCAGTGGTGGCCTGGGAGCAGAGACTGACTCCCAGGTGTCTACAAGCTCCTTTCAGGTGGTCCTAGAGAGTGATAAGGTCTCCCCTGAGCCTCCTTTTCTCCAGGCTAAGCAACCCCAGCTCCCTCAGCTGCTTTTCCTAGGAATTGTGCTCCAGGCCCTTCCCCAGCCTTGTTGCCCTCCTCTGGACATGCCCCAGCATCTCAACATCCTTCCTGAATTGGGGGGCCCAGAACTGGACACAGCACTCGAGGTGCAGCCTCACCAGTGCCGAGTACAGGGGAAGAATCACTGCCCTGCTCCTGCTGGCCACACCATTCCTGATCCAGGCCAGGTGCCATTGGCCTTCTTGGCCACGAGTCACACTGCTGGCTCATGTCCAGCCTGCCATCAATCAGTCCCCCGGGTCCCTTTCTGCCTGGCTGCTGTCCAGCCACTCTGTCCCCAGCCTGCAGTGCTGCAGGGCTTGTTGTGGCCAAAGTGCAGGACCTGGCACTTGGTCTTGTTCACCCTCACATTGTTGCATTGGGCCCTGGATCCATCCCGCCTGTCCAGGTCCCTCTGCAGAGCCCTCCTAGCCTCCAGCAGATCCACACTCACACCCAGCTTGGTGTCATTTGCAGATTTGTTAATGGAAGACTCAATCTCCTCTCCCAGACCATCAGTAATGAAATTAAACAGGACTGGGCCCAACACTGATCCCTGGCAGACACCACCAGAGACTGGACACGCCCTGGATGCAGCACCATCCCCACCACTCTCTGGGCCCAGCCTCCAGCCACTTCTTAACCCAGAGAAGAGGGAACCTGTCCAAGCCATGGGCTGCCAGCTTTTCCAGGAGGATGCTGTGGGAGATGCTGTCAAAGGCCTTACTGCAGTCCAGGCAGACACATGCACAGCCTTCCCCACACCCATAGGCAGCTCACCTGCTCACAAAAGGACATCAGGGCAGGACCTGCCCCTCCTAAATCCACCCTGGCTGGGCCTGATCCCTCGGCAACCCTGGAGGTGCCGTGTGATGGCACTCAGGGTGATCTGTTCCATAACCTTGCCGGGCACTGAGGTCAGGCTGACAGGCCTGGAGTTCCCCAGATCCTCCTTCCTGCCCTTCTTGGGGATGGGCTCACATTGGCACCTCCAGGCCTCTGGGACCTCCGTGGTGAGCCAGGACTGATGATCAGTGATGGAGAGTGGCTGCATGAGCTCTTCCAGCATCACACTCATCCCCCTAGGATGGATCCCCTCTGGTCCCACAGACCCGTGAGCATCTCAGTGGCTCAGCAGGTCACCAACTGCTTCCTCCTGCATTACAGGGAGCCCATTCTGCTCCCTTTCCCCATCCCCCAGCTCAGGAGGCCACTTGCCCTGACGATGACTTGCTTTAATGTTGAAAACTGAGGCAAAGAAGGTGCTGAGCACCTCAGCCTTTTCCTCATCTTTAGTTACTATATTCTCCCTGCATCCAATAAAGAATGGAGGTTGTCCTTGCCCCTCCTTTGGCCATTAAAGTCTTTATGAAAACATCTTTTATTATCCTTCACAGAAGTGGCCAGATTAAGTTCTAATTTGGCTTAACACATCTCTAATTTTCTTTCTGCATGATCTAACAAAATCCTTAAACTTTTCCTGAACAGCCTGCCCCTCTTTCCAAAGGTGATGCACCCTCTTTTTTTCCATGAATTCCTGCAAAAGCTCCCTGCCCATCCAGGCCAGTCGTTTTCCTCACCAGCTGATCTTTTGGCACACAGGGACAGCCTGCTCCTGTGCCTTCAAGGTTTCTTTCTTGAAGTATGTCCATCCTTGCTGGACCCCTTTGTTTTTAAAGACTGTTTCCCTTAGAAAAGTCAGTACCTGATGTGGTACGCTAAAAATCAGCGTCCTGAATAGGCCAAAGTCTGCCCTCTGGAAGTCCAGTGTAGAAGTTTTGTTGATGCCCCTCCTTGTTTCACTGAATAGTGAAAACTCGATTATTTCATGGTCACTGTGCCCCCAATGGCCTCCAAGCACCACATCTCACACCAGCCCTCCTCTGTAAAGAGCAAGAGACAGAGCTGCTCTCTGTAGTGGAAAGAGAAGGAAACCTCCCCAAAGTGCAGCTCCAAAGGGTCAGAGTGGAGGTGAGGACAAAGAAAAGTCCCTCCAAGGTAGAATTTTGGTGTACGAGGTCTCCCAGCATGGGCCTGGCTGATGCCATGGCTCTGTGTGCCAGGAACCAGCAGCGCTGGGTGCAGGGACACCAGGGAGGGCACAGCAATGCTGGAGGGCTGAGAAATGCTGGGGGCACAGGGAGATGGGCGTGTGCAGCCGGCCAGGGCACAGGAGCAGCACGGACAGGGTGGCACAGGCTGCAGGGGACATGGCCAAGGGCTGGGCAGGGCTGGCAGGGCCAGGGGCACCCAGGGCTTTGTCCCCTGGGCTCTGGCACTGCCTCTGGAGGTCCCACCAAAGGAACTTTCCTCTGAGGCGCTGCACTTTGGTTCTCCCTCACCTCTCCCTGAGCAGGCTGGGAGGGGTTGCAGATTTAGGACTTTGTCCTTCCCCCCCTCACATCCACTGCCCCACAAACAGCCCCGAGCCGCCCGTGAGGGACAGGCCCTGCTGTCCCAGGGCTGGGCTCAGGCCTTGGCCTTTCTGCTTCCTCCAACCACCCCAGGGTTTCCTCAGCATCCCAGTTCCCTGCTCAGAGCCTTTGGCTCCCTGCAATCCTGGCAGATCCCGAGGATGTGCTCTCACGAGTCCCTGGGGAGGCTTTGGCAGTCCCTGCCCTCACTGGGGCCCAGTGATGCCCCAAGGGACTTGGAGTTTTGTTTCTGACTCCTTGAGCAGCTTCTGCAACCTTCTCTCCGTCCCTGAGGGTCACAGACTCAGCCCCAAATCCACCGTGGTGTTCATTAAAATACAGAAAGCCCTCAGGAGCTCTTTGTCTTCCTTCAATTTTCTTCAACTGTTCAGGGCTTGTGCAGCTCATTGGAGTCAGTTTGGAGTTCTTTTAGGGAGGGAGATTGCAAACTGCACCTCATGACTTTTTTCTGTAATCAATGGAATACTTCATTATTTTTCAGCTCAGAGAAGAGGTGATAGAAACATTGTCCAAGTGATCTTGATGCTGAATGTCTCCTTAGGAGGTCTGGGCACGTAGAAGAATGAGCCCCTTGTGGGCTGACCCTGTTGGGACAAGCTGCTCCTCAGCCCAACCTCACCATGGCTGACATGGCCCACCTGGCACTGCCATCCCTGTTCCCTGCATCACAAACTTGTCCCCTGAGCTCTGCAGCTGCATGTCCCAGCCCAGTGCTCCATGCCCCCCCTGCTCTTCTCAGGGCTCTGCCTGCACACAGCCCCAGGAGAAGTTTTGCTGTTTGTGAGGAAAGAATGGAAAAGCGTGAGCAGGTTTCCTGAACAGCAAACCCCACTCAGGAGCCACAGGCTCAGTACAGGCTGCTTCTGGTGATGTCACCTTTCTACAAGGGACAGTGTGACCAGAAATGATCTCTGTAAGCAGAATTGTCTGAGTCTTGAAGCTGAATTGTGTGAGTCTTGAAGCAGAATTCTCTGTCCCTGTCCTTTCCCTTGATCTCAGTTGCAGATGGAAGCTGCTGGTGCCATTCTCACCTTTAACCTCTCTTTTGAATGCAAACAGATGTTCCCAGGTGTGTTAGGCAGGTGTTGCTCAATGTTAATGCAAAGCTTTTGTGTTCCCAATGGAATCCCAGAGATCATTATGACACTTTGGGGCCTCATGGAACCATGGAGACCATTGTGACTCTGTGGTGCCTCATGGAACCAAGGGGACATTGTGACACTGCGGGGCCTCGTTGGGACAGAATGGGAGCTCATGGAACCTATGGGGCCTTGTGGAAGCAAGGAGACCATGGTGACACTGAAGAACTTCACAGAGCCAAATATCCATTGGGACACAGCAGGGCATCATTGGAACCAAGGAAACCATTGCTGAACGTACAGAAGCTCATGGAGTCAAGGGGACATGGTGATAAAATGGGGTCTCATGGAATCCATTGTCCGTTGTGACCCTGAGGATCCAAGGAGACCATGGCGACACTATGGAACCTCCTGGAACCATTGTTCCATTGTGGCACAGCAGGGCCTCATGGAACAATTGTCCCACTGTGACACTGCAGGTCCTCATGGACCCAAGTGGCCATTGTGACACTGAGGAACCAAGGGACCGTTGTTGACAGTACAGAAACTCATGGAACCAAGGGACCGTTGTGACACTGCAGAACCAACACAGCTGCTGGACCTTGTCACCTGGCCCTGCACAGCTCCCTTGGGAGGCACGGCAGAACCAGCACCCTGGGAGCCTCGGGAATTCTCCTCTGGGATCCATGGCACACACTGCAATCGGCTGGAATTGCAGTTTCCAGTGAGGAAAAGATGTTCCTGCCCTTGAACAAAGCTCTTTAGAAAGGGCCAAAAGCCAAGAGGATCAAGATCTTACAATGACATTCACTGCCAGCCTTCATGACTTCGTCCATGGTTGTTTTATCTCCTGGATTGGGAAAAAAAATCCAGGGAGGCTCTTTGGCTGGGAGCTGCCCTGGCTCCAGCCCAGAGCAGAGGCTTTGGGAACGTCAGGTGAGGTCCCACCTGCAGGTTGGGCTCTCTCCTGGGTCAGTCAGGGGCTGCTGGCGCTGGGCAGTGAAGCAAAGAGAAACTGTCCCGCCAGCAGTGAAGTTTGGCAAGAACTCTGAAACAGACCAGAGGCAGCAATAATGACAGGTGAAAGGTGTGCTAGAAACAGGGCTATTTCTTCTCAAAATTCAGTGATTTAATCTGTGGTATTGCTAGAAGTGTGTGACCTACACTGTTTCCATGAATGCAACACATCTTTGCTATTGATGGATGCCTTTTTCTTGGAATGGACAACACACCTTCATGTGTGCAAGACACAAAAGCAGATCAGAGGAAACAAATTTAGAAGTTTAAAAAACAAGAACAACCACTGACAAAACTGCAGAAGACTTTTTAATACTATAGTTTTTCTTTTAAATCTTTTGTCAGTATGTATGTTGCTCCTAACCATTTCTTTATGCCTTTTAACCACAGCTATTTATCATCACTTCTTGTTAGCATTTATTATGCCTTTTGAACCCCATGTACAACAGACTTACGCTATTGAAAGTAGTTTTCTACCTGAAATGGACAGAAAACCTTGTTTCTTCATTCCCAAGAGACTAAACCCTGTGTGTTTGGCACCACACCTCACACAACCAATCCCGGTATCCCCACAGGGGATTTTGGCCCTGGGACAGCTGATGTTGACACCCCCGAGCACAGCCATTTGGGCTGGAGTCTGAAGGCATTTGGAACCCCACGGACATTCCTTAGCAGCAATGTCTGTGTTTATTCTCTGTGTCTTTATTCTGAAATGAGGCTCTATCCTCTAGAAATTGGAGAGACCCCATGGGAAATTGCCCCAATTTTGAGCAAATTTTGGACAAATTCTGGGTGAAGTTTGGATGAACTTTGGGTGCATTTTGGGTAAACTTTGGGTGAATTTTGGGTGGACTTTGGGTGAATTCTGGGTAAATTTTTGGTGAAGTTTGAATTTTAGGTGAATTTTGGGTGAACTTTGGACGAATTTTGAGTGACTTTTGGGTGAATTTTGGGTGAATTTTTGGTGAACTTTGGCGAATTTGGGGGAACTTTGGGTGAATTTTGGGAGAGATTTGGGTGAATTTTGGCATTTCCAGGTTGGTGGCCACACCTCAGTCACAGCTCCTGTGCCGAGAGAACCTCGGGGTGGATGTGCCTCAGACATGGTGAGGAACCCCAAAAAACCCAACTTCACCCAAAAAATCTGAAAATTCACCCCAAAAACCTGAAAATTCAACACAAAAACTCCCAAAAATCTGAAAATTCACCCCCAAAACCCAAAAACCTGAAAATTCAACACCAAAAATCCCATATTCACCCCAAGAAACGCTGAAAACCTGAAAATTCAACTCCAAAAATCCCAAATTCACCCCAAGGAACACCAAAAACCTGAAAATGCACCCAAACAAAACCCAAATTCACAAAAAAACCCCAAAATTCACCCCCAAAAATCTGAAAACTCACCCCATAATGACCCCAAAAAAACCAAAAATCACCCCAAAAGTCTCCCAAAATTCCCTAAACATCTCCACAAACACCGCCTCAAAATCCCCCAAAAACCTCTCAAAAAACCACCCCAAAATCCCCCAAAACCACCCCAGAAACTCCTCAAATCGAGCTGGGAACCACAAAACCACCAAAACCCCCCAACTTACCCTCAGAACACCCCAAAATCTCTCAAAAAACGCCCAAAACCCGCCAAACCAAAAAACCCCAAAACCTCCCCAAACCCCCAAATTTCCCTCAAAAAACCCCGAATTCCCCTCAGAAAACCCCAAATTTCCCTCAAAAACCCCCAAATTCCCCTCAGAAAACCCCAAATTTCCCTCAGAAACCACTAAAAATCCCTGGAAAAAATCCAAATTTCCCTGACAACCCCTCAAATTTCCCTCCAAAACCCCCAAATTCCTCTCAGAAAACCCCAAAATCCCATCAGAAAGCCCCAAAATCCCTCAAAAAAGCTCCAAAAACCCCGAAAATCCCCCAAAAACTCCAACATCCCCTCAGAAAACCCCAACTTCCCCAAGAAAACCCCAAAATCCCCCTAAAAAACCCCAAAAAACCCCTCAATTCGCCCCCAAACCTCGGCTGCCATCCCCACTCACTTCGGCCTTCCCCGTGGCCCCGCCCAGCGCCGCCGTGACGCTGCTCGTGATTGGCCGCGGCGCTCGGGAGGTGCCGCCCCCCCGGCCGGGCCCCGCCCCGCGCTGCTCGCTGCACTGGGGGCGCTGCTGCAGCTCGGGCTCGCCAGAGTTTCCGTGCGGCAGTGCCACACCGTGCTCGGTAGGGGCGGGGCTATGCTAATGAGGGGCGGCTGGGCGGGACTGTGGTTAGGCGGGGGCGGGGTTATGGTAATGAGGAGTGGGTGGGGTTATATGAAGGGCGGGGCGATGTGGGGGGGTGGGGTTATGGAGTGGGGCGGAATTATGCTAATGAGGACCGGCTGGGCGGGATTATGCTAATGATTAGTGCTAGGCAGGGTCATGGAGGCGATATTATGCTAATGAGGGGTTGCTGGGCGGTGTTCTGTTTAGAAGGGGCAGGGCTATGGTAATGAGGGGCAGCTGGGGGGCTATGGGTGGAGGGGGGGGGTTATTTTGCGGAAGGGCGGCTGGGCGAGAGTATTATGAGGGGGCGGGGTTATGCTAATAAGAGCTGAGTGGGCGGGGTTTATGGGAATGAGGGTGCACATTATGCTAATGAGGAGTGCCCGAGCGGGGTTGTGGGGCGGAGGGGGCGGGGCTATGGTAATGAGGGAGGGGATGAGGAATTGGGGGTTTTTAAAAGGAATTTTGGGGCATTTGGGGGGAGGTTTCTGCGATTTTGGGGATTCTGGGGGAATTTTGAGCTATTTTTTGGGATTTTTGGTTTCTAAGGGGAAATTTGGGGAATTCTGGAGGAGTTTGGGGGCATTTTGGGGGAGATTTTTTGGATTTTAGGGCATTTCTGGGGGAGAGTTTTGGAATTTTGGGACACTTTGGGGGTTTTGTGGATTTTTGGGGTTTTTAAGAGGAATTTTTGTGAAATTTATGGCATTTTTGAGCCATTTTGGGGGGAGATTTTTGCATATTTTGGGGGAATTTTGGAGCCATTTCTGGGGAGATTTTTAGGGCGGATTTTGGGGCATTTTTGAGCCATTTTTGGGGGAGAATTTTGGGTATTTTGGGGACATTTTTTGGCATTTTGGAGCCATTGTTGGGTATTTCGGGGGCATTTTGGAGCCGTTTTGGGGGGAGATTTTTGGGTATTTTTTGGGCATTTTGGGGGACACTTTTGGGTGTTTTGGAGGCATTTTGGGGGAGATTTTTGCGTATTTTTGGGGCATTTTGGAGCCGTTTTTAAGGTACTTTTTGCACAGGAAACCTCGACGATCTTGAAGCGGCTGCACTGCGCGTGGCGCCCCCTGGCGGCCATGGACATCAGCCCCCAACCCCCCCCGCAGGTGCCAAAACGGCACAAATGTCACCCAAAATTCACCCAAAATTCCACTCAAATCCACCCCAAAATTGCCACAAAATTCGGCAAAAAAAATGCACAAAAATTGACCCCAAATTCATCAAAAATGGACCAAAAATTGATGAAAAATTGACCAAAAATTGACAAAAATTGACAAAAAATTGACGAAAAATTGATGAAAAATTTAGCAAAATTTGATGAAGAATTGGCCAAAAATTGACCCAAAATTCATCAAAAATAGACCAAAAATTGATGAAAAATTGACCAAAAATTGACAAAAAATTGACGAAAAATTGATGAAAAATTTAGCAAAATTTGATGAAGAATTGGCCAAAAATTGACCCAAAATTCATCAAAAATAGACCAAAAATTGATGAAAAATTGACCAAAAATTGACAAAAATTGACGAAAAATTGATGAAAAATTTAGCAAAATTTGATGAAGATGTGGCCAAAAATTGACCCAAAATTTCCCAAAAATTGACTCAAAATTGACCCAAAATGGACCACAACTGACCAAAAATTGATCAGAAGTTGGCTCAAAATTGATGAAAAATTGATCAAAAATTCATGAAAAATCGACCAAAAATTGATGAAAAGTTGATCAGAAATTGACCCAAAACTGATGAAACATTGATTAGAAATTGACCCAAAATTGACCAAAAATTGTTCGAAAATTGACCCAAAATTGACGAAAAAATGATCAGAAATTGACCCAAAATTGAAGAAAAATTGACCCAAAAATTGCCCAACATTGATGAAAACTTGACCAAAAATTTTCTTTTATAATTTTTTATTTGAATCTCTATATTTGATTCTAATCGCACCTCCCATCCCACGCCCCTCCGCTGCGGCTCTTTCACCGCCGCCGCTCGTCGCCGCTCTCTCGGTGCAGCTCTTCAGTGACACGGCCCGGCCGAGACGCCCCTCGGTGCAGCTCTTTGGTTGGATTTTCTTCTTTTCTCAGTCTTTTCTGTCGTTCGCACCTCGCCCGTCCCGCGGAGCGACTCCTTCAGGGACCCGGGGCGGCACAAAGGCCTCGGGGCGGCTCCAAAGGGCCCCGCCCGCGGCCGCTCCCCGAGGCCTCCCCGCTGCTCGCGGGGATCGGACACCGCCGGCGGCCCCGGCCCCTTCTTCTTCTTCTTGTTCTTCTTGTTCTTCTTGTTCTTGTTGCTGCTGCCGGGATTCAGCCCCCGCCGCCGCCCGGCTCCTTCTGCCGGCCCTGCCCGGCACGGAGCGGCGCTGCCGCTGACGGGGCCGGAGCGCGGCTGCGACACGAGTGCCCCGCGCCTCGGGACCGGGCCGAGGAGTGACCGCACGGGTGGGGAGGGACCCCCGCTGGACAGGGCAGGGACTGAGCCCATGGGAGGGACCCCCGCTGGACAGGGCAGGGACTGAGCCCATGGGAGGGACCCCACGCCGGAGCAGGGGAAGGATTGCTGCCCCTGAGGGGAAGCAGCGGCACGAACTGTCATAAATGAGTGAATGATAAATGCTGCCTTTCGCATATATGAATTTAACATTTTCAAGTGATAATGTATTGTGTAAAAAATAGCGTGAAGATAAATTATAATTAAAAAGAAACAAGGTTAGGGTAAATTGTAACTTCGAAATAGTCGTGATATGTTAGAAAACGTAGTAATAAATACATGGTAATAAATGGCTTTTAAGTTGATAAACCACAGAGCCGGGGATCAAGACATCTTAAAGAAACAAAGAAGATAACCACAGGCATCCCAGGACGTCTGTTGACTCACACCTCCCAAAAGGAACTGCCAACTACAAATTAAGTTGGAACTGAGGAAACATAGACGGGAGGATTTCTGCCTTCAGTTCTGAGGCAATCCAGACGGCAATTACCTTCTAGGCTTAATGAATATGTAACAGTTAAAGAAAGTACTTAAGTTCACAGTACAATGAATGGGTGCGCCTCTGGCAAAATTGCTAATCGCCCAGTGCTGTTTTTGCCTTTCCTCTATTAATAAATGTTCAAAATTATGTAGTAAAAATTTCAGCTTGTGAACTCATTTATATCAGGTCCCAGAGCGCACGTTCGATTCCTTCATTTCAAGTTGAAAGCTCAGCTCCACTTTCACTCTGATTTGTAAGGATGAATGTAAACATTCAAGAAAATTCCCATAGAAAGACCCCACGAAGGTTCGTGTTGGAAGAGTTCCCTCGGGGCAGCCTCGACTCCTGCCCTGCTTTAGTCCCTCTCAAGCCCCCTGTGGTTTCCAGCAGCTTCGCTGCGGCTGCCCCAAATCACGGTTAATTCCACGGAATTGAAACAAATCCGAGTTCTCGTGAGTCGGGATAAGGGCAGGGAGAGGTCACTCAGGGATCGCCATCACGGGCACAACAGCCCCGACGTGGGGAAATGAAGGGGAGTTGGGACTCAGCAAATCAGAACAGGAGAGTGAGGAGTAAAATAAATCCTGAAAAAAATCACCTTCCCCGACCTCTGTCTCCTTCCTGGACTTCACTTTATCCCCGGCTCCCTCCGTGCTCTGCCCAGCGGTGCAGGGAGAAGGGATGGGGGAGTGACGGTCAGTTTGTGCCGCTGCTTATCCTCAGGGGCAGGAATTTTTCCCCTGCTCCGGCGTGGGATCCTCCCATGGGCTCAGTCCCTGCCCTGTCCAGCGGGGGTCCCTCCCCACCCGTGCGGTCACTCCTCGGCCCGGTCCCGAGGCGCGGGGCACTCGTGTCGCAGCCGCGCTCCGGCCCCGTCAGCGGCAGCGCCGCTCCGTGCCGGGCAGGGCCGGCAGAAGGAGCCGGGCGGCGGCGGGGGCTGAATCCCGGCAGCAGCAACAAGAGCAAGAAGAACAAGAAGAAGAAGAAGGGGCCGGGGCCGCCGGCGGTGTCCGATCCCCGCGAGCAGCGGGGAGGCCTCGGGGAGCGGCCGCGGGCGGGGCCCTTTGGAGCCGCCCCGAGGCCTTTGTGCCGCCCCGGGGCCCTGAAGGAGTCGCTCCGCGGCACGGGCGAGGTGCGAACCACAGAAAAGACAGAGAAAAGAAGAAAATCCAATCAAAGAGCCGCACCGAGGGGCGTTTCGGCCGGGCCGTGTCACTGAAGAGCAGCACCGAGAGAGTGGCGATGAGCGGCGGCGGTGAAAGAGCCGCAGCGGAGGGGCGTGGGATGGGAGGTGCGAATAGAAAAAAATATAGAGATTCAAATAAAAAATTATGAAAGAACAGCACCGGGAGTGGCTGCTGCCTGCGACTGAAAAAGCTGCACCGAGGGACATTCGGGGCGGCACCGGGGGGTCACGGTCCCTCCGTGTCACCGAAAGAGCCGCAGCGAGGGACGGGCGGGGCGCGGCTCGGATCGACCCCTCCAGTGTCGCGACGAGCGGCGACCCCGCGGGACCGCGCCGGGGCCGAGGGCGGCAGCAGCCGGAGCCGGGGAAGCGGCTTGGAGCGGCGGAGACGAGCGGGGTGTTCCCAGCCAGCTCCGCTCAGCCCTCGGGCACCGCGCTGGGGCCGCCGCGCACTTTTCAACCCCCGCCGCCCCCAGGGGCCGGGCCCCGCCGGTCCCGCTGCCGCCGCCGCGGTCCCACGGAGCCCAGAAACCACAGGAAATCACTCCCATGCACTAAAAAACCTTTCAAGCACAGCGACGGCTGCGGCGGGTGCCTTATGAGCTCCCCTCCCCTCAGTCCCTCCCGGGCACGGCCGGGCATTAGCTCGGCTCCCGGGGCTGTGGCCCGGCACCGGCTGCTGCCACAGGGCACGGGGTGCCGCCCCTGGGCATTAAACCAAACAGATTTGGGGAGGAGGGACAGCCCCAGAAAGCTTCGGGGAGCCCTCGGCAGCTTGGAGCTGCACGCGGGTCATAAAGGATGCCCTGGACACACCAATGGCCCCAGCAGCGGCTCTGCCCTCCCAGCACGGGGCTGTGTCCCAGACCCCACGCTCCAGCCCGAGGTTTGGGGGGGCGGGAGCGGAGCTGCTGGACGGAGCTTCCAGCCCCGCCAGCCGGAGCTCTGATCCCTTGGGACGTGACGGCGGTGACGGGTGTCCGCTGGCGCTCGGGGTCTGTCAGCTTTTGCAATCCAGAGGGATAAACTGAGTCGATTTCCATCAATCGCCATTTCTCCTTTCTTTTCCATGAGAGATTTCACAGCGCTTCCTTTCACCACAGAGATTTGGAAAACTAAATTCCCGGCTGCCCCTGCTTCCCTGCAGCTTCCACAGCTCCAGCCTCGTCCCTCCTCTCCCGTTTCCTTTTCTCCAGTCTCTCCCTCCTGCCCCTGTCGGCTCGGAGGAAGGAGATTCACCCCCGGCACCCCCTGCCTCCTCCTCCTGTCCCGTTTGGCGCACTTGGTGTTTCTGGAGCCGCCTGCCCGCACAGCCGGACCCGCCCTGCGGCCACTTAGCCATGTACTGCAGGGAATGAATGGCAGGGATTATTGGGCTGGGCTGGCCCTGGCCGGGTGCCCGGTGCCACCAGAGCCGCTCTGGCACTCTCCTCACAGATGCACGATACTGAACACAGCACGAAAGGCTCATGGGCTGGCCTAAGAGCAGGGAGAGGTCACTCACTGCTCACCAACAGGGGCACAAGAAACCCAAGCTGGGGAAATTAATGGAATTTATTTTTAAACAAATCCCATCAGGCGAAGGAGAACTTAAACAATCCCTAAAAACACTCTCCCCGCCCCTCCCTCCTCCCGGGCTCCCAATCTCTGTTTGCAGTCCCTCCTGTGCTCTCTCTGCACGGGAATCTTGTCACCAGCCGTGAACTTTGCTTTTGCCTCATCCCTGGATCTCTTCCCGTAAAGGAAGAACATTCTCCTGTAGAGATTCAGGGCGTGGCAGCCTTTGAGCTTCAGAGTGTTTCTCCTGCAGCTCCTTGTAGATCTCCTCTTCCCGTGCTGGGTCTCCTGCAGCACAGAACTCTGCCAGCTGCAGCTTTGCAAACGTCAGCTCAAGGTCTGCATGTTCCTGAACAATTTGCTCGAGGTCCTTGGGGGCTGCCTCCAATCCCTTCTTCTTGTCTTCCCCCTTTGCACGGAGCCAATGGATCGGATGGCCCCTGGGCAGGGCCTGGCCCAGAAGGTGGAACCTGGGTCCTGCTGCAGCAGCGCTGGGGGAGCTCCAGGACTCGCTGTGGCCGCTGGGGCAGCCACAGCACAGCCCGTTCCCAGGGAGGAGCCGAGGGCTCCGTGGGGCTCTGCACGACCTTGTCCCTGGGGCTCGTCTGCATCAGCCCGGGCAGCTGGGCTGCACTTGGCTTCCTTTGTGTCCCTGCTTCCCCTGGCACAGCACCTGCCCAGCGCCGAGGGGACAGCAATGGGAGCGGGGCACTTTGGGGTGAGGTTCAGTGTGTGTGCCCGGGATAAATCCCAAATCCTTCCCTAAGGAGCAGCGAGGGCTGACAGAGCACAGGATGCTCTGCTGAGCACGGGATGGCCCCGGGGATGATGTCAGACAAAGCTGGGATGGGAGTGCCAAAGAACAGGAGGAGGAGGAGGAGCGCGCAGGGGAGGAGGAGGGAGGGACACAGGAGGAAGAAGGGAGAGTGCGTAGGAGCGATGGAGAACGATGAGTGGGAGGCGCGGAGGGGGGAGGGGAAAGAGGGATAGAGGAGCAGAAAGAGAAGCAGCGGAAGGAGCTGCCGCGTGCGTCCATCGCTCTCTCTGTCTGCAACCCTCGGCCTCGGGAGCATCGCCCCCCCGGGGCATCCCGCAGGTGACCGGGCAAGGCGAGCTCGCCCCAAAGATCTTGGGGGTTGCGTGGGGTTCTTTTTGGCAGGGGGGGATTTTTGGCCCTTGTAGGGCCACAGGGCCTTGTATTTTTGGTTGATCCGTGAGGGTTTGTTTCTTGGCTTTTTTCGTGGAGGGAGGATGTTTGGATCATGCAGGACTCGAAATGTGAGTTGCAAATGTCCCTGGGGGGATATTGGGGAGTCCCCAGCACGCGGGTTTTTTGGGAGGTCTCGGTGGCGGCTGGCGAGAGAAATGGGATGAGATGGGGCCCGGCATGGTGGGATGTGGATTGGTGTGTGGGATGAAGTGTGGGGGAGGGGGATGGGTGGGATAGGGCCTGGGATGAGGAAGCTGAAGGTTCGGGGTGATGAAACCGGTTGGGGACCCCACTCCTTAGGCTCTTCCGGGGTATCCGTCACCTCTGAGGGAGTTTCGGGGTACCCCTAACCTTCCGGGGGTGGCACTGGCAGTGGGGGACACGTGGCTGTCGCACCTTTGGACCCCACCTGCGCTCCCCTCGGCGCCAGCGCCCCCGGGAGCGGAATTTGGGGAGGGGGAGGTGGGGGCGCCCAGGCCGGGCCCCCCCGCTGGGCGCTGTCCCGGTGGGGCCGAGTGCGGGGGGAGCCCCGCGGGGCCCGGCCCTGCCCGGGCACGGCTGATGCCGCCCGCCCGCGCTCCGCACTGCTCCGGCCTGGTGCTCGCAGTGCCGCGCGGGGCGGGGCCGCTTTGGGGACCCCCCAGGGCAGAGCGCGGCTGCTTTGGGGCTGTGGCACCTGCCCGGCGCTGGGCATGGGCCGTGTGGGGGCAGCTGGGGCCGCACTGGTGGCACTGGTGGTGCTGGGAGTGCCCCCGGCCGGGGGGTGAGCGGGGGGCGCGGTGAGAATGGGGGCGGGGCTTGGGAGCCCTGATTGAACGAAACGGGGATTGGGACCCCCAAACTGGGCAGGAGGGGCCTGGAAGCTCCAAAACCAATAATGGGAGTGGAGGGTTGAGCATTGAGGGCACGATGGTAACAAAGGGACAGAAGAGCACGGGAAAAGAGGGGGCTGGAACCCCCGGACAGAGCGGGAAGGGGATGGGACACCGAAATTGAGTTGGGAGGGGTCTGTGGATTGGGAGAAGGAAGGGCAAGGGGAGGAGAGGGGAAGGAAAGGTGGGGTTGGCACGGAAGAAGGTCGGTTCCATGGGGGTCCAGCCCTGTCCCCCAGCACTCGATCCCCGGAGCAATTTCCTGGGGCTCTGGGGGAGGTGGATCCACACTGGGGGGGTCTCCAAGCCCCCTGTCCATCCCTGGGGCTGATCGGGGAGTTCCCCCCACCCAGCAGCCTGTGCTGCAGCAGCCGTGGGGCAGAGGAGGGTGGGGAAGGGGGTCTGGGGTGAGACTGGAGGAGGAGTGGGAGGTCTAGCAGGGAGAGAGGGGAAGGAGCAGAAGGAGGAGGAAAAGGAGGAGCAGGAGAACCATGAGGTTTCACCACCCACTGTGTCTGCAGCACCCCCGGCTCTGGGATCATTGCCCCCCCACATTCCACAGGTGACCGGGGAGGGGGAGCTCCACCCAAATCTCTCAGGGGGTCTCCAGAAGGGTTTTTTTTTCTGGAGGTTTGGAACTCACAGATCCTGGAACTGAGCCCCAGATATCTTTGCATGTGAGGATTTTCTGGGTTGGAGGGGATGTTTGGATCTTGCACAACTCCAAAGGTGAGCCATAAATGCACCTTGGGGGAATATGGGGAGGGTCCATGTGGGAATTGCCTGGTATTGCAGGACAGGATATTGGTTTTGGGGATCCCCAGGAGAGCCAGGGGGTGGAATGCAGCAGTCCCGGAGTGGAGAGAGCAGAGAGGGGCAATAGCAGAGCTGGGGGACCCCCGGCAGCCTGGAGGGGTGGGGGAGCCTGGAGATGAGGCAGGGCCAGGACACTGTGATGCTGAAAGGGGCGGTGGAGAGAGGGGAAGCCCTGAGTGCCTGGAATGGGGGGAGCCTGAAGAGGGGGACCCTGGGAGCCCTGGGAGCCAAAGCAGCATCAGGGAAGAAGGGACCCCTGGGACCAGCGAAACCCCAGGGCATCCCTAAGCAGGAGCCCGGAGAAGGGGGATCCTCAGGACCCACGGGAGCCCCAGCAGCTTTGAGAAGGGGGAACCCCAGCACCCCAAAGACAGGAGATTGGAGAGGGGGAACTCCTGGGAGGCTTTTTTTGGAGTCATTCTTGATTGTTGGAGGATTTTATTGACACAAAACACGTGGTGACTTCTAGAGATAGACTTGGGCAGGAGGAACCACGAGCTCCAGGCCCTCACCCTTTGTTTTCCCCCAAACCAGGATTTCCCTTGTCCACATGGAGACGGAGGCTGTGAGGAAGAGGAAGATGCCCCGGGACCCCCAGGCAGGTGAGGAGGATCGTCACCCTTTTGGGGTTCCTTATCCTTTTCCCCCTCTCTTCTCCTCCATCTCCCAGCCCAGCATCACCCCCGGCTGCAGGACAGCCCCGCTGCTGACACCGTCCTGATGGGGACAGATTGGGGGATGTCCTTCCCCTTCCCTCTGGCACAGAGGCAAATCCCAAATCCTCTCCTTGTCCTTCCTCCCCCAGAACACGAGCTGAGCACTCGGGAGGAGAAATCCTTGGGGCAGAACCTCATGGAAGAGGCCATTTTGAGCAGCTCCAGTGTGCAGGAATCCAATGTGGAGGAAAAGCCGCGGAGGTCTCGCACGAGGATGGGCTCCAAACCCAGTCCAGGGTGTTCCAAGGAGGAAAGACCCACCCTGTGCTGGGAAGGTGACCAGAGCTTCAGGCAGAGCTCGAGCCAGGTGGTCCATGAGCAGCTTCATGAAGGGGAGAAGCCCTACAAGTGTGGGCAATGTGGGAAGAGCTTCAGGCAGAGCAACCACCTGATCCGCCATCAGATGATCCACACTGGGGAACGGCCCTACGAGTGTCGGGAGTGTGGGAAGAGCTTCAGAGACACCTCTGGCCTGATGGTCCACCAGCGGATCCACGCCGGGGAGAGGCCCTACAAGTGTCCTGAGTGTGGGAAGAGCTTCAGCACGAGATCCCACCTGATTGTCCACCAGAGGAACCACACTGGGGAAAGGCCCTATGAGTGTCCTGAGTGTGCAAAGAGGTTTCAGAGCTCTTCTACTCTCCTCAAACATCAGCGGATTCACACAGAGGAGAGGCCCTTCTGCTGCCCCGACTGTGGGAAGGGCTTCAAGCAGAACCGCAACCTCATCATGCACCAGCGCATCCACACCGGGGAGAGGCCCTATGAGTGTCCCGAGTGTGAGAAGAGGTTTCCCAAGAGCTCCGATCTTGTCAGGCATCAGCGGATTCACACAGAGGAGAGGCCCTTCCGCTGCCCTGACTACGGGAAGGGCTTCAGGCACAACTCCCACCTCATCAGGCACCAGCACATCCACACCGGGGAGAGGCCCTACGAGTGTCCCGACTGTGGGAAGAGCTTCTCCAGGAGCTCTCACTTGATCCGACACCAACGGAGGCACCAATAAGGGAAGCCCTGTGAGTGCCCTGAGTGCAGGAAGAGCTTCGTGTGCTGCTCCAACTCCATCCCCCATCAGAGGAGCCACGTTGGGAAGAGCCCTGGTGACCCACATTCCCTGTGACCCACATTGGGAAGACACCTGGCAGGTGGTCTCCATGTCCTTCTGGATCTCCATAGGCACCTGGATGGACACAGGGGCAGGGACATCCATGGGGACTCTGACTGAAATTGGAAATTCATTGGGAAGAGCAGATTTGTGGACTTTACACTCACAAAAATCTCAGCTGCTCTGTCCAATTGTTTCTTCAGGTGGCATCAAGCAGTGCTGGATGATCTTGGAGGTCTTTCCTAACCTAAACAATTCAATTTCCTTCTTCATTGTGTCAAAACAACCAAAACTGAGGTTAAAATAAAGAAATTGAGGAAAGGGAGCCACCAGTAAGGGAAGCCCTGCAAAGGCCCTGAGTGCAGGAAGTGGTTTCTCTGCTGCTCCAAATTTATCATCTAAAGCCGCGTGTTTTTTCTGCCATTTGGGAGGGATATTTGGTGTTCGGGAGATATTCTAGAGGATTTGGTTGTTCTGGAATATTTGGTACATTTTCCTCCATCAGTTTGTGTTCAAAAAGCCAAGAGGGATAGATCCATTATCTCAAAACCACACAATTCCACTGAAAAGTACTCAATCTTACCCCAAAATGGCTCAATCCTTGCTTAAAATGCTCGATTCCAGAGTCCCTCAGGGTGGAATGGCATTGGAAGGGGATTGGGCAAACAGGAGTGCAAATCAGGAGGGATGAGATGGGCATTGGGTGGGGCAGAATGGGTGGGAAGGGGTTTGGGAGGGGTGGAATGGGGGAAATGGGGCTTGGGAAGGGGGTCATGGTGGCCAGGAGGGGTGGGATGGGTTGGGGTGTGGATTGGGAGGGTGGGGTAGGGTCTGGAATGAGACAGGCGAAGGTTGGGGCTGATGAA
Source organism: Acanthiza pusilla (assembly GCA_036630365.1). Lineage (NCBI taxonomy): Eukaryota > Metazoa > Chordata > Aves > Passeriformes > Acanthizidae > Acanthiza > Acanthiza pusilla. The sequence continues at coordinate 1,379,662 of JAXCHO010000011.1, forward strand.
AGGAGGGGGAACCTGTTCCTGAGTGGGATTTGGGGTATTCCACATTCCTGAAGGGATTTTGGGGCATCCCACATTTTGGAGGCAGTTTTGGGGTACTCCCCAGTTCTTGGGGGGTCCTGAGAGCAGCTCCATGGAGCCCCATTGCCAGGGGTGGTTGCCATGGGCACGAGCTCAGAGCTGTAGGCAGAGTCCATTGCCTGGGTGCTGGAGAGCAGAGAAATGATGGATGGCCCCAAACATCTGGAGTGTGTGTTTGGGGGACAGGGCAAGTTCTGCGTAGGTGGGGCGGTCACTGCCCCACCCCCAGCCTCTGCATCCTCTGGGCCAGCCCCAGAGTGGCTGCCAAGGCCCTGGCCCCCCGAAAACCCCACCTGTGAGAGGGACCAGAGCAGGTGAAGGCTGTGACATGGCTGTGACACTGACACGTCCCACGGGCCCGGAGCTCACAGCAGCTGAGATGGTGCTGGATCCAAGGCTGTGACCGTGGATATTTCTCTCTCTCTCTCTCTCTCTCTTCCTGACTTCCTCTTCTCCAAATCTGGGTAACTTTAAGTTGGACAGGTTAGAGTTTTCTCAGTCAGTGTTTTGTGAAGTGCCTTGCCATAATTACATGTTTAATATAAGTTAGAAGCTAAGTTAAATACTATTCCTCTGTATATTGTTAAGTCATAGGTTATAAGTGAGGTTAAATACTGTTAACTGCTGTTCTTTTGCTATATTACTAAGTCATAGGTGTAAGTTAGGTTAAGGTAGAAGTTCAGTTCTGTTAAGTTTGAGGGCTGTTAACGTTTCAGGTTGTATTCCTTTTATCCTTGCCCTCAGTGTCCTTTTGTCACACACACACCTGAACACACACACAGGGACAGTGCTCAGTTCATTTCTGGTTTGATTCATTGGCTTTTGTTTGATTTTGTTGTTGCTTTGTTTCCTTGGTGTGCCTGAACTCTCCAGTCCGGAGCAGAGTGACTCTTGCCGATGAACTTTGTTGTGCTGTCACTGAATATTAAATCAGGTTTTTGCTGCTCCCTTGCTGGGGATTTTTAAGCACTCTCAAGCCCTCTTTCGTAAGAGGGTGAAGGAGCCCTGGGCCAGGCTCTCGCTCTGGGGGACACGGGGACGCTTCCGGGGGGTCCCTGTCCCCCTGTCCCACCCCCCATGGCCAGTGCCCCCCATGGCCATGTCAGGCTCTGGGGTCGATCTCGTGGAACATCCTCTGGGGGAGGCTGCGGCACTGGGGCAGGGGGGACCTGGGGGGACAGGGGACCCTGCTGTGCACGAGCAGTGTTGGACTTCTCTGGGGGGAGCTGTGAGGGGGGCCAGGGCAGAGTGACCTCCCCAGTGACCTCACACAGCCCCTGTGACCTCACACCACCATGTGATGTCACAGCCTGCTCTGTGCTGTGACACAGCCACCCAGTGACCTCACACAGCCGCACTCTGCGATGTCACACAATGTGCCCTGTGGTGTCACAACCCCTCTGTGATGTCACAACCCACTCTGTGATGTCACAACCCACTCTGTGATGTCACACAGTTCCCTCTATGATGCTGTAGCTGCTCGATGACCTCACACAACACACTTCGTGATTCCATAGCCAATTTTGACTCCACACCATCCACTCTGTGATGTCACACAGCCCCTTAGTGACATCACAGCTGCTCTGTGGCTCTGTGACACAGCCCCAGAGGTGCCTATGGCTATGACACAGCCCCCCTGGGCCATGGCACAGCCCCTGCCAATGCTGAGCACCTGTGAGCTCTGTGTGTGCCCTGCTCGTGTCCCTGAGCTGCCCTGGCAGTGCCCCAGCCCTGCTGGGCTGTGCACAGGAGCTGCTCCTGGGCAGAGCTGTCTCTCTGCAGCGCTGCCGCTTGCCAGGAGCTGCCTCTGTGCCAGGAGCCCGGCCCAGCTCAGCAGCACAGCCACAGCACAGGGACTTGAATGAGCCTCGCAGTGCTTTGGTGCTGTTCACGTCAGTCTCAGTCCCTCGGAGTGTGTTCAAAAAACTTCTCAACAATTCCAAAAGAGATTGGAACTGAAATTTATTGTAGTGTTAATGGGTTCCACTGAGAGACACGACTGACAAAGTGTCCCCAGGTTCCAGTTAGAGCAGAACGCTGCAGGCAGTGATGGCAGGTGGGGACAAGGGAAAGGTGTCTCTGATGCTGAGCCAACCTGGATGTGTTCCATGACTCCAAAGGGCCAAGCCCTGAGCCCCAGCCCCGGGGAAGGCAGATCCTGTCCCTCCCTCATTGCTCAGGGCTCTTCCCGGGGCACTGCCATGTGGGGATGTGCAATGCCAAGGGCAGCACCATGGGGCGGCCCCTGCCAGGCTGCTGGGCAGGGACAAGGAGGCCATGAGGCCCCAGGGCTGCAAGGGTCACTTGTGTCCTCCTCATGGCCTCAGGGCCAGGGCCAGCAGCCATGGCCAAAGTGCTGCACAGGTTGGCTCTGGCAGGGCCTTGCAGCTTCTGCAGCTCCCTGTGCCCTCTCCAGCCCAGGCTGTCCTACGCTGTCCATGCCCTGCGCCTCTGTCCCTGCAGGCTGTGCTCATCCCTGGCTGCCCCACCTCGCTGGCCCTTCCTTCCCTGACAGCTCTGTGTCCTGTCTGCCTCTGCCTGGGCACACAGAGCCTTGGCCTGACCCAGACTCCTTCTGGGGATGTGTTGCACCCCAGCACTGCCCTGGCAGAGAAATTCCTTTGTCCTTGTGTCCAGCCTGCACCTCCCCAGCTGCCCTTGGTCCATTATTTCATTCTCAGGCTGTTTTTTGTAATGAAGAAAAGCTCCACCATCTCTAAATTCACCCTTCCAGCCTCCCCAGGCTCCTCCTGTTTTGTCCTCAGGCTCCACACAACTGAGCCCAGAGTCCTCAGCCTCTCCCTGCTGGTATGTGATGAGGCCTCCAAACCCAGGCCTGGGAGATTTTAGGGTCCTCTCCAATGTCTTTGAAAAAGGAAAAAAAGTGGTCAAAAGTGCAAGAAAAATGGACTGTTATTTTTTCCCAGTGATTTCTTGCAGTGACAGAACAAGGGTCAATATGCTTAAACTGAACAAGGGTGGATTTAGATTTGTTAGAAGGAGGAAATATTTTACAATGAGAGTGTCACAAAACTGGAAGTGTTTTTCCAGAGAAGTGGATGCCCCACCCCAGGAATTGTCCAAGGTCAGGAGCTTTGTGCAGCCTGACATAGTGAAAGCCCCTCCTGTCCCCAAGGATGGAATTCCTGTTGTGTGGCTTCTCTGATGTGCTGGGTGACCTCACAACGCTTCTGACCACAGTGTTTGCTGAGGGCCAGCCAGGCTGCTGCAGGGGGAGTGACCTCACAGCCATCACTGCCATTGCAGCCATGTCCCCTGGGCCTGGCTCTCCCCTTTCCTCTGTCCCAGTTGTGTCTCTGCTGCAATGAGCAGTTTTGTCATTAATCTCTTGTCCCCAACTTCCTGGCGCCAATTGCTTCCCAGTCAGGCTCCTGTAGCCAAAGTGGCTTTTGCAGATCAAGAAATCAGCCCCTGAAGCAGCAGCTCTGCCGTGGTGGCCACCAGGCCGGGTAGGCAAAGGAGGCTTCTGGCCATGGCCTGCAAGCAGCTGCTGCTGCCAAGGTGCCTTTGGTGTCTCAGGCTCTCCTGGCACAGGTCCCACCACGTCCCTCTGCACTTGTGCCCGAGGCCTTCACTGGGTTGGTGCTGGCCTGGGGCTTTTCCTCCAGTGGGATCTGCCCTGGTCCTGGCAGAGGAAAGGCAGTTCCTGCTGGAGCAGGAGGCTCTGCCTGGAATGGGCTCAAACAACTCCAACAAGGCCCTGTTTGCAAAGGCCCCAGGGGTAAATGGAGAAGGGAGGTCACGCTGCTTTTGGGGGCAATAATGTTGAAAGCAGCCTGACTCCTCCATCCCAAAGTTCAGCATCCTGAGAGGGAGCTGAAGCTATGGTAGAGCTGGAAAAATCCCTGGAGAAAGGAACAACCAAGTGACACCACTGAGAACTCCTCCAGAGCTGCTGAGCTGGCACAGCCTGGGCACATCTGACTGGCAGGGCAGCACTTCAGACTATAAAAACCCAGCCACAAATTTTAACAGCAGCATCTCCTGCCATTTCCCTTCTTGGGGGGTGTGGAGATTCCTCCCTGGAGTGGGGATGCTCCTGAAGGTGACTCCTCTAGGCTCAGCTCAAGAGATTTGCCCACAGTCATCGGTCTGAGTGAGTGACATGAATCTGTATTAATAACCGGTTTTGCTTTAATACATGTGCTTCAAAATTGTTTCCTAGTGCAAGTAGACTGTGCAGTAAATAATTGGGATTAAGGCCTTTTTGTCTAATCATGATCATAATCATATCTGTATTTATATAAATATATCTGGTTTTCCATCATTAATCCTGTGGGAAAATTTGCATGAAGGTTCAATTCCACCTTTCAAATCCTTTACATGTAAACCCTTGACAAAATCTGGGGCTGGGATTGGATGCAGTCACTCCCAGGCTCCCCTCATAGAAGGATTTCAAAAAGTCTGGGGGTCCTGGAGGGGTTTTGGGATCCATGGCAGCTGTTGAGTGTCATTTCTCCACCCATGACCCAACTGAAGCTTCTCTAATAAACTTTGCCTAAAGCTCCCACTCTGCCCATGACAGAAACCTTGTGAGTGCCTGTGACATCGCGGCTCTTTGGCAACCTGGGGACTCCTGGGATGTCACCGTGGAGCCCCTGTGAGTGCCTGTGACAGATCGGTGCCTGAGCAGCCTGACATCCCCTGGAATGTCACTACGGAATGGCTGTGACTGCCTCTGACCGCATGGCTCTTTGTCATCCCCAAAAAGCCCTGGGAGGTCTCCATGGAACTCCTGTCTCTGCCTGTGACATTCTGGCTCTTGAACAGCCTGGAGACTCTTGGAATGTCCCCATGGAACCCCTGTGAGTGCCCGTGACAAATCGGCCCCTAAGGAGGCAACCATCACCAGGACATGTTGCTATGGGCGGTTTCCATGGAAACCATCACCAGAACCTGTTGCTGTGTTCAATTTCCGTGGCAACCATCACCAGGACCCATTGCTAGGGTCAGGCCATTGGCAGCTCCATGGGGACCTGATGCCAGGGGTGGTTGCCATGGACACAAACTGAGGCCTGGAGCCTCCATTGCCATGGCAACCATTTGCAGTCCCATTCCAAGGGGATGGATGATCATGGGATCACAGAACCACAGAACTGGCTGAGGTGGGAGGGACCTGTCAGGATCACTGAGTTCAACTTCTGGCCCTGCACAGGACACCCCAGCAATCCCAGCCTGGGCCTAGGAGTGGTGTCCAACGCTCCTGGAGCTCCAACAGCCTGGGAGCTGCGAGCCCTTCCCTGGGGAGCCTGTCCAGGGCCTGAGCACCCTCTGAGGAAAAACCTTTTCCTGAGATCCAACCTCAACCTGCCCCGACTCAGTTGCAGCCGTTCCCTCCAGTCCTGTCCCTGGGCACAAGAGGGAAGCCACAGCACCCAGCCATGGAACTGCTCCCAAGGCTGCTGCCATGGCAACCAGGGCTGGGACCAGCTGTGATGCTTGGTTTCCATGGGACAGGGTTTAGGAAACGCATTCCCCAGTTTTGTGCTCCCACTAAAACTGCACCGCCACTCACTCCCCTCTCGCCTCCGACAGAAAGCACAAAAGGCAAAGATCCTGGGCTGAGATAAGAACAATTTACTGGGAACACCAACAAGATAAAGAATAAACAGGAACAGCAACTATATTGATAACAGAAGGGATAAGACAAAGTAATGATTTACAGGGGAAACTGCGAACATCACCCACCAGCCCTTCCCGACCTCATATTTTCTCGCACCCAGAAAGGACACCCTTCTCCTCAGTAGAGAGAGATTCTCTTTTCCTGTCCCTTGCAATGACCTGAGGTGGGATCGAATATAATGACAAGGGCATGGCATGGCAGACCCTCACGTTCTTTGATCCCACCTCATAAGATGGCCCAGGGCAGGGAAAGGGACAGGTGTCTTCCCATCATGGATCACAGAGAATGTGTGTCACCACAGCTATTCCCAGTGTGGGTCCTGCAATGGGGGATGAAGTTGGAGCAGTGGATGAAGCTCTTTCCACAGTTGGGGTACTCACCAGACTTCCCTTAGTGGTGCCTCCACTTGTTGCAGGATAGATCGTTAGAGGCCTTGTGCGAGCAAAGTAAAGTGTAACTTAGGAGGCTTTTAGGCCACAAGAACTGCAAGATATGCTGACAGGACACAGTGTCCTTGAGCACTGTGGAAAGTACCGAGGAACTGACTTGTAATTGAAAGAATGAAGAGAATCCGTGATAACAGGAGCCGTATGGGAGGGACATGTAAATGTAACTCTTTGTAACTGACCAATGCCCTTATGACTAGTAGGCATAATTAACTGTAACAGCATTTAAGCAGTAAACGATGTGAATAAACTCGACACTTGCTTTATTAATCACATTGATTAGTTATTGGCTTGCGCCCCTCAGCATCCACTGGTGTTTGGTCATGGTGGAGCTGTCTGAGAAGCTCTTCCCACACTCAGGAGACTCGTAGGGCTTCTCCCCGGTGCACCGGTGCCTGACAAGGTGGGAGTTGCGGTTGAAGCCCTTCCTGCAGTCAGGGCAGTGGAAGGGCCTCTCCTCTGTGTGAATCCACTGATGCTTGAGGAGATCTGAGCTGGTCTGGAACCTCTTCCCACATTCAGGACACTCGTAGGGCCACTCCCTGGTGTGGATCATCTGGTGGGAGGTCAGGTTGTGACAGTGGCTGAAGCTCTTGCCACATTCCCCACGCTTGTAGGGCCATTCCCCAGTGTGGATCATCTGGTGGCGGATCAGATGGTTGCTCTGGCTGAAGCTCTTACCACATTCCCCACAGCTGAAGAGCTTCTTCCCATCTTGAAGCTGTTCAGAGACCACCAGGTCCGAGCTCTGGCTGAAGCTTTGGCTGCCTGCCTGGCACAGGGTGAGTCTTTCCTCCTCAGAGCACTCTGGGCTGGGTTTGGAGACCCTCCTTGTGTGGGATCTCTGGGGCTTTTCCTCCCCATTGGATTCCTGCACCATGGAGCCACACAAAACAGTCTCTTCCACAAATTCCTGCCGCAGGGATGTGTCCTTCTTGGCCTCCATCCTCAGCTCATTGCCTGGGGGGAGGAAGGACAAGGAGAGGATTTGAGATTTGCCTCTGTGCCAGAGGGAAGGGGAAGAAGATCCCCCAAATCCATCCCTGGTAGGACAGCATCAGCAGCGGGGTTGTCCTGCAGCCGGGGGTGATGCTGGGCTGGGAGATGGAGGAGAAGAGAGGGGGAAAGGGGTAGTGACTTCCTCCTCACCTCCATGGGGGGTTCCCGGGGCATCTTCATCTTCCTCACAGCCTCCTCCTCCATCCAGCCAAGGTTTGGGAATGGGAAATCCTGGTTTGGGGCAAAACAAGGGGTGCCTGCATTGGGTTTGAAGTTTGCCCTGTGCAATTCCATCTCTAGGAGTCACCGGGCATCTGGGGTCCATAAAAACCTCCAAAACACCAAGATTCAGACCAAAAAATCCTCCAAGGAATTCCCCCTCCCTGGTCTCTCCACTTTGGGGTTCGTTAGGTCCCCTCATCCAGGCTGTGGGAGGTCCCATGAATATAGGGGGTCTCGATCCCCAGAGTCCCTGCTCTCCCTGGGCTGCTGGGGGTCTCTGGAATCCCAGGGCTCCCTCCTCTCCAGTTTCCCCACTTTGGGGTTCTGCTGGTCCCCCTTCTCCCTGTTTCCCTTTCTTAGGGAAACCAAGGGCCTATAGGGGTCACAGATTTCCCTTCTTCCCTGACTCTCTGCTTTGGGGTGCTGAGGGTCCAAGGGGTCTCCCCCTCCCCCAGCTATTGAGACTCCTGCAAATCCCAGCAGTCCCCCCTCCGTGGATTCGCCACTTTGGGGTCCCATCAGTCACAAGAATCCTCCCCATCCAGACTGCCAGTGGTCCCTTGCTCCCAGTACTGTCCCTCTCTGCTCTCCCCACTCTGGGGGTCCTGAGGTTCTTCCCCTCCACCTCTCCCAGGTGGAAACACTGCTCTGCTTCACAGGGTTTGCTTCTCCTTCCTTATCTCATTTAACAGCCAGCTCACAGCCTGAGGGGTCGGGGCTGCACTGGGCAGCTCCTGCAAAGGACATATCATCCACAGCTCATCAGAAATGACCTAGGGGAGTAGAATGCCCAGTTTGGTCACACCCACAGAGTGATAAGCTGGTGCCTGCTCCTGTAACCAGCACAGGCTGGCAGTGAAATGTCATCGTAGGATGTGAGGCAGGGCATTGTTTCCTTTTCTTCACACCAATGACTCAGCTGAGATAACTCCCTTGGGGAAGCACCAGCACAGTCCCACCCAGCCTGAGGGGTCATCTCTGCTAATGGGCCATCCTGGACTCAATGGCACCAGCACAATGGGCAGCTGAGACAATTGAGACCATCAAGGACTCCCAGAATATCCCATGACTCATAGGATGACATCATTCCATTGTGAAACTCCTTGCCCTGGGGGAGGTACTGAGCATTCCCACGTGAACCTGAGCATATATAATCATTGATCATGGGGGATTCTGGCACCTCTGAACAGTCCTGGAGAAGGAGCAGAACTCCAGCGGGTCTGCGGCCACTGCTTTTGACAAGACTGCAACCATCACTTTGGCAGGACTGTGACCACCCCTCTGACCAACAGGTTTGCTTTTCTTTTGCTTTTTCTTTTCGTGCAATGGGACCATGTGGCGCTCAGCACGGGAACTAAAGAACACCATCTAGTTCTTGTCCCAGGGTGCCTGGTTATACTCTGCCTTTGTGAGTTAAAGCTCTATCATTTTATTTCTTGTAATCTCTTAGGTGAATTGTAACTAAGATCTTAATCTCTCTGGGTGCAGTTTGGTGGGATCCATTTCTCCCGCCCATTTAAACCAGCACAGTGTTTTAGAGGTTTTTACAGTAGCAATACACCCAGTGATTTCTAGAGATGGACTTGGGCAGGAGGAACTCCAACCCAATGCACTCACACCTTGTTTTCCCCCAATCCAGGACTTGTCATTCCCTGACCTTGGCCAGAAGGAAAAGGAGGCTGTGAGGAAGACAACTATGCCCTGGGACCTGCAGGCAGGTGAGGAGGAAGTCACTGCCCCTCTCCCCCTTTCTTCTCCTCCATCTCCCAGCCCAGCATTGCCCCTGGCTGCAGGACAACCCTACTGCTGATGCCATCCTGCTGGGGATGAATCTGGGGGGAACTCCTTCCCCTTCCCTCTGGCATGGAAGCAAATCCCAAATCCTCTCCTTGTCCTTCCTCCCCCAGGCAATGATCTAGGAATGGAGACTAGGGAGGACAAATCCCCCCACCAGAACCTCATGGAAGAGGCCATTTTGAGCAGCTGCACAGCACAGAAATCCAATGGGGAGGAAAAGCCCCAGAGATCCCACACGAGGAGGGGCTCCAAACCCAGCTCAGGGTGCTCCAAGGAGGAAAGACCCAACCTGTGCTGGGAAGGTGACCAGAGCTTCAGCCAGAGCTCGGGTCTGGTGGTCCATGAGCAGCTTCACAATGGGGAGAAGCCCTACAAGTGCTTACAATGTGGGAAAAGCTTCAGGAAAAGCTCTGACTTGATCTGCCACCTGAGGATCCACACAGGGGAACGTCCCTACGAGTGTGGGAAATGTGGAAAGAGCTTCATCAGGAGATCCCACCTGATCTGCCACCAGATGATCCACAGCAGGGAACGACCCTATGAATGTGGGGAATGTGGGAGGAGCTTCAGCAGAAGGTCTCACCTCACCGTTCACCAGAGGATCCACACTAGGGAGAGGCCCTACGACTGTCCTGAGTGTGGGAAGAGCTTCAGCCAGAGCTCCAGCCTGACTGTCCATCAGCGGATCCACACCATGGAACGGCTCTACAAGTGTAGGGAATGTGGGAAGAGCTTCAGCACGAGCTCCGAACTTATCAGGCACTGGCGCATCCACACCGGGGAGAGACCCTATGAGTGTCCCGAGTGTGGGAAGAGGTTTCATACCAGCTCCCATCTCTTCAGGCATCAGCAGATCCACACAGAGGAGAGGCCCTTCCTCTGCCCCGACTGTGGGAACAGGTTTCATACCAGCTCTGATCTCTTCAAGCATCAGCGGATCCACACAGAGGAGAGGCCCTTCCTCTGCCCTGACTGTGGGAAGAGCTTCAAGCACAACTCCCACCTTGTCACCCACCAGCGCATCCACACTGGGGAGAAGCCCTACCTGTGTCCTGACTGTGGGAAGAGCTTCTCAGACCTCTCTAACATGATCCAACACCAACGGAGGCACCACTAAGGGTAGCGGTGTGAGTGCCCTGACTCTGGGAAGAACTTTGTCTGATGCTCCATTTTCATCCCCTATCGAAGGACTCATTTTTGGGAAGAGTCCTGGTGACCCACATTCCTCTTGATCCACATTGGGAAGACACCTTAACCGTGGTCCTTTAATTGTGGCCCTCATTTTCTTTTGATTCATCCTCATCCCTTCAAAACACACAAAAATGGGCTATATATCCAGAAACTGATTGAAGTCATCTAAAGCCTCACTTTATACTCATGTTCTTGGGAATTCTGGGATTTGGGGAGATACCTGGGAGGATTTGGGTATTTTGGGGTCTTTGGTGTAGTTTATTCCATTGCTTTGCACTCCAAAAGATGAGAGGGATTGATCTGTCACCTCAAAACCACTCAATGCCACTGAAAACTACTCAATCCCAGTTCAAAATTACTCAATTGCACAGCTCCTCAGGGTGGAATGGTGTTGGTAGGGGATTGGGTGAAGTGAGATGCAAATCAGGAGGGGTGAGATGGGGATTGGGGGGCGCAGGTTGGGTGTGATGGGGTTTGGGAGGGGTGGAATGGGATGGGAATGGGGCTTGGGAAGGGGGTCATGGTGTCCAGGAGGGGTGGAATGGGTTGGGGTATGGATGGGAGGGTGGGGCAGGGTCTGGAATGAGACAGCTGAAGGTTGGGGGTGATGAAGGGAGGGGGAACCAGGTCCTGAGTGGGATTTGGGGTATTCCACATTCCTGAAGGGATTTTGGGGCATCCCACATTTTGGAGCCAGTTTTGGGGTACTCCCCAGTTCTTGGGGGTTCCTGAGAGCAGCTCCATGGAGCCCCATTGCCAGGGGTGGTTGCCATGGGCACGAGCTCAGAGCTGTAGGCAGAGTCCATTGCCTGGGTGCTGGAGAGCAGAGAAATGATGGATGGCCCCAAACATCTGGAGTGTGTGTTTGGGGGACAGGGCAAGTTCTGCGTAGGTGGGGCAGTCAGTGGCCCACCCCCAGCCACTGCAGCCTCTGGGCCAGCCCCAAAGTGGCTGCCAAGGGCCTGGCACCCCGAAAACCCCACCTGTGAGAGGGACCAGAGCAGGTAAAGGCTGTGACATGGCTGTGACACTGACACATCCCACGGCCCCTGCAGCTGCATCACAGCAGCTGAGATGGCACTGGATGCAAGGCTGTGACTGTGGATATCTCTCCCTCTCTCTCCCTGTTTTCCTGACTTGCTCTTGTCAATATCTGGATAACTTCGACAGGTTAGAGTTTTCTGAGTCAGTATTTGGTCAAGTGCCTTGCCATAATTACATGTTTAATATAAGTTAGAAGCTAAGTTAAATACTATTCCTCTGTAAATTGTTAATGCATAGGTTATAAAGTGAGGTTAAATACTGTTAAGTGCTGTTCTTTTGCTAAATTGTTAAGGCATAGGTATAAGTTAGGTTAAGGTAGAGGTTAAGTCCTGTTAAGTTTGAGGGCTGTTAAGCTTTCAGGCTGTACTGCTTTTATCCTTGCCCTCCCTGTCCTTTTGTCACACACACCAAAACACACACACAGGGACAGTTCTCAGTTCATTTCCGGTTTGATCGATTGGATTTTGTTTGGTTTTGTTGTTGCTTTGTTTCCTTGGTGTGCCTGAACTCTCCAGTGTGGAGCAGAGTGACTTTTTCCAATGAAATTTGTTGTGCTGTCGCTGAATATTAAATCAGGTTTTTGCTGATCCCTTGTTGAGGACTTTTTAAGTGCTCTCAAGCCCTCTTTTGTAAGAGGGCGAAGGAGCCCTGGCCCAGGCTCTCACCCTGGGGGACACGGGGACACTGCCGCAGGGTCCCTGTCCCCCTGTCCCACCCCCCATGGACAGTGCCCCCCATGGCCATGTCAGGCTCTGGGGTCGATCTCGTGGATCATCCTCTGGGGGAGGCTGTGGCACTGGGGCAGGGGGGACCTGGGGGGACAGGGGACTCTGCTGTGCACGAGCAGCATTGGACTTCTGTGGGGGGAGCTGTGAGGGGGGGCTGGGGCAGAGTGACCTCCCCAGTGACCTCACACAGCCCCTGTGACCTCACACAATCATGTGATGGGTTCATTGTGGCCCTTCTGCGTCACAAGGGACACTTGGTTCCATGAGTTTCAATTGCATCACAGTTGTCTCCCAGATTCCATGAGGTCCTGTTTTTTCCCATTGGAGCCTTGGTTCCATGAGATTCCATTGTGTCACAATGGTCTCCTTGGTTCCAAGAGGCCCCGCGGTGTCACAAGGGACACTGGGTTCCATGAGCCATGGCAATGGCCCAGTGTCACCTGGTCCATGAGAGCCCACTGTGTCCCAGTTCACACTTGGTTCCATGAGATTCCATTGTGTCACAATGCTCTCCTTGATTCCAAGAGGCCCTGCCCGAGCAGGCACCATCTGCAGAGCTTGTGGAGGGTGTGGGAGTAATATGTTGCGGTTTATTGTTTATCATGTTTCACTTCTGGGGTTTGGGGGGCAGATATTTTTTACTTGTTTATTTTGTTGTTGTTGGTTTTGGTTTGAGGTTTTGTGGTTTGGTTTTTTTTTTTTGAGCGGGAAGTGTTTTGTTGTTATTACTTTTAATTAAGATCTTTTCTTTTGTATAATTAGCTGAAACCCTTCCATGCCTGTTTGCAGCCGGACCTAGGGTGAAAGGAGGTGGAAGTTGGTGCAAAGCAGCTGTAACATCACTACAGAATTCAATGCAGAAGTCTCATGTCACAGAAAGTGAGGCAGGTCCCAGGTGGCCACTGAGACAAAGGGCTGGGTGGTGGAGGTGATGGGCAGAGTTGTCCATCCTGTGCTGGGCCACGAGGGACTGTTTTTCCCTTGGTGATGATTTCCTCAGGACACCCTGGATTCGAGTCAGCTGCACAATGCTGTTATCACCTCTTCAAAGTCGTCATTGCAATCTTTATCTCCAGTCCTCAAAGCTCTCTAATGATCCCTGCCAGAGCCCAGGGCTCTCCCCAGAGGCAGTGTGGTGTGCGATGTGCCATGGCCAGGGAAGGACAGCAGTGGAACGGTGCCCAGCGTCCCCAGGGCTGCAGGGACACAGCCCCAGTGCCACAAGGACAACCTGGCTCCTCACAGACCTCACTGGTGCAGACCCCACCATGGCCAAGGGGACCAAGACCTCAGGCACTTGCAGGCACATTCAGAGCTCTTGGGGAAGGTCCCTCTGGGAAGGCAAGGGCAGGAAGTCCTCTTTCCTCATCATCCTCATCCTCTCTCAAGCACACAGCCCAGCCCTGTTTGTTCTGTCACCACTGGCCTGGGGTTGGCTTCCTTTGCTCCACCTGCTGCCTTTGTGAGCCACGGTAATTCTGCCCAGGCCAGCAGTGCCATGAAATGAGGATCTTCCTCCCAGGAGCTCTGCTGGCCTGCTCCTCCTCACACTGTCATCCAGGAGATCCTGCCATGATGAAGACATTTTTTACACGGAGGGTGCTGAAAGCAAGGACCAGGCTGCCCAGGGAGCTGTTGGATGCCTCATCCTTGGGAACATCCAGAGCCATGGTGGACAGGGCTTGGAGCAGCTTGCTCCAGTTGAAGATGTCCCTGTCCATGAGCTGCCTCAGGTGATTTTTACCCTCTTCCAGGAAACTTTATCCTCCTGGATTCACCTGAGATTCCTCCCAGGATTCTCCTGGAGTCTTTTGATCTCTTCTTTCGGGACCTGAGTTGATAAGCATGGGCCCACAACGTTCCAAGGAAGGTTTACAACATGTTTTTTCTCCTTTGGAGTTACATTTTTGCTCTGGAATGCACCCAAGACTCCTCCCAGGTGCGTCCCAGAGTCTTCACACCTCCTTGAGGAAGCTGAGATGCCAGGAAGCAGCCCCAGATTCCTCCAGGGAAGATTCCCAAGATGTTTTTCTCATTTAGAAGTATTTCTCCATGCCAAGATGCATTGGAGGATTCTCCTGGCATCTCCCAGAGTTTTTCATCTCTGGTTTAGGCACTTGAAATCCCAGGCAGCAGCCGCAGAGTGCTCCCAATCAGGTAGCTGGGGTGATTCTCTTTCTGTGAAAATTGGATCTTCTGTGATCTTCCTCACGCTGTTCCCATACATCTCCCAGAGTCTTGACCTGCAGTTTCAAGATGACAAAAGTCTCTTGCCACCCCAGATTGTTTCAGGGAAGCTGACCTTGATCACTTTTTGCTTTTGCAGTGAGCCTGCATCTCCCAGGATCTCCCTGGGACTCCTCCCAGGCATCTCCTGGTGTCATTTGACACACTGAGGTCTAAGGAGCTGAGATCCCGGGCAGCAGCCCCAGGTGGCTCCAGGAAAGCTGCCCGAGGGGATTTTGTGGCAGGAAAGAGGGAGCTGTGCAGGCCTGGAGAGCACAGGGGCAGCCCTGCTGTGCTGACCCAGGAGCAGCTGAATGTGCCTCCTCTTGTGCCGGGGCTGTGTCTGTGTGCCCTGCTGGGCACCTTGAGGAGCAGCTGAATGTGCCTCTGGCTGCAGGCTCTGTGTCTGGGGCTGCTGCTGGACACAGAGGCCACCTTGGCCTCCTGTTGTGGGGCGGGCACAAGGGCTGGGCAGTGCCCCTCTTGCTGCCCAGCGCCGGGCAGGGCTGGCTGGGTCTGTGGCGCTGGCCAGGCTGCCCGGCCCCAAGGGACAGCCAGGACAGCACTGCCCCACTGCGGCCCTTGTCCCCTCCAGGGCCCCCTGGGCCAGGCTGCAATGGCTCCTGCTGCTGCTGGAGCTCAGGGGCTGCAGGGCCATGACGGCCTGTCCCTGTCCCTGTCCCTGTCCCCATGGAGGGACAGGCCCGGCCCTGCCTGCCCTGAGGCTGCCGCTGCTGCAGCTGCAGGCAGAGGAGGAGGAGGAGGAGGAGGAGGAGGCAGTGTGGGATGGAGGCGCTGCCTTGGCACAGTGCTGGGGAGCCCTGGCACCGTCCCACCCCTGGCTTGTCCCTCCTGCCCTGTCCCTCAGCTGGTGCCCCTCGGGGCGCTGGGCCTTGGGCTTCCTCTTCCCCATGGGCATCCCCTGCCGCCCGCCTGCCCAGGGTGTCCCGGGGAGCTGCTGCCCCTGAGCCAGGGGCTCTGCTCTGCTGCACGGGGCACCCCGGGGGCTCCTCAAACACCCCCCGGGCAGGGCGGGGCCCACAGTGCCACAATGTCCCCTTGGTTCCATGAGGCCCCGCAGTGTCACAGTGCTCCCTGGGCACTCTGATGTCCCACATCACCCAGCCCAGGTCATTGCCATGGCTCCAGCCACTCCCAGTATGATCCCAGTGACTCCCAGTGACTGTCAGTATATCCCAGTTGCCCCCAGCATGCTCCCAGTCACTCCCACTTCCTCCCAGTTGCTTCCAGTGTGATTCCAGTTGCCCACAACCACTCCCAGTCTCCCTTCGTGTGGTGCCAGTTGCTCCCAGTATGTCCCAGGAGCCCCAGCATGGTCCAAATTGCCGTCGTCATGCTCCTAGTCACTCCCAATATGATCCCACACCCCCCCAGAGTCATCCCAGTTGCCTCCAGCATGGTTCCAGTTGCTCCCAGTTCCTCCCAATATTATCCCAGTTGCCCCTAGTATTGTCCACATCAGTGCTAATATGACCTCAGTTGCTCCCAGTGTTTCCATGTCCGTGCTCCAAGTGCTGCTCCCAGCCCTGAGCCATGGGGATGGCAATGTCCTGCTCCCTTCCTGGGGCAGTGTCACACCTGAGCCAGGTGTGCAGGGCAGGACCTTGCCCTGAGCCCAAGCACTGTCCCACCTGCAGGAGCTGCTTCCCATCGGCCTCTTCCTCCCGCGGCCCCAAGCCCAGGCTGGAGCTAAACAAAGGGCGCTGGCTCGGGGTCATCCCCCGGCGGGGGCTGCACACCCCCTCTGCCCCCTCCCCAAATTCCCTCCCAGGGGAGCACGAGCTGGGTCAGGAGCCCTGTAGGGAGGGAAAAGGAGGTGACACCGGGATGGGGGGTCACACACACTCTGGGGGGACACACACGATCCCTGGGGACCCCTCCTCACCTTCTCCTGCAGTGCCAGGAGGATGAACCCCAACATGGAGACCCAAAACCATGGCAGAATCTTGGGGGGTGGGGTCTGGTGGCAGCTTTGGGGGTCTGGGGGGAAAACGACCACTCTAAAATGCCCTACCAGCCCCACAGTCACTCCCAGACCCCTCAAACCACCCCACAGCTCTCCCAAGGACCCCCCCCCCAACCACTCCCTGCAATATAAATGGGCCCAAGAGACACCGAATCCCCTTCTCATCTCCCAGTACGCACACCCAAATTCTCTCCAAGCCACACAGCCTGGCCAGGCCCCCAAACCTCCCTCAGACCCTCAATACCCCCTCAAACCCCCTCTTAGCCCCACAAATGCCCCCAAGAGCCACAAAAGCTCCTCCCAGCCCCCCACAGCACTGACCAGGAGATATTGGTGGACAGGAACATCCACAGCCGGGAGCAGCTCGGGCACTTCAGCAGCGATTTGGGCACTTTGGGGAGCACACCCCAAATGGGGAGACCCAGGCCAGGGACTGGGACAGACAACAGGAATTCCTGGAGAACAGACAGGCTCATCTGAACCTCCTGTTCTGCCAGCACAGCTACGAGATCGTGGCCCTGTCTGCCCGGGTCAGCAGCCCCACAACACCCAAACCTTCCCAAATTACCCTGTGAATGAACCACAAATTCACCCTCAAATCCAAGTAAAATGGTGTGGCTTTAGATGCCTTTGTTTAATTTCTTTATTAGAACCTCAATTTTGGTTGTTTTGACAAAATGAAAAATGAAATTATTTAGGTTAGGAAGGACCTCCAAGATCATCCAGAACTGTTTGATGCCACCAGAAAAAACTGGACAGAGCAGGTGAGATTTTTGTGAGTGTAAAGTCCACAAATCCACTCTTCCCAATGAATTTCCAATTTCAGTCAGGGTCCCCATGGATGTTCCTGTCCCTGTGCTCATCCAGGTGCCTACAGAGATCCAGAAGGACGTGGAGACCACCTGCCAAGTGTCTTCCCAATGTGGGTCACAGGGAATGTGGGTCACCAGGGCTCTTCCCAACGTGGCTCCTCTGATGGGGGATGAAGTTGGAGCAGCGCACAAAGCTCTTCCTGCACTCAGGGCACTCACAGGGCTTCCCTTATCAGTGCCTCTGTTGGTGTCAGGTCAGGTGAGTGCTCTGGGTGAAGCTCTTCCCACACTCCGGACACTCGTAGGGCCTCTCCCCGGTGTGGATGTGTCGGTGCCTGATGAGGTGGGAGTTGCGCTTGAAGCCCTTCCTGCAGTCAGGACAGCGGAAGGGCCTCTCCTCTGTGTGAATCCGCTGATGCAAGAGGACATCGGAGCTGGTCTGAAACCTCTTCCCACACTCCCCACACTCATAGGGCCTCTCCCCAGTGTGGATCCTCTGGTGGACAATCAGTTCACACCTGTCTCTGAAGTTCTTCCCACATGCCCCACACTTGTAGGGCCTCTTCCCGGTGTGGATCCTCTGGTGGACAATCAGGTAGGAGCTCTGGCTGAAGTTCTTCCCACATTGCCCACACCTGAAGGACTTCTCCCCATCATAGAGCTGCTCATAGACCGCCAGCTCTGAGCTCTGGCTGAAGCTCTGGTCACCTTCTTGGCACAGGGTGGGTCTTTCCTCCTCCATGCACCCTGGGCTGGGTTTGGAGCCCCTCCTCATGTGAGACCTCCGCGGCTTTTCCTGCCCATTGGATTCCCGCACCGTTGAGCTGCTCAAAATGGCCTCTTCCACAAGGTTCTGCCCCAAGGATTTCTCCTCTCTCGTTCTCATCTCATTGCCTAGGGCGGAAGGACAAGGAGAGGATTTGGGATTTGCTTCTGTGCCAGAGGGAAGGGGAAGGACATTCCCCCAATCTGTCCCCAGCAGGACAGCGTCAGCAGCGGGGTTCTCCTGCAGCCAGGGGTGATGCTGGGCTGGGAGATGGAGAAGTGACAGGGGAAGGGGCAGTGACTTCCTTCTCACTTGTCTGGGGGTCCTGGGGCATCTTTCTCTTCCTCACAGCCTCCTCCTCAACCCAGCCAATGTTTGGGAATGAGAAATCCTGGTTTGGTGGAAAATGAGGTGTGAGTGCCTTGGCCTGGGGGGTCCTCATGCCCAAGTCCAGCTCTAGAAGTCATCGGCTGTTTGGTGTCTATAAAATCCTCCAAAAATCAAGAGTGACCCCAAAAAAAGCCTCCCAGGAGTTCCCTCTCTCCAGTCTCCTGTCTTTGGGATTCTGGGGGTCCCCTTTCTCGAAGCTGCTGGGGCTCCCATGGGTCCTGGGGTTCTCCCTTCTCCGGGCTCCTGCTTAGGGATGCCCTGGGGTTTCAGTAGTCCCAGGGGTCCCTTCTTCCCTGATGCTGCTTTGGCTCCCAGGGCTCCCAGGGTCCCCCTCTTCAGGCTCTCCCCACTCCAGGCACTTGGGGCTTCCCCCTCTCTCCGCCGCCCCTTTCAGTGTCACAGTGTCCCGGCCCTGCCTCATCTCCAGGCTCCCCCACCCCTCCAGGCTGCCGGGGGTCCCCCAGCTCTGCTGTCGCCCCTCTCTGCTCTCTCCACTCCGGGACTCCTGCGTTGCACCCCCCCGGCTCTCCTGGGGATCCCCAAAACCAGTGTCCTGTCCCACCAATGCCGGGCAATTCCCACATGGACCCCCCCCCCCCAATATTCCCCCACGGTGCATTTACAGCTCAGATTTGGAGTCCTGCATGATCCAAACATCCCCTCCGGCCCAGAAAATCCTCACCAAAGACATGCAAAGATATCTGGGGCTCAAGTCCAGAATCTGTGAGTTCCAAATACTTATCCAGAAAAAAAAGCTCCTGAAGAGCCCCCTGATAGATTTGGGTCAAGCCACCCCTCCCTGGTCACCTGTGGAATGTGGGGCCGACAATGATCCCAGAGCCAGGGGTGCTGCGGACAAAGTGGGTGGTGAAACCTCATGGTTCTCCTGCTCCTCCTTGTCTCCCTCCTCTTCCTCCCACTCTTCCTCTGCTCTCCCCTCAGACCCCCCTTCCCCACCCTCCTCTGCACCACATCTCCTCCAGCACAGGCTGCTGGGACTGGGGAACCCCCCCCGATCAGCCCCAGGGATGGACAGGGGTCTTGGGGACCCCCCAGTGCGGATCCACCTCCCCCAGAGCCCCAGGGAATTGCTCCAGGGATCGAGTCCTGGGGGACAGGGCTGGACTCCCATGGAACCGCCCTTCTTCCGTGCCAACCCCACCTTTCCCTCCCCTCTCCTCCCCTTGCCCTTCCTTCTCCCAATCCACAGACCCCTCCCAACTCAATTTCGGTGTCCCATCCCCCTCCCGCTCTGTCCGGGGGTCCCAGCCCCCTCTTTTCCCCTGCTCTGCTGTCCCTTTGCCATCATCCCCTCAATAACCAACCCCCCCCCCATGATTGGTTTTGGGGGTTCCAGGCCCCTCCTGCCCACTTTGGGGGTCCCAATCCCCATTTCGCTCAGTTTGGGGTCCCAGCCCCCACCCCCCTTCTCACCGCGCCCCCCGCTCACCCCGTGGCCGGGTGCACTCCCAGCACCACCAGTGCCACCAGGACGGCCCCAGCTGCCCCCACACGGCCCATGCCCAGCGCTAGCCAGGTGCCCACAGCCCCAAAGCAGCCGCGCTCTGCCCTGGGGGGTCCCCAAAGCGGCCCCGCCCCGCGCGGCACTGCGAGCACCAGGCCGGAGCAGTGCGGAGTGCGGGCGGGCGGCATCAGCCGTGCCCGGGCAGGGCCGGGCCCCGCGGGGCTCCCCCGCACTCGGCCCCACCGGGACAGCGCGGGGGGGCCCGGCCTGGGTGCCCCCCACCTCCCCCTCCCCACATTCCGCTCCTGGGGGCGCTGGGGGCGAGGGGAACGCAGGTGGGGCCCGAGGTGCCGCAGCCACGTGTCCCCCGCTGCCAGTGCACCCCCGGAAGGTTAGGGGTACCCCGAAAGTCCCTCAGAGTTGACGGATACCCCGCAAGACCCGAAAGAGTGGTGTTCCGCCCTGCGGCCTCATCACCCCGACCCTTCAGCTGCCTCATCCCAGGCCCCATCCCACCCATCCCCCTCCCCCACACTTCATCCCATACACCAATCCACATCCCATCCCATCCCATCCCATTTTTCCCACCAGCCACCATCGGGAACCCCAAAAAAACTCGCGTCTAGGGAACACCCCAATATTCCCCCAAGGGGCATTTGCGATTATCCCTTGGAGTCCAGGAAGATCCAAACATCCGCGCCCTCCGCCCCAAAAAAACCCCTCCCGGCAACCAACAAAGACATGTGGGACTCGGTGCTGGAGTCCTACAGGGTCCAAAAATTCCCCCCTCCCAAAAAGAACCCCAGGCACCGCCCAAGATATTTGGGGCGAGCTCCCCCTGCCCCGTCACCTGCGGGATGCCCCGGGGGGGCGATGCTCCCGGGGCCGAGGGTTGCGGACACAGAGAGCGATGGACGCACGTGGCAGCTCCTTTTGCTGCTTCTCTTTCTGTTCCTCCTCCATCCCTCCTCTTCCTCCCACTCTCCCTCCCCCCACCCCCTGCACTTCCTCTTCCTCCTGTGTCACTCCTCTCCTGCCCGCTCCACCTCCTTCTCCTCCTCCTCCTGTTCTTTGGCACTCCCATCCCACCTTTGTCTGACAACACCCCCGGGGCCATCCCGTGCTCAGCAGAGCATCCTGTGCTCTGTCAGCCCTCGCTGCTCCTTAGGGAAGGATTTGGGATTTATCCCGGGCACACACACTGAACCTCACCCCAAAGTGCCCCGCTCCCATTGCTGTCCCCTCGGCGCTGGGCAGGTGCTGTGCCAGGGGAAGCAGGGACACAAAGGAAGCCAAGTGCAGCCCAGCTGCCCGGGCTGATGCAGACGAGCCCCAGGGACAAGGTCGTGCAGAGCCCCACGGAGCCCTCGGCTCCTCCCTGGGAACGGGCTGTGCTGTGGCTGCCCCAGCGGCCACAGCGAGTCCTGGAGCTCCCCCAGCGCTGCTGCAGCAGGACCCAGGTTCCACCTTCTGTGCCAGGCCCTGCCCAGGGGCCATCAGATCCATTGGCTCCGTGCAAAGGGGCAAGACAAGAAGAACGGATTGGAGGCAGCCCCCAAGGACCTCGAGCAAATTGTTCAGGAACATGCAGACCTTGAGCTGACGTTTGCAAAGCTGCAGCTGGCAGAGTTCTGTGGTGCTGGAGACCCAGCATGGGAAGAGGAGACCTACAAGGAGCTGCAGGAGAAACACCCTGAGGCTCAAAGGCCATCGTGCCCTGAATCTCTGCTGGAGAATGTTCTTCCTTTATGGGAAGAGATCCCGGGTTGAGGTAAAGGCAAAGTTCATGGCTGGTGACAAGATTCCCGTGCAGAGAGAGCAGAGGAGGGAATGCGGGCAGAGACTGGGAGCTCGGAGGAGGAATGGGTGGGGAGGGTGTTTTTAGGGTTTGTTTTAGTTCTCCTTCTCCTGCTGGGATTTGTTTCGAAATAAATTCCATTGATTTCCTAGCTTGTGTTTCTTGTGCCCTTGCTGGTGAGCAGTGAGTGACCTCTCCCTGCCCTTAGCCCAGCCCACGAGCCTTTCCTGCTGTGTTCTGTGTCCTGCACCTGTGAGGAGAGTGCCAGAGCGGCTCTGGTGGCACCCGGCCAGGGCCAGCCCAGCCCAATAATCCCTGCCATTCATTCCCTGCACTCCATGGCTAAGCGGCCGCAGGGCAGGTCCGGCTGTGCGGGCAGGCGGCTCCAGAAGCACCAAGTGCGCCAAACGGGACAGAAGGAGGGGGCAGGGGGTGCCGGGGGTGAAACTCCTTCCTCCGAGTCGACAGGGACAGGAGGGACAGAGTGGAGAAAAGGAAACGGGAGAGGAGGGATGAGGCTGGAGCTGTGGAAGCTGCAGGGGCAGCCGGGAATTTAGTTTTCCAAATGTCTGGGGTGAAAGGAAGCGCTGTGAAATCCGTCATGGACAAGAAAGGAGAAATAGTGATTGATGGAAATCGCCTCAGTTTATCCCTCTGGATTGCAAAAGCTGACAGAGCCCTGAGCGCCGGCGGTCACCTGTCACCGATGTCACGTCCCAAGGGATCAGAGCTCCGGCTGGCGGGGCTGGAAGCTCCGTCCAGCAGCTCTGCTCCCGCCCCCCAACCTCGGGCTGGACCGTGGGGTGTGGGACACAGTCCCGGGCTGGGGGGGCAGAGCCGCTGCTGGGGCCATTGGTGTGTCCAGGGCATCCTTTCTGGGCCTCACGCAGCTCCAAGCTCCCGGGGGCTCCCCGAGGTTTTCTGGGGCTGTCCCTCCTCCCCACAGCTGTTGGGTTTAATGCCCAAGTGCGGCACTCCGTGCCCAGTGGCAGCAGCCGGTGCCGGGCCACAGCCCCGGGAGCCGAGCTAATGCCCGGCCGTGCCCAGGAGGGACTGAGGGGAGGGGACTTCATAAGGCACCCCTGACAGCCCTCGCCGCGCTGAAAAAGTTTTTTAGTGCATGGGAGCGATTTCCTGTGGTTTCTGGGCTCCGTGGGGCCGCGGCGGCGGCAGCGGGACCGGCGGGGCGCGGCCCGTGGGGGCGGCCGGGGTTGAAAAGTGCGCGGCGGCCCCAGCGCGGTGCTTGAGGACTGAGCGGAGCTGGCTGGGAACAACTCGCTCGTCTCCGCCGCTCCAAGCCGCTTCCCCGGCTCCGGCTGCTGCCGCCCTCGGCCCCGACGCGGTCCCGCGGGGTCGCCGCTCGTCGCGGCACTGGAGGGGTCGGTCCGAGCTAGCCCCGCCCGTCCCTCGCTGCGGCTCTTTCGGTGACACGGAGCGGCCGAAACCCCCCGGTGCCGCCCCGACGGTCCCTCGGTGAAGCTTTTTTAGTCACACGCAGCGGCCACTCTCGATGCTGTTCTTTTATCATTTTTTATTTGAATCTTTATAGTTTATTCTATTCACACCTCCCATCCCAAGCCCCTCCGCTGGGGCTCTTTCACCGCCGCCGCTCGTCGCCGCTCTCTCGGTGCAGCTCTTCAGTGACACGGCCCGGCCGAGACGCCCCTCGGTGCGGCTCTTTGGTTGTATTTTCTTCTTTTCTCTGTCTTTTCTGTCGTTCGCACCTCGCCCGTGCCGCGGAGCGACTCCTTCAGGGCCCCGGGGCGGCACAAAGGCCTCGGGGCGGCTCCAAAGGGCCCCGCCCGCGGCCGCTCCCCGAGGCCTCCCCGCTGCTCGCGGCGATCGGACACCGCCGGCGGCCCCGGCCCCTTCTTCTTCTTCTTGTTCTTCTTGTTCTCCTTGTTCTTCTTGCTGCTGCCGGGATTCAGCCCCCGCCACCGCCCGGCTCCTTCTGCCGGCCCTGCCCGGCACGGAGCGGCGCTGCCGCTGACGGGGCCGGAGCGCGGCTGCGACACGAGTGCCCCGCGCCTCGGGACCGGGCACGGGTGGGGAGGGACCCCACTGGACAGGGCAGGGACTGAGCCCATGGGAGGGCCCCACGCCAGAGCAGGGAAAGGATTCCTGGCCCTCAGGGGAAGCAGCGGCACGAACTGACCGTCACTCCCCCATCCCTTCTCCCTGCACCGCTGGGCAGAGCACGGAGGGAGGCGGCGATGAAGTGAATTCCAGGAAGGAGACAGAGATCGGGAGAAGGTGTTTTTTCCAGGATTTATTTTACTCCTCTCTCTCCTGTTCTGATTTGCTGAGTCCCAAATTCAGTTCATTTCCCCCCGTCGGGGCTGTTGTGCCCGTGATGGCGATCCCTGAGTGACCTCTCCCTGCCCTTATCCCGACTCACCAAGACTCGGATTTGTTTCAATTTCGTGGAATTTACGGTGATTTGGGGCAGCCGCAGCAAAGCAGCTGAAACCACAGGGGGCTTGAGAGGGACTAAAGCAGGGCAGGAGTTGAGGCTGCCCCGAAGGAACTCTTCCAACATGAACCATCGTGGGGTCTTTCTATGGGAATTTTGTTGAATGTTTACATTCATCCTTACAAATCAGAGTGAAAAGTGGAGCTGAGCTTTCAACCTGAAATGAAGGAATCCAACGTGCGCTGTGGGACCTGATATAAATGAGTTCAAAAGCTGAAATTTTTACTACATAATTTTGAACATTTATTAATAGAGCAAAGGCAAAAACAGTGCTGGATGCTTACCAATTTTGCAAGAGGAGCACCCATCAATTGTACTGTGAACGGAAGTACTTTCTTTAACTGTTACATATTCATTAAGCCTAGAAGGTAATTTACACTTCATTCAACTCCCCCCCTCCGACCCTTGCCCTCTTCTGTCAGCGCAGCGCCTGTCTTGGAGTCTCGGATCCTCTGGATTGCCTCAGAACTGAAGGCAGAAATCCTCCCGTCTATTTTTCCTCAATTCCAACTTAATTTGTAGGTGACAGTTCCTTTTGGAAGGTGTAAGTCAAGATAACTGACTTCCTGGGTTGCCTGTGGTTATCTTCTTTGTTTCTCTAAGATGTCCTGATCCCCAGCTCTGTGGTTTATCAACTTAAAAGGCATTTATTACCATGTCTTTATTACTACGTTTTCTAAGATATCACAAGTATTTCGAAGTTACAATTTACCTTAATCTTTTTCTACTTAATTATATTTTTATCTTAACACTATTTTTTTAAAGAGTACACATCACTTGTAAATGTTAAATTCATATATTCGAAAGGCAGCATTTATCATTCACTCATTTATCACAGACCTCTGCAACCTCCAGTTGTAACTTCATACTTTAGTTTCCGAAATACTCAGCTCTTCTGCATCAATGTCTCTCCCAGCCCACTGGTTTCTGGCTCAGACCCAGCTCGGAGATCGGACAACAAACTCCAAGTCCCATCAGAACAAGCTGTGCCGTTATTTTCTTTTTTTCGTAGTAATGTTTTGCTATTTTATTGTATATTCTGTTTTACCTCCCCCACACACACCTTTTTTTTTTTTTTTTTTTTTTTTCTTTTAATAAATCGTGGTTTTGCTCTACTTCCCCCACACACAGTCTTTGTTGCCCTCCCGGAGGTTTGTGGTGAGTTGCTGTCTCACCGGTTCTCCCCCGGAAACCAACGAAATGAATCAAAAGAATGATGAATTTTGGAACTCTTTCCGCTGCTGTTTGCAGAAGGTCCCGGGAGCAGACGGGGCCGGGAGGGGGTCCCGGTGCCGGGGGCACTCAGCGGTCGCTGGGTGGATCGCGGTGGCGCAGGTTGGGAGACACGAAAGTGAGCGAGGGAGCGCGGGGGGCGGGGAAGAGGGGGTGCAAGGGATTATTGGTGCAGGATAAGGGGGCTCAGGGGGGTCTCAGCGCCGGGGATGGAGGTGCAGGGGGTCCCCGTGCACGGAGTGGGGGTTCACACCTGGATATGGGGGTGCAAGGAGGTCCCAGTGCCGGGAATGGGGGGTCAAGTGGTCCCGGGGAACGGGGAGCACGGGGGGGTCCCCGACACGGAAATAGAGTTTCAGGGAGGTCCCGGGGCCCAGAAATGGTGGATCGGGGGTTTCTGGGGACCACAAATGTGGGTACAGAGAAGTCCTCTTCCCGGGAATGGAGGTTCAGAGAGGTCCCGATGCCCAGGAATGGGGGTTCAGGGACGTCCTCGTGCCAGATAAGAGGGAACAGGGTGTCCCGGTGCTGGGTAGGGGGATGCAGCGGGTAACAGTACCCAGGAATGGGGGTGGAGGGTGTTCTAGTACCCGGAAATTTAAGTTCAAGGGGTTCCCAGTGTCCGGGAATTCTGGTTTGGGGCCTTTCCGGTTTCGAGAGTCCCACTCACCTCTGGTTGTCCCTTCCCCGTGTCCCACAGGACCCCCAGGAATGCCCTAAGCCCCAGCTCTTGAGCCATCGCTCCGCTCCGCTGCGGCCCCGCCCCCAGAGCCGTCTCCGGCCTCGCCATTGGCGCAGAAATTTCCTCCTCGCCAATGGCAGCTTGAGCTGTTCATGACGTCATCTATCGCAGGGCAGATCCCTGCGCCGCAGGCCGCGAGAGGCCAAAGCGAAAGTGACCGAGGAGGGGGGAGAGGAATTCCGGGGAATTCCGGGGAATTCGGGGGAATTTCCCTGGATCCCCTCCTGGGATCCCTCTGGGACCCTCCACGGCCACGCACTGCGGGACCCCCGGGCCGGGCTGTGCTGAACTCCCGGGGCCCTGCGCTCAAACTCTGCCCGGAACCCGCTGCGTTCGGCCCAAAGCGGGGGAAGCATTCGGATCCAGTTTTTCCTGCGCCTGCGGGTCCCCATCGGCGACGGAGCAGGACTGGGCGCTGTGACCCCGGTCCCTGATTCCCGATCTCCTTCTCTCTCCCTTCTCTCCCTTTCCTTTGGGTGATCAGAAATCCCAGAGCGGCTGTAGAGCCCCGTGCCCAGTTCGGGTTTCCCAGGAAAGGGAGGCCTGGGGCTGAGGTGAGCTGGGATGGCCAGGAATGGGGTCCGGGGGTCCCCGGGGTCAAGGAAACAGGGGATCCAGGGACCGGGAGAGGTGGATACCCGGGAAAGGGGGTGCAGGGGGTATTGGTGTAGGATAAGGGGGTCCAGGGCGGTCCAAGTGTCCAGGAATGGACATTCAGAGGGGTCCCAGGGTCAAGGAAAAGAGGGGCTCCCCAAAGCCCCCTCCCGGGGAGTAGCAGGAGCTGGGTCAGGAGCTCAGTGGGAGAGGAAAGGGGGGGAACCCGGGGGGTCACACACTCTGGGGGGACACGACCCCCGGGGACCCCCCCTCACCTCCTCCCGCAGGTGGAGGCTGAGCCCCAGCCCAGGCAAAGCCCAACACGAAGGCCCTGACCCGTGTCAGCATCTTGGGGGGGAGTCTGGCAGCAGTTCCAGGGGTGGGGGAGTGGGGCAGGATCCAGGAAACGGCGGCAGCTGCCAGCAAGGGACCGGGACAGACTGGGACAGACTAGAATGGACTGGGACAGGCTGGGATGCACTGGGACAGACTGGGACACCAGGTTACACCGGGACCAAGATTGGGACCCAGCAGGACCAGAATTGGGGCAATAGGGATCATAGTGGGAGCAATTGGGATATACTGGGAGCGACTGGGAGTGACTGGGATCATTCTGGTGAAAACTGGAGCCTTACTGCGGCAACTGGGTGTGACTGGGAATGACTGCGAGCATGCTGAGGGCAACTGGGATATACTGGGAGTGTCTGTAACCATACTGGGGGTGACTGGGAACACACTGAGAGTGAGTGGGAGTGACTGGGTCTACACTGGGGGCAACTGGGATTGACTGGGACAATGCCGGGGGAGACTGGGGTCATACATGGAATGACTGTGTTAGGGGCAACTGAGAGCAACTGGGATTAGACTGGGAGGAGCGGGGAGCAATTAGGACCATGCTGGGGTGTTATGATCCAATTATTAAGGTTCTTAGAAATACCTCTGCTCGAATTAAGGTGCAAACGATACCATATGGCAGTCAATAGTGTGGGTTTTATTTGATAGTAAATATGAGAGAGAGAGAGGAAAAGAGAGAAAGGGAGAAGTAGGAAAAGAGGTGGGGGGGACAGAAAGAGAATGACAGTGACAGAATAAAAGAATATCACCATCTGTGGATCCCAACCATGTTGTGTTGATCCTCTCCAGCTTGGTCTTCCTGGTGGTGATGGTGCCCCCAAAAGCACAGAATCCATGGGTTAATACACACTCAGGCCAGGTGGCAATGTCCAGGCATGGCCCCCCGGGGAAGGGACCGTCTCTTGCAGCAGACTCTGCTGGCATCACATGCAGTCCTGTGGTGCAAGGCTGAGCACTTTGGGGGGTCTGTGATGGATTATGACACCCCCTCAGCTGCCTCTGACGTGAAAGTCCTGTGGATGTGGCCTGTGGGCTTGGGGGTTCCACAGCTGGGCCAGTTTGTGTAACGGAGGGTGAGAGTTTATTGTCTCTCACCAGAGGTTATGCCACGCACCCAAAACCTCCTCCTCCCCCCTTGGCTGGGGGGAAGTCTGTGCAAACCTGGCTTTGTGAGCTGTGCTCTCCCCAACCCCAAACTCAGCGGGGGTTGATTCTCAGCACAGCTGGTGGCTTTGGCCTTTGTGGATGCATTCCTCTCCTCCAGCCTGAGATGACTGAACAATAGGTTTCCCTTTATCTCATCTCAGCAGTTTGACTTTCAGTGCAAAGTCCCAGTCAGGTATCTTCAAGAGAGACTTCTTTGGTTTTACTTTCTTTATACAGTTTTTTGTTATGATTGATATAAATGAGTTTGCAAGCTGAAATTTTAGCAACACAATATTGAAAATTTACTAATAGAGCAAAGGCAAAACCAGCGCTGGGCGCTTAGCAATTTTGGCAGAGGCGCAATCCATTCATTTTACTGTGAACTTAAGTACTTTCTTTAACTGTTACATATTCATTAAGCTTAGAAGGTAACTTAAACTTCACTCAACTCCCCCCCTCTGATCTCTGCCCCCTTCTGCAATCACGGTGCTCATTTTGAAGTCTCGGATCCTCTGAATTGCCTCAGAACTGAAGGCCGAAATCCTCCAGTCTATGTTTCCTCAGATCCTTTTGGGAGGTGTAAGTCAAGATAACAGACTTCCTGGGATGCCTATGGTTATCTTCTTTGTTTCTTTAAGATGTCTTGATCCCTGCCTCTGTGGTTTCTCAACTTAAAAGACATTTATTACCATGTATTTATTACTACGTTTTCTAACATATCACAACTATGTCGAAGTTACAATTTACCCCAACCTTTTTCCACTTAATTATGTTTTATCTCAACACTATTTTTTAACACAGTACATTATCACTTCTAAATGTTAAATTCATATATGTGAAAGGCAACATTTATCATTCACTCATTTATCACAATTCCTGCCGCTGCTTCCCCTCAGGAGCAGAAATCCTTCTGCTGCTCCGGCGTGGGGTCCCTCCCATGGGCTCAGTCCCTGCCCTGTCCAGCGGGGGTCCCTCCCCACCCGTGCGGTCACTCCTCGGCCCGGTCCCGAGGCGCGGGGCACTCGTGTCGCAGCCGCGCTCCGGCCCCGTCAGCGGCAGCGCCGCTCCGTGCCGGGCAGGGCCGGCAGAAGGAGCCGGGCGGCGGCGGGGGCTGAATCCCGGCAGCAGCAACAAGAACAAGAAGAACAAGAAGAACAAGAAGAACAAGAAGAACAAGAAGAACAAGAAGAACAAGAAGAACAAGAAGAACAAGAAGAACAAGAAGAACAAGAAGAACAAGAAGAACAAGAAGAAGAAGAAGGGGCCGGGGCCGCCGGCGGTGTCCGATCGCCGCGAGCAGCGGGGAGGCCTCGGGGAGCGGCCGCGGGCGGGGCCCTTTGGAGCCGCCCCGAGGCCTTTGTGCCGCCCCGGGGCCCTGAAGGAGTCGCTCCGCGGCACGGGCGAGGTGCGAACGACAGAAAAGACAGAGAAAAGAAGAAAATACAACCAAAGAGCCGCACCGAGGGGCGTCTCGGCCGGGCCGTGTCACTGAAGAGCTGCACCGAGAGAGCGGCGACGAGCGGCGGCGGTTGAAAGAGCCGCAGCGGAGGGGCGTGGGATGGGAGGTGAGAATAGAATCAAATACGGAGATTCAAACAAAAAATTATGAAAGAACAGCACCGAGAGTGGCTGCTGCCTGCGACTAAAAAGCTTCACCGTGGGACCGTCGGGGCGGCACCGGGGGCTTTCGGCCGCTCCGTGTCACCGCAAGAGCCGCAGCGAGGGACGGGCGGGGCGCGGCTCGGATCGACCCCTCCAGTGTCGCGACGAGCGGCGACCCCGCGGGACCGCGCCGGGGCCGAGCGGCGGCGGCAGCCGGAGCCGGGGAAGCGGCTTGGAGCGGCGGAGACGAGCGGGGTGTTCCCAGCCAGCTCCGCTCAGCCCTCGGGCACCGCGCTGGGGCCGCCGCGCACTTTTCAACCCCGGCCGCCCCCACGGGCCGGGCCCCGCCTGTCCCGCTGCCACCGCCGCGGCCCCACGGAGCCCAGAAACCACAGGAAATCGCCCACATGCACTAAAAAAACGTTTTCAGTATAGCGAGGGCTGCGGCGGGTGCCTTATTACCTCCCCTCAGTCCCTCCTGGGCACGGCCGGGCATTAGCTCGGCTCCCGGGGCTGTGGCCCGCCACCGGCTGCTGCCACAGGGCACGGGGTGCCGCACTTGGGCATTAAACCTAACAGCTTTGGGGAGGAGGGACAGCCCCAGAAAGCCTCGGGGAGCCCTCGGGAGCTTGGAGCTGCACGAGGCCCATAAAGGATGCCCTGGACACACCGATGGCCCCAGCAGCGGCTCTGCCCTCCCAGCACGGGGCTGTGTCCCACACCCCACGCTCCAGCCCGAGGTTTGGGGGACGGGAGCGGAGCTGCAGCACGGAGCTTCCAGCCCCGCCAGCCGGAGCTCTGATCCCTTGGGACGTGACGTCCGTGACGCGTTTCCGTCGGCACTCGGGGTCTGTCAGCTTTTGCAATCCAGAGGGAGAAACTGAGGTGATTTCCAACAATCGGTGTTTCTCCTTGCTTTTCCATGGCGGATTTCACAGCGCTTCCTTTCACCCCAGATATTTGGAAAACAAAATTCCCTGCTGCCCCTGCATCCCTGCAGCTTCCACAGCTCCAGCCTTGTCCCTCCTCTCCCGTTTCCTTTTCTCCAGTCTCTCCCTCCCGTCCCTGCCGGCTCGGAGGAAGGAGGTTCACCCCCGGCACCCCCTGCCTCCTCCTTCTGTCCCGTTTGGCACACTTGGTGCTTCTGGAGCCGCCTGCCCGCGCAGCCGGACCCGCCCTGCGGCCGCTTAGCCATGGAGCGCAGGGAATGAATGGCAGGGATTATTGGGCTGGGCTGGCCCTAGCCGGGTGCCCGGTGCCACCAGAGCCGCTCTGGCACTCTCCTCACAGGTGCAGGACACAGAACACAGCAGGAAAGGCTCGTGGGCAGGGCTAAGGGCAGGGAGAAGTCACTCACTGCTCACCATCAGGGGCACAAGAAACCCAAGCTGGGGGAATTTATGGAATTTAGTTCTAAACAAATCCCAGCAGGAGAAGAAGAACTAAAACAAAACCTAAAAACACCCTCCACACCCCTCCCTTCTCCTGGGCTCCCAGCCTCCACCTGCAGTCCCTCCTGTGCTCTCTCTGCACAGGAATCTTGTCACCAGCCATGAACTTTGCTTTTGCCTCATCCTGGGATGTCTTCCCATAAAGGAAGAACTTCCTCCAGCACAGATTCAGGGCATGACGGCCTTTGAGCTTCAGGGTCTTTCTCCTGCAGCTCCTTGCAGGTCTCCTCCTCCCATGCTGGGTCTCCTGCAGCACAGAACTCTGCGAGCTGCAGCTTTGCAAACGTCAGCTCAAGGTCTGCATGTTCCTGAACAATTTGCTCGAGGTCCTTGGGGGCTGCCTCCAATCCGTTCTCCTTCTCTTCCCCCTTTGCACGGAGCCAATGGATCTGATGGCCCCTGGGCAGGGCCTGGCACAGAAGGTGGAACCTGGGTCCTGCTGCAGCAGCGCTGGGGGAGCTCCAGGACTCGCTGTGGCCGCTGGGGCAGCCACAGCACAGCCCGTTCCCAGGGAGGAGCCGAGGGCTCCGTGGGGCTCTGCACGACCTTGTCCCTGGGGCTCGTCTGCATCAGCCCGGGCAGCTGGGCTGCGCTTGGCTTCCTTTGTGTCCCTGCTTCCCCTGGCACAGCACCTGCCCAGCGCCGAGGGGACAGCAATGGGAGCGGGGCACTTTGGGGTGAGGTTCAGTGTGTGTGCCCGGGATAAACCCCAAATCCTTCCCTAAGGAGCAGCGAGGGCTGACAGAGCACAGGATGCTCTGCTGAGCACGGGATGGCCCCGGGGGTGATGTCAGACAAAGCTGGGATGGGAGTGCCAAAGAACAGGAGCAGGAGGAGGAGAAGGAGGCGAAGCGGGCAGGAGAGGAGGGACACAGGAGGAAGAGGAAGTGCGGGGGGCGGGGGGACGAGGAGCTGGAGGAAGAGGAGGAATGGAGGAGCACAAATAGAAGCAGGTAAAGGAGCTGCCGGGTGCGTCCATCGCTCTCTGTGTCCGCAACCCTCGGCCCCGGGAGCATCGCCCCCCCGCGGCATCCCTCAGGTGACGGGGCAGGGGGAGCTCGCCCCAAATATCTTGGGCGGTGCCTGGGGTTCTTTTTGGGAGGGGGGAGTTTTTGGACCCTGTAGGACTCCAGCACCGAGTCCCAAATGTCTTTGTTGGTTACCGGGAGGGGTTTTTTGGTGGGGAGAGCACGGATGTTTGGATCTTGCAGAACTCCAAGGGAGAGTCGCAAATGCACCTTGGGGGGATATTGGGGTGTCCCCGAGACGCGAGTTTTTTGTGGGGTCCCGATGGTGGCTGCCGGGAAAAATGGGATGGGATGGGATGTGGATTGGTGTGTGGGATGAAGTGTGGGGGAGGGGGATGGGTGGGATGGGGCCTGGGATGAGGCAGCTGAAGGGTCGGGGTGATGAAACCGGGTGCGGACCCCACTCCTTAGGCTCTTCCGGGGTATTCGCCACCTCTGAGGGAGTTTCGGGGTACCCCTAACCTTCCGGGGGTGGCACTGGCAGCGGGGGACACGTGGCTGCGGCACCTCGGGCCCCCCCTGCGCTCCCCTCGCTCCCAGCGCCCCCGGGAGCGGAATTTGGGGAGGGGGAGGTGGGGGACGGGCAGGCCGGGCCCCCCTGCTGGGCGCTGTCCCGGTGGGGCCGAGTGCGGGGGGAGCCCCGCGGGGCCCGGCCCTGCCCGGGCACGGCTGATGCCGCCCGCCCGCGCTCCGCACTGCTCCGGTCTGGTGCTCGCAGTGCCGCGCGGGGCGGGGCCGCTTTGGGGACCCCCCAGGGCAGAGCGCGGCTGCTTTGGGGCTGTGGCACCTGCCCGGCGCTGGGCATGGGCCGTGTGGGGGCAGCTGGGGCCGTACTGGTGGCACTGGTGGTGCTGGGAGTGCCCCCGGCCGCGGGCAAGGAGCTGTGGGGTGAGCGGGAAGGGAGGGAGAGGGGTGGTGGGAAAAAGGAGACGAGAGGGGGAAATGTGAGTGGAACCCCCCCAAACCACGCCAAATCAAGAGAGGTGGGACTGGGAATTGGGGGGATGATGGGAGAGTAGGAGAGAGCAGGAAAAACGGACAGTGGAACCCCCAAAGTGAGTGGGAGGGAGCTGGGACCCACCCCATGGAAAGCAAGAGGGTCAACTTCAGTACAGCCACCTGGAACTGTTCATTCCAAAGGTCATTTTTCAACTGGGAAAAAAAAATAGAGGGCAATCATCTTGCAAATGTCGAATGAGGGAGATAAGCAAGCAAGCCTGGGCTCACTGGAGGCAGCAGAAAGGCCAAGGCCCGATCCCCAGCCCCGAGGAAGGCACATCCTGTCCTTCCTGCCAAGGTGTCTCCTCGCAGCCCTTGGTGGCACAGACGCTGCTGTGGCCCAGGGCACCAAGACTTGGCTTCTCCTGGGCACTGCCAGCCTGGCCAGGGCCCTTGGCCATGTCCAGCCCAGCTTGTCCTGTGCTGTCCCACAGCTGCTGCTGTGTCCCTGCAGGCTGCACACTCCCATCTCGCTGCCCCCCTGGCTCTGCCCTGCCATTGCCAGCCCTGCCCTGACCTCTGCCCACCCTCACCTGCTTCACTTCTGACCATCAGCAATTGCCTGTTCCTGTGCCCTTAGGGAGTGCTGCTTCAAGATGACCCCAGAACCTTCCGTAGTGTTTTCCTAGGGGACATTACCCACTGGTAATTCCCTGAGCTGCTGCATCTGCTCTCCTCATGCCCAGGGTTGAAGGTTTGGTGGCTCTTTCCCTCCTGTCAACAGAGACTTTAAACTCAGCTGCTTCATGGTCGCTGTGCCCAAGGCAGCCACCAATGTCTGCTTCCCTTATGAGACCAAATTAATCCAATTAATTCATTTGCCCACATCCAGTGGCTGTTTCATGTGCACCTTGTTTGTAGGAAAGGAGTCCTTGTCAGCCCCTCCACCATCCCTGTCCAAATGTTGTCCCCATCACCGCCCTGGGCTCTCCTGGGTTGCTTTGTGCCCAGCCCTGCTGCCCTCCCAGCACACTGTGGGGTGGCAATCGCTGTGTTCTTGAGGACCTGTGAGCATGAGGCCTCCTCCAAGGAAAGCCTCTGTGCACACCAGCCTTGCCTTTGCTCAGAGCTCCTGTCCAGCTCCTCACCCTCCTCCCTGCCTTCCTGAGGAGTCACTGCCATCCCTGGCTGCCCTCGCAGCACCCGAGGTGTCCCACCAGGGGTCTGCAGTGGCTGTGGGGAGCCCGTTTGTGCCTGCCCAGCACGTGCCTCCCTCCCATGGCCGTGGTGTCCCTGTTTGTCAGCACTGCTGTGTTTGCCCATCTGAAGCCCTTGTGCATCTGCTCCCCATGCCTGGATCTGCTGGTGGCACTTCTGCACTCAGTGGTGCCTCCAGCACTGAACCCCCTCCTCTACAGCCTGAGTATCCAGGAGCTCAAGGAGGCCATTAGAAAACTGATTTCAGTATCATTAGCTGTATTATTACTTGTGTTTATTAATTCCCTAGAAGAATACTTCGATTCCAATGACTACCAAGGATGAAGCAGCTCTGTCCCACCTGGAGCCTTCAGAGTGTGTCTGACAGGGCCCAGAGCTGCTGCTCTCAGAGCATCTTGGCAATAAAGTGGGATCTCCCCAGGGCACTGACTGAAGCTTTGGTTCTTTCCAAGCTCATGTCAATTTGAGCCAAGAGAATTTCCCCCCAGAAGGCTCTGGGGAACCGCCCTGCGACTCCTCGGGTGTGCAGTGCCATCGGCGCTCCGGCTCGGCCGCCCCCGCCCTTCGCCCCCCAACCCTGCTCGGGCCCCACACCGAGCCCGCCCCGCTCTTGGGCTGTTCGCGCGGCACCGCCCCCTCCCACCCCGCCCCTCCCTGCCGCCTCTGGATTGGCCAATGGCCCGCTGGCCCTGCCCCCTTTGGCAGCCGCCGCAGCGCTGAGGGGACCCGGGATGGCGACAATCGGGAGAGTCCCTTGGGGCTTTGGGGGGCACAGGAGGGACTGGCGTGGGTGGGCGAGATTTAGGGCGCCAGAGGAGGAACGAGACTTGGGGCGGGGGGACACACCGGGTCTCCCCAAAAAGCCTCCGAAATTGTCCCAGCCCCCTCCCCAAGCCAGCCCAACTTCACCCCCAGCATGGCTTCCAAGTGCCCTGAAACTTGTGCATGAGTGTGGGGGGAAGGGGGGGAGCAGCAGGACCCCTCCCCATGTCCCAACAGCTCTGTGCCCAGCTGGCAAGAGGAGCAGGGTCAGGGATATAGGGGGTCCCTCCAAATTTCCCCCACAGCCATGACACAGCCGGAGACCTGGGAGGCTGCCTCAGGCCTTATTGCCCACCTGCATCCCAGGACAGAGCACAAAATCCACCTGCAGCCCATGGTGATTCCATAAGGCCACAATGGTCCCTTGCTTCCATGAGGTTCCATGAGGTCACAGTGGAACCCTGGTGCCATATTGTTCCATAGCCTCCCAATGCTCTCCTGGGTTCTGTGAGGCCCTGCTGTGACACATTGGAGCCTTGCTTCCCTGAGTTACCATGACCCAACTATGGTCTCCCGTGTTCCATGAGGCTCTGCTTTGTCACAGTAGAGCCTTGGTTCCATAAGATTCCACAGCTTCACAATGGTCTCCTCTGTTCCATGAGGACACACTGTGTCACACTGGAGCCTTGGTTCCATCAAGTTCCGTCACCTCATGATGCTTTTGGCTTCCATAAGCCCTTAATGTGTCACTTTAGCATTTTGCTTTAATGGGATTCCATAGCTTCAATGTGGTCCCCTGTGTTCCATGAGGCCCCACTGTGGCACACTGCAGCCTCGGTTCCATGAGTTTCCATCACCTCACAGCAGAATCTGGGTTCCATGAGGCCCTGCTGTGAAAAATGGATCCTTGGTTCTTTGAGGTTCCAAAACCTCACTACGGTATTTTGCTTCCCTAAGGCTCCTCTGTGCCACATTAGGACCTGAGGTCCATTGGGCTCCAGAACCTCACAGCAGTCTCCTGCACTCCAGGAGCAGCCGCTGCTTCCCCTTTCAGCCTTGCTTTCATGAGGTTCCATAACCTCCTCGTGGTCACCTGAGCCCAGGGTGGCCCCACTGTGTCACATTAGAGCCTTGGGGCCAAAAGATTCCATGGCCTCCAAATGCTCTGCAGCCCCCAATTTTCCCTGTTTCCCTCTCCTTTTCCCTGGGCCAGCTTCTGTGGTTGCACTGTTTTAGAACCTTTCTGTTCTTTCTCACGGAGAGTGGAGATAAACTGCATTCTTTTACTTTCTTAATCTCTGTGTTTGGTATTAGGTGTTGTTTAGTTGTGACCAATGGTTTTAGGAGGTGGATTCTTTGCTGACCAATAGTTGCTAGAATATGAATAGATATGAAAGACCTTTCTTGTAAATAAACTTTCCCTTTTCGCCATCTTGGGTTCGTCTGCCTGAATTCTCTCTGCCAGCCCCTGCACCCTCGGGGACTTTGAAGCCACAGGCTGCCCCCCTGCCCCCAGCGCTGGGCTGGGAGCAGCCGAGAGCCCCGCGCTGCCCATCCCGACCTGTCCCGGCTCCATCCCCGCTCCTACCGCAGGCTGCGAGGGCTATGGGGAATGGCGGAGGAGGGATGGAACAGAAGGAGGGAGGAAAGAGAAGCGCGGGAAGCAATGGAAAAAGGAGGAGTGGGAGGAGGAGAGACAGAGGGGGAGGAGTGGGAGGAACAGGAGGGACAGAGGAGAAGCAGATCGGGGCCACGTGGTCTGGGTCTCTCTGAATTTGCAGCCCCCCCACGGACCCTCGCCGCCCTATCCCACAGGTGGGCGGGGAGGGGGAGCTTGCCCCAAATATCCGGGAGGATTCCTGGGTTTGTGTTTTCTTCATGGAGGATGTTTGGAGTTTGTGGGTCTTCAGAGCCGAGCCGGAAATGCCCCTCGGGAGGACATGGGGGGTCCCCAGGACGTGTTTCTGGGGGGTCCTGGTGGCGGTGGCGGCAGAGCCCCGATGGGGGTGGGGGGATGCGGGTCCCCCTGCGGTGGGGGTTGGGCTCTGCCCGGCCGGTCCCTCCAAGCTCTGCTCGGGGCCATGTGCAGACCAGGGGGGAGGAGGGGACAGCAGTTTTGGGGACCCCCCGGAGCCCTGGTTTCCCTAAGCGGGACCCCAGGGAGAGGAGACCCCCAGTATGACCCTGGTCACTTCCCCTCACTCCCTGTAGGATCCCTGTTGTTCCCAGGATGAACCCAGTCACTCCCAGTCATTCCCTGTTATGATGCAATTTTCCCCCAGCACGGTCCCAGTTGCTCCCAGTTCCTCTCTCTTTTCCCCAGTGTGTTCCCAGTTCTCCCAGTTGCCCCTAGCATAGTCACAGTCACTCCTAGTATGATCCTAGGATGAGTCCAGTATGATGCCAGTCTCTCCCAGCAGGACCCCAGTCACTCCCACTTGCCCCCAATTGCCCCCAGCATGGTCCTAGTTCCCCACAGCACATTCCCAGTTGCTCCCAGAATAGTCCTAGTCACCGCCTGCATGGTCTCAGGCACTCCCAGTATATCCCAGTTGCCCTGAACAATCTCATAGTCATTGCCAGGCACTCCCAGTTCCCTCAGCATGGTTCAGTTGCCCCCAGGATTATCCCAGTCACTGCCAGTAGATCCCAGTTGTCAGCAGCATGCACCCTGTCATTCCCAGTTGCTCCCAGTGTATCCCCAGTTGCCTCCAAGCATGGGCCTAGTAGCTCCCAGTAAGCCCTAGCCAGGGTCTATTGACACCCACTATCATCCCAGTGTGATCCCAGTCCCTCCCAATATGATGCCAGTGGCCCCCAAAGTGATCCCAGTTGCTCCCTGTCAATGCCAGCATGAGCCCAGTGGCCTCCAGTATGATCCCTGTGACTCCCTGTCTCTCCCAATATATCCCAGTTGCTGCCAGCATGCTCCCAGTCATTCCCACTTCCTTCCAGTCGCTTTCAGCATGGTTCCAGTTGGCCACAGCCTCAGACAGTCAATCCCAGTATGATTCCTGTCACCCTGAGTGTGATCCCAGTCTCCCCCAGCATGGGCCCATCTGTTCCCACTGTAATCTGAGTATGATCGCAGTTGCCCCCTCATAGCTCCAGTTGTTCCCAGTTCCTCCCAGGATGATCCCACTTGCCCCCAGTGGTCCCCAGTATAGTTCCAGTCCCTCTTGGCAGGTTCCCAGTCACGGCCAGTGTGGCCTCAGGCAGTCTCACTTGCTCCCAGTTGCCCCCAGTGTGATCCCAACTTATTCCCACAGTGTTTCCAGTCAGCCCAGTATGGTTACAGACACTCCCAGTCTATCCCAGTTTCCCTCAGCATGCTCGTAGTCATTGCCAGGCACTCCCAGTTGTCCCAGTAGGGTTCTAGTTCCCTCAGAATGATCCCAGTCTTTCCCAGTAACTGCCAGTTGCCTCCAGCATGATCCCAGTTTTAGTCAGTTGCCCAAAGTGTGGTCCCAGTTTGTCCCAGTATGATCCCAGTTGCCCCAGTTGTGGTCTCAGTCCCCCTCAGCATGGTTCCAGTAGCTTCCAGTTGATCCCAGTTGCTCCCAATGTGTCCACAGTTTCCTCCCAACATGGGCCCAGTAACCCCCAGTCAGGTTATGCAAATGCCCTTTGGGGGGTCCCTGGGAGGTGTTTTTGGGGCGTCCCGGTGGCGGTGCCAGCAGAGCCCCAGTGGGGGGTGGGGGGATGTGGGTCCCCCCTGCGGTGGGGATTGGGTTCTGCCCGGGGCCACATGGGGATATGGAGGACACTGGTTTTGGGGACCGCCGGGCGGGCGAATGGGGAGGAGTGATAGCAGAGTGGGGGGACCCCCGGAAGCCTGGAGGGGGGAGCCCTGGGACCCTGAAATGGGGACCCACAGAGGGGGGACGCCCAGGAGCCCCAGCAGCCTGGAGAGAGAGACAGGGGAGAGGGGATCCCTGGGACCCCCAAAACCCTCAGCTTCCCTAAGCAGGACCTCAGAGAGAGGAGATCCTTAGAACCCCAAAGTGGGGAACTTGGAGAGGGGAGACCCCTGGGATTCCTGGGACCCACGGCAGCCTGTGGGGAGTGGGAACCCTGGAGAGGGAGGACTTCCAGTATACAGGACCTGCAACAACCCAGACTGGGGGAACCCCAGAACGCAAAGAGGAGAGACCATAGTGCGGGAACTCCTGGGAGAGTCTTTTTGGGCGTGAATCTTGTTGGTCTGGAGGTTTTTAGGGACCCCAGAGGCCCAGTGACTCCTAAACATGGAATTGGACAGGGCGACCTTCAAGCCTCAGGTATTCCCCCTTGTTTTCCCCCAAATCAGGATTTCCCATTCCCAGACCTTGGCTGGATGGAAGAGGAGGCTGTGAGGAAGAGGAAGATGGCCCAGGACCCCCAGGCAGGTGAGGAGGAAGTCGCTGCCCCTTTCCCCCTCTCTTCTCCTCCATCTCCCAGCCCAGCATCGCCCCCAGCTGCAGGAGAACCCCCCTGCTGACGCTGTCCTGCCGGGGACAGATTGGGGGATGCCCTTCCCCTTCCCTCTGGCACGGAGGCAAATCCCAAATCCTCTCTTTGTCCTTCCTTCCCTAGGAAACGAGCTGTGGATGGAGACTACGGAAGAAAAATCCCCCCGGCAGAACCTTGTGGACGAGGCCATTTTGAGCAGCTCCACGGCGCAGGAATCCAACGTAGAGGAGAAGCCCTGCAGATCCTTCCTGATGAGGGGCTCCAAACCCAGCCCAGGGAGCTCCAAGGAGGAAAGACCCACCCTGTGCCGGACAGGCAGTGGAAGCTTCAGCCAGAGCTCGGGAGAGGTGGTCCGTGAGCAGATTCATGATGGGGAGAAGCCCTACAGGTGTGGGGAGTGTGGGAAGAGCTTCATCAGGAGCTCCAACCTGATCCGTCACCAGATGATCCACACCGGGGAGAGGCCCTACGAGTGTGGGAAATGTGGGAAGAGCTTCAGAGACAGGTGTGAACTGATTGTCCACCAGAGGATGCACACAGGGGAGAGGCCATTTGAGTGTCCTGAGTGTGGGAAGAACATCAGCACTAGCTTCAACCTGATTGTCCACCAGAGGATCCACACAGGGGAGAGGCCCTATGAGTGTGGGGAATGTGGGAAGAGCTTCAGCCAGAGGTCCACTCTGATTGTCCACCAGCGGAGCCACACTGGGGAGAGGCCCTACAAGTGTCCCGAGTGTGGGAAGAGCTTCAGGAAAAGCTCTGACCTGATCATCCACCAGAGGATCCACACAGGGGAATGGCCCTATGAGTGTGGGGAATGTGGGAAGAGCTTCAGCATGCGCTCCAGCCTGATTGTCCACCAGCGAGGCCACACTGGGGAGAGGCCCTATGAGTGTCCTGAGTGTGGGAAGAGGTTTCAGACCTCCTCCAGTCTCCTCCTCCATGAGCGCATTCACACAGAGGAGAGGCCCTTCCGCTGCCCCAACTGCAACAAGGGCTTCAAGCAGAACGGCACCCTCATCAGGCACTGGCGCATCCACACTGGGGAGAGGCACTAAGAGTGTCCCGAGTGTGGGAAGAGCTTCTCCAGGAGCTCTCACTTGATACGACACCAACGGAGGCACCGATAAGGGAAGCCCTGTGAGTG
Source organism: Acanthiza pusilla (assembly GCA_036630365.1). Classification (NCBI taxonomy): domain Eukaryota; kingdom Metazoa; phylum Chordata; class Aves; order Passeriformes; family Acanthizidae; genus Acanthiza; species Acanthiza pusilla. The sequence goes on from JAXCHO010000011.1 coordinate 1,420,399, forward strand.
CCCTGAGTGCCGGAAGAGCTTTGTGCGCTGCTCCAACTCCATCCCCCATCAGAGGAGCCACGTTGGGAAGAGCCCTGGTGACCCACATTCCCTGTGACCCACAGGGGGAAGACACCTGGCAGGTGGTCTCCACAACCTTCTGGATCTGTGTAGGCACCGGGGTGAACACAGGGGCAGGAACATCCATGGGGACTGTGATTGAAATTGGAAACTAATTGGGAAGAGCAGATTTGTGGACTTCACACGCACAAAAATCTCACCTGCTCTGTCCAGTTCTTTCTTCTGGTGGCATCAAGCAGTGCTGGATCATCTTGGAGGTCTTTTCTAACCTAAATAATTTCCTTCTCCATTCTGTCAAAACAACACAAATTGAGGTTCAAATAAAGAAATTAAACAAAGAGATCTAAAGCCACACCATTTTACTCAGATTTGAGGCTGAATTTGTGGTTGGTTCACAGGATTATTTGGGAAGGTTTGGGTGTTGTGGGGCTGCTGACCCGGGCAGACAGGGCCACGATCTCATAGCTGTGCTGGCAGAACAGGGGGTTCAGATGAGCCTGTCTGTTCTCCAGGAATTCCTGTTGTCTGTCCCAGTCCCTGGCCTGGGTCTCCCCATTTGGGGTGTGCCCCCCAAAGTGCCCAAATCGCTGCTGAAGTGCCTGAGCTGCTCCTGCCTGTGGATGTTCCTGTCCACCAACCTCTCCTGGTCAGTGCCATGGGGGGCTGGGAGGGGCTTTTGTGGCTCTTGGGGGCATTTGTGGTGCTAAGAGGGGTTTGGGGGCTTCTTGGGGCTCGGTGAGGGAGGTTTGGGGGCCTGGCCAGGCTGTGTGGCTTGGAGATTACTTGGGTTTGTGTAGGGGGAGACGAGAAGGGGATTTGGTGGCCCTTGGTCACATTTATATTGCAGGGAGCGGTTGGGGAGGCCCTGGGGGGAGCTGTGGGGTGGTTTGAGGGGTCTGGGAGTGACTGTGAGGCTGGCAGGGCATTTTAGAGTGGTCGTGACCCCCCAGGCCCCCAAAGCTGCCACCAGACCCTGACCCCCAAGATGCTGCCAGGGTTTGGGGGTCCATATTGGGATTCGTCCTCCTGGCACTGCAGGACAAGATGGGGGGGGTCCCAGGGATCGTGTGTGTCCCCCCAGAACGTGTGTGACCCCCCCATCCAGGTGTCATCCCTTTTCCCTCCCCACAGGGCTCCTGACCCAGCTCCTGCTCCCCCCCGGAGGGAATTTGGGGAGGGGGCAGAGGGGATGAACAGCCCCCGCCCCCACCAGAGCCAGCGCCCTTTGTTTAGCTCCAGCCTGGGTGGATCAAAGCCCAGGCTCTGCTCAGCACCTGAGCTGCCTGCACAGAGCCTTTGCCTCCCTGCACTCCTGGCCTCAAGGATCTGCTGGAACGAGTCCCTGGGGAGCCTTTGGCAGCAATGGCCCTGGGGGGCTCCTTCATGCTCCCAGGGACTGCAGGTTTTTCAAAGGCCTTTGGCTTTTGCTTTCCCTTGGAGTCTCTGAGAGCTTTGTGCAATCCTGGCCTCCAATTATCTGCTCTAACGAGCCCCTTGAGATTCTTTGTCAGTAACAGTGCTCAGTGGGGCTCATTGATGCTTCAAGGTGCTCTAGGTTTATTAAAGTACTTTTTTTGATTTGGATTGTCTGGGAGGTTTGTGCAACCATGGCCTCCAATTCTAATCCAAGGAGTCCATGAGGAGCCTGTGTTGGGGATGGACCTCAGTGGAACCATTAAAGCTTCAAGACACTTTGGGTTTTTCTTCTGTCTTGGACTCCTGGAAAGGTTTGTGCCATCTCCTCTCAGGCCCTGAGGTTCAAGGGCTTAGCACCAAATGCACCTCAGGGCTCATTAGGATCAAGCAAGTCCTGACAAACCATGGCTCTGCCTTGATTTCCCTCTGATCTAGTACAGTTCAATAGGAAGTTTTTTTCTTATAATTAGGGAGAAATATTTCAAAGAGCTTCTAAGAAATCCACATTCCTATTTTAAAGGGTGTATTTTTCTCTTTAGAGAAGTGGTGATGGCAGCATTCTGTGATCGCTATTGATCCAGGCTGTCTCCTAAGGAGGTCTGGCCTGCTCAGAGAAGCTGTGCCTTCAGGCCTGACCCAGTGTGGACAACCTTGCTGCACATTCCCAACCCTGTCCTGTCTCTCCTCACTCACGTCAGACCTGCTTTGCTTTGCTGGGGCCATGCTGGCTGCACTCAGCCAAGGAGGGCTTTTCTTCTTTTGTTAGCAATCTAAAACTCCTAAGTTTCCCCATTGAAAACAGACACCCTCCTCAAGTGTGAGCCAAGCCCAAGCTGTCACCAAGGAGGTTCCCCTTCCCCAAGGCAGAGCCCTGCAAGGAATGGTTTAGACCTTTGGACTCCTTGGTTCCACCAGGCCCTGCTGTGTCACAATGGCCCCTTGGTTCCATGAGGTTTCATAGTGTCACAATGGATATTTGGTTCCATATGTGGAGCCCCAGAGTGTCACATTGGCCCCTTGGTTCCATGGGGCTCCAGTGTCACAATGGTCCCTTGGTTTCTTTCGGCCCCTCAGTGTCACAGGGCTTTCCCTGGTTCCATGTGCCCCAAAGTGTCTCAGTTGTCTCCTTTTTCCTGTGGCAAGCAGCAGCAAATCCCCCTGCCAGGGCCAAATGCCTGGGAAGGAGGAGCAAGGGGGGACATTTGGAGTGATGCCTTTTGTCCTCCCAGGTCACAGTGACGTGCAGTGGGGCCCTGCTGTCCCAGAGATGGCTGAACACCGCCTGCCCATGGCAAGGGGGAAAATACAACAACCTCTGTCCATGGAACTACAGCAGCAGAGAGGTCAGGCACAAGACTGCGTTTCAAAGACTGTCACCAGCACAGCAAACATCCATCTGAGACATTTTCTTGAAAGCTGACATTTCAGGGCATCCTTTTCTACAGAGAAGTGTAATAAATAGACTTGTGTTTGTTAATCAAATCTTGCTCAAGTGAGAGAACAAATAGTTAAAACTAAGTCAGAAAGCTTATGACTCTTGCCTAATAAAAGCCAAGAGGAACTAATCTTGCCTAATAAAAGCCAAAAAAAAATAAACAAATCTTGCCTAAGCAAGATCAGGAGGAACAGATAATTAAGTAAAGCTAGAACCACCTATATCCCATGAGGAAAAGTATGGGCCCCCTCCCCATAGTGTAGAAATACTAAGAAAACCACAAAAAGGACGTCGGAGGAAGACTACGGCCTTCAGCCTCACGACCACCAGAAGGCAGAAGACCCCCTAGCAACAGGCCGCACAGATGCAGAGTACTACAAGAAGATATACGTGTACCAGGAAGAAGAAGGGGATAAAAGCAGAGACTTCGGGAGGGGAGATCTTTTGCCGTGGTGGAGTGGAGACTCCCCGGCAGCCCAGCATTGTTTTGCTTGCTGCTGCTTGCTCAATAAACCAAATTATTTTAATTGGCCTGTTTTTTTTGTCAATTTATTTTTAACCTTAATTTATAACAAGGTGGAGCACCAAATAGCAAGTGAAAGAGTTTCAGCTTGAGAAAGCTGTGCCCTGAGAACAGCTGGAATCTTTTCAGCAGTGTGTGCTGTTCCATCCCTTGCTTAGGGCAAGGGTGTTGGATCTTTCAGGAGGCTCTGCTCTCCTGGGGGGTTTCTCTGCACAGGCAGGCTCTAAAAGCAGAATAAAACAGCGGCGTAAGGCACAGCACAAAGGAAGCACCGCGCTGCTCACCTGAAAACTTGCCCTTGCAGTGCCGTTCCAGCAGTGCTCCTCAGCAGCCCGGGCTGCAAACAAAGGCCGCTCGGGGCGAGCACAAGATCCGCACGCAGCGCTGAGCAACAGCTCGAGCCCAGCAGGGCCTGGGAGGAGGCGCGGCCGAGCCCCGGGCCGGGTTCCAAAGGGCCTGCGGGGCTGGGGGCGATGGCGCCGAGTGCCCTGCCCGTGTGTGCCCTGGGCTCTGCGGCGCCACGGGGACAGAGCCCGGGGCCGGGGCTCGGTCCCTGCTGCCACAAGGGCGCTGCCGAGGGCTCCCCGCCCGCCGGGGCCGGGGCGGCGCTGAGGGAGCGGCGCCGCCATTGCTGCGCCATTGCTGAGGGGCTCTGAGGGGAGCGCGGCTCCGCCAGCCCCGCTCGGCTGTGAGGGGAGAGAGAGAATAAAGACAGAGAGGATAAAGAGAGAGAGAATATCAACAGTGAGGGTAAAGACAGAGGGGATAAAGACAGAGAGGATAAAGAGAAAGGGAATAAAGACAGAGGGGATAAAGACAGAGGTGAAAAGAATGAAAGGGAGATGTGGGACATGCTGGCATAAGAGGCCAGATACTGATAGGTGAAAGAAGCAATTGGAAAAACCATAAATTCCATAGAAATTCCATTAATTGGCATACGCTGTTACTCACCCAAGGCCGTGCTATGTTGTAGACACTTAATGATGGAATGAGGTCGACAAGGCAAAGGGTGGTAGGAGTTTACTGACCATTCCTCCTGCCCCCATGGGAAGTGCCGGTGAGATGGCACCCTCATGAAGAACAGGAGAAAATGGCCCCCGACCGCACCGGCTCTGCCGCTTAAGTAGGAGAACTTACAGCCAATGGGGCGAGAGGATGTAGGCCGGTACATGCGAAGACAACCAATAAGAACATAGGAGGGTGGGGCACAGTTCAAATCAACCAATGAAATACATAACGGTAGAGAAGGGTCTGGAGGGATGGGCGGAGCCAGGCCCTGAGCATGCCTTGATCCACACTCCCAGGACCGTGGCACCCAGCTCCCAAGATGGACAGAGCTGGCCTGGGAGGCGGAGGCATACTCAGAGTCCTTTCCCGCCCAGGCAAGGCTCTCTTCCCTAAAGGGTGGGAAGATAAGAAGCATCAGCCTGGGAGGAAAAGGGGCGATCCTCCACGGTGCTAAATCCTTGGATTTAGAGAAAAAGAACATAGACACAAAGAAAAAGGATGGGGGGGAATGTACATTAGAAGGGGGTCTGTATTAGGCAATTTGGGGAGTCTGTACCTCTCAAGTACCTCAGCCAGTGGGGAAAGAGAGAGGGAAATGTGGCTGGGAAAGCAGGATAAAAAAGGAGGCTGTGTTCTCTGGCAATTTGAGAGACCCCATGGGAAATGGCTTAATGACCTCTCCCTTTATTCAAATAAAGTTACAGGACTCCTTGGTCACCTTTTTGGACACAAACCTCTGGTGTTTGTGGATTAATTTTCCTGACAGTGAGGTTATGGAACCTGATGGATGCAAGGCTCCAGTGGGATGCAGTGTTTCCACAAAGACAAGAAGAGATCATTGTGAAGCTGTGGAATCTTATGGAACCAAGGCTCTACTGTGACAAAGCAGAGCCTCATGGAACACAGGAGACCATAGTTGGGTCATGGTAACTCAGGGAAGCAAAGCTCCAATGTGTCACAGCAGGGCCTCACAGAACCCAGGAGAGCATTGGGAGGCTATGGAACAATATGGCACCAGGGTTCCACTGTGACCTCATGGAACCTCATGAAAGCAAGGGACCATGGTGACCCTACGGAGTCACTGTGGGCTGCAGGTGGATTTTGTGCTCTGTCCTGGGATACAGGTGGACTATAAGGCCTGAGGCAGCCTCCCAAGTGTCCGGCTGTGTCATGAATGAGGGGGAAATTTGGGGGGACTGCGGCACCCCTGTCCTGCTCCTTCTCCCAGCTGGGTGCGGAGCTGTTGGGACATGGGGAGGGGTCCTGCTGCTACATCCCTTCCCCCCACACCCGTGCACAAGTTTTGGGGTACTTGGAAGCCATGCTGGGGGTGAAGGTGGGCGAGATTGGGGAGGGGGCTGGGACAATTTGGGCGGCTTTTTGGGTGTCCCTGTGTCCACCCCCACCCTAAATCTTGCCCTCCCTATCCAGTCCCTCCCGTGCCTCCAAAGCCCCAAGGGACCCTCCCGACTGTCGCCGTCCCGGGTCCCCCTCAGCGCTGCGGCGGCGGCCAAAGGGGGCGGGGCCAGCGGGCCATTGGCCAATCCGGAGGCGGCAGGGAGGGGCGGGGCAGGAGGGGGCGGTGCCGCGCGAGCAGCCCGAGAGCAGGGCGGGCTCGGTGTGGGGCCCGAGCGGGGTCGGGGGGTGAAGGGCGGGACGGCCGAGCCGGAGCGCCGATGGCACTGCACACCTGAGGAGTCGTGACACCATGGGCTGTGACATCACAGGGTGGCCGTGTGACATCACAGAATGGTTTGTGACACCACAGGGCAGCTTGTGTGACATCCCAGAGTGGGGCTGTGTGAGGTCACTGGGTGGCTGTGTCACAGCACAGAGCAGGCTCTGACATCACATGGCGGTGTGAGGTCACAGGCGCTGTGTGAGGTCACTGGGGAGGTCACTCTGCCCTGGCCCCCCTCACAGTCCCTCCAGAGAAGTCCAATGCTGCTCATGCACAGCAGGGTCCCCTGTCCCCCCGGGTTCCCCCTGCCCCAGTGACGCAGCCTCCCCCAGAGCATGTTCCACGAGATCGACCACAGAGCCTGACATGGGGACAAGGGGACAGGGTCATGGGGGGTGGGACAGGGGGACATGGACCCTCTGGCAGTGTCCCTGTGTCCCCCAGGGTGAGAGCCTGGCCCAGGGCCCCCTCACACTCTTACAAACGAGGGCTTGAGAGCGCTTAAAAATCCCCAGCAAGGGAGCAGCAAAAACCTGATTTAATACTCAACGACAACACAAAAAAATTCATTGGCAAGAGTAACTCTGATCCTGACTGGACAGTTCAGGCACACCAAGGAAACAAAGCAACAACAAAACCAAACAAAATCCAATCGATCAAACCAGAAATGAACTGAGAACTGTCTGTGTGTGCATGATTTAGTGTGTGTGACAAAAGGACAGCAAGGGCAAGGATAAAAAAATACGGCCTGAATGCTTAACAGCCCTGAAACTTAACAGGACTTAACCTCTACCTTAACCTAACTCATACCTATGACTTAGCAATTTAGCAAAAGAACAGCACTTAACAGTATTTAACCGCATTTATAACCTATGACTTAACAACTTAACAAAGGAATAGTATTTAACTTAGCTTCTAACTTATAGAAAACCTGCAATTGTGGTAAGGCACTTCACCATGCACTGACTCAGAAAACTCAAAACCATTCAAGTTATCCAGATTTTGACAAAAGGAAGTCAGGAAAAGAGAGACAGAGAGAGAGAGGAAGAGATATCCACAGTCACAGCCCTGGGTCCAGTGCCATCTCAGCTGCTGTGATGCAGCTGCAGGGGCTGTGGGACATGTCAGTGTCACAGCCGTGTCACAGCCTTCACCTGCTCTGGTCCCTCTCACAGGTGGGGTTTTCGGGGTGCCAGGCCCTTGGCAGCCACTCTGGGGCTGGGCCAGAGGCTGCAGTGGCTGGGGGTGGGGCAGTGACCGCCCCACCTATGCAGAACTTGCCCTGCCCCCCAAACACACACTCCAGATGTTTGGGGCCATCCATCATTTCTCTGCTCTCCAGCACCCAGGCAATGGACTCTGCCTACAGCTCTGAGCTCGTGCCCATGGCAACCACCCCTGGCAATGGGGCTCCATGGAGCTGCTCTCAGGAACCCCCAAGAACTGGGGAGTACCCCAAAACTGCCTCCAAAATGTGGGATGCCCCAAAATCCCTTCAGGAATGTGGAATACCCCAAATCCCACTCAGGAACTGCTTCCACCTCCCTTCATCACCCCCAACCTTCGGCTGTCTCATTCCAGACCCTGCCCCACCCTCCCAATCCACACCCCAACCCATCCCACCCCTCCGGGACATCAAGACCCCCAAAACATCCCAAGTCCCATTCCCATCCCATTCCACCCCTCCCAAACCCCATCCCATCCATCCTGTCCCACCCAATCCCTACCACACCCCTCCTCATTTGCATCTCACTTCACCCAATCCCCTTCCAATGCCATTCCACCCTGAGGGGCTGTGGAATTGAGTAATTTTGAACTGGGATAGAGTACTTTTGTGTGGCATTGAGTGGTTTTGAGGTAAAAGATCAAATGCTCTCATCTTTTGGCATGCAAAGCAAAGGAGAAAATTACACCAAATACCCCCAAAACCCCCAAATCCTCCCAAATACCTCCCTGAATCCCAGATTCCCCCCCCAAACACTAGTAAAAAGTGAGGCTTTAGATGTTTTTGATCAATTTGTTGATTTCCCCCAATTTTGTGTGTTTTGAAGGGATGAAGAGGAATCAGAAGAAAATTAGGGCCACAATAAAAGGACCACCATCAAGGTGTCTTCCCAGTGTGGATCAAGGGGAATGTGGCTCACCAGGGCTCTTCCCAAAATGAGTCCTCCGATAGGGGATGAAATTGGAGCAGGGCACAAAGCTCCGCCGGCACTCACGGCACTCACAGGGCTTCCCTTACTGGTGCCTCTGTTGGTGTCTCTTAAAGGCAGAACCGTCTGAGAAGCTCTTCCCACACTCAGAACACTTATAAGGCCTCTCCCCGGTGTGGATGCGCTGGTGGGTGATGAGGTTGCAGTTCTGCTTGAAGCCCTTCCCACAGTCAGGGCAGCGGAAGGGCCTCTCCTCTGTGTGAATCCGCTCATGGAGGAGCAGATTGGAGGTGGTCTGAAACCGCTTCCCACACTCAGGACACTCATAGGGCCTCTCTCCAGTGTGGCTCCTCTGGTGCACAATCAGGCTGGAGCTTATACTGAAGCTCTTCCCACATTCCCCACACTCATAGGGCCTCTGCCCGGCGTGGCTCCGCTTGTGGATGATCAGGTCAGAGCTTTGGGTGAAGCTCTTCCCACACTCCCCACACTTGTAGGGACATTCCCCAGTGTGGATCCGCTGGTGGACAATCAGGCTGGAGCTCATGGTGTAGCTTTTCCCACATTCCCCACACTCATACGGCCTCTCCCCGGTGTGGATCCTCTGGTGGACAATCAGGTCCTTCCTCCACCTGAAGCTCTTCCCACACTCTGGACACTCATAGGGCCTCTCCCCAGTGTGGATCCGCTGGTGGACCATCAGGCCAGAGCTGTCTCTGAAGCTCTTCCCACATTTCCCACACCTGTAGGGCCGTTCCCCAGTGTGGATCATCTGATGGTGGATCAGGTGGCTGCTGTGGCTGAAGGTCTTTCCACATTGCCCACACCTGAAGGGCTTCTCCCCATCGTGAAGCTGCTCAGGGACCACCAGGTCAGAGTTCTGCGTGAAGCTCTGCTCACCTTCTCGGCACAGGGTGGGTCTTTCCTCCTCAGAGCACTCTGAGCTAGCTTTGGTGCCCCTCCTCGAGTGAGACTTCTGCGGCATTTCCTCTCCATTGGATTCCTGCACACTGGAGCTGCTCAAAATGGCCTCTTCCACAAGGTTCTGCCCCAAGGATTTCTCCTCCGTGGTCCTGAGCTCATTTGCTGTGGAAGGAAGGACAAGGAGAAAATTTGGGATTTCCCTCCATGTCAGAGGGAAGGGGAAGGACATGTCCCCAGTCTGTCCCCAGCAGGATGGCATTGGCAGCAGTGTTGTCCTGCAGCTGGGGGCGATGCTGGGCTGGGAGATGGAGGACAAGAGAGGGGGAAAGAGGCAGTGACTTCCTCCTCACCTGCCTGGGGGTCCTGGGGCATCTTCCTCTTCCTCACAGCCTCCTTCTCCATCCAGCCAAGGTTTCGGAATCGGAAATCCTGGTTCGGGTAAAAAAAGGGTGTGAGTGCCTTGGGTTTGTGGTACCTCATGCCCACGTCCAGCTCTAGAAGTCACCGGGTGTTTTGTGTCTACAAAATCCTCCAAAAATGAACAGTGACCCCAAAAAAAGCCTCCCAGGAGTTCCTCCTTCCCTGTCTCCTGTCTTTGGGGTGCTGGGGCCCCCCATTCTCAAAGCTGCTGGGGCTCCTGTGGGTCCTGGGGATCCCCCTTCTCCGGGCTCCTGCTTAGGGATGCCCTGGGGTTTTGGTGGTCCCAGGGGTCCCTTCTTCCCTGATGCTGCTTTGGCTCCCAGGGCTCCCAGGGTCCCCCTCTTCAGGCTCCCCCCCACTCCAGACACTCGGGGCTTCCCCCTCTCTCCACCGCCCCTTTCAGTGTCACAGTGTCCCGGCCCTGCCTCATCTCCAGGCTCCGTCATCCCTCCAGGCTGCCAGGGGTCCCCCAGCTCTGCTATCGCCCCTCTCTGCTCTCTCCACTCTGGGAGTCCTGCGTTCCACCCCCCGACTCCCCAGGGATCCCCAAAAGTGATGTCCTGTCCCACCAATACCAGGCTATTCCCACATGGACCCCCACCAGGATTCCCCCAAGGTGCATTTATCACTCAGTCCTGCAAGATCCAAACATCCCCTCTGGCCCAGAAAATCCTCACCAGGGACATGCAAAGATATCTGGGGTTCAATTCCAGAATCTGTGAGTTCCAATCACTCCTCCAGAAAAAAACGCTCCTGGAGACCTCCCAGAGAGATTTGGGTTGAGCTCCCCCTCCCTGGTCACCTGTGGAATGTGGGGGGCAATGATCCCAGAGCCAGGGGTGCTGCAGACACAGTGGGTGGTGAAACCTCATGGCTCTTCTGCTCCTCCTTTTCCTTCTGCTCCTCCTGCTCCTTCCCCTCTCTCCCTTGCTCTTCCTCCCACTCCTCCTCCAGTCTCACCCCAGACCGCCCTTCCCCACCCTCCTCTGCCCCACGGCTGCTGCAGCACAGGCTGCTGGGACTTGGGGACCTCCCGATCAGCTCCAGGGATGGACAGGGGGCTTGGGGACCCCCCCAGTGCAGATCCACCTCCCCCAGAGCCCCAGGGAATTGCTCCAGGGATCGACTGCTGGGGGACAGGGCTGGACCCCCATGGAATCGCCCTTCTTCTGTGCCAACGCCACCTTTCCCTCCCCTCTCCTCCCCTTGCCCTTCCTTCTCCCAATCCACAGACCCCTCCCAACTCAATTTCGGTGTCCCATCCCCTTCCCGCTCTGTCCGGGGGTCTCAACCCCCTCTTTTCCCCTGCTCTTCTGTCCCTTTGCCATCGTCCCCTCAATCCCCATCCCCCCTCTCCCCTCATTGCTTTTGGGGCTTCCAGGCCCCTCCTGCCCACTTTGGGGGTCCCAATCCCCGTTTCGTTCAATCAAGGCTCCCAGCCCCGCCCCCCTTCTCACCGCGCCCCCCGCTCACCCCGCGGCCGGGGGCACTCCCAGCACCACCAGTGTCACCAGGACGGCCCCAGCTGCCCCCACACGGCCCATGCCCAGCGCCGGGCAGGTGCCACAGCCCCAAAGCAGCCGCGCTCTGCCCTGGGGGGTCCCCAGAGCGGCCCCGCCCCGCGCGGCACTGCGAGCACCAGGCCGGAGCAGTGCGGAGCGCGGGCGGGCGGCATCAGCCGTGCCCGGGCAGGGCCGGGCCCCGCGGGGCTCCCCCCGCACTCGGCCCCACCGGGACAGCGCCCAGCGGGGGGGCCCGGCCTGGGCGCCCCCCACCTCCCCCTCCCCAAATTCCGATACCGGGGGGCGCTGGGGGCGAGGGGGGCGCAGGTGGGGCCCGAGGTGCTGCAGCCACGTGTCCCCCGCTGCCAGTGCCACACCCGGAAGGATTAGGGGTAACCCGAAACTCCCTCAGAGGTGGCAGATACCCCGGAAGCCCCTAAGGAGTGGGGTCTCCCCCCGGCTTCATCATCCCGAACCTTCAGCTGCCTCATCCCAGGCCCCATCCCACCCATCCCCCTCTCCCAGACTTCATCCCACACACCAATCAGCATCCCACCATGCCGGGCCTCATCCCACCCCCTTTCTCTCGCCAGCCGCCACCGAGACCTCCCAAAAAACCCGCGTGCTGGGGACTCCCCAATATCCCCCCAGGGGCATTTGCAACTCACATTTCGAATCCTGCATGATCCAAACATCCTCCCTCCATGAAAAAAGCCAAGAAACAAACCCTCCCGAATCAACCAAAAATACAAGGCCCTGTGGCCCTACAAGGGCCAGAAATCCCCCCCTGCCAAAAAGAACCCCACGCAACCCCCAAGATCTTTGGGGCGAGCTCGCCTTGCCCGGTCACCTGCGGGATGCCCCGGGGGGGCGATGCTCCCGAGGCCGAGGGTTGCAGACAGAGAGTGTGATAGACGCATGTGGCAGCTCCTTCCGCTGCTTCTCTTTCTGGTCCTCTATCCCTCTTTCCCCTCCCCCCTCCGCGCCTCCCACTCATCCTTCTCCATCCCTCCTAACCACTCCCTCTTCTTCCTTCTCTGTCCCTCCCTCTTCCTCCCCTGCGCGCTCCTCCTCCTCCTGTTCTTTGGCACTCCCATCCCACCTTTGTCTGACATCACCCCCGGGGCCATCCCGTGCCCAACAGAGCATCCTGTGCTCTGTCAGCCCTCGCTGCTCCTTAGGGAAGGATTTGGGATTTATCCCGGGCACACACACTGAACCTCACCCCAAAGTGCCCCGCTCCCATTGCTGTCCCCTCGGCGCTGGGCAGGTGCTGTGCCAGGGGAAGCAGGGACACAAAGGAAGCCAAGTGCAGCCCAGCTGCCCGGGCTGATGCAGACGAGCCCCAGGGACAAGGTCGTGCAGAGCCCCACGGAGCCCTCGGCTCCTCCCTGGGAACGGGCTGTGCTGTGGCTGCCCCAGCGGCCACAGCGAGTCCTGGACCTCCCCCAGCGCTGCTGCAGCAGGACCCAGGTTCCACCTTCTGGGCCAGGCCCTGCCCAGGGGCCATCAGATCCATTGGCTCCGTGCAAAGGGGCAAGACAAGAAGAAGGGATTGGAGGCAGCCCCCAAGGACCTCGAGCAAATTGTTCAGGAACATGCAGACCTTGAGCTGACGTTTGCAAAGCTGCAGCTGGCAGAGTTCTGTGGTGCAGGAGACCCAGCATGGGAAGAGGAGACCTACAAGGAGCTGCAGGAGAAACACTCTGGGGCTCAAAGGCCATTGTGCCCTGAATCTCTGCGGGAAAAAGTTCTTCCTTTACGGGAAGAGATCCCGGGATGAGGCAAAAGGAGAGTTCATGGCTGGTGACAAGATTCCCGTGCAGAGAGAGCACAGGACGGACTGCAAACAGAGATTGGGAGCCCAGGAGGAGGAGGGAGGGGTGGGGAGGGTGTTTTTAGGGATTGTTTAAGTTCGCCTTCTCCTACTGGGATTTGTTTAAAAATAAACTCCATTAATTTCCCCAGCTTGGGTTTCTTGTGCCCCTGATGGTGAGCAGTGAGTGACCTCTCCCTGCTTTCAGCCCAGCGCAGAGCCTTTCCTGCTGTGTTCTGTGTCCTGCACCTATGAGGAGAGTGCCAGAGCGGCTCTGGTGGCACCGGGCACTCGGCCAGGGCCAGCCCAGCCCAATAATCCCTGCCATTCATTCCCTGCACTCCATGGCTAAGCGGCCGCAGGGCGGGTCCGGCTGCGCGGGCAGGCGGCTCCAGAAGCACCAAGTGCGCCAAACGGGACAGAAGGAGGAGGCAGGGGGTGCCGGGGGTGAATCTCCTTCCTCCGAGCCGGCAGGGACGGGAGGGAGAGACTGGAGAAAAGGAAACGGGAGAGGAGGGACGAGGCTGGAATTGTGGAAGCTGCAGGGATGCAGGGGCAGCCGAGAATTTAGTTTACCAAATCTCTAGGCTGAAAGGAAGCGCGTTGAAATCTGTCATGGAAAAGAAAGGAGAAATAGCGATTGATGGATATCGACTCAGTTTATCCCTCTGGATTGAAAAGCTGACAGACCGCAAGTACCGGCGGACACCCGTCACCGATGTCACGTCCCAAGGGATCGGAGCTCCGGCTGGCGGGGCTGGAAGCTCCGTCCAGCAGCTCCGGTCCCGCCCCTCAAAGCTCGGGCTGGAGCGTGGGGTGTGGGACACAGCCCCGGGCTGGGGGGCAGAGCTGTTGCTGGGGCCATCGGTGTGTCCAGGGCATCCTTTCTGGCCCTCGTGCAGCTCCAAGCTCCCGAGGGCTCCCCGAGGCTTTCTGGGGCTGTCCCTCCTCCCCAAATCTCTTGGGTTTAATGCCCAAGTGCGGCACCCCGTGCCCTGTGGCAGCAGCCGGTGCCGGGCCACAGCCCCGGGAGCCGAGCTAGTGCCCGGCCGTGCCCGGGAGGGACTGAGGGGAGGAGACTTCATAAGACACCCGCCGCAGCCCTCGCTGTGCTGAAAAAGGTTTTTAGTGCATGTGAGCGATTTCCTGGAGTTTCTGGGCTCCGTGGGGCCGCGGCGGCGGCAGCGGGACCGGCGGGGCCCGGCCCGTGGGGGCGGCCGGGGTTGAAAAGTGCGCAGTGGCCCCAGCGCGGTGCGTGAGGGCTGAGCGGAGCTGGCTGGGAACACCCCGCTCGTCTCCGCCGCTCCAAGCCGCTTCCCCGGCTCCGGCTGCCGCCGCCGCTCGGCCCCGGCGCGGTCCCGCGGGGTCGCCGCTCGTCGCGACACTGGAGGGGTCGATCCGAGCCGCGCCCCGCCCGTCCCTCGCTGCGGCTCTTTCTGTGACACGGAGCGGCCGAAACCCCCCGGTGCCGCCCCGACGGTCCCTCGGTGCAGCTTTTTTAGTCGCAGGTAGCGGCCACTCCCGGTGCTGTTCTTTCATAATTTTTTATCTGAAACTCTATATTTTTTTCTATTCGCACCTCCCATCCCACGCCCCTCCGCTGCGGCTCTTTCACCGCCGCCGCTCGTCGCCACTCTCTCGGTGCAGCTCTTCAGTGACACGGCCCGGCCGAGACGCCCCTCGGTGCGGCTCTTCCATTGTATTTTCTTCTTTTCTCTGTCTTTTCTGTCGTTCGCACCTCGCCCGTCCCGCCGAGCGACTCCTTCAGGGCCCCGGGGCGGCACAAAGGCCTCGGGGCGGCTCCAAAGGGCCCCGCCCGCGGCACAAAGGCCTCGGGGCGGCTCCAAAGGGCCCCGCCCGCGGCCGCTCCCCGAGGCCTCCCCGCTGCTCGCGGCGATCGGACACCGCCGGCGGCCCCGCCCCCTTCTTGTTCTTCTTGTTCTTCTTGTTCTTCTTGTTCTTGTTGCTGCTGCCGGGATTCAGCCCCCGCCGCCGCCCGGCTCCTTCTGCCGGCCCTGCCCGGCACGGAGCGGCGCTGCCGCTGACGGGGCCGGAGCGCGGCTGCGACACGAGTGCCCCGCGCCTCGGGACCGGGCCGAGGAGTGACCGCACGGGTGGGGAGGGACCCCCGCTGGACAGGGCAGGGACTGACCCCATGGGAGGGACCCCACGCCGGGGCAGGGGAAGGATTCCTGCCCCTGAGGGGAAGCAGCGGCACGAACTGGCAGTCACACCCCCATCCCTTCTCCCTGCACCGCTGGGCAGAGCACGGAGGGAGCCGGGGATAAAGTGAAATACGGGAAGGAGACAGAGATCAGGAGAAGGTGTTTTTTTCCAGGATTTGTTTCACTCCTCACTCTCCTGTTCTGATTTGCTGAGTCCCAACTCCCATTCATTTCTCCACGTCGGGGCTGCTGTGCCCGTGATGGCGATCCCTGAGTGACCTCACCCTGCCCTTATCCCGACTCACCAGGACTCGGATTTGTTTCAATTCCGTGGAATTTAGTGTGATTTGGGGCAGCCGCAGCAAAGCAGCTGAAACCACAGGGGGCTTGAGAGGGACTAAAGCAGGGCAGGGGTTGAGGCTGCCCCGAAGGAACTCTTCCAACACGAACCTTCGTGGGGTCTTTCTATGGGAATTTTGTTGAATGTTTACATTCATCCTTACAAATCAGAGTGAAAAGTGGAGCTGAGCTTTCAACTTGAAATGAAGGAATCCAACGTGCGCTCTGGGACCTGATATAAATGAGTTCACAAGCTGAAATTTTTACTACATAATTTTGAACATTTATTAATAGAGCAAAGACAAAAACAGAGCTGGGCTCTTAGCAATTTTGCCAGAGGCGCACCCATCCATTGTACTGTGAACTTAAGTACTTTCTTTAACTGTTACATATTTATTAAGCCTAGAAGGTAATTTACACTTCACTCAACTCTCCCCCTCCGATCCTTGCCCCCTTATGCCAGCGCGGCGCCTGTCTTAGAGTCTCGGATCCTCTGGATTGCCTCAGAACTGAAGGCTGAAATCCTCCCGTCTATGTTTCCTCAGTTCCAACTTAATTTGTAGTTGACAGTTCCTTTTGGGAGGTGTGAGTCAAGAGAACAGACTTCCTGGGATGCCTGTGGTTATCCTCTTTGTTTCTCTAAGATGTCCTGATCCCCAGCTCTGTGGTTTATCAACTTAAAAGGCATTTATTACCAGGTACTTATTACTACGTTTTCTAAGATATCACAACTATTTCGAAGTTACAATTTACCTTAATCTTTTTCTACTTAATTATATTTTTATCCTAACACTATTTTTTTAAACAGTACACATCACTTGTAAATGTTAAATTCATATATTCGAAAGGCAGCATTTATCATTCACTCACTTATCACAGCCCTCTGCAACCTCCAGTTGTTACTTCATACTTTAGTTTCCGAAATATTCAGCCCCTCAGCAGCAATGTCTCTCCCACCCCACTGGTTTCTGGCTCAGACCCAGCTCGGAGATCGGACAACAAACTCCAAGTCCCATCAGAACAAGCTGTGCCGTTATTTTCTTTTTTTCGTAGTAATGTTATGCTATTTTATTGTATATTCTGTTTTGCCTCCCCCACACACACCTTTTTTTTTTTTTTTTTTCTTTTAATAAATCGTGGTTTTACTGTACTTCCCCCACACACAGTCTTTGTTGCCCTCCCGGAGGTTTGTGGTGAGTTGCTGTCTCACCGATTCTCCCCCGGAAACCAACGAAATTAATCAAAAGAATGATGAATTTCGGAACTCTTTCCGCTGCTGTTTGCAGAAGGTCCCGGGAGCAGACGGGGCCGGGAGGGGGTCCCGGTGCCGGGGGCACTCAGCGGTCGCTGGGTGGATCGCGGTGGCGCAGGTTGGGAGACACGAAAGTGAGCGAGGGAGCGCGGGGGGCGGGGGAAGAGGGGGTGCAAGGGATTATTGGTGCAGGATAAGGGGGCTCAGGGGGGTCTCAGCGCCGGGGATGGAGGTGCAGGGGGTCCCCGTGCACGGCAGTGGGGGTTCAGACCTGGATATGGGGGTGCAAGGAGGTCCCAGTGCCGGGAATGGGGGCTCAAGTGGTCCCGGGGAACGGGGAGCACGGGGGGGTCCCCGACACGGAAATAGAGTTTCAGGGAGGTCCCGGGGCCCAGAAATGGTGGATCAGGGGTTTCCTGGGGACCAGAAATGTGGGTTCAGAGAAGTCCTCTTCCCGGGAATGGAGGTTCAGAGAGGTCCCGATGCCCAGGAATGGGGGTTCAGGGACGTCCTCGTGCCAGATAAGAGGGAACAGTGTGTCCCGGTGCTGGGTAGGGGGATGCAGCGGGTAACAGTACCCAGGAATGGGGGTGGAGGGTGTTCTAGTACCCGGAAATTTAAGTTCAAGGGGTTCCCAGTGTCCGGGAATTCTGGTTTGGGGCCTTTCCGGTTTCGAGAGTCCCACTCACCTCTGGTTGTCCCTTCCCCGTGTCCCACAGGACCCCCAGGAATGCCCTAAGCCCCAGCGCTGGAGCCATCGCTCCGCTCCGCTGCGGCCCCGCCCCCAGAGCCGTCTCCGGCCTCGCCATTGGCGCAGCAATTTCCTCCTCGCCAATGGCAGCTTGAGCTGTTCATGACGTCATCTATCGCAGGGCAGATCCCTGCGCCGCAGGCCGCGAGAGGCCAAAGCGAAAGTGACCGAGGAGGGGGGAGAGGAATTCCGGGGAATTCCGGGGAATTCGGGGGAATTTCCCTGGATCCCCTCCTGGGATCCCTCTGGGACCCTCCACGGCCACGCACTGCGGGACCCCCGGGCCGGGCTGTGCTGAACTCCCGGGGCCCTGCGCTCAAACTCTGCCCGGAGCCCTCTGCGTTCGGCCCAAAGCGGGGAAGCATTCGGATCCAGTTTTTCCTGCGCCTGCGGGTCCCCATCCGCCACGGAGCAGGACTGGGCGCTGTGACCCCGGTCCCTGATTCCCAATCTCCTCCTCTCTCCCTCTTCTTCTCTCCCTTTCCTTTGGGTGATCAGAAGTCCCAGGGCGGCTGTAGAGCCCCGTGCCCAGTTCGGGTTTCCCAGGAAAGGGAGGCCTGGGGCTGAGGTGAGCTGGGATGGCCAGGAATGGGGTCCGGGGGTCCCCGGGGTCAAGGAAACAGGGGATCCAGGGGCCGGGAGAGGTGGAAACCCGGGAGAGGGGGTGCAGGGGGTATTGGTGTAGGATAAGGGGGTGCAGGGGGGTCAAGTGCCCAGGAATGGACATTCAGAGGGGTCCAGGGTCAAGGAAAAGGGGGGCTTCCCAAAGCCCCCTCCCGGGGAGTAGCAGGAGCTAGGTCAGGAGCTCAGTGGGAGAGGAAAGGGGGGGATCCGGGGGGTCACACACTCTGGGGGGACACGACCCCCGGGGACCCCCCCTCACCTCCTCCCTGGAGGTGGAGGCCGAGCCCCAGCCCAGGCAAAGCCCAACACGAAGGCCCCGACCCCTGTCAGCATCTTGGGGGGCGTCTGGCAGCAGTTCCAGGGGTGGGGGAGTGGGGCAGGATCCAGGAAATGGCGGCAGCTGCCAGCAAGGGACCGGGACAGACTGGGATGGACTGGGACAGACTGGGACACCAGGTTACACTGGGACCAGGACTGGGACCCAGTAGGACCAGAATTGGGGCAATAGGGATCATAGTGGGAGCAATTGGGATATACTGGGAGCGACTGGGAGTGACTGGGATCATTCTGGTGAAAACTGGAACCTTACTGGGGCAAGTGGGTGTGACTGGAAATGACTGTGAGCACGCTGATGGCAACTGGGATATACTGGGAGTGTCTGTAACCATACTGGGGGTGACTGGGAACACACTGAGAGTGACTGGGAGTTACTGGGTCTACACTGGGGGCAACTGGAATTGACTGGGACCATGCTGGGGGAGACTGGGATCATACATGGAATGACTACACTAGGGGCAACTGAGAGCAACTGGGATTAGACTGGGAGGAGCTGGGAGCAATTAGGACCGTGCTGGAGTGTTATGATCCAATTATTAAGGTTCTTAGAAATATCTCTGCTCGAATTAAGGTGCAAACGATACCATATGGCAGTCAATAGTGTGGGTTTTATTTGATAGTAAATATGAGAGAGAGAGGAAAAGAGAGAAAGGGAGAAGTAGGAAAAGAGGTGGGGGGGACAGAAAGAGAGAGACAGTGACAGAATAAAAGAATATCATCATCTGTGGATCCCAACGATGCTGTGTTGATCCTCTCCAGCTTGGTCTTCCTGGTGGTGTTGGTCCCCCCAAAAGCACAGAATCCATGGGTTAATACACACTCAGGCCAGGTGGCAATGTCCAGGTATGTCCCCTGGGGGAAGGGACAGTCTCTTGCAGCAGACTCTGCTGGCATCACGTGCAGTCCTGTGGGGCAAGGCCGAGCACTTTGGGGGCTCTGTGATGGATCATGACACCCCCTCAGCTGCCTCTCACGTGAAAGTCCCGTGGATGTGGCCTGTGGGCTTGGGGGTTCCACAGCTGGGCCAGTTTGTGTAACGGAGGATGAGTGTTTATTGTCTCTCACCAGAGGTTATGCCACACACCCAAAACCTCCTCCTCCCCCCTCGGCTGGGGGGGAAGTCTGTGCAAACCTGGCTTTGTGAGCTGTGCTCTCCCCAACCCCAAACTCAGCGGGGGTTGATTCTCAGCACAGCTGGTGCCTTTGCTTTTGTGGATGCATTCCTTTCCTCCAGCCTGTGATGACTGAACAATAGGTTTCCCTTTATCTCATCTCAGCAGTTTGCGTTTCAGTCCAAAGTCCCAGTCAGGTATCTTCAAGGGAGGCTTCTTTGGTTGTAGTTTGTTTATAGAGTTTTTTGTTATGATTGATATAAATGAGTTCGCAAGCTGAAATTTTAGCAACATAATAATGAACATTTATTAATAGAGCAAAGGCAAAAACAGCGCTGGGCGCTTAGCAATTTTGCCAGAGGCACACCCATCCGTTGTATTGTGAACTTAAGTACTTTCTTTAACTGTTACATATTCATTAAGCCTAGAAGGTAATTTACACTTCACTCAACTCCTCCCCTCCGATCCCTGCCCCCTTCTGCCAGCGCGGCGCCTGTCTTGGAGTCTCGGATCCTCTGGATTGCCTCAGAACTGAAGGCAAAAATTCTCCCGCCTATGTTTCCTCAGTTCCAACTTTATTTCTCGTTGACAGTTCCTTTTGGGAGGTGTGAGTCAAGACGACAGACTTCCTGGGATGCCCTTGGATATCTTCTTTGTTTCTTTAAGATGCCTTGATCCCCGGGTCTGTGGTATATCAACTTAAAAGACATTTATTACCATGTTTTTATTACTATGTTTTCTAAGATATCACAACTATCTCGAAGTTACAATTTACCCTAACCTTGTTTCTACTTAATTATATTTTATCTGAACACTATTTTTTTACACAGTACATTATCACTTGTAAATGTTAAATTCATATGTGCGAAAGGCAGCATTTATCATTCACTCATTTATCACAGTTCGTGCCGCTGCTCCCCCTCAGGGGCAGGAATCCTTCCCCTGCTCCGGCGTGGGGTCCCTCCCATGGGGTCAGTCCCTGCCCTGTCCAGCGGGGGTCCCTCCCATGGGCTCAGTCCCTGCCCTGTCCAGCGGGGGTCCCTCCCATGGGCTCAGTCCCTGCCCTGTCCAGCGGGGGTCCCTCCCCACCCGTGCGGTCACTCCTCGGCCCGGTCCCGAGGCGCGGGGCACTCGTGTCGCAGCCGCGCTCCGGCCCCGTCAGCGGCAGCGCCGCTCCGTGCCGGGCACGGCCGGCAGAAGGAGCCGGGCGGCGGCGGGGGCTGAATCCCGGCAGCAGCAACAAGAACAAGAAGAACAAGAAGAACAAGAAGAACAAGAAGAACAAGAAGAACAAGAAGAACAAGAAGAACAAGAAGAACAAGAAGAACAAGAAGAACAAGAAGAACAAGAAGAACAAGAAGAACAAGAAGAACAAGAAGAACAAGAAGGGGCCGGGGCCGCCGGCGGTGTCCGATCGCCGCGAGCAGCGGGGAGGCCTCGGGGAGCGGCCGCGGGCGGGGCCCTTTGGAGCCGCCCCGAGGCCTTTGTGCCGCCCCGGGGCCCTGAAGGAGTCGCTCCGCGGGACGGGCGAGGTGCGAACGACAGAAAAGACAGAGAGAAGAAGAAAATACAATCAAAGAGCCACACCGAGGGGTGTCTCGGCCGGGCCGTGTCACTGAAGAGCTGCACCGAGAGAGCGGCGACGAGCGGCGGCGGTGAAAGAGCCGCAGCGGAGGGGCGTGGAATGGGAGGTGCGAATAGAATAAAATATAGAGATTCAAATAAAAAGTTATGAAAGAAAAGCACCGGGAGTGGCCGCTGCCCTCGACTGAAACCGCTGCACCGAGGGACCGTCGGGGCGGCACCGGGGGCTTTCGGCCGCTCCGTGTCACCGCAAGAGCCGCATTGAGGGACGGGCGGGGCGCGGCTCGGATCGACCCCTCCAGTGTCGCGACGAGCGGCGACCTCGGGGGACCGCGCCGGGGCCAAGGGCGGCGGCAGCCGGAGCCGGGGAAGCGGCTTGGAGCGGCGGAGACGAGCGGGGTGTTCCCAGCCAGCTCCGCTCAGCCCTCACGCACCGCGCTGGGGCTGCCGCGCACTTTTCAACCCCGGCCGCCCCCACGGGCCCCGCCCGTCCCGCTGCCGCCGCCGCGGCCCCATGGAGCCCAGAAACCCCAGGAAATCACTCACATGCACTAAAAAACCTTTTCAGCACAGCGAGGGCTGCGGGCGGTGCCTTATGAAGTCTCCTCCCCTCAGCCCCTCCCGGGCACGGCCGGGCATTAGCTCGGCTCCCGGGGCTGTGGCCCGGCACCGGCTGCTGCCACAGGGCACGGGGTGCCGCACTTGGGCATTAAACCCAAGAGATTTGGGGAGGAGGGACAGCCCCAGAAAGCCTCGGGGAGCCCACGGGAGCTTGGAGCTGCACGAGGGCCATAAAGGATGCCCTGGACACACCGATGGCCCCAGCAGCGGCACTGCCCCCCTCAGCCCGGGGCTGTGTCCCACACCCCACGCTCCAGCCCGAGGTTTGGGGGGCGGGAGCGGAGCTGCTGCACGGAGCTTCCAGCCCCCCCAGCCGGAGCTCTGATCCCTCGGGACGGGACGTCGGTGACGAGTATCCGCCGGCACTCCGGGTCTGTCAGCTTTTGAAATCCAGAGGGATAAACTGAGTCGATATCCATCAATCGCTATTTCTCCTTTCTTTTCCATGACAGATTTCACAGCGCTTCCTTTCACCCCAGAGATTTGGAAAACTCAATTCCCTGCTGCCCCTGCATCCCTGCAGCTTCCACAGCTCCAGCCTCGTCCCTCCTCTCCCGTTTCCTTTTCTCCAGTCTCTCCCTCCTGTCCCTGCCGGCTCGGAGGAAGGAGATTCACCCCCGGCACCCCCTGCCTCCTCCTTCTGTCCCGTTTGGCGCACTTGGTGCTTCTGGAGCCGCCTGCCCGTGCAGCCGGACCTGCCCTGCGGCCGCTTAGCCATGGAGTGCAGGGAATGAATGGCAGGGATTATTGGGCTGGGCTGGCCCTGGTCGGGTGCCACCAGAGCCGCTCTGGCACTCTCCTCACAGGTGCAGGACACAGAACACAGCAGGAAAGGCTCTGGGCTGGGCTAAGAGCAGGGAAAGGTCACTCACTGCTCACCATCAGGGGCACAAGAAACCCAAGCTGGGGAAATTAATGGAATTTATTTCTAAACAAATCCCAGTAGCAGTGGGAGAACTAAAACCCTAAAAAAACACCGTTCCCACCCCACCCTCCTCCCGGGCTCCCAGTCTCCGCCCACAATCCCTCCTCTGCTCTCTGCACGGGGACCTTGTCACCAGCCATGAACTTTGCTTTTGCCTCATCCCGGGATCTCTTCCCGTAATGCAAAAACTTTCTCCAGGAGAGATTCAGGGCATTACGGCCTTTGAGCTTCAGGCTGTTTCTCCTGCAGCTCCTTGTAGGTCTCCTCTTCCCGTGCTGGCTCTCCTGCACCACAGAACTCTGCCAGCTGCAGCTTTGCAAACGTCAGCTCAAGGTCTTCATGTTCCTGACAATTTGCTCGAGGTCCTTGGGGGCTGCCTCCAATCCGTTCTTCTTGTCTTGCCCCTTTGCACGGAGCCAATGGATCTGATGGCCCCTGGGCAGGGCCTGGCCCAGAAGGTGGAACCTGGGTCCTGCTGCAGCAGCGCTGGGGGAGCTCCAGGACTCGCTGTGGCCGCTGGGGCAGCCACAGCACAGCCCGTTCCCAGGGAGGAGCCGAGGGCTCCGTGGGGCTCTGCACGACCTTGTCCCTGGGGCTCGTCTGCATCAGCCCGGGCAGCTGGGCTGCGCTTGGCTTCCTTTGTGTCCCTGCTTCCCCTGGCACAGCACTTGCCCAGCGCCGAGGGGACAACAATGGGAGCGGGGCAGTTTGGGGTGAGGTTCAGTGTGTGTGCCTGGGATAAATCCCAAATCCTTCCCTAAGCAGCAGCGAGGGCTGACAGAGCACAGGATGCTCTGCTGAGCACGGGATGGCCCCGGGGGTGATGTCAGACAAAGCTGGGATGGGAGTGCCAAAGAACAGGAGGAGGAGGAGCGGGCAGGAGAGGAGGAGGGAGGGACAGAGTAGGAAGAAGGGGGAGTGGGTAGGAGCGATGGAGAATGAGGAGTGGGCGGCGCGGAGGGGGGAGGGGAAAGAGGGATAGAGGAGCAGAAAGAGAAGCAGCGGAAGGAGCTGCCGCGTGCGTCCATCGCTCTCTGTGTCTGCAACCCTCGGCGCCGGGAGCATCGCCCCCCCGGGGCATCCCGCAGGTGACGGGGCAGGGGGAGCTCGCCCCAAATATCTTGGGCGGTCCCTGGGGTTCTTTTTGGGAGGCGGGGGGGATTTTTGGCCCTTGTAGGGCCACAGGGCCTTGTATTTTTGGTTGATCCGTGAGGGTTTGTTTCTTGGTTTTTTTTCGTGGAGGGAGGATGTTTGGATCATGCAGGACTCGAAATGTGAGTTGCAAATGCCCCTGAGGGGATATTGGGGAGTCGCCAGCACGCGGGTTTTTTGGGGGGTCTCGGTGGCCGCTGGCGAGGGAAATGGTATGGGATGGGCCTCGGCATGATGGAATGTGGATTGGAGTGTGGGATGAAGTCTGGGAGAGGGGGATGGGTGGGATGGGGCCTGGGATGAGGCAGCTGAAGTTTCGGGATGATGAAGCCGGGCGGGAGATCCCACTCCTTAGGGGCTTCCGGGGTATCCGCCACCTCTGAGGGAGTTTTGGGATACCCCTAATCCTTCCGGGGGGTGGCACTGGCAGTGGGGGACACGTGTCTCCGGCACCTCTTGACTCCACCTGCACCTCCTCGTCCCCAGCGCCCCCTGGGAGCGGAATATGGGGAGGGGGAGATGTGGGGCGCCCAGGCCGGGCCCCCCGCTGGGCGCTGTCCCGGTGGGGCCGAGTGCGGGGGGAGCCCCGCGGGGCCCGGCCCTGCCCGGGCACGGCTGATGCCGCCCGCCCGCGCTCCGCACTGCTCCGGCCTGGTGCTCGCAGTGCCGCGCGGGGCAGGGCCGCTTTGGGGACCCCCCAGGGCAGAGCGCGGCTGCTTTGGGGCTGTGGGCACCTGCCCGGCGCTGGGCATGGGCCGTGTGGGGGCAGCTGGGGCCGTACTGGTGGCACTGGTGGTGCTGGGAGTGCCCCCGGCCGGGGGGTGAGCGGGGGGCGTGTTGATAAGGGGGGCGGGGGCTGGGAGCCCTGATTGAACGAAACGGGGATTGCGACCCCCAAACTGGGCAGGAGGGGCCTGGAAGCCCCAAAACCAATCATGGGAGGGGGGGGGGGTGGGGATTGAGGGGACGATGGCAAAGCGACAGAAGAGCAGGGGAAAAGAGGGGTCTGGGACCCCCGGACAGAGCGGGAGGGGGATGGGACACCGAAATAGAGTTGGGAGGAGTCTGTGGATTGGGAGAAGGATGGGCAAGGGGAGGAGAGGGGAGGGAAAGGTGGGGTTGGGACAGAAGAGGGGTGGTTCCGTGGGGGTCCAGCCCTGTCCCCTGATTCGCCCCAAGCAGGCCCAGAGACACTTCAGAGACAAAGTCAGAGCAGTGGGGATTTGCTTTATTCAGCATGCCAGGTGTGGGGGATCGCTCCTCCAAACACACACATCCCGGCACTTCCAACACCCAATACTACGGGTAACATTCATGAATATTCATTACATTCCCCGGGACAGGAGTGGTTATACAAACCATTTCTCGGAAATCATTAATATCATTAGCATGTGTGCCATGCATGCGCTGTGTGTCCTGGTGGTCTTTGGGGGTCTTTCTGTGATGAAGATCTGTAGTCTTCATGACAGTGAACTTTTCACCTTTCTCTCTGGAGCATGTGCAGTCCTTAGTGGGATGATTCAGGGTTTCCGTGCTGGCCTCAAACAGATTCTTGTCCCTCTTATCTTGACATGATTAAGGGAATTCTGTTTTCCTAGGTTTTAGAATTTACATATTCTGTCTCTCAGTAGTTAACTTGAGTTATCTATTGACTACCAATTTCTCACCCCCAGCACTCGATCCCTGGAGCAATTCCCTGCGACTCTGGGGGAGGTGGATTCACACTGGGGGGGTCCCAAAGCCCCCTGTCCATCCCTGGGGCTGATCGGGAGGTTCCCAAATCCCATCAGCCTGTGCTGCAGCAGCCGTGGGGCAGAGGAGGGTGGGGAAGGGGGTCTGGGGTTAGAGCAGAAGAAGAGTGAGAGGAAGAGGAGAGAGGAGAAAGAGCAAGAGAAGGAGCAGAAGGAAAAGGAGGAGCAGGAGAACCATGAGGTTTCACCACCCACTGTGTCTGCAGCACCCCCGGCTCTGGGATCATTGCCCCCCCACATTCCACAGGTGACCAGGGAGGGGGAGCTCGACCCAAATCTCTCAGGGGGGTCTTCAGGAGCGTTTTTTTCTGGAGGAGTGTTTGGAACTCACAGATCCTGGAACTGAGCCCCAGATATCTTTGCATGTCCCTGGTGAGGATTTTCTGGGCCAGAGGGGATGTTTGGATCTTGCAGGACTCCAAAGCTGAGTCTGAAATGGACTTTGGGGGAATACTCAAGGGGATCCACGTGGGAATTGCCCAGTATTGGTGGGACAGGACATTGTTTTTGGGGATCCCCAGGAGTGTCGGCGGGTGGAACGCAGGACTCCCAGAGTGGAGAGAGCAGAGGGGGGTTATAGTGGAGCTGGGGGACCCCCAGCAGCCTGGAGGGGTGGGGGAGCCTGGAGATGAGGCAGGGCTGGGACACTGTGACGTTGAAAGGGGTGGTGGAGAGAGGGGGAAGCCCCGAGTGCCTGGAGTGGGGGGAGCCTGAAGAGGGGGACCCTGGGAGCCCTGGGAGCCAAAGCAGCATCAGGGAAGAAGGGGCCCCTGGGACCAGCGAAACCCCAGGGCATCCCTAAGCAGGACCCCAGAGAAGGGAGAACCCCAGCACCCCAAAGACAGGAGACTGGAATGGGGGAACTCCTGGGAGGCTTTTTTTGGGGTCACTCTTGATTTTTGGAGGATTTTATAGACACAAAACACTTGGTGACTGTCGCGTGACGCGTGACGGTCGGTGATGGAAGAGACGGGACCGATTGCATTGGATGCAAAAAGCTGATTTTATTGATACAGAGCTGAGTATTTATGCCTTTTCAGCAGTAGCTAAAAATGGATTCTTATATAAGCAGCGATCACTATAACAACCTTATCTATGTTTTTCATAACATTGCAGAGCTAGAAGCTAGCACTAACCAGTACAGGTACATACCTAACGTGCTTCTCTCTTATGCTCTCTATTTTGTGGTAGGCCACACTGCTTGTCATGGTTTGCGACCTAGCAGCGTTGCCGTGTTCACTTCTGACATGAGTTTAGCAGTGCTCTCACTTCTGCTTTCTAGCTGTAACTCCACATCTCCCTCTTTCTTTTCCACAAGCAGGATTTTCCTTGCTGACTTGTCAATTAGTTTCTAAACGCATTGCAAAACACATGGCAAACAAAGCATCATAAGCAACAAAATGGCTAAAGTATAAATTCCTGTTTTAGCTAAATGTTTGAGCCAGCCAGTCAGTCCCCATCTTCCAAGCAGGTTTCCAAGCCAGTCATTGTCACTCACAACTCTCAGTTTGGAGACACTCTCTCGAAGGGCCTGTATGTTAGCATGGATAGACAGAGAATGATCAGACAGGTTCATGCAGCATAAGCCTTCAAAATCATCACAACTGTGCCCGTGTGCTAAAAGCAAGAAATCAATTGCAGCTCTGTTTTGCAGTGTAGCATGCCTTACGCTATCAACATCAGTTAGTAAGCCTGTTAAAGCAGAGCTAGTAGCATTAGTTTGTTTCGCAAGCCATCAGCCAAGGTTATTCAGCGTTTTAAGTGCATGTGCCGTTCCAATAAATGGGATGATAGAAGCAAACACTCGGGCTCCTAGGTTCCAAGATTCCACATTGTCATCACAATCCTGACTATATGTGTGAGTGCCGCGTTTTGCGCACTTGTACAAAGGTGGTAAGCTTCTTTGAAAAGATTGGAAAGAGTGAAACATGGCTAGTCGCCCGAAAGTGCAAGGACCTCCTACAGCCTTTCCTGGTATTCCCTTCCAAGCTCTGTTTCCACATATTAAAAAGATGTTGTCTAACAACCCAATAGCAATGTTCCGGGAGTAATTGGTTGGGGCAAAGTATGGTTGCACCAGGCAGAGGCATTGGTGTAAATTCCTGTTCCTGAAATGTCAAAGCCGAATTTTTTGTCAGGATTTCTGGCAGTATAATTTAGATAGAAACACGCAAAAGATTGCATGGATCCAAAGATGTCTAATTCTTGGGGTGGCATAGAGAGGGGAGGGAAATTGAGAACTTTATTTACTCCTAATCCTGTGTCATTAGAGAAGTACCATCCGGCTGGTTCAGCAGCT
The DNA here is from genome assembly GCA_036630365.1 of Acanthiza pusilla. Classification (NCBI taxonomy): domain Eukaryota; kingdom Metazoa; phylum Chordata; class Aves; order Passeriformes; family Acanthizidae; genus Acanthiza; species Acanthiza pusilla. Next base: position 1,448,248 of record JAXCHO010000011.1, read on the forward strand.
TTTTTGTGCCAAGTTTCTCGGCACCACCAGGTCGGCTCAATGCGACTCATAGCAGTGCACTCTCTCCTGACTGTTAAATTGCACAAAGCATCCCATTCACTTTTCACTAAAGGCATGGCCACCAGACAGGTTTGGAAAGGGTCACCAGGGGAGGTCATGGAAAGGCACAGCGTGGATTCGTTTAAAGCTTCAGCTAGCGCAAGCCAAACATTGCGTTCTGGAAGGGGTGGCATCACAGCCACCTCTCCTTCGTCGAGAAGGAGTCCTACTAGGAGGATCAGACTGACAAGGCAGATCTGAGTCCCAAAGGTACCAATGTGGGAGCCAGCCATGCCCTTGTCCACACAAAAATTTTAAAATGATGCAGTTACCATAAGAGTAGCACAAAGGATCACACTGTTGGCAATGGGCACGGTGATGATGCGAGATGCAATGCCACCGCCTGTGACACTTTCTACAGTGACACAAAACCCACACTTGATGGGAATAATCTTTACATATAAAACAGGGCATAGGGTTACTTTCTAGTTCAATTTTTTCCTTAAATTGTCTCCAGTGCTGCTCACGAAGTGAGACTTGACTGGAGATTACTGATTGTACTGTATCTGGATTGGGTTGTCCACTGAAATCAAAGAGTGGTGTAAAGTCTATAATTCCTCTGGAGTTGAGTAAAAGTTGGTTAAGATGGTAGTCAGGTGGATATGACTTCTGCTGGGGCCAAGAAGGTGACTTGGCTGATCTCTGGAACTGAGGCCGAGGCTGGGACGGCCGGAATCTCCTCTGGTAATGTGCCAGGGTGGTCAGGATTTTCAGGATCCTCAGGGGAGGTATTCAAGGATTCTCTGAAGGGTTTCACGTTCTTGTCTGGGATCCACTTTGGGCCAGTCTCTGCGGAAACACAGGCAAAACCCCTTCCCCATGTGATGAGTGGATAAGGTCCCATGATCTCACCTGTTTCTGGGTCCTCAACAAGGACTGGGGCTTTCTGTTTGACTTTTAGCTGTCGGTTATTGCCAAAGGGTCTAACAATCGGAGGGTTGGGATCCATTAGGGAACAATTTAAGAAATTAAAAACATACAATGCTTTTTGTAATTGCTCAGCTGGGGTGGCATTCCCCATTCCCCCTTTTTGTTGCAATAAAAGACGTTTAAGTGAGCAATGGGCTCTTTCGATGATAGCTTGACCTGTTGAGGAACGAGGAATACCTGTTTTGTGTATCACTCCCCAGAGGGCAAGAAAATTTGCAACTCTCTGGGAAATATACGCTGGGCCATTATCAGTTTTGATTTGCGAGGGAATTCCCAAGACTGCAAAGGCACCTGCAAAGTGACAAACATCTTTTGCTGATTCTCCTGTATGACAGGAGGCAAACAGGGCACCTGAGAAGGTGTCCATAGAGGAATGTATATATTTAAGTCTGCCAGATTAGGGAAAATGAGTAATATCTGTTTGCCAAATTTCGAGGCTTTAGAGTCCTCTAGGGTTAACACCTCCAGGTAGAGAGGGAAAGGAGTGGCTTTGGCAGTTTGGGCACACAGCCACAATTCTAGAGGCTTGGCAAGAAGGTAAGGTGAAAGTTCTTGCAAGCGCAGCAGCATTTTGGTTAAAAATGAGTGACTGATTTTTGCTTGGGAAAAACGATCAGGTACCACCTGTGCAGGCAGTGTTAGTAGGTCTTCTTGGCGATTTCCTTCTGCAATAAAACCGGGTAAAGTAGTGTGAGATCTAACATGCATTATAAAATATGACTCTTTTCTATTATCTAAAAGGAAAACAAGCTGCTGTAGCCAATAAAAGAAGTTTGCATTAGGTACATCTTTTAACACAGCAGCTTCAGCTCTTTCTAGGAGTCCTGCAACATAAGCAGAGTCAGTTATTGGGTTAAAAGGAACAGATCAGTGTTTGAAGGCTTGTACAACGGCTGCTAATTCAGCAATTTGAGGGGATCCTGAAACAGTGATGACATCTGAGTCCAATCGGTTGAGATTTGAGTTCCACCACAGTATTATTGACTTGTGGGTGCGGCCAGATCCATCTGTAAAAACAGTTAATGCTTGTAAGGGAATTTCGCTTCTCTTGGGTTGTGTTAAGAGATGAAAACTGACTGCCATGAGCTTGTGCTTTGGGAGATGTGCAGGAAGTTGTCCAGAGAAGTCGGTGAGAGCCATTTGAAACACTTCAGACTCTTGAAGTAGCCACTGTAAGTAAACAGTAGTAACAGGCAAACAAATCAAACAGAAATCTACACCTGCAAGTGTGACAAGCCTTTGTCTAGCTTTTATAATGAGCAAAACAAACATTTCATGTTGAGTGCTGACAGTTTTGGACATGGTGTGGCAAAAAAATCCATTCAATAATTACTAAAGGGTCTAGCAAATTAGGGTCCCACTGAAAAATGAAAGCTTGGGGCTGCTTGGCTGGATTTAAAATTATTAAAGAAAAAGGCAACTCAGGAGCCCATCGGGCTGCTTGTTGGTTTGAAATAGCATCAGCTACTTTTTGTAATGCTTGGCGAGCTTCCAGTGTAAGCTGCTGAGGTAATAATAAATCTGTTTCCCCTTTTAACAGAGCAAACAGAGGACTTAAATCTGCATTTGAGATTCCTAACAAGGAACAAACTCAATTAATTGTTCCTAGAAGTTTTTGAGCATCATGCAAAGTACAAATGTTGATTTGAATTTGTAAGGGCTAAGGGGAAATACTCTGGGTCTTAATTTGCCAGCCAAGGAGGTTGATGCTGACTTTTTTCAGGAGCAACACAAAGTCCTGCTTGGGTTACAGCATTGCTGACAAGGGCTAGGCCTTTCTCCATAACTTCTTGTTTTTCTGCAGCAATTAGAATGTCATCCATGTCATGATATAAAAGAGTGTCAGGCATGTCCCGATGAATGGGGCTGAGAATTTTTGCAACAAACCACTGGCAAACAGTGGGGCTATTTTTCATGCCTTGGGGCAGGACAACCCAGTGATGCCTTTGCAGGGGTGCTTGCATATTGGTGCTTGGGACAGAAAAGGCAAATTTTGGTGCATCCTCAGGATGCAAGGGAATATCAAAAAAGCAATCCTTTAAATCAATGACTGTCAAATGCCAATCTCAAGGGATCATGGTAGGAGATGGAAGGCCAGGTTGCAGTGCTCCCATGTTCTCCATAACAGCGTTAATTTTATGGAGGTCATAGAGCAAGCGCCAGTTGCCAGTTTGTTTTTTGATTACAAACACAGGTGAATTCCAGGGACTGGTGGAAGGAACTATGTGTCCTTTTTGAAGCTGTTCTTGGACTAATTCAGTGAGTGCGTGCAGTTTAGGTAATGGCAGGGACCATTGATCCACCCAAATAGGTATATCAGTTTTCCAGGTTAATTTCAGGGTGTCATGCGCTTCAATGGTCCCCCCTAAAAATCAGACTGAGTTTTGAAACCCCATTGAGAGAGTACATCTCGTCCCCATAAGACCATGGGCACAGGTAAAGCAAATGGTCTTACAGAGGCTATGTGGCCTTCTGGTCCTGTTATTTGAATTAGGTGCTGACTTTGATAGCTGCGACTACTTCCTCTGATCCCAGTGAGGGCTTGGGGCACCTCCATGAGGACCCAATGCGGAGGCCACTTATCTTGAGAAATGACAGTGACATCAGCTCTGGTATCTAAAATACCAGTGAGCGTAATTTGTTGTCCTTGTAATGACAGGGTGCATTGGCAGATAGGACATTTATTTGAAATTGTTTGTGTCCATAATATTTGTGGGGTTTCTGTGGAATCAAGTTTTTTCACTTTGGTGTTATAACATTTTACAGCAAATGGTGAATTATGTGGAAAAGGGGTTAATTTTGCTATGCGGGTTCCTTGTGGAAGAAGACACGGTGGATTAGGGATCCAAACCATAACCTTAAGTTCATCATTAGAATCTAAGGCTATAATCACAGGGATAACAGAGTCCTGGAAGGCTAGTTGAGGACCCTCCCACAAGCAGGGCACTCTTTTGAAACATTAGTGGTTTAAAAATTCCTGTAGGGAGTAAATGAAAAGAAGAATCACGTAACGTTGCTGTGGTTGAGGTGTGTAAGTCCAATCCGGCAGTGTCTGCAGTTGCTGGGCAAAGACTTGGGGCAGGTTCCTGTTGGGCATCTGTGAGGGCATCCATGGAGCTGATATCTGCTAGGGCATCCATGGAGCTGATATCTGCGAGAGCATCCATGGAGCTGATATCTGCTAGGGCATCCATGGAGCTGATACCTGCGAGGGCATCCATGGAGCTGATACCTGCGAGGGCATCCATGGAGCTGATATCTGCTAGGGCATCCATGGAGCTGATATCTGCGAGGGCATCCATGGAGCTGATATCTGCTAGGGCATCCATGGAGCTGATATCTGCGAGGGCATCCATGGAGCTGATATCTGTGAGGGCATCCATGGAGCTGAGGGCATCCATGGAGCTGATATCTGCGAGAGCATCCATGGAGCTGATATCTGCGAGGGCATCCATGGAGCTGATATCTGTGAGGGCATCCATGGAGCTGCATCTGTGAGGGCATCCGTGGAGCTGATATCTGCGAGGGCATCCGTGGAGCTGATACCTGCGAGGGCATCCATGGAGCTGATATCTGCGAGGGCATCCATGGAGCTGATATCTGCGAGGGCATCCATGGAGCTGATATCTGCGAGGGCATCCATGGAGCTGCATCTGTGAGGGCATCCGTGGAGCTGATACCTGCGAGGGCATCCATGGAGCTGATATCTGCGAGGGCATCCATGGAGCTGATATCTGCGAGGGCATCCATGGAGCTGATACCTGCGAGGGCATCCATGGAGCTGATATCTGCTAGGGCATCCATGGAGCTGATATCTGTGAGGGCATCCATGGAGCTGATATCTGCAAGGGCAGCTGAGGCATCTGTGTCAGAGCGTGGTGCCGCTGTCCCGCGCTCTGATTGCAGTTTCCCTGGCATCCTTGGAGCAGACGACCTTCGGAATCATACTGAGAGCGACATTGGTTAGCAGGATGTTGGCCTTTGCGGCATCGTGGGCACACAGGAATGGCTTTAGGATTATCTCTTTTTGAAGCGGGGCAGTCTTTTTTAAAGTGACTGGTTTGCCGCAGTTGAAAGAGACCTTTGAAGTTGCAGGGGACTCCCTTATGGTTGCAAAATCTAAATCTCCTTCTTTTAACGCTTGTTGTTTTAAGCGGACCCAGGTATCATAAGAGTTGGGGGGAAATAAATTTGGTTCTTTTTCAGGATCAACGGGTCCGGGGTCAAAAGGATATTCTTCATCCTCGCTGCTGTCAGCTGGACCATAGCCAGCAGCAAATGCTTTTATAAATTGTGAGGAGCCTCTCTCCCTTTTTGTTGCAAGAGGGGCTGGAGCTTTGAGTGGAAAAGGCATTGTCTCTTCAAATTGTGAAGAGCTTTGAGGCTCTGCTTCTGCAGAGGGGGGCAAGGGGCATCTTCTTCATCTTTAGCAAGAGATTTTTCATGAGATTTTTCTTGAGCTTTTAAAGCTTCAAAAATTACTTTCCAAGAGGGAATCATATCTGCACCAGCTTTATCACCTTCAGCTACAGCATTCCAAAGTTCCACTCCTACTCTGTCCCACAAATCCACCATAAAAACTGTGGACTGGGTTACCCCTTGTAGGTTAAATGCACTCCATTTAAGTATAAGTTTTAAATCATGCGCAGGCAAAGGTTTGCCTTGCTTGTCTGGCAGCTTTGACATGAGGTAGAAAACGTCTCTTTCTGGGCTGGTCATCCCCTGACTCTGACCCATAGTCCCCTGCAGCGACTCACCTCTTTTCCAGAGGATCAATTGCAGACCGGAGTGGCTCCTGCTTCTTTCCACGGCTCAACCACAATCCTGAAGGCTCTCGCTGTCCTGCAGCTTCACCTTCGGCAAAATGCTGAAGTTCTGCAGGGCTCACCGTCCATCACCAAAAGGCAATTCCGGTCCCCACACAGGGCAGCAGTTGTCGAGTGATATGTGGCTGTGGGTGATGGAACAGACAGGGCAGATTGCATTGATGCAAAAAGCCAATTTTATTGATACAGAGTTGAGTATTTATATCTTTTCAGCAGTAGCTAAAAGTAGATTCTCATATAAATGGTAATCACTATAACAACCATATCTATGTTTTTTAATAACATTGCAAAACTAAAGCTAGAACTGACCAGTACAGGTACATACCAAACATGCTTCTCTCTTATGCTCTCTATTTTGTGGTAGGCCGCACTGCCTGCCATGGTTTGCAGCCTAACAGCGTTGCTGTGTTCACTTCTGACTTAAGTTTAGCTGTGCTCTCACTTCTCCTTTCTATCTGTAACTCCACATTGCCCAGGGCTGGGGCTCACAGCTTGACCCTTTGTATTCATGATACACATCCAGGTTGGCTCAGCATCAGAGACACCTTTCCCTTGCTTGTCCCCACCTGCCATCACTGCCTGCAGTGCTCTGCTCTAACTGGAACCTGGGGACACTTTCTCACTCATGTCTCACTGTGGGATTTATTAGAACTGCAAGAGACTTCAGTATTTCAATCTCACTATGACTTCTTGAGAAGTTATTTGAACACACTCGGAGGGACTCAGTCTGATGTAAACAGCACCAAAGCCCCGCGAGGCTCATTCAATTAAGTCCCTGTGCTGTGGCTGTGCTGCTGAGCTGGGCCGGGCTCCTGGCACAGAGGCAGCTCCTGGCAAGCGGCAGCGCTGCAGAGAGACAGCTCTGCCCAGGAGCAGCTCCTGTGCACAGCCCAGCAGGGCTGGGGCACTGCCAGGGCAGCTCAGGGACGCGAGCAGGGCACACCCAGAGCTCACAGGTGCTCAGCATTGGAAGGGGCTGTGCCATGGCCCAGGGGGGCTGTGTCATAGCCATAGGCACCTCTGGGGCTGTGTCACAGAGCCCCAGAGCAGCTGTGATGTCACTAAGGGGCCGTGTGACATCACAGAATGGGCTGCGTGAGGTCACAGATTGGGCTATGACATCACAGAGTTGGTAGTGTGAGGCCATGGAGCAGCTACAGCATCATAGGACTGTGTGACATCACAGACCAGGCTCTGAGGTCACAGAGTGAGCTGTGTGACATCACTGAGTGACAGCACAGAGCAGGCTGTGATATCACAGAGCAGGCTCTGACATGATAGAGTGGGTGGTGACATCATAGTGCAGCTTGATGACATCACAAGATTTTGTTACCTAAATGAATTGCTGGTGACATCCCAGAGTGGGCTGTGACATCACAGGGGCTGTGTGAGGTCACTGGGGAGGTCACTCTGCCCCAGCCCCCCCTCACAGTCCCCCCAGAGAAGTCCAATGCTGCTCGTGCACAGCAGGGTCCCCTGTCCCCCCGGGTCCCCCCCCTGCCCCCCGGCACCGCAGCCTCCCCCAGAGGATCTTCCACAAGATCGACCCCCAGAGCCTGACACGGGGACAGGAGGGATGGGACTGTGAGGGGTGGGACAGGGGGACAGGGACCCCCTGGCAGTGTCCCCGTGTCCCCCAGGGTGAGAGCCTGGCCCAGGGCTCCTTCACCCTCTTACGAACGAGGGGTTGAGAGCGCTTAAAAAATCCCCATCAAGAGATCAGCAAAAACCTGATTTAATATTCAACGACAGCACAACAAAGTGCCTTGGCAAGAGTCACTCTACTCCTGACTGGACAGTTCAGGCACAGCAAGGGAAAAAAGAAACAACAAAACAAATCAAATCCAGTCAATCACACTAGAAATGAACTGCGACCTGGAGCTCTTTGTGTGTGTGTGTGTGTGTGTGTGTGTGTGTGTGTGTGTGTGTGTGTGTGTGACAAAAGGACAGTGAGGGCAAGGATAAAAGGAATACGGCGTAAAAGCTTAATAACCCTCACACTTAACAGTACAGAACTTATACTTTAAACATAACATACCTTAAACTTAACGATTTAGCAAAATAACAGAACTTAACATTTTTTAATCTAACTTATTATATACATATATATAAAAGAACATAGAAATAGAAATATCTCTAATCCTTCCCTAAGAAGGAGAGAGTGCTGACAGAGCACAGGATGCTCTGCTGAGCACGGGATGGCCCCGAGGGTGATGTCAGACAGAGCCGGGATGGGAGTGCCAAAGAACAGGGGGAGCAGCGGGTGAGGAGGTGGGACAGAAGAGAAGGAAGGGAGGGGGGCGGAGGAATGATAAAGGAGGAGCAGCGGGAGGAAGAGGAGCGATCAAGGGGGTGGAGCAGAAAGAGGAGCAGTAAAAGGAGCTGCAACATGTGTCCATCGCTCTCTGTGTCCGAAACCCTCAGCCCCGGGAGCATCGCCCCCCCGGGGCATCCCGCAAGTGACGGGGCAGGGGGAGCTCACCCCAAAGATCTTGGGCGGTGCGTGGGGTTCTTCTTAGGAGGGGGGGATGGATTTTTGGACCTTGTAGGACTCCAGAACCGAGCCCCAAATATCTTTGGTTGATCCTGGGAAAGTTTGTTGGGTTTTTTTGGGGGGGGGAGGGGGCGGATGTTTGGATGTTGCAGGACTCCAAATGTGAGTCACAAATGGCCCTGGGGGGATATTGAGGATTCCCCGGCACGCGGGTTTTTGGGGGTTCCAAGTGGCGGCTGCCGGGAGAAGTGGGATGGGGTGGGCTGGGGCCCGGGCAGGGTGGGATGTGGATTGGGGTGTGGGATGAAGTCTGGGGGAGGGGGATGGGTGAGCTGGGGCCTGGGATGAGGCAGCCGAATGTTGGGGGTGATGAAGGCGTGGGGACCCCACTCCTTCGGGGCTTGCGGGGTATCGGCCACCTGTGAGGGAGTTTTGGGGTGCCCCTAATCCTTCCGGGGGTGGCACTGGCAGCGGGGGACACGTGGCTGCAGCACCTCTAGAGCACACCTGCGCCCCCCTGGGCCCCAGCGCCGCCGGGAACGGAATTTGGGGAGGGGGAGGTGGGGGGCACCCAGGCCAGGCCCTCCCGCTGGGCGCTGTCCCGTTGGGGCCGAGTGTGGGGGGAGCTCCGCGGGGCCCGGCCCTGCCCGGGCACGGCTGATGCCGCCCGCCCGTGCTCCGCACTGCTCCGGCCTGGTGCTCGCAGTGCCGCGCGGGGCGGGGCCGCTTTGGGGACCCCCCAGGGCAGAGCACGGCTGCTTTGGGGCTGTGGGCACCTGCCCGGCGCTGGGCATGAGCCGTGTGGGGGCAGCTGGGGCCGTCCTGGTGGCACTGGTGGTGCTGGGAGTGCCCCCGGCCGGGGGGTGAGCGGGGGGCGTGGTGAGAAGGGGGGTGGGGGCTGGGACCCCAAACTGAGTGAAATGGGGATTGGGACCCCCAAAGTGGGCAGGTGGGACCTGGAACCCCCAAAAACAATCATGGGAGAGGAGGATGGGGGATTAAAGGGAAGATGGTGAAAGGGAGAGAAGAGCAGGGGAAAAGAGGGGGCTGGGACCCCCAAAGAGAGTGGGAGGGGGATGGGAGACCGAAATTGAGTTGGGAAGGGTGTGTGGATTGGGAGAAGGATGGGAAAGGGGAGGAGAGGGGAGGGAAAGGTGGGGTTGGCACGGAAGAAGGGCGGTTCCATGGGGGTCCAGCCCTGTCCCCCAGCACTCGATCCCCGGAGCAATTCCCTGGGTCTCTGAGGGAGGTGGGTCTGCCCTGGGGGGTCCCCAAGCCCCCTGTCCATCCCTGGGGCTGATCGGGGAGTTCCCCCCACCCAGCAGCCTGTGCTGCAGAGCTGTGGGGCAGAGGAGGGTGGGGAAGGGGGTCTGGGTTTGGGTGTGGAGGAAGAGCTGGAGGAAGAGGAGAGAGAGAGGAGGAGGAGGAAAAGGAGGAGCAGGAGAACCATGAGGTTTCACTACCTACTGTGTCCACAGCACCCCCAGCTCCAGGATCATTGCCCCCCCACCTTCCATAGGTGACCGTGGAGGTGGAGCTTGACCCAAATCTATTGGGGTTGTCCAGGAGGGGTTTTTGTCTGGATGAGTGTTTGGAACTCACGGATGCTGGAATTGAGCCCCAGATATCTTTGCATGTCCCTGGTGGGGATTTTTTGGGCCAGAGGGGATGTTTGGATCTTGCAGGACTCCAAAGCTGTGCCATACATACACCTTGGGGGAATACTCAAGGGGATCCATGTGGCAATTGCCCAGTATTGGAAGGACAGGACATCGGTTTGGGCATCCCTGTGAGAGCTGGGGTGTGGAACGCAGGACTCCTGGAGTGGAGAGAGCAGAGAGGGGCGATAGCGGAGCTGGGGGACCCCTGGCAGCCTGGAGGGGTGAGGGAGCCTGGAGATGAGGCAGGGCCGGGACACTGTGACACTGAAAGGGGCGGTGGAGAGAGGGGGAAGCCCCGAGTGCCTGGAGTGGGGGGGAGCCTGAAGAGGGGGACCCTGGGAGCCCTGGGAGCCAAAGCAGCATCAGGGAAGAAGGGAGCCCTGGGACCAGCAAAAGCCCATGGCATCCCTAAGCAGGAGCCTGGAGAAGGGGGATCCCTAGGACCCACGGGAGCCCCAGCAGCTTAGAGAGGGGGAACCCCAGAACCCCAAAGACAGGGGACTGGAAAGGGGGAACTGCTTGTAGGCTTTTTTTGGGGTCACACTTGATTTTTTGAGAATTTTATAGACACAAAACACCCGGTGACTTTTAGAGCTGGACTTGGGCAGGAGGAACCCCCAACCCAAAGCACTCACACCTTTTTTTTGGCCCCTAACCAGGATTTCCCATTGCCAAAACTTGGCTGGATGGAGCAGGAGGCTGCGAGGAAGTGGAAGATGGCCCACTACCCCCAGGCAGGTGAGGAGGAAGTCACTGCCCCTTTCCCCCTCTCTTCTCCTCCATCTCCCAGCCCAGCATCGCCCCTGGCTGCAGGACAACCCTGCTGCTGATGCTGTCCTGCAGGGACAGATTGGGGGATGTCCTTCCCCTTCCCTGTGGCACGGAGGCAAACCCCATCCTCTCCTTGTCCTTCCTCCCCAGGCAATGAGCTGCAGACAGAGACCAGGGAGGGCAAACCCTTGGGGCAGAACCTGGTGGAAGAGGCTGTTTTGAGCAGCTCCATGACTCAGGAGTTCAAGAGGGAGGAAAAGCCCCAGAGATGCTGCACAAGGAGGGGCTCCAAGCCCAGTCCAGGGTGCTCTGAGGAGGAAAGACCCACCCTGTGCCAGGAAGTTGTCCAGAGCTTCAGCCAGAGCTCAGCCCTGGTGGTCCCTGAGCAGCTCCATGATGGGGAGAAGCCCTACGAGTGTGGGAAATGTGGGAAGGGCTTCAACAAGAGATCCAACCTGATGGTCCACCAGAGGATCCACACAGGGGAGAGGCCCTATGAGTGTGGGGAATGTGGGAAGAGCTTCAGCCAGAGCTCCAGCCTGATCTGCCATCAGAGGATCCACACAGGGGAGAGGCCCTATGAGTGTGGGGAATGTGGCAAGAGGTTCAGCCAGAGCTCCAGCCTGCTCTGCCATCAGAGGATCCACACAGGGGAAAGGTCCTACGAGTGTGGGCAATGTAGGAAGAGCTTCAGCCGCAGCTCCAGCCTGATCTACCACCAGATGATCCACACTGGGGAGCGGCCCTATAAGTGTGGGGAATGTGGGAAGCGCTTCAGCTGCAGCTCCAACCTGATCCAACACCAGAGGATCCACACCGGGGAGAGGCCCTATGAGTGTTCTGAATGCGGGAAGAGGTTTCAGAGCAGCTCCCATCTCCTCTTGCATCAGCGGATTCACACAGAGGAGAGGCCCTTCCGCTGCCCTGACTGCAGGAAGGGCTTCAAGCAGAACTCCCACCTCATCAGGCACCGGCACATCCACACTGGGGAGAGGCCCTACGAGTGTCCTGAGTGTGGGAAGAACTTCTCCAGTAGCTCTCACTTGACCCAACACCAGCAGAGCCATGGGTAAGGGAAGCCCTGCGAGTGCCCCAACTGTGGGAAGAGCTTTGTGCGCTGCTCCAACTTCATCACCCCTCAGACAAGCCACATTGGGCAGAGCCCTGGTGACCCACACTCCCTGTGACCAACAGTGGGAGGACACCTGGCTGGTGGCTTCCAGGTCCTCAGATTCCCTGTAGCCACCTGGGCAAATGCAGGGGCAGGAACATCCATTAGGACTCAGATTGACACTGGAAATTCCTTGCGAAGAGCTGATTTCTTAATGTTACACCATAAAAAATCTCACCTGCTGTGTCCAGTTGTTTCTTCTGGTGGCATCAAGCAATGCTGGAGGATCTTGGAGGTCTTTTCCAACCTAAATAATTTCATTCTTCATCCTGTCAAAACAACCAAAATTGGGGTAAAGATAAAGAAATGAAACGAAGAGATCTAAAGCTGCATTTTTTTTTTAACTGGGGTTTGGGGGTGAATTCGGGGTTCAGGGGAATGTTCAGGAGGATTTGGGAGTTCTGTGGCCACCCAGGCCAGGGCATAGGTCATGATCTCATAGTTTTGTTGGCAGAACGAGTCCACCTGAGCCCATCTGTTCTCCAGGAATTCCAGTTGTCTGTCCCAGTCCCTGGCCTGGGTCTCCCCATTTGGGGTATGTCCCCCAAAATGCCTAAATTGCTGCTGAAGTGCCAGAGGTGTGGATGTTCTTGTCCAGCAACCTCTCCTGGACAGTGCCTTGGGGGGACTGGGAGGGGATTTTGTAATTCTTGGGGGTGTTGGTGGTGCCTTGAGGGGGGTTGGTGGGGTCTGTGAGGGAGTTTTGGGGGTCCTGGCCAGGCTGTGTGGTTACGAGAGGTATTGGTTGGGTCTTAGAGGAGATGGGAAAGGGCTTTTGGTGTCTCTTGGGGCCATTTATGTGCCACGGACTGAATTTGAGGGATCCTATGGGAAGCTGTGAGGAGGTTTGAGAGGTCCAGCATTGGCTGTGGGGCTGGGAAGGGCTTTCAGGGCAGTTATGACCCCCCAGATCCCCAAAGCTGCCACCAGATCCTGCCCCCAAAATGCTGCCAGGGGTTTGGGGGCTCCATGTTGGGGTTCCTCCTCCTGGTGCTGCAAGAGAAGGTGAGGGGGGGTCCCCAGGGGTCATGTCTGTCCCCCAGAGATCATGTGTGGCCCCCCATCCCAGTGTCACCCCCTTTTCTCTCCCCACAGGGCTCCTGACCCAGCTCCTGCTCCCCCCGGGAGGGAATTTGGGGAGGGGGCAGAGGGGGTGCGCAGCCCCCGCCGGGGGATGACCCCGAGCCAGCGCCCTTTGTTTAGCTCCAACCTGGCCTTGGGGCCGCGGGAGGAAGAGGCCAATGGGAAGCAGCTCCTGCAGGTGGGACAGTGCTTGGGCTCAGGGCAAGGTCCTGCCCTGCACACCTGGCTCAGGTGTGACACTGCCCCAGGAAGGGAGTGGGACATTGCCATCCCCACGGATCAGGGCTGGGAGCAGCACTGGAGCACAGACATGGAAACACTGGGAGCAACTGGGAGCACCCTGAGGCTGTGAATTATCCCTCAGCACCACCTTTCCAGGCCAGCCCTCCATGTGAGAAATGCTCCTTAGGCCTCAGCCCTGACCAACAGCCCCTGGGCTCAGCTCCTGTGCAGCTGATCACAAACACTGTCTGCTCCCAGGCACTGCTGCTGTCTAACGAGCTCGTGCTTGGTTTAGGAACAGCCTTGGGAACTGTTTTTCTTCCCTCAATGGCACAACACCCCTGTTCTCACACTGTCAAAGAGTCCTGAGTAAAGATTCTGGAAATTTCTCCACCATGTCCAGCAGAGCCAATCTCTGATGGCTCTGAAGATGATGCTGGCCAAACCTGGGCCAATTAGAGATGTTAGTTACGCCTCTGTGAAAACATATTTAAGAAGAAATCAAAACAATGTGAGCACACGCTTCTTTTTAGCCAGGGAAGGAGGAGGAGGAGGAGGTGAAAATATGTGAGGGAGAACAACATGGAGGCACCAAGGTCAGTGGAGAAGGTGGGGGAGGAGGTGCTCCAGGCGCCGGAGCTGAAAACCCTCTGCCGGCCGTGGTGAAGACCATGGGGAAGCAGGTGGTTCCCCTGCAGCCCATGGGGTCCAGGGGGTGCAGAGAACCCCCCACAGCCTGTGGGGAGGTGCCCACGCCAGAGGAGCAGGTGGATGCCTGCAGGAAGCTGTGATCCAGTGGGAGTCCTAGAGACTGAGAGTTGCAAAGGACTTGCAAGAGAGAGAAAGGCCTTGCTCCCGGGATGGAAACAGCCTGGCCTTGGCTTGGAATTCTGCAACCTGGAGAGAATCTCGGACAGCAGCAATCGGGCGGGGCTACTCGTGAGAATAGACCCACACCAAAGAAGTTCTCAGAGGACTGTCTCTCGTGGGAAGGACCCCCATGGCTAAGTAGAAGACTGTTCTCCCTGATGGACTGACCCCGACCAAAGGAAAAACCCCCATACCCTGCCCCCACCCCCGAAGCTGCTAGTTAGAAGGAAGGAGGGAGGGCGTGAGCTGAGAAATGGCCTTAATAGGGAGAAGGGTGAGTAGAGAAACAGCGTTTGTAGCAGAAGAATTGTGGTGTTGAACTGACTAAGAAAAGCCACATACCTTGCCCCAGCCCAAATCTGTTAGTTGAATGGATAGAGGGGGTGAATAGAGAAACAGTGTCTGTAGTAAAAGAATTGTGATAAACTGACTTAAGAAAACCCCACACCCTGCCCCTGCCCGGGAGTTGCTGGTTAGTTAGAAAGGAGGGAGGGGGTGAGCTGGCAAGCGGTGCCTTAAGAGGGAAGGGGGGTCAGTGAAGAAACAGTGTCTTGAGAGCTTATTTTTACCTCTGATTTATCCTCCGACTCTATTAGATTAATAAATCACTTTTTTTTGGGACTTTGTCTCCCGCCTGCTTTTGCCCTGAATCTCGTGCATCCTGCTTATCAGTGATCTTATCCCAACTCATAAGTCCAGTGTTTGTGTTAATTTTCCCTCTCCTCTGCATAGCCGCAGCAGGAGAGAGCATAGAGAGCAAATGTCGTAGGTGCCTGGCATTTAGCCAGAGTCAAACCCACAACAACAGCCAATCCATTTTCCCTGCCCCTGTGCCAGGGCAATGGCCTGGGCCAGTTCTTCTGTGAAATCCCCCAGATCCTGACGTTCTCCTGCTCACACTCACATTACCTCTGGGAAGTTTGGCTTATCGTGGTTAGTTCCTGTTTAGGCTCTGAGTGTTTTGTGTTCATTGTTTTCTCCTATGTGCAGATCTTCAGGGCTGTGCTGAGAGTCCCCTCTGAGCAGGGCTGGCACAAAGCCTTTTCCACGTGCCTGCCTCCCGTGGCTGTGGTGTCCCTGTTTGTCAGCACTGCTGTGTTTGCCCATCTGAAGCCCTCGTGCATCTTCTCCCCATCCCTGGATCTGCTGGTGGCACTTCTGCTCTCAGTGGTGCCTCCAGCACTGAACCTGCCCTTTCCCTGGGGCAGGAGCACCCACGGTGGCTGTCAGGGCCACCCAGCCTGTCACCTGGGGTGCCCTGCACTGCTGCTCACCCCAACATGTGACTCCAACACCCTCCACAAGCTCTGCAGACGGTGCTGCTCGGGCAGGGAGGTGCTGCAGAGGGCCAGGTGGGCCTCGTGCCCTGCCCAGCAGAGCCCTCACAGCCCACGGGTCCCGACCCCGCTGAGCTTTCGGGGGTGTCGGCTGTCTCTGCCTTGCCACCCCGCAGCTGCCAGCACACAATGCTGGCCCCTGCATGTCCCACTGCTCCTCCAGGACTCTGCCCCACATCCGGCCCTGTAGGATCTCCTCGTGCCCGTCGCACCAGCTCCTGCCACCCACCAGCCACAGGGACATGGAGACGGCGGGGCCTGGGGACAGCAGAGATGTCAGCACCCCAGGGGCACAGGGGATCCCCCAGCTGCTGCTGCTGCTGCTGGGGGCAGTTGGGCACCACTGTGGCTGGGCTGGGGTTTGCCCAACACTCACCTGAGCAAAGGACAGCAGCAGCGTTCCCGTGGGAGCAGGGTGAGGCCCCAGGGCAGTCACCAGCACTGCTCCGGGTGGGCTTCAGTCCCATCCCAGTTCAATGAGTCCCTCCAGATGAATCCCACCAAAGAGGGCGACAATAAAACTCTATAGACAAAGGTCTCTAAAGCAGGTATTTGTTTATTCAGCACTGGATGCACAGGGGATCTTTCCTCCAAACACGCATGCCGAATGTTTCCTTGCTCAGCTTTTACTACACAAAGGTGTACATATTCATTGTAAGTTCATACATATGCAACACTAAGTGGAGTTACTCTGATTAGTTCCAAGAAATTATTTACATAAGTTCACTCCTACTTGCACTTGCACAGTGCCTTCTGGTGGTCCTGGGCAGGGGTCTTCGGGATGAAGGCCCCAAATCTTCCTCATTAGTGCACTTTTCACCTCTCTCTGCACTGTCGATGTGTGCTGGTTCAGCTCTTCTTGTGGTTAGTATGTTAGCTATTTCTATTGTTAGTACATCTTATTTAAAAGCTTAATTATGGAAAGAATGAGAGGGAGATGGTTCTACAAACAAACTGTGGGGCCTGCTGGTAGATAAGGCCAGATACTGATAGGTGACAGAAGCAACGAGAGGAAGCATAAATTCCATAGGAATTCCATTAATTGACACAGACTGTTACTCACCCAAGGCTGTGCTAAATCCCTGGACTTAGAGAAAAAGAACAGAGACAGAAAGAAAGAAAGTGGGGAGGAATGTACATTAGAAGGGGACCTGTGTTCATCCAGGTGCCTACGCAGATCCAGAAGGATGTGGAGACCACCTGCCAGGTGTCTTCCCAATGTGGGTCACAGGGAATGTGGGTCACTAGGGCTCTTCCCAACGTGGCTCCTCTGATGGGGGATGAAGTTGGAGCAACGCACAAAGCTCTTCCTGCACTCAGGGTACTCACAGGGCTTCCCTTATTGGTGCCTCTGTTGGTGTCGTATCAAGCTAGACCTCCTGGAGAAGCTCTTCCCACACTCAGAACACTCATAGGGCCTCTCCCCAGTGTGGATGCGACGGTGCATGGTGAGGTGGGAGTTGAGCTTGAAGCCCATCCCGCAGTCAGGGCAGCGGAAGGGCCTCTCCTCTGTGTGAATCCGCTCATGGACGAGGAGATTGGAGCTCTTGGGAAACCTCTTCCCACACTCAGGACACTCATAGGGCCTCTCCCCAGTGTGGCCCCTCTGGTGGACAGTCAGGTGGGACCTTGTCCTGAAGCTATTCCCACACTCCCCACACTTGTAGGGCCTCTCCCCAGTGTGACTCCTCTGGTGGTCAATCAGACTGGACCTCTGGCTGAAGCTCTTCCCACATTCCCCACACTCATAGGGCTTCTCCCCAGTGTGGATCCTCTGGTGGATGATCAGGTTAGATCTCTCGCTGAAGCTCTTCCAACATTCCCCACACTCATAGGGCTTCTCCCCAGTGTGGATCCTAAGATGGACAATCAGATGGGAGCTGTCTCTGAACCTCCTCCCACATTTCCCACACTTATAGGGCCGTTCCCTTGTGTGGATCCTCTGGTGCTGGATCAGGTTGTGCCTCTGGCTGAAGTTTTTCCCACATTCCCCACACCTGTAGAACTTCTCCCCATCGTGAAGCTGCTCATGGATCACCAGGTCTGAGCTCTGCCTGAAGCTCTGGTCACCTTCTCGGCACAGGGTGGGTCTTTCCTTCTCGGAGCACCCTGGGCTGGGTTTGGAGCCCCTCGTCGTGTGGGATCTCCAGGGCTTTTCCTCCCCATTGGATTCCTGCACAGTGGAGCTGCTCAAAATGGCCTCTTCCATAAGGTTCTGCTCCAAGGGTCTCTCCTCCCTGGTCCTCAGCTCTTGTTCTGGGGGAGGAAGGACAAAGAGAAAATTTGGGATTTCCCTCCATGCAAGAGGGAAGGGGAAGGACATCCCCCAATCTGTCCCCAGCAGGACAGTGTTGGCAGTGGGGTTGTCCTGCAGCCGGGTACGATGCTGGGCTGGGAGATGGAGGAGAAGAGAGGGGCAAAGGGACAGTGACTTCCTCCTCACCTGCCTGGGAGTCCTGGGGCATCTTCCTCTTCCTCACAGCCTCCTCCTCCATCCAGCCAAGGTTTGGGAATCGGAAATCCTGGTTTGGGGGAAAACAAGGGGTGACTACATTTGGTTTGAAGGTCACCCTGTCCAATTCCATGTTTAGGAATCACTGGGCGTCTGGGGTCCATAAAAAACTCCAGAACATCACGATTCAGCCCCAAAACAGACTCATCCAAAACTTCCCCGTATCTGGTCTCTCCTCTTTGGGGTTCTTGGCTTCCCCCTGTCTGGGTTGTTGGGGGTCCTGTGTGTACTGAGGTTCCCCCCTCTCCAGCGTCTCCACCCACCCCAGACTGCCAGTGGTCCCGGGAATCCCAGGGGTCTCCCCTCTCCCAGTTCCCCACTTCAGGGTTCTGGGGGTCGCCTCTCTGTGGGGTCCCCCTTACGGCAGCCAGGGGTTTTGGGGGTCCCAGGGATCCCCTCTCCCCTGTGTCTCTTTCCAGGCTTCTGGGGGTCCCCCAGCTCCACTATCACCGCTCTCCATTCTTCCCTCCCACAGCGCTCCCAGGGGTCCCCAAAACCAGCATCCCCTACCAACTGTTGGTCATGTTGTGATCCCCATGTGGCCCCAGGCAGAGCCCAACCCCCACCCTGCGGGGGGACTGTGAGCAGCAGCCACCAGGACGCTCAAAAACATCTCCCAGGGACCCCCCAAGGGGCATTTGCATAACCTGACTGGGGTTACTGGGCCCATGTTGGGAGGAAACTCTGGACACATTGGGAGCAACTGGGATCAACTGGAAGCTTCTGGAACCATGCTGAGGGGGACTGAGACCACAGCTGGGGCAACCGGGATCATACTGGGACAAACTGGAACCACACTTTGGGCAACTGACTCAAACTGGGATCACGCTGGAGGCAACTGGGAGTAATTGGGAAAGACTGGGATCATTCTGAGGGAACTACAACCGTACTGGGGCAATTGGGAGTGCCTGGGAATGACTACAAGCATGCTGAGGGCAACTGGGATTAACTGGGAGTGTCTGTAACCACACTGGGCTGACCGGAACCAGTCTGGGAAAAGTTGGAACCACTCTGGGGGAAACTGGGAACAAGTGAGAGTCTCTGGAGCCACTCTGGGGGCAACTGAGAGGAACTGGGACTGTACTAGGGGCCAGTGGGGGCAAGTGGGATCATACTGGGAGTAACTGGAAACAACTGAAACTATGCTGGGGGCAACAGGGACTATACTGGGATCACAGTGGGAGCAGGTAGCCCAATGCTGGGGGAGACAGGGGTCACTATAAGGCTGACTGCGATTGACTGGGAGTGGCTGTGGGCAACTGGAATCATGCTGAAAGCAACTGGGAGGAAGTGGGAGTGACTGGGAGCATGCTGGAAGCAACTGGGATATACTGGGAGAGACAGGGAGTCACTGGGATCATACTGGAGGCTACTGGGCCCATGCTGGCATTGACAGGGAGCAACTGGGATCACATTGGGGGCCACTGGCATCATACTGGGATTATAGTGAGTGTCAATGGACCCTGACTGGGGCTTACTGGGAGCTACTAGGCCCATGCTGGGAGCCAACTGCGGATATACTGAGAGGAACTGGGAATGACAGGGTGCATGCTGCTGACAACTGGGATCTACTAGCAGTGACTGGGATAATCCTGGGGGCAAGTGAACCATGCTGAGACAACTGGGAGTGCCTGGGAATGACTGCGAGAGTGTTCAGGGCAACTGGGATATACTGGGAGTGCCTGAGACCATGCAGGTGGTAACTGGGACCATACTGGGAACAACTGGGAATGTGCTGGTAGGAACTGGGACCACGCTGGGGGCAACTGGGGGCAAGTGGGAGTGACTGAGGCCCTGCTGGGAGAGACTGGCATCATACTGGACTCATCCTGGGATTGTACTGGGAGTGACTGTGACTATGCTAGGGACAACTGGGAGAACTGGGAACCCACTGGGCAAAAGAGGGAGGAACTGGGAGCAACTGGGATGGTGCTGGGGGCAAATTGCATCATAATAGGGAATGACTGGGAGTGACTGGGTTCATCCTGGGAGCAACAGGGATCCTACAGCGAGAGAGAAAAATGACCAGGGTCATATTGGGAGTGACCGGGCTCATACTGGGATCAGCCACTCTGGGACCCGGCAGCCCTGAACCCCTTTCCGGCCATCCCACCCCTCCAGGCCCCAGACCCCCCCCCGGGGGTCCCGGCAATCCCAGGGATTCTCCCTCGCGGGGTCCCCACTCCGCAGTTCTGGGGGTCTCCTCTCCCTGGGGTCCCGCTTAGGGAAGCCGGGGCTCCCGGGATCCCCAAAACTGGTGTCCACCCCTCCCCTGCTGGTCTGCACATGGCCCCGGGCAGAGCTTGGAGGGCCCAGCCCAGGCAGAGCCCAACCCCCACCACGGGGGGGACCTGCATCCCCCCACCCACATCGGGGCTCTGCCCGCACCGCCACCGGGACCCCCCAGAAACACCTCCCGGGGACCCCCCGATGTCCCCTGGAGAGACATTTGCCGCTCGGCTTTGGAGTCCTGCAAACTCCAAACATCTCCCCAAAAAAATCCTGAAACCCAGGTACCCGCTGATATTTGGGGCAAGCTCCCCCTCCCCGCTCACCTCTGGGGTGGGGGCGGTGATGGTCCGGGGGGGCTGCAAATTCAGAGAGACCCGGACCACGTGGCTACCGCCCGCTCCTTTTCTATCCCTCCTCTTCTTCCTGCTCCTCCCACTCTGGCTCTCCTCCTCCCGCTCCTCCTCTTCCATCCCTTCTCCACCTCCTTCTTCTCCACCCTAATCCCACCTCCTTCTCCTCCTTTCCCCTATCCATTCTCCCGCTCCTCCTCCTTCCATTGCTTCCCGCGTTCCTCTTTCCTCCCTCCTTCTGTTCCATTCCTCCTCCACCGTTCCCCAAAGCCCTCACAGGCCGCGGGAGGAGCAGGGATGGAGCCGGGACAGGTCGGGATGGCCAGTGTGGGGCTCTTGGCTGCTCCCAGCCCAGCTCTGGGGGCAGGGGGAAGCCGACCCAGGGAAAAGGAGAGGGAAACAGGGAAAACTGGGGACTGCACAGCATTTGGAGGCCATGGAATCTCTTGGGCCCAAGGCTCTCATGTGACACAGTGGGGCCTCCCTAGGCCCAGGGGACCACGAGGAGGTTATGGAACCTCATGAAAGCGAGGCTGAAACAACAAACAGCATCTACTTCTGGAGTGTAGGAGAGTGCTGTGAGGTTCTGGAACCCAATGGACCCCAGCTTCTAATGTGGCACAGAGAAGCCTTACGGAAGCCTGAGACCATAGTGAGTGTTTGGAACCGCACAGAACCAAGAATCCATTTTGTCACAGCAGGGCCTCATGGAACCCAGGAGCTGCTGTGAGGTGTTGAACACTCATGGAACCGAGGCTGCAGTGTGCCGCAGTGGGGCCTCATGGAACACAGCAGACTGCATTGACGCTATGGTATCTCATTAAAGCAAAATGCTAAAGTGACACATCAGAGGCTTATGGAAGCCAAAAGCATCGTGAGGTTATGGAACTTGATGCAACCAAGGCTCCAGTGTGACACAGAGTTTCCTCATGGAACAGAAGAGACCATTGTGAAGCTGTGGAATCTTACGGAACCAAGGCTCTACTGTGACAAAGCAGAGCCCCATGGAACATGGGAGACCATAGTTGGGTCATGGTAACTCAGGGAAGCAAGGCTCCAATGTGTCACAGCAGGGCCTCACAGAACCCAGGAGAGCATTGGGAGGCTACGGAACAATATGGCACCAGGGTTCCACTGTGACCTGATGGAACCTCATGGAAGCAAGGGACCATGGTGACCCTACGGAATCACCGTGGGCTGCAGGTGGATTTTGTGCTCTGTCCTGGGATGCAGGTGGACAATAAAGCCTGAGGCAGCCTCCCAAGTGTCCAGCTGTGTCATGGGTGTGGGGGAAATTTGGTGGGACCCCCTACACCCCTGACCCTGCTCCTCTTGCCAGCTGGGCACAGAGCTGCTGGGACATGGGGAGGGGTCCTGCTGCTACCCCCCTTCCCCCCACACCTGTGCACAAGTTTCAGGGAACTTGGAAGCCATGCTGGGGGTGAAGCTGGGCCAGCTTGGGGAGGGGGCTGGGACAATTTTGGAGGCTTTTTGGGATGTGTCCCCCACCCCAAATCTCGTTCCTCCTCTGGCGCCCTCACGCCTGTCCTTTCCAGTCTCTCACGTGCCCCCAAACCCCCAAGAGACCCTCCCAATTGTCACCGTCCCGGGTCCCCCTCAGCACTGGGGTGGCCGCCAAAGGGGGCGGGGCCAGCAGGCCATTGGCCAATCCGGAGGCGGTGGGGAGGGGCGGGGCGGGAGGGGGCGGTGCCGTGCGAGCGGCCCGAGAGCAGGGCGGGCTCGGTGTGGGGCCCGAGCGGGGTCGGGGGGCGAAGGGCGGGGCGGCCGAGCCAGAGCGCCCATGGCACTGCACACCTGAGGAGTCGCTGGGGCGGTTCCACAACGAGAGCGTGGCAGGGACAGGCACAGGCATGGGGGACTGAGTGGGGCATGGGGACAGAAGGGCTGATGGCACTGTGTGCACTGTGTCCCTGCGGCCTCTCCTCCAGATGCTGAGGGGGCAGGAGCTCCCACCCCTCACTGTCACCTTTCCCTGTCCTTGAGGAAACAGGGCTCAGGCTGGTGAACGGCAGCACCGTGTGTGAGGGGAGAGTGCAGTTCCAGGTGCTGGGGACACGGGGAACCCTCTGTGCCTCCCGATGGGGCCTCTCGGACGCCCACGTTCTCTGTGGCCACCTCAAGTGCTGGTTTAGCAGGTCCATTCCCGAATTTTGGGAGGGAAACCAGACCTGTCTGGAGGGACTCGTTCCACTGCCATGGGACTGAAGCTCACCCGCAGCAGTGCCCAGTGACTGCCCTGGGGGCTCACCCTGCTCCCACGGGAACGCTGCTGCTGTCCTTTGCTCAGGTGAGTGTTGGGATAAATCCACCCCACCCGCAGGGGCTGCCCAAGAGCCCCCAGCAGCAGCAGCAGCAGCCGGGGGCTCCCCAGGGCAGTGACATCTCTGCTGTCCCCAGGCCCCGCTGTCTCCGTGTCCCAGCCTGGACAGAGCCCGTGTGTGTGTGCCCGTGGGTCTGTGCTGCAGGAGACACCCGCAGCACTTGTGACCTGCACAGCAGAGCAGCCACAGAGGGAACAGGATGGGGCCACTCGTGCTGTCCCTGGGGCTGTGGGGGGGATCTGCAGGTGTGTGGTGGCTGCCAAGGTCCCTTTCCCTGGTGGAGCTGCTCTGGCTGTGCTCAGCTGTGTCCATCTAGCTTTCCTTGCAGGTGCTGGCATTTAGCGCTTGCCCTCTGGGGCTCTCCACCTTGGCTGATCTGTGCCTTGCTGGGGCTCCAGTCACTGCCCAGCCCAGGCACACTCAGGCCTGCAGATACTCTGCCTTCTCCAGGCAGCTCCAGATTCTTCTCCTGGAGCACATTCTGTGCCCTGTGCCATGTGGGACAGTCCTGGCTATGGACCTCAGTCACCTGTCACCATCTCCACCATCACCACACAACAGTGGCTTTCTCCAAATCAAACTCTTGGCCTTTAGCAGCTCCTGATGTCAGCACTTTCCCTCTCCACAATCCATGGAGCTACTGAGCCTTTTAGGGGGAAATTCTCTTGGCTAAAATTGACATGAGCTTGGATAAAGAGCCAAAGCTTCAATCAGTGCCCTGGGGAGATCCCACTTTATTGCCAAGATGCTCTGAGAGCAGCAGCTCTGGGCCCTGTCAGACACACTCTGAAGGCTCCACATGGGACAGAGTTGCTTCATCCTTGGTACTCATAGGAATCGAAATATTAATCTAGGCTAATAATAAACACAAATAACAATACAGCTAATGATCCTGAAATCAGTTTTCTAATGACCTCCTTGAGCTCGCACTTCCTCAGGCTGTAGAGGAGGAGGTTCAGTGCTGGAGGCACCACTGAGAGCAGAAGTGCCACCAGCAGATCCAGGCATGGGGAGGAGATGCACGAGGGCTTCAGATGGGCAAACACAGCAGTGCTGACAAACAGGGACACCACAGCCATGGCAGGGAGGCACGTGCTGGGCAGGCACAAATGGGATCCCCCACAGCCACTGCAGAGCCCTGGTGGGACACCTCGGGTGCTGCGAGGGCAGCCAGAGATGGCAGCGACTCCTCAGGAAGGCAGGGAGGAGGGTGAGGAGCTGGACAGGAGCTCTGAGCAAAGGCAAGGCTGGTGTGCACAGAGCCTTTCCTTGGAGGAAGCCTCATGCTCACAGGTCCTCCAGAACACAGGGATTGCCACCCCACAGTGTGCTGGGAGGGCAGCAAGGCTGGGCACAAAGGAACCCAGGAGAGCCCAGGGGGGCGATGGGGACAACATTTGGACAGGGATGGTGGAGGGGCTGACAAGGACTCCTTTCCTACAGACAAGGTGCCTGCAAAACAGCCACTGGGTGTGGGCAAATGAATTAATTGGATTAATTTGGTCTCATGAGGGAAGCGGACATTGGTGGCCTCCTTGGGCACAGTGACCATGAAGCAGCTGAGTTGAAAGTCTCCGTTGACAGGAGGGAAACAGCCACCAAACCTTCAACCCTGGGCATGAGGAGAGCAGAGGCAGCAGCTGCTGCATCCCTCAGGTAGTTCCCTCAGCAGTTCCCTCAGGTAGCTGAGGGAACTACCAGTGGATAACGTCCCCTGGGAAAACTCTTAGGAAGGTGCTGGGGTCACTCTTGAAGCACCACTCCCTAAGGGCACAGGAACAGGCAATTGCTGATGGTCAGAAGTGAAGCAGGTGAGGGTGGGCAGAGGTCAGGTCAGGGCTGGCAATGGCAGGGCAGAGCCAGGAGGGCAGCGAGATGGGAGTGTGCAGCCTGCAGGGACACAGCAGCAGCTGTGGGACAGCACAGGACAAGCTGTGCTGGACATGGCCAAGGGCCCTGGCCAGGCTGGCAGTGCCCAGGAGAAGCCAAGTCTTGGTGCCCTGGGCCACAGCAGCATCTGTGCCACCAAGGGCTGTGAGGAGACACCTTGTCCTGAGGCCCTGGGGCCTCCTGGCACAGTCCCAGCAAGGCTGGGCACTGTCACCCCTTGTCCTGCCCTCAGCATCCTCCCCACATCGCAGTGGCCCAGCAGAGCCCTGAGCAAGGCAGGAGGGACAGGATGTGCCTTCCTCGGGGCTGGGGCTCAGGCCTTGGCCTTTCTGCTGCCTCCAATGAGCCCAGGCTTGCTTGCTTATCTCCCTCATTCTACATTTGCAAGATGATTGCCCTCTATTTTTTTTCCCAGTTGAAAAATGCCCTTTGGAATGAACACTTCCAGGTGGCTGTACTGAAGTTGACCCTCTTGCTCTCCATCGAATGGGTCCCAGTCCCCTCCCACTCCCTTTGGGGGTCCCACTGTCTGCTTTTCTTGCTCTCTCCTACCCTCCCATCGTCCCCCCAACTCCCAGCCGCACCTCTCTTCGTTTGGGGTGGTTTAGTTTGGGGTGGTTTGGTTTGGGGGGTGTTCCGCTCACATTTCCCCCCCCTTCTCCTTTTTCCCACCACCCCTCTCCCTCCCTTCCCGCTCACCCCAGAGCTCCTTGCCCGCGGCCGGGGGCACTCCCAGCACCACCAGTGCCACCAGGACGGCCCCAGCTGCCCCCACACGGCCCATGCCCAGCGCCGGGCAGGTGCCACAGCCCCAAAGCAGCCGCGCTCTGCCCTGGGGGGTCCCCAAAGCGGCCCCGCCCCGCGCGGCACTGCGAGCACCAGGCCGGAGCAGTGCGGAGCGCGGGCGGGCGGCATCAGCCGTGCCCGGGCAGGGCCGGGCCCCGCGGGGCTCCCCCCGCACTCGGCCCCACCGGGACAGCGCCCAGCGGGGGGGCCCGGCCTGCCCGCCCCACACCTCTCCCCTCCCCAAATTCTGCTCCCGGGGCACGCTGGGGGCGAGGGGGGGCGCAGGTGGGGTCCAGAAGTGCCAGAGCCACGTGTCCCCCTGCTGCCAGTGCCACCCCCGGCAGGCTTAGGGGTACACAGAAACTCCCTCAGAGGTGGCGGATACCCCGGAAGCCCCTAAGGAGTGCTGTTCCGCCAGGCCTCATCACCCCGACCCTTCAGCTGCCTCATCCCAGGCCCCATCCCACCCATCCCCCTCCCCCACACTTCATCCCACACACCAATCCACATCCCATGCCATCCCATCCCATTTTTCCCGGCAACCACCATTGGGACTCCCCAAAAAACTCGCGTCTAGGGAACACTCCAATATCTCCCAAGGGGCATTTGCGACTCTCCTTGGAGTCCTGCAAGATCCAAACATCCGCACCCTCCCCCCCAAAAGAAACCCCTCCCGGCAACCAACAAAGACATGTGGGACTCGGTGCTGGAGTCCTACAGGGTCCAAAAATTCCCCCCTCCCTAAAAGAACCCCAGGCACCGCCTAAGATATTTGGGGCGAGCTCCCCCTGCCCCGTCACCTGCGGGATGCCCCGGGGGGGCGATGCTCCCGGGGCCGAGGGTTGCGGACACAGAGAGCGATGGACGCACGTGGCAGCTCCTTTTGCTGATTCTCTTTCTGCTCCTCCTCCATCCCTCCTCTCCCTCCCACTCTTCCTCCCCCCGCCCCCCGCACTTCCTCTTCCTCTTGTGTCCCTCCTCTCCTGCCCGCTCCGCCTCCTTCTCCTCCTCCTCCTGTTCTTTGGCACTCCCATGCCAGCTTTGTCTGACATCACCCCCGGGGCCATCCCGTGCTCAGCAGAGCATCCTGTGCTCTGTCAGCCCTCGCTGCTCCTTAGGGAAGGATTTGGGATTTATCCCGGGCACACACACTGAACCTCACCCCAAAGTGCCCCACTCCCACTGCTGTCCCCTCGGCGCTGGGCAGGTGCTGTGCCAGGGGAAGCAGGGACACAAAGGAAGCCAAGTGCAGCCCAGCTGCCCGGGCTGATGCAGACGAGCCCCAGGGACAAGGTCGTGCAGAGCCCCACGGAGCCCTCGGCTCCTCCCTGGGAACGGGCTGTGCTGTGGCTGCCCCAGCGGCCACAGCGAGTCCTGGAGCTCCCCCAGCGCTGCTGCAGCAGCACCCAGGTTCCACCTTCTGTGCCAGGCCCTGCCCAGGGGCTATCAGATCCATTGGCTCCGTGCAAAGGGGGAAGACAAGAAGAACGGATTGGAGGGAGCCCCCAAGGACCTCGAGGAAATTGTTCAGGAACATGCAGACCTTGAGCTGACGTTTGCAAAGCTGCAGCTGGCAGAGTTCTGTGGTGCAGGAGACCCAGCACGGGAAGAGGAGAGCTACAAGGAGCTGCAGGAGAAACACGCTGAGATTCAAAAGCCATTGTACCCTGAATCTGTGCTGGAGAAAGTTCGTCCTTTACGGGAAGAGATCCCAGGATGAGGCAAAAGCAAATTTCACGACTGGTGGCAAGATTCCTGTGCAGAGAGAGCAGAGGAGGGACTGCAGATGGAGGCTGGGGGCCCGGGAGGAGGGAGGAGTTGGGAGGGTGTTTTTAGGGTTTATTTTAGTTCTTCTTCTCCTGCTGGGATTACTTTTGAAATAAATTCCATTAATTTCCTAGCTTGTGTTTCTTGTGCCCCTGATGGTGAGCACTGACCTCTCCCTGCCCTTAGCCCAGCCCAGAGCCTTTCCTGCTGTGTCCTGTGTCCTGCACCTGTGAGGAGAGTGACAGAGCGGCTCTGGTGGCACCGGGCACCCGGCCAGGGCCAGCCCAGCCCAATAATCCCTGCCATTCATTCCCTGCACTCCATGGCTAAGCGGCCGCAGGGCGGGTCCAGCTGTGCGAGCAGGCGGCTCCAGAAGCACCAAGTGCACAAAACGGGACAGAAGGAGGAGGCAGGGAGTGCCGGGGGTGAATCTCCTTCCTCCGAGCCGGCAGGGACGGGAGGTAGAGACTGGAGAAAAGGAAACGGGAGAGGAGGGACGAGGCTGGAGCTGTGGAAGCTGCAGGGATGCAGGGGCAGCCGGGAATGTAGTTTTCCAATCTCCGGGGTGAAAGGAAGCACTGTGAAATCTCTCATGGAAAAGCAAGGAGAAATAGCGATTGATGGAAATGGACTCAATTTATCTCTCTTACAGACCTCGAGCGCTGGCGGACACGCGTCACCGACGTCACGTCCCAAGGGATCAGAGCTCCGGCTAGCGGGGCTGGGAGCTCCGTCCAGCAGCTCCGCTCCCGCCCCCCAAACCTCGGGCTGGAGCGTGGGGTCTGGGACACAGCCCCGTGCTGGGGGGGCAGAGCCGCTGCTGGGGCCATTGCTGTGTCCAGGGCATCCTTTCTGGCCCTCGTGCAGCTCCAAGCTCCCGAGGGCTCCCCGATGCTTTCTGGGGCTGTCCCTCCTCCTCAAAGCTGTTGGGTTTAATGCCCAAGTGCGGCACCCCGTGCCCTGTGGCAGCAGCCGGTACCGGGCCACAGCCCCGGGAGCCGAGCTAATGCCCGGCCGTGCCCAGGAGGGACTGAGGGGAGGGGAGTTCAGAAGGCACCCCTGACAGCCCTCGGTGTGCTGAAAAGGTTTTGTTAGTGCATGTGAATGATTTCCTGTGGTTTCGGGGCTCCGTGGGGCCGCCGCGGCGGCAGCGGAACCGGCGGGGCCCGGCCCGTGGGTGCGGCCGGGGTTGAAAAGTGCGCGGCGGCCCCAGCGCGGTGCGTGAGGGCTGAGCGGAGCTGGCTGGGAACACCCCGCTCGTCTCCGCCGCTCCAAGCCGCTTCCCCGGCTCCGGCTGCCGCCGCCCTCGGCCCCGGCGCAGTCCCGCGGGGTCGCCGCTCGTCGCGACACTGGAGGGGTCGATCCGAGCCGCGCCCCGCCCGTCCCTCGCCGCGGCTCTTGCGGTGACACGGAGCGGCCGAAACCCCCCGGTACCACACCGACGGTCCCACGGTGAAGCTTTTTCACTCGCAGGCAGCGGCCACTCCCGATGCTGTTCTTTCATAATTTTTTATTTGAATCTCTATATTTTATTCTATTCGCACCTCCCATCCCACGCCCCTCCGCTGCGGCTCTTTCACCGCCGCCGCTCGTCGCCGCTCTCTCGGTGCAGCTCTTCAGTGACACGGCCCGGCCGAGACGCCCCTCGGTGCGGCTCTTTGATTGTATTTTCTTCTTCTCTCTGTCTTTTCTGTCGTTCGCACCTCGCCCGTCCCGCGGAGCGACTCCTTCAGGGCCCCGGGGCGGCACAAAGGCCTCGGGGCGGCTCCAAAGGGCCCCGCCCGCGGCCGCTCCCCGAGGCCTCCCCGCTGCTCGCGGCGATCGGACACCGCCGGCGGCCCCGGCCCCTTCTTGTTCTTCTTGTTCTTCTTGTTCTTCTTGTTCTTCTTGTTCTTCTTGTTCTTCTTGTTCTTCTTGTTCTTCTTGTTCTTCTTGTTCTTCTTGTTCTTCTTGTTCTTCTTGTTCTTCTTGTTCTTCTTGTTCTTCTTGTTCTTCTTGTTCTTCTTGTTCTTCTTGTTCTTGTTGCTGCTGCCGGGATTCAGCCCCCGCCGCCGCCCGGCTCCTTCTGCCGGCCCTGCCCGGCACGGAGCGGCGCTGCCGCTGACGGGGCCGGAGCGCGGCTGCGACACGAGTGCCCCGCGCCTCGGGACCGGGCCGAGGAGTGACCGCACGGGTGGGGAGGGACCCCCGCTGGACAGGGCAGGGACTGAGCCCATGGGAGGGACCCCCGCTGGACAGGGCAGGGACTGAGGCCATGGGAGGGACCCCCGCTGGACAGGGCAGGGACTGAGCCCATGGGAGGGACCCCACGCCGGAGCAGGGGAAGGATTCTTGTCCCTGAGGGGAAGCAGCGGCACGAACTGACCGTCACTCCCCCATCCCTTCTCCCTGCACCGCTGGGCAGAGCACGGAGGGAGCCGGGGATAAAGGAGACAGAGATCGGGAGAAGGTGTTTCTTTTCCAGGATTTATTTTACTCCTCACTCCCCTGTTCTGATTTGCTGAGTCCCTACTCCCATTCATTTCCCCACGTCGGGGCTGTTGTGCCCGTGAAGGCGATCCCTGAGTGACCTCACCCTGCCCTTATCCCGACTCACCAGGACTCGGATTTGTTTTAATTCCGTGGAATTTACTGTGATTTGGGGCAGCCGGAGCAAAGCAGCTGAAACCACAGGGGGCTTGAGAGGGTCTAAAGCAGGGCAGGAGTTGAGGCTGCCCCGAGGGAACTCTTCCAACACGAACCTTCGTGGGGTCTTTCTGTGGGAATTTTGTTTAACGTTTACATTCATCCTTACAAATCAGAGTGAAAAGTGGAGCTGAGCTTTCAACTTGAAATGAAGGAATCCAACGTGCGCTCTGGGACCTGACATAAATGAGTTCACAAGCTGAAATTTTTACTACATAATTTTGAACATTTATTAAATGAGCAAAGGCAAGAACAGCGCTGGGCGCTCAGCAATTTTGCCAGAGGCTTACCCATCCATTGTACTGTGAACTTCAGTACTTTCTTTAACTGTTCCATATTCATTAAGCCTAGAAGGTAATTTACACTTCACTCAACTCCCCCCCTCTGATCCTTGCCCCCTTATGCCTGCGCAGCGCCTGACTGGGAGTCTCGGATCCCCTGGATTGCCTCAGAACTGAAGGCTGAAATCCTCCCGTCTATGTTTCCGCAGTTCCAACTTAATTTGTAGTTGACAGTTCCTTGTGGGAGATGTGAGTCAAGATAACAGACTTCCTGGGTTGCCTGTGGTTATCTTCTTTGTTTCTTTAAGATGTCTTGACCCCCAGCTCTGTGGTTTATCAACTTAAAAGCCATTTATTACCATGTATTTATTACTACGTTTTCTAAGATATCACACCTATTTCGAAGTTACAATTTACCCTAACCTTTTCTACTTAATTATATTTTTATCTTAACACTATTCTTTTTATACAGAACACATCGCTTGTAAATGTTAAATTCATATATGCGTAAGGCAGCATTTATCATTCACTCACTTATCACAGACCTTTGCAACCTCCAGTTGTTACTCGATACTTTAGTTTCCGAAATATTCAGCCCCTCAGCAGCAATGTCTCTCCCACCACACTGCTTTCTGGCTCAGACCCAGCCCGGAAATCGGAGAACAAACTCCAAGTCCAATCAGAACAAGCTGTGCCATTATTTTCTTTTTTTCATTGTAATGTTATGCTATTTTATTGTATATTCTATTTTACTTCCCCCCCCCCTTGCCTGTTTTTTCTTTTTTCTTTTTTCTTTTTTTTTCTCCTAATAAATCGTGGTTTTGCTCTCCTTCCCCCACACACAGTCTTTGTTGCCCTCCCGGAGGTTTGTGGTGGGTTCCTCTCTCGCCGGTTCTCCCCCGGAAACCAACGAAATGAATCAAAAGAAAGATGAATTTTGGAACTCTTTCCGCTGCTGTTTGCAGGAGGTCCCGGGAGCAGACGGGGCCGGGAGGGGGTCCCGGTGCCGGGGGCACTCAGCGGTCGCTGGGTGGATCCCGGTGGCGCAGGTTGGGAGACACGAAAGTGAGCGAGGGAGCGCGGGGGGCGGGGGAAGAGGGGGTGCAAGGGATTATTGGCGCAGGATAAGGGGGCTCAGGGGGGTCTCAGCGCCGGGGATGGAGGTGCAGGGAGTCCCCGTGCACAGAGTGGGGGTTCACACCTGGATATGGGGGTGCAAGGAGGTCCCAGTGCCGGGAATGGGGGCTCAAGTGGTCCCATTGCCGGGGGGCACGGGGGGGATCCCCGACCTGGAAATAGAGTTTCAGGGGGGTCCCGGGGCCCAGAAATGGTGGATTTCCTGGAACAGGGTTCAGGAACGTCCCTTTCCCGGGAATGGGGGTTCAGGGAGGTCCCGGTGCCCGAAAATGGAGGTTCAGAGAGGTCCCGATGCCCAGGAATGGGGGCTCAGGGACGTCCTCGTGCCAGGTAAGAGGGAGCAGGGTGTCCCGGTGCTGGGTAGGGGGATGCAGGGGGTCACAGTTCCCAGGAATGGTAGTTCTGGGGTATTCAGGGAGGTCCCGGGACCAGATAAGGGGGAACATGGGGTTCTGGTGCTGGGGAAGGGGATGCAGGGGGGTCACAGTACTCAGGAATGGGGGTGGAGGGTGTTCTAGTACCCAGAAATGGAAGTGTCAGGAAAATTAATCCACAAACACCAGAGGTTTATGTCCAAAAAGGAGACAGAGGAGTCCTGTAGTTTTATTCAAATAAAGGGAGAGATCATGGGCATTTCCCATGGGGTCTCTCAAATGGCTAGAGGACGCAGCCTCTTTTTATCCTAATTTCCCAGCCACAGATTCCTTTTTTCTTTCCCCATTGGCTGAGGTACTCGAGTGGTACAGACTTTCCAAATCACCTAATACAGACCCCCTTCTAATGTACATCCCCCCCTTGTTTTCTTTGTGTCTCTGTTCTTTTTCTCTAAGTCCAGGATTTAGCATGGCCTTGGGTGAGTAACAGTCTCTGTCAATTAATGGAATTCCTATGGAATTTATGGTTCCCCCCATTGCTTCTTTCACCTATCAGTATCTGGCCTTATCTACCAGCAGGCCTCACAGTTTGTTTGTGAAGACATCTCCCTCTTGCTCCTTACAATCCCTCCTCTTCTTTTCTTATCAGTAATTGTCTTTACAAACTTTAGTTATCATTGACTTAATTTTCTTTTCCTGGGTCTGTTTCTTTTTCTTTCTTTTTCTACAATTATTTGCAGTGACATGATTTTCTGTCCTTTTGTAGCCATTTCTGGATCCGTAGGCATGGCTACTGCCTGCATCCCTTGATCACATGCTGAATGAGCTGCGCTAAGCAAGGGATCATGCATGGTGAACAGATGAGAATTGCTGTAGCACATAAGAGGAAAAAGAGCTGTAGCTGTCTGGTTGGTTCTTATTTTTTCCTAGGACTAAAAAAAATTGAAAAACCAAACTGAACCCAAAAACTACTTGCCCCTCTGGCCTAAACCTAACTGACAATATAAAAGTAAGATTATTAAGAAAAACATTCCAATCTAACTACTTAATCTAATTCTCACGTTGTCTTCCGCACCACCTGTGGCGAGTGAAGGCACAGAAATGACTTAACATAAAGAAAACCAAGACAGCAAGGATGAGCCTCCCAGTGACTGGAGATGCGAGAGGAGGGATGCCCACACAGAGTATTTCAGCAGACAGTCTGTGGGGAGGCACACGAGGCTTCCCCCAAGGTCGACGCACTGGCTGCTGCTCCAGTCTGCCCCTGCAGAGTGTCAGTCGTGGCTTCCCATCCTTCTCCTCCAGCTGAGATGTCCAAATCTCCGGGGTTTAGAGGCCTTGACCCGAGTGTGATGGGTCCACCTGTGGTCAGCTGTCCTGATGGCTGTTTCTGTGGTCAGCAACACCTGGAAAGGTCCATGCCACTTTGCCACCAGTGGTGCTTCTTTCCATGCCTTAAATAGGACCCAATCTCCCGGCTGGATGTTGTGAACAGCAAAGTCCAAAGGCAGGGTCTGTGCCAGCTGAGCTTCCTGTCAAAGAGATTTCACAAGAGACAGTATCCAGGCTACATATTGTTTTAAATACACATCACTTATTTCCACCCCCGCACTAGGCTGAGAATTACAAGGGCAAGGAATTCCAAACATCATTTCAAAGGGAGATAATTTAACATCTCCTCTGGGTCTGGCCCTTAATCTAGCCAAAGCCAGTGGTAAAAGCTGTACCCATGGCATCTTAGTTTCCATCACCAGCTTCCAAAGGTGTTTATTTCTCCATTCATTCTTTCTACCCGACCTGAACTCTGGGGGTTCCAGGGGTATGGAGGTTCCATTGTATTCCTAAAGCAGCCATAACTCCTTGAAGGATGTTTCCTGTGAAATGAGTATCCCTATCTGAGTCTATTGCTTCCACAATCCCTTATCTTGGAATTATTTGTTCCAAAAATACCTTAATAACTGATCCTGTAGTTGCTGAAACAGTTGGGAATGCTTCTGGCCACCCTGTTAGCTGACATACTATTACCAGAAGATATTTAAACCTTGCCACTCGGGGCATTTTAGTAAAATCTACCAGACATCTTTGGAAGGGACGCACAGCCCAAGGCCTCCCTCCCCTGGCAGTTTTATTTGTAACCTTGTTATTAGTTTTAGCACAAATCAAACAACCCTCAATAGCTCATTTTGCCAGATCAAAAAGACCCACAGTAGCATGCATTTTGAGGAAGGCTTCTGCCAATCCTCGAGAACCACAATGACTCCCTTCATGGAGTTGTTTTAATATTGTAAGGCCAGAGCCTTTGGTGTCCATTGTTTACCATTCCTTGTAAGCCAATTACCCTCTCTTTCCTCTGTCCCACTCTTTTTAATTATCTCCAGCTCCTCTGGTGGAAAAGACAGTTTCTCTGGCAGTGGTGGGGCTACTGGGAGCAAAGAGAGGATCTTAGACGTTTCTGGCAGCAGTGCAGCTTTCTGAGTCTCTTCAGCCAGTTGATTACCTATTGCTTCTTCTGAGCACGCTGCCTGGTGTCTCCTACCCTGCATTATTGCCACACCTTTTGGTAAATTCATTGCCTCCAGTAAGCGAGAAATGCTCTCATGAGTTAACATTTTCCCCCTGCAGGTTAGTAAACCTAATTTCCCAAATGCAAGTATCACCCCATATGCATATTTAGAATCAGTAAATATATTCTCTATCCTGCCCCGATATAGTTTGCAGGCTCTCACAAGCACATACAGCTCTGCTGTTTCAGCTGACCATGTGGGTGGCAATCTCCCCCTTCTTTTAATTCTCTTCTGTTAATGATAGCATATCTTGCAAATTGTTTCTCTTCTACTACCTTTGAAGACCCACCAACAAACACATTCTCTCCTCCAGGCCAGGGAGTGTCCCACAAATCTTCCCTAGCCCAGCTCTGGAGATCTATCACCTGAAGGCAGTCATGGGTTTCTCCCCAGCCCCACTCTCCAGGGCCACCCAAACAGGAGGCTGGGTCAAATCTTCCTTGTTTCTCAGTTCCAAATTCTCCCCTTCCACCAAACCAAATTCACACTGTAATAACCGAGCGCTGGTCATCCACTTAGAGACTCTTTCAGTTAACAAAGCTACCACTTGTTGTCAAACTTTAACAATTAGATATTTTCCTATTGTCAGCCCTTGGGCCCCAGCTACTGTCAAGGCTGTGGCTGCACAACTTTGCAGACAATGCGGCCAGCCTCTGGCTATGTTCTGAGACATTCTGAGAAAATGAGTAATGTCTGGCCACTGGATCTAGCAACTTAGAAAAATAAGTAACAGGCCGTTGTGTTCCCCAAAGCATGGGGGAACAACACTTTCCTTGAAAGCTGTTTGCAAAATCCAAAGCAGTGTCTTAAGTTACATGGAAGGTGTAACCAGCAGTATGTATTCAATTACCATCTCCATAAGCTGTTAAGAAGAGGTGGGGCAGTGTTCTTTGTGTCAGCATGACTCAGCCCTGATAACACCATCGGGGCTATCTCTGCTAATGAGCCATCAAGGTCTGTGGAAGTGACCCAGCCCTGATAACACCATCGGGGCTATCTCTGCTAATGAGCCATCAAGGGCTCCGGGAGTGACTCATAAGATTACATCAGCACATTGTGAGACGCCCCGCCCAGAGGGGAGGAACTGAACATTCCTACCTGCACATAAGAGAGAGACTCTGGAACACTGGAGTACCTTTTCCACTGGATTCCCAGAGGAGAAGAGCTGAAGAGCCACCACTGGACCTCCAGAGACCAACGAGACCTTTCCACAAGATCACCACTTCAACAAGACCACATCCATCACTCCAACAGGCCACGCTGGGAGCACGCAGGACTGGTGGGGGATGAGGGACATCGGTTTTGGGGATACCTGGGAGAGCCGTGGGAGGGGAGAATGGAGAGGGACGATAGCAGAGCTGGGGGACCCCTAGCAGGCTGGAGGGGGGACCCGTGGGACCCTGAAATGGGGACCCACAGAGGGGGGCCCCTCAGGAGCTTCAGCTGCCTGGAGAGAGAGACAGGGGAGAGGGGATCCCTGGGACCCCCAAAACCCTCAGCTTCCCTAAACGGGACCTGAGATAGAGAAGACCCCCAGAACCCCGAACTGGGGAACTTGGAGAGCAGAACCCCTGGGATTCCCGGGACACCCTGTAGTGTGGGGAGTGTGGGGACACTGCAGAAGGGGGATGTCCAGTGCACACGGGACCCACAACAACCCAGCCGGGGGGAACCCCAGAACTCCAAAGTGGAGAGACCAGAGAGGAGGAGCTCACAGGAGAGTTATACTGGGGCTGAATCTTGGTGGTCTAGAGGTTTTTAGGCACCCCAGGTACCCGGTGACTTCTAAAGATGGAATTGGAAAAGGCGACCTTCAAATCCAATGTACTCACCCCTTGTTTTCCCCCAAACCAGGATTTCCCATTCCCAAACATTGGCTGGATTGAGAAGGAGGCTGCAAGGAAGAGGAAGATGTCACAGGACCCCCAGGCAGGTGAGGAGGAAGTCACTGCCCCTTTCCCCCTCACTTCTCCTCCATGTTCCAGCCCAGCATCGTAGCCGGCTGCAGGACAACCCCGCTGCCGACGCTGTCCTGCTGGGGACAGATTGGGGGATGTCCTTCCCCTTCCCTCTGGCACAGAGACAAATTCCAAATCCTCTCCTCCTTCCTCTTCCAGGCACCAAGATCGGGATGGATGTCAGGGAGGACAAATCCACACATCAGAACCTCATGGAAGAGGCCATTATCAGCAACTCCATGGTGCAGGAATCCAATGGAGAGGAAAAGCCCCGGGGATCCCACACGAGGAGGAGCTCCAAACCCAGCCAAGGGAGCTCCAAGGAGGAAAGACCCACCTTGTGCCGAGGTGACCAGAGCTTCAGCCAGAGCTCAGGCCAGATGGTCCAAGAGCAGCTTCACGATGGGAAGAAGCCCTACAGGTGTGCAGAATGTGGGAAGAGCTTCAGCCGGAGCTCCAATCTGATCTGCCACCAGCGCATCCACACTGGGGAGAGGCCCTATGAGTGTCCTGAGTGTGGGAAGAGCTTCAGTCGGAGCTCTGACCTGATCGTCCACCAGAGGATCCACACTGGGGAGAGGCCCTATGAGTGTGCAGAATGTGGGAAGAGCTTCAGACAGAGCTCCAAGCTCATTGTCCACCAGCGCAATCACACTGGGGAGAGGCCCTATGAGTGTGTGGAATGTGGGAAGAGCTTCAGCACGAGCTCCCACCTGATCCGCCACCAGCGTAGCCACACTGGGGAGAAGCCCTTTGAGTGCCCAGAGTGTGGGAAGAGGTTTCAGACCTCCTCCAATCTGCTCCTCCATGAGCGGATTCACACAGAGGAGAGGCCCTTCGGCTGCCCTGACTGCAGGAAGGGCTTCAAGCGCAACTCTGACCTCATTAATCACTGGCGCATCCACACCGGGGAGAGGCCCTATGAGTGTCCTGAGTGTGGGAAGAGCTTCTCCAGGAGCTCTCACTTGACCCAACACCAACGGAGGCACCGATAAGGGAAGCCCTGTGAGTGCCCTGAGTGCAGGAAGAGCTTTATGCGCTGCTCCAACTTCATCGCCATCAGAGGAGCCACGTTGGGAAGAGCTCTGGTGACCCACATTCCCTGTGACCCACATTGGGAAGACACCTGGCAGGTGGTCTCCATGTCCTTCTGGATCTCCTTGGTCACCTGGATGAACACAGGGACAGGAACATCCATTGGGACTGTGATTGAAATCGGAAATTCATCGGGAAGAGCGCATTTGTGGACTTACACTCACAAAAATCTCACCTGTTCTGTCCAATTGTTTCTTCTGGGGGCATCAAGCAGCTCTGGATGATCTTGGAGGTCTTTTCTAACCTAAGTAATTTCCTTCTTCATTGTGTCAAAACAAGCAAAACTGAGGTTAAAATAAAGAAATTAAACAAATGGATCTAAAGACATACCATTTTACTCAGGTTTGAGGGTGAATTTGTGGTTTGTTCACGGGATTAAATGGGAAGGTTTAGGTGTTCTGGGGCCGCTGATCCAGGCAGATGGGGCCATGATCTCATAGCTGTGCCAGCAGAACAGGGGTTCATATGAGCCCATCTGTTCTCCAGGAATTCCTGTTGTCTGTCCCAATCCCTGGCCTGGGTCTCCCCATTTGTGTTGTGCCCCCCAAAGTGCCCAAATCGCTGCTGAAGTGCCTGAGCTGCTCCTGGCTGTGGATGTTCTGTCCACCAACCTCTCCTGGTCAGTGCCATGGGGGCCTGTGAGGGGCTTTTGTGGCTCTTGGGGGCATTTGTGGTGGTAAGAAGGGTTTGGGGGCTTTTTGGGGCTCTGTGAGGGAGGTTTGGGGACCTGGCCGGTCTATGTGTTATGGAGAGAACTTGGGTGTGTGTAGGGGGAGATGAGAAGGGGATTCGGTGGCTCTTGGGCCCATTTATATTGCAGGAAGTGGTTGGGGGGGATCCTGGGATGAGCTGTGGGGTGGTTTGAGGGGTCTGGGAGAGACTGTGGGGCTGGCAGGGCATTTTAGAGTGGTCGTGACACCCCAGACCCTAAAAACTGCCCCCAGACCCTGCCCCCCAAGATTCTCCTGGGGTTTTGGGGCTCCGTGTTGGGATTTGTCCTCCTGGCACTGCAGGAGAAGGTGAGGGGGGGTCCCCAGGGGTCATGTGTGTCCCCCCCAGAGTGTGTGACTCCCCCATCCCAGTGTCACCCCCTTTTCCTTCCCCACAGGGCTCCTGACCCAGCTCCTGCTCCCCCGGGAGGGAATTTAGGGAGGGGGCAGAGGGGGTGCGCAGCCCCTGCCAGGGATGACCCTGAGCCAGCACCCTTTGTTTATCTCCAGCCTGGGTGGATCAAAGCCCAGGCTCTGCTCAGCACCTGAGCTGCCTGCACAGAGCCTTGGCCTCCCTGCACTCCTGGCCTCAAGGATCTGCTGGAACGAGTCCCTGGGGAGCCTTTGGCAGCAATGGCCCTGGGGGCTCCTTCATGCTCCCAGGGACTGCAGGTTTTTCAAAGGCCTTTGGCTTTTGCTTTCCCTTGGAGTCTCTGAGAGCTTTGTGCAATCCTGGACTCCAATTATCTGCTCTAATGAGTCCCTTGAGATTCTTTGTCAGTAACAATGCTCCATGGGGCTCATTAATACCTGAAGGTGCTCTAGGTTTATTAAAGTACTTTTTTTTGATTTGGAGTCTCTGGGAGGTTTGTGCAACCATGGCCTCCAATTCTCCTCCAAGGAGTCCATGAGGAGCCTGTGTTGGGGATGGACCACAGTTGAATCCATTACAGCTTTGAGACACTTTGGGTTTTTCTTCTGCCTTGGGCTCCTGGAAAGGTTTGTGCCATCTCCTCTCAGGCCCTGAGGTTCAAGGGCTCAGCACCAAATGCACCTCGGGGCTCATTAGGATCAAGCAAGTCCTGACAAACCATGGCTCTGCCTTGATTTCCCTCTGGTCTAGGGCAGTTCATTAGGAAGGTTTTTTCCTATAATTAGGGAGAAATATTTCAAAGAGCTTTTAAGAAATCCACATTCCTATTTTAAAGGGCATGTTTTTCTCTTTAGAGAAGTGGTGATGGCAGCATTCTGTGATCAATATTGATCCAGGCTGTCTCCTAAGGAGGTCTGGCCTGCTCAGAGAAGCTGTGCCTTCAGGCCTGACCCAGTGTGGACAACCTTGCTGCACATTCCCAACTCTAACCTGTCTCTCCTCACTCATGTGGGACCTGCTTTGCTTTGCTGGGACCATGCTGGCTGCACTCAGCCAAAGAGGGCTTTGCTTGGTTTTTTAGCAATCTAAAACTCCTAAGTTTCCCCATGGAAAACAGACACCCTCCTCAAGTGTGAGCCAAGCCCAAGCTGTCACCAAGGAGGTTCCCCTTCCCCAAGGCAGAGCCCTGCAAGGAATGGTTTAGACCTTTGGACTCCTTGGTTCCACCAGGCCCTGCTGTGTCACAATGGCCCCTTGGTTCCATGAGGTTTCACAGTGTCACAATGGATATTTGGTTCCCTATGTGGAGCCCCAGAGTGTCACATTGGCCCCTTGGTTCCATGGGGCCCCAGTGTCACAAAGGTCCCTTGGTTTCTTTCGGCCCCTCAGTGTCACAGGGCTTTCCTTGGTTCCATGTGCCCCAAAGTGTCTCAGGGGTCTCCTTTTTCCTGTGGCAAGCAGCAGCAAACCCCCCTGGCAAGGCCAAATGCCTGGGAAGAAGGAGCAAGGGGGGACATTTGGACTTTTGTCTTCCCAGGTCACAGTGACGTGCGGTGGGGCCCTGCTGTCCCAGAGATGGCTGAACACCGCCTGCCCATGGCAAGGGGGAAAAGACAGCAACCTCTGTCCATGGAACTCCAGCAGCAGAGAGGTCAGGCACAAGGCTGCGTTTCAAAGACTGTCACCAGCACAGCAAACATCCGTCTGAGACATTTTCCTGAAAGCTGACATTTCAGGGCATCCTCTTCTACAGAGATGGAGCACCAAATAGCAAGTGAAAGAGTTTCATCTTGAGAAAGTTGTGCCCTGAGAACAGCTGGAATCTTTTCAGCAGTGTGTGCTGTTCCATCCCTTGCTTAGGGCAAGGATGTTGGATCTTTCAGCAGGCTCTGCTCTCCTGGGGGGTTTCTCTTCACAGGCAGGCTCTAAAAGCAGAATAAAACAGCGGCGTAAGGCACAGCACAGAGGAAGCACCGCGCTGCTCACTTGAATCATTGCCCTTGCAGTGCCGTTCCAGCAGTGCTCCTCAGCAGCCCGGGCTGCAAACCAAGGCCGCTCGGGGCGAGCACAAGATCCGCACGCAGCGCTGAGCAACAGCTCGAGCCCAGCAGGGCCTGGGAGGAGGCGCGGCCGAGCCCCGGGCCGGGTTCCAAAGGGCCTGCGGGGCTGGGGGCGATGGCGCCGAGTGCCCTGCCCGTGTGTGCCCTGGGCTCTGCGGCGCCACGGGGACAGAGCCCGGGGCCGGGGCTCGGTCCCTGCTGCCACAAGGGCGCTGCCGAGGGCTCCCCGCCCGCCGGGGCCGGGGCGGCGCTGAGGGAGCGGCGCCGCCATTGCTGCGCCATTGCTGAGGGGCTGTGAGGGGAGCGCGGCTCCGCCAGCCCCGCTCGGCTGTGAGGGGAGAGAGAGAGAGGATAGAGACAGAGAGGATAAAGAGCGAATAAAGAGAGGGAATAAAGAGAAGGAGAAAAAAGGCAGAATAAGGACAGAGGGAATGAAGACAGAGGGAATAAAGACAGACATTGCTGCTAAAGAACATCCGTGGGGTTCCAAACACCTTCAGGCTCCGGCCCGAATGGCTGTGCTCGGGGGTGTCAACATCAGCTGTCCCAGTGCCAAAATCCCCTGTGGAGATACTGGGACTGATTGTGTGAGGTGTGATGCCAAACACATGGGGTTTAGTCTCTTTGGGATGAAGAAACAAGTTTTCAGTCTATTTGGAATAGAAAACTACTTTCAATTGCATTAGTCTGTTGTACATGGGGTTCAAAAGGCATAATAAATGTTAACAAGAAATGATCATAAATACCTGTGGTTAAAAGGCATAAAGAAGTAGTTAGATGTGTGAACTGAAGGCTTGTAGTTAGAACTACCTTGTGGTGGCAACTGCTAGTTTGCCTCGGTTCACAGGCTTTGGTTCTAGCTCAAAACAAGCAAGAATTCAAAACAGTGATATCCGAGTTCTCATGGGTGGTGTTATTGCACAATGTTGTTCTAACTATAGGTAGGCAATGACATTGCGGTGAACTAAGAGCCAATGGATGTGTGACATTGTTAAAAACAGGGTATTAGTGTTGGCTTTCACATATGATAATTGGTTAATGAGAGGAGTTGTAATTGATGGGTGATGCTAATGGTTGTTGTTTAGTTAAAGGATAATGAATTTGGTGTCAGATTTGAAATCAGATGTCTTGAACGGCTAATATCTCCATTTTCCCTATAAGTGAAGTTAATGATAGTTATGTTTCAGATTGATAATTGAGAAAGGGTTGGTCAATAGGTAACTCAAGTTAAGTATTGAGAGACAGAATATGTGAATTCTAAAACCTAGGAAAACAGGATTCCCTTTATCTTGTCAAGATAAGAGGGACAAGAATCTGTTTGAGGCCAGCACAGAAATCCTGAATAATCCCATTAAGGACTACGCATGCTCCAGAGGGAAAGGTGAAAAGTGCATTGTGATGAAGACTACCAGATCGTCATCTCGAGAAGACCCCGAATGGCAGAAGCAGCTCCCAGCCTGGCCCATCCTGCCTGGCACAGGAGGACCCTGGCCCTGCCGCAAGGTCACAGGCCAGTCCCTGACAGCGAGGATGGCAAGCGGGATGTCAGGGCTGGGCTGATGTCGCTTTATCAGAGCCTTTTTCCTTGCCAAATTGATCAAGAAACACGACAGCTCTCGGCTGCTGCTGCCGCTCACCAGTGAACGCTGAGCCCAACTGACCAACAGTCCGAGCCCCACAGACTCTGCACTGGGCACGGGTGGGGCCTGGGGTGGCACTTCCTGCCAGGCTGGCCAGCGCTGGCTTTGCACTGGGCAGCCCCGAGCTGGACACAGCCAAGGCCAAGGCTCAGCTCTCTCCAGCTGCTGCCAAGGCTGTGCCTCCTGCAGCCCTGCCTGCGCTCAGCTGCCTTGGGCTCCAGAGGGACACTTTGGTGGGAAGATTCCTCTAGTGCTCAGCTTGGGCTCAGGGCCTGTTGCTGAGGCCTTCATCCGTCAGTGTTTTGTGGTGCAAATCAATGCCCTGGAGAGCAGGAAACAAACAAGTTCCTCTCTAGCCCATTTTAGCACACAGAAAACAGGATTAGCCTGGCCAGGCCGGGCTAGGGCCGAGAGCAAAAGGCCAGCACCCTGCATTTGCCCACAGGCAGCTGTCCAGATGATGCCCCAGAATTGGGCAAGAAAATAAAACTCCATAGTCTCGTGCCCACAGAGCAGATGCTGTTTATTCAGCCCTAGGAGTGAGTGGGATAGCTCCACCAGAAAGTCACTCTTCCATTTTTCGCAAACTGCTAGCTTTTATACATTTTTTACTTAATCTGCCTGTTATACTTTCATAACCTTCATATTGCAGTATATTTTCTAATCACATCATTATGTAAGCCCTTGTAGCTCCTGTGCAGTTCCTGCACGAGGTGGTTGTCAACCTCCTGGTGGTTGTTTTTCGGTGAAGGCTCTTAAGCCTTCCTCGGGCTTCAACTTTTCACGCCTGCTTCCTGTGCATGCTCTAGAAGATTATCTGCTCAAATAGCCAGGGTTCGCTTCTTTGTGATGAGCTTGTTCTGCGAAGATTGCTGATTTCTAAGGAGTGCTTCATTCGCATGCCCTGGTACAAAGTTGCTGCTCCCTTCTGCCTGGCTACTGCTGTAAGCATCTCTCCTTGCCTGGGCATTGCACACCAGGAAGGCCACTCGTGCCTTTGGATCTTTTTCTGAGCCATTGCCTGTGGATCTTACAGACCATCTCCTAGTGTTACTGTATTTTTGCCTTCTGCTCCTGTGGACCATAGCATCAACTGCCCTGGGAGTTCCTTCAGGGAGTTCACCAAAAGGGCTTCCATCGTTGCAGCGCTTGTGAGAACTTGTTGCTTCCCAGTTCTCCACCATCCCTGTGGATTTTGCACCATTTCAGCCCTTGTGTCCATGGCCCTTCCCTCATCCCTACCCCGCAGCAGTGACAGTCACTGTCACCTCCCCCTGGCTGCAGATCATTTGCCCAAGTGCTGCCCAAGGCAGTGGAGCTGGCCCAGGATCCCTGCTTGGTTCTGGGCTCCAGGGTGACGTTCAGAGAGACACTTGGAGCGCTTCCTAAAGAACTCCCAGTGCCATGAGCTGTGCATTTCTCCTCCCCGGGTGGCTCCTGCTTGCAGTTCTCTGCTCAGGGGAGTCCCATTTTCTCAGCAGGACTTTGCAGCGAGTTCTCCCTGAGCGTGTGGCGCTGCTGCCATCACCAATCTGCGGTTTCAGTGCCCAGCCTGACTGAGACTGGGGCATCTGCTGGGCATGGCTGGAGAATTTCATGGCCAAAATCCTCCAGCACTATCACATGTCCATCTGCTCATTGCTTTGGACAGCACAAATCTACACCTATTTAATTTGACACATTTACTTTATTGCTGATTGTTACAGTGCTTGGTACTAATGTAGAAATACACACAAATACACTGAAGTTTAAAAATTACATTTATTGCTACAAATTGCTACACCCGCATTTCCAATATATAAACCTACAAATATCAATTGAAGTTTAAAAAACTAATTTATTTTTACACTCATATTATGTAAATATATATAAATACAAACTTCAGTTAAAAAATTAATTTATTGCAACCGTCTACACCCACTCACTACACCCAAAGATCAATTAAAGTCTAACAATTTCATTTATTACATATTAGTACAACTGAGCAGCCT
The DNA here is from genome assembly GCA_036630365.1 of Acanthiza pusilla. Lineage (NCBI taxonomy): Eukaryota > Metazoa > Chordata > Aves > Passeriformes > Acanthizidae > Acanthiza > Acanthiza pusilla. Next base: position 1,492,459 of record JAXCHO010000011.1, read on the forward strand.
GTATACAGATACAGAAATATCAATATAAATAACCTTAGGCCTAGAAGTAAGGAAATAGAATTTCTAAACTATACAAATCCATGTGTATTTCAATAACTTAGGAAATATATAACCATGTCAATGTGCAGTGTCAATATATATGAAATGTTATATATTACATATAACAAGAAATAAACAAACTTATACATAAGAATCCTATCTATCAATATACAACTCTCAATGGACCCAAATAAATACCCAACCCCAACAATATAACTATAAGACTGTACAACTGTACACACATGTAAATATAACAAAGCATGAATGTAAATACTCCTATACTTGTAACTATCTAAGCACAATTCTACACATCTATAAACAGAACTAAATCAGGAGGGATTCCAGCCGCCGACGGTCACAGGCTGCCCCTCGGTCTCCTCCTCCCGTGCAGCGCAGCCCTCCTGGACAGGGACAGCAGGTGGGGCATCTGGGAAGCCAAGGGAACACTGAGTCAGTATGGGGACGTTTCCCTTGGCAGCAGCTGCACTTGTGTCAGAGAAGAGAAAATCTCCGAGGCTCCCCAGGAGGGTCAGAAAGCAAAAGCAGGCGGAGCGGGCCAGGCTGCTGTGAGCGCAGCCCCGGCGGGACTGTCCCGCAGCCCCCGGCAGCCCGGGGGGCACAGGCGGCACAGCTGCCGGGCCCTGCCGGCACAGCTGCCTTGCCCAAGGACAGCCCCTGGGCCAGCCGGGGCAGCTGCGCTGAGCAGCCCCAGCACGGGCAGGGCCGCTCCTGCCCAGCCGGGCAGTGCCCACGGCCAAAGCCCGCGCCACCCTCACCCCCAGCCTGCCTCGCCGGCCCTGGGGCCTCACCCAGGCTCTCGGGCGGCAGCAGCAGCAGCTCCCCGGTCACTGCTCTTGCTGGTGGCCTTCAGCTTCTCCCTGATGGCTCCTGTCACTTTTTGGATGTTCTCAGGGACGGTCAGGGCAGCTGTGGCAAAAGTGGAGGCTCTGGAATTGGTTCCAAGGCCTGGCAGAGCTGCAGTCCTGGACCCCTCTGTGCTCCCTGCTGGCTCCCTCCATCCCCTCAGCCCCGCCATCCCCTCAGCAAACCCGCAGCCCCCCAATTCCTTCAGACCCCCACAGTGCTCTCACCCCACTCATTCCCTTCAGACCCACCCAGTCCCCTTACACCCCCACCCCCTTCAGACTCTGCCACTTCCCTGTCCCCTCAGACCCCACCATTCCCTCAGCTCCTCCACACCCCTCAGCCCCACCAGCACCTCAAGGTCTCTGTCCCTTCAGTGTCACCTCTGCTCAGCCCCTCAGCCCCCTGTGTCTCACCGGCCTTCAGCAGCTCCTCAGGGGACAGTGCCTGGGGCCACCGGCAGCTCCCAGTGCTCCAGGGACACTCGGGGCTGGAACTGCTGCTCCGCCCGGCCCGGCCGCCAGCTCGGACCCAGCACAGGAAGAGGGGACAGAGGGGCACAGCGGGAAAAGCAAGAGGTGAGAGAGGGAGCAGAGTAGAGAAAGAGATTAAAAAATAGCCTAAACCTATACAAATACCTATGTATGTATCTAAACCTCCATATACCTCTAAGTGTATAAATATAACTATGCCCATTTATAAATATAACTCTATACATATAAATGTTACTACACGTTAAATGTAAGTATGCAGATAAGTAACTACATATATAAAACATAACAATATACAACTAGATATATAAACTTATCTATACAGATCTATAAATACTACTATAAACACATATAAATAAAAATTATACATATCTATAATTGTAACTACAGACAGAGAGATTTCACCTGCCTGATGTTCGCTGGCTCTCTCTCTGTCTCTTGCCTCCATGCTGGGCAGCCCTCCTGGGGAGGCTGATAGGTCACGAGTATCTGGGAAGCAAAGGGAACATGGAGTCAATATTGGCCCTTGTGCACATTTCCCTTTGGCAGCAATTGTCCTTCTATTAGGGACTGTTCAATGTTGCCTGAACGGCAGACTCTCACTTGGGAATTTGAAGCCTGCTCTTTAAAGAACAGGGATCCTTCCAAGGTTTCAAATCCATTTAAGGTATTGAAATAGTCCAATGAAGTCTCAGCCCTCACAGTGCAAAGGGCACCAATGAGAGCTTGAAACACAGACATTCCCAGCTCGCACAAAGAAGCTCAGCCCTGTTTTTGTCTGTGCTGACAGAGAGCCCTCAGTCCTCACTGAAATGGCTGAAGCTGAAAGGTGCTGTCAGCCAATTTACGAACCAAATTGGGTCATCTGTGCTAGTGACACAACTGCCAGAAGGTCAGGTTTATTCATGGCTCTCTTGCCACACCACAGGACTCAGCGTCAGTGCCTCTGCAGAAGCGTGGAGGGCAGGGCTCGGGGAGCTTGTGCCAGTGCTGCATTGGAACTCAAGGCAGCAGGAAGCACCAAGCCTGCAGACAAGAACTCAACTCTTCTGATCTCCCTTCCTGCCAGAGGCAGGCTCACAGCAGCCATCTCTGACCTCTCCAAACCAAGGCGGGCTCTCTCCTTACCAGGCTCCTCGGGCTCCAGAGAACTGTTCCCACGGCTCACAGTGCCAGGCAAAGCTCCCTCTGCTGCAGCCTCGTTCTCAGGCTCCCCTCCTGAAGACTCTGGGGCAACACCAATGTTCCCCTTGAAAGAAAAACAGAGAGAAATAAACCTTTCTCGCCAATTACACAAAACACCTGCTTCAACAACTCCATGGCTCACACACTTCATCCCTTGTTCCTACCAAGGAAGTCTGACTCCCAAAGGCCTTCAAGAGTGGAGATTAACCTCTCCAATATGTCTAAAAGCTGTCCAAGTTGAACGTGGGGGCTACACTGAACACATGGAGTGGGCACTAAGGAAGGAGTCCTGCCAGCTCCTGGCACAGGAATGTGCTCCTCCCTCCACAGCCCTGAGCACAACAGCCTCACCCAGGCTGCAGCTTTGCAGGGACTGCATAGGAACACGCATCTGCTCCCACAGAGATGCCCAAGAGCAAGGTGCCTGAGCTCTGCAACACAGAGAGCAAGACTGGCTGCTTGGCCCAGCTGAGGATCTCCCAGAGAGAAACTTGACTGGAGGCTACTGAGAGGACAATAAAGCTGCAGCACATCCCGACACGGCTCTGGGAGAGCCTACATGCATGGCAGGGCTCACACAGCAGCAGCAGCTGCAGCCCAGCCCTTGCTCTGCCTTGGGCTTCCAACCAAAAAGAGGCAGAGCCCACAGAGTGTGCTGGAACAGAGGCACCTCTCGCATGCCCCTCCCTGCTCGGGACACTTTGCCTTCAGTGGCAATTCTCCAAACACTCTTCTCTTATTTCACAACAACCAAAGTCTCTTAGAACCTACAAAGCATCACCACAAATGATGCTCCTGCACTAGGGATTCTTCCCAGGAAAAGGAGCACCCAAACTTGGCCAACACAGGCTCACACCTCTCATCCTCACCAAGGGGGGAGACTTTCTCATTCCCTCTCCTGTTACAAGTCTTGCTTTACCACAAATCATTAAATAACTAAATTATAATTTAATCATTTCAAGAAGCCTTTCCTTCTCAGCCATGCAACAACATTCAAAGCTCTCAGTCCAGCCCCTTTCGTTCCCATCCAATGGAGTTACCTGATCCCCTTGAGACACAGATCTCCTGATCTCCCTCAGTTTCCGTAGCACCACATCTGGATGCCATATTGGCAATTCCTCTTCCTCAGGTTCATGCCCTGTGTAGCTGGAGGCTGCTGCTGCTCCTGGACTTGTCCTGGAAGGGCCTGGACGCTGCTCTAAACTCTCGGATGAGCTGGCACCAAGGTCCTGGCATGAGGGAGCTGTGCAGCAGGAAAAGAAGAATAAAGGAAGCAAAGGGGAGACCAGGTCACTATTGCTCCTCAGCTATGTATCCCTTGGCAGCAACTGTACTTCCATCAGGGAAAAGCTCAGATCCTCCCAAGCAAAGTGAGAAAGAATCAAACGTGTTCTGGGGCTTTGCAACAACCAATTCCTCGTCTATGTAGTGCTCCCCTTTCATTCAACTGTCAGTAAGAAACGTCCCGCTGCAATTCCTTGGCAGGAGGCAACTGCCAGAACCCCAACTGCCAGGTCTCTTTGCCTCTGTCCAAAGGGACAGGAGGCTCCCTCCAGCTGCGCCTGAGCACGACCGAGCCCTCGGCACTCCCACGCACTCCCGGAGAGCTCCCCAGGCACGCCCATGGGCGGGCAAGGAGCAGCAGCAGCCACGGCGCAGGGCCGGGCCAGCTGCAGGCCGAGCAGGGCAGGCTGCTGTGAGCGCAGCCCCGGCGGGACTGTCCCGCAGCCCCCGGCAGCCCGGGGGGCACAGGCGGCACAGCTGCCGGGCCCTGCCGGCACAGCTGCCTTGCCCAAGGACAGCCCCTGGGCCAGCCGGGGCAGCTGCGCTGAGCAGCCCCAGCACGGGCAGGGCCGCTCCTGCCCAGCCGGGCAGTGCCCACGGCCAAAGCCCGCGCCAGCCTCGGCCAAAGCCCGCAGCTCGCAGCCCGTCTCACCGGCGCTGGGGGGCTGCCCGGCGGGGCCGGCCGGCAGCGGCCGCTCCCTGTGCAGCAGGTGGAAGCTGCAGGGCGGGCGCCTGAAGCCGCCCCGCCCGGCCGCCAGCCGCTGCTGCTTGGCGCTGCTGCGGCGCTTGACGCGGAGCAGGAGGTCGGGGCGGTCGCGGCGAAAGCTGGGGTGCCTGTAGTGCAGCCAGGCGCCGGCATCGCCCGGCACAGCCGCGCCGAGCCAGCCCGGCACCTTGCGGAAGCCGTAGCGGTAGAGCTGGCGCACGAAGCTGGCGAAGCGCGTGGCTCGGAAGGTGTGCGGGGCCGGGCCCTGGGCGCCGGCCGGGCTGAGCAGCTCCCGCTCGAAGAGCGAGCGCTCGATGAGCAGCCCCCGGGCCAGGCTGTCCCAGCGCACGGAGCGGACGCGGGGGCTGCTGAGCAGGCGCCACAGCTTGGCGGGGAAGCTGCGGGCGCTGAGGCCGGCGGGCAGCGGGGGCTCCTCCATGCCGGGGCCGCTCGCCGACTGTCGCCACAGCGCCCTCAGCGCAACGGCCGCGGCTGCACCAGCGCCGCGCGGCCTGAGGGGGGCGCCGCGCTCGGCCCCGCGCGCGCCCAGCGCGGCCCCGGCGCGGGCAGGACTCGGCGGGGACGAGCGACACAAAGGCGCGGCTGCGGCACAGCGCGGGCACAGCGGCGGCTCCCGGGGCGCTGCCGGGCACGGCGGGCGGGGCGAGGGGCAAAGCCTTTCTTGCTCCAGGGGAGCTCTTCCTTCTTGCTTTGCTTTGCAGCACAACCCTCCGAGGCGAGCGCAGCAAGTTGCAGAAAGGGCTCCAATCGCATCATCCCATGGGAGCTGTTCCTATGTGCCGAGTAAAAGCCACATGGCTCACTCTCCTGCATGGCTGAAGGGAGGAAAAAGGTGTCAGACTGAGTGGCTTCAGTATTTTGGTTGGGGTTGCTCACAGAGTTGCCCACTTCAAAGCAGGCAGGTCAAACGGGACAAGGGCAAATGATGAAAAGGAGAGACCTGAAGACTTTCTTTTGCTCTCTTGTCCAGCCAGCTAGCCTCTTCTTTCTCACGGTCTCTGCCTGTCTCTGTCACATTTTGCACATTTCTCATTCTTTGCAGTCAGCAGCAGCCATAGGAAGGATCAACAATTTTGTTAGAATTGTCACCAACGCTAAAATGCTGCCCCATGGGTGGATGTTGCTTTAGCCAAGGAATTAATGGCCTGTAGGTGCAGTGAACTCACACCAGTGTGTTCACCAAGAGGTTTTGCATTTTTCTTTCCTCAGTAATAACTTTATCTCTCTTTTTTTCCCCCCATCTGGGGAGAGTTACAATGCAAAATCCTTCCTGCAGCCAAATCCTTTCAATGGAGACTAACAAAGGAACTGTTCCAATGAGCTGTGCTTGGGGTCACTTGTTATTTTTATTTTAAATTCTCTCCTGAAGTAGAAACACTTTTGCATTCATAGCTGGGAAAAATAGACTTCTTTTCTCCCGCTCTTTTAATTGATACCTTTTTTATGCCTTTGCGTCATTTAAGCCTGAGGGCACATATGACATTGCAGTTAAGTGGCATAAGCTCATTCCTCACACACAGAGGAGCTCAGAGACACAATGTGGAGAGACAGGGACAAATAACACCCAGCGCCAGCCACAGGGACTGAATGTTGCTGTGCTGTCACCTTACGTGCTGAATCAGGTCTGCTTTCTGGAGCGGCTCTGAGCTGAAAAAGCTCAGGATCCCTGCTTGGTTCTGGGCTCCAGGGTGACGTTCAGAGGGACACTTGGAGCGCTTCCTAAAGAACTCCCAGTGCCGTGGGCTGTGCATTTCTGCTCCCCAGGTGGCTCCTGCTTGGAGTTCTCTGCTCAGGGGAGTCCCGTTTTCTCAGCAGGCCTTTGCAGAGAGTTCTCCCTGAGCATGCGGCTCTGCTGCCATTGCCAATCTGCGGTTTCAGTGCCCAGCCTGACTGAGACTGGGGCATCTGCTGGGCATGGCTGGAGAATTTCATGGCCAAAATCCTCCACCACTATCACATGTCCATCTGCTCATTGCTTTGGACAGCACAAATCTACACCTATTTAATTTGACACATTTACTTTATTACTGATCGTTACACTGCTTGTTACTAATGTAGAAATACACACAAATACACTGAAGTTTAAAAATTACATTTATTGCTACAAATTGCTACACCCGCATTTCCAATATATAAACCTACAAATATCAATTGAAGTTAAAAAAACTAATTTATTTTTACACTCATATTATGTAAATATATACAAATACAAACTTCAGTTAAAAAAATTAATTTATTGCAACCGTCTACACCCACTCTCTACACCCAAAGATCAATTAAAGTCTAACAATTTCATTTATCACATATTAGTACAACTGAGCAGCCTGTATACAGATACAGAAATATCAACATCTGTCCCTAAATAACCTTAGGCCTAGAAGTAAGGAAATAGAATTTCTAAACTATACAAATCCATGTGTATTTCAATAACTTAGGAAATATATAACCATGTCAATGTGCAGTGTCAATATATATGAAATGTTATATATTACATATAACAAGAAATATACAAACTTATACATAAGCATCCTATCTATCAATATACAACTCTCAATGGACCCAAATAAATACCCAACACCAACAATATAACTATAAGACTGTACAACTGTACACACATGTAAATATAACAAAGCATGAATGTAAATACTCCTATACTTGTAACTATCTAAGCACAATTCTACACATCTATAAAGAGAACTAAATCAGGAGGGATTCCAGCCGCCGATGGTCACAGGCTGTCCCTCAGTCTCCTCCTCCTGTGCAGCGCAGCCCTCCTGGACAGGGACAGCAGGTGGGACATCTGGGAAGCCAAGAGAACACTGAGTCAATATGGGGACGTTTCCCTTGGCAGCACCTGCACTTGTGTCAGGGAAGAGAAAATCTCTGAGGCTCCCCAGGAGGGTCAGAAAGCAAAAGCAGGCGGAGCGGGCCAGGCTGCTGTGAGCGCAGCCCCGGCGGGACTGTCCCGCAGCCCCCGGCAGCCCGGGGGGCACAGGCGGCACAGCTGCCAGGCCCTGCCGGCACAGCTGCCTTGCCCAAGGACAGCCCCTGGGCCAGCCGGGGCAGCTGCGCTGAGCAGCCCCAGCACGGGCAGGGCCGCTCCTGCCCAGCCGGGCAGTGCCCACGGCCAAAGCCCGCGCCCCCCTCACCCCCAGCCTGCCTCGCCGGCCCTGGGGCCTCACCCAGGCTCTCGGGCGGCAGCAGCAGCAGCTCCCCGGTCACTGCTCTTGCTGGTGGCCTTCAGCTTCTCCCTGATGGCTCTCCTCACTCTCTGGATGTTCTCAGGGACGGTCAGGGCAGCTGTGGCAAAAGTGGAGGCTCTGGAATTGGTTCCAAGGCCTGGCAGAGCTGCAGTCCTGGACCCCTCTGTGCTCCCTGCTGGCTCCCTCCATCCCCTCAGCCCCGCCATCCCCTCAGCAAACCCGCAGCCCCCCAGTTCCTTCGGACCCCCACAGTCCTCTCACCCCACTCATTCCCTTCAGACCCACCCAGTCCCCTTACACCCCCACCCCCTTCAGACTCTGCCACTTCCCTGTCCCCTCAGACCCCACCATTCCCTCAGCTCCTCCACACCCCTCAGCCCCACCAGGACGTCCATGTCTCTGTCCCTTCAGTGTCACCTCTGCTCAGCCCCCTCAGCCCCCTGTGTCTCACCGGCCTTCAGCAGCTCCTCAGGGGACAGTGCCTGGGGTCACCGGCAGCTCCCAGCGCTCCAGGGACACCCGGGGCTGGAACTGCTGCTCCGCCCGGCCCGGCCGCCAGCTCGGACCCAGCACAGGAAGAGGGGACAGAGGGGCACAGCGGGAAAAGCAAGAGGTGAGAGAGGGAGCAAAGCAGGGAAAGAGGTTAAAAAACAGCCTATACCTATACAAATACCTATCTAAATACCCATATATACCTATAACTACATAAATAAAACTGTGCACATTTATCAATAAAACTATATGCATTTATAAATTATATTATACAGATGTATAAACCTAACTACACATTCATAAATATATCTACATATATGTAAATATATAGATCTCTCTATATATAAATCTAACAGTACAGATCTATAAATACAACTTCAGAGACATAAATACAACTATATAAATGAAAAAATATTAACTACAGAATCTGCACACGTATCTATAGACAGAGGGATTGCACCTGCCTGATGTTCAAAGGCTCTCCCTCTGTCTCTTGCTCCCAGGCAGGGCACCCCTCCCAGAATGGTAGATCAGATGGATAACTGGGAAGCAAAGGGAAACACTGAGTCAATATTGGCACTTGTACATGTTTCCCTTTGGCAGCAATTGTCCTTCTATCAGGGATTGTAAAAGATGGACTGAAAGGCAGATTCTCACTTGAGAATGGGAGGCCTGCTCTTTAAAGAACACGGATCCTTCCAAGTTTTCCAGTCTCTGTAAAATATTGAAATATCCCAATAAAATCTCAGCACTCAGAGTGCAAAGGTCACCTCTAAAAAAGCAGCCTCTCGAATGGAAACCTCAGCTTGGTACATGTCACTATAAATCTATAGAAACAGACCTAGAGGGAGAGAGGTTCCAGCTGCCCCATCTTCACAGGCTCTCCCTCGGCCGCTCCGTCCCTCGCAGAGCTGTCCTCCTGCAGGGGTGCAGCACATGGGCATGGAGGAAGCCAAGGGCTGCAGAGCCCTGCAGAGCTGCCATGGAGCTCTTGCCAAGCCCTGACCAGCAGCAGCCCTTGCCAGCGCCTTGGGCTGATGTAGAGCAGTGTGGAGGGAAAGGCAGGCAGCAGAGGCAGGCGCTTCCATACCTGAGCTTCTTGAGCTGCCACAGTGTCCTGCATTGTCTGAGTCTTCTGTTGTCTCTTTTTCTTCTCTTTTCCTCTGCCTGGGGGTAGCCTGCAAGCCTTTCCATGCATGGTTGCATTAGCTAGGCATAGCCAGGAGTCATGAGGTAAGTCTCTTCTTCTTGGAGCATCTGGGAGCTGCTTTTACCTGCTTGACTCGGAAGGACTTGTCAGGGCTTCAGCCTTTGCCAGGGACACTGTGGAGGACTTGCAGGTGTTTGGAGGCAAATCTGGAGGTACCTAAAGCAGAAATTGTGGAGGTGAGAGGTGGCAAGAGACAGCCTGGAGGAGGTAAGGCATGGACTGCAAAATCACTCTCTCAGATGCACTGAGCAGACGCTGCTTTGCATCAGCCCCCACTCGCACGGTACAGCTGCCCCCAGGGAGACTGGAGGCAGCTGGCATGAGCTGGCATCTGAGCACAAGCCCCCTCAAGTGCACAGCTCCCCACCTCCCACTTTCATTTGCAAGGCTCTTGTCCACATGCCTAAAGCATTGCAGAAGCAACCTGAGCAGTTTGCGCTTGCATGTGTCAGTGCAGGGACTGCAAGGCAGGCAGGAAGCAAGGAATGAGAAAGGCTCAAGAGATGGGCTGTCAGCAGGAGGCACAACAGCTCCCTTGGCCTCATCAGAAAGTGCTCGCCTGTCTGGGATTCTTTGTGCCTGGGTATGTGCAGGTGACATACCTCGGCCTTTTGGGCCTGCAGCAGCGTGGGCTCTGTGCCTTCTTCTTGGCAGTGATTGAGATGAATGGGAAGAGCTTTGTGCCTGGGGCTTCTCATTGTCTTGGCTTGCAGAGCCACTTTGGTCTCTGTGGTACAGCTCTAGAAAGCAAAAGCACCAAAATGCAGCCAAGTGATGTCTTGGAAGACAAGAATACACAAAGCAAAAGCCACAAGTGATCCCAGCGCCATTTGTCTGCTGGAAATGGAGATTGCTGGGACCCCCAGTGCCAGGCTGGGACAAGCCTCCCTTCCTGCTCCTACCTGTGCATATCTCTGTGGGTGCAGGTGACTCTTCCTGGCCAGCAGTCTCCTTCCACAAGATCTCCTCCAAATTCAGAATCATGTAATCCACCAGCACCTTGACCTGCACACAGGAAAGCCTTGCTCTCAGCCCTGGGGCCTGACAGCGTGCCAAGCAGCACCTGCCATCACTGCTGAGCCTTGCCTCTGCACACAAGGCGCTGCCTCTTGCAGGGGCAGCTCTTGCAGGCAGCTCCTGCTCCAGCCTTGGCTGCAGAGAGGCGCTGCCAGGCACAGGCACCTCTGGGCAGCCAAGCTGCCGTGGGCCGGCCAGGCTGCAGCCGGCTGCTGAGGACAGCATTACCTTGTCATTCTCGGCCACCATGGCCTCCAAGTGCAGCTGCTCCTCCTGCGCTGGGCTCAGCAGGCTTGGCCCCAGGCAGATGGCCAGGTTGCTGCAGCTCATTCGGCTGCTGGATGTGTGCTGGCCAATGTCTTGCAGCAGTGCCAGCAGCTGCTTGAGGAGGAGCAGGTTGGCTGCAGGCAACTTCTTGACTGCCCTGAGGGAACAGGAAGACAATGTTCATCAGCAGGGCCATGCTGCTCACATGCGCAGCAGAGTGGGGGAAAAATGGGAAAAAATAGCACCTCCTCTGCAAATAGCAAGAGACCTACCTTGATATCCATGGATCTCCAACTTTGGAATGAAAGGCCTCCAGAATGAAATCTTTTTCTCACAAATATAACGATAGACATCTGGAAACAGAACTGGAGGAAGAGACAGTCCAGCAGCCCCATCTTCACAGCCTCTCCTGGAGCCCCTGAGCCCCATGCACAGCACTCCTCCTGCAGAGGTACAAGCACATGGCCATGGAGGAAGCCAAGGGCTGCAGAGCCCCTGCAGAGCTGCCATGGAGCTCTTGCCAAGCCCTGACCAGCAGCAGCCCTTGCCGGCCCTTGCCAGTGCCTTGGGCTGACTTGGGGCAGTGCAGAGGGAAAGGCAGGCAGCAGAGCCTGGCACATCCATACCTGAGCTTCTTGAGCTGCCGCAGCCTCCTCCATTCTCTGTATCTGCTGCTGCCTCTCCTCTGCCTCTTCCTCGCTGGCTCGTAGTCCCCATCTCCTGCCCAGGCCTCAACTTGCTTACGTTTTCGTCTCTTTTCCTCTGCCTTGGGGTAGCCTGCAAGCCTTTCCATGCACAGTTGGATTAGCTAGGCATAGCCAGGAGTCACGAGCTAAGTCTCTTCTTCTTGGAGCATCTGTGAGCTGTTTTTACCTGCTTGACTCAGAAGGGCTCATCAGGGCCTCAACCTTTGCCTGCGACTCTGTGGAGCACTCACAGGTGCTTGGAGGCAAATCTGGACGCGCCTAGAGCAGAAATTGTGGAGGTGAGCAGTGGCAAGAGACAGCCTGGAAGAGTAAGGTATCAGCTCCAAATAACTCCCTTAGCTGCACAGAGCAGACGCTGCTTTGCATCAGCCCCCACTCGCACGGTACAGCTGCCCCCAAAGAGACTGGAGGCAGCTGGCATGAGCTGGCATCTGAGCACAAGGGCTCTCAAGTTGGGCATGACCCCCCTGCTGCTTTCATTTACAAGTATCTTGTCCACTGAGGACGCACATGCCTAAAGCACTGCAGAAGCAAACTGTCAGTGCAGAGGCACACAGGCAGGCAGGCAGGCAGGAAAGAAGGAAGGCAAAATCTCAAGAGGTAGGTGCCAAAATTTGTGCTTTTCCAGGATGTGTTGTGCCCGTGTTTCTGTCGCTGACAGACCTCTGCCTTTTGGGCCTGCAGCAGTGTGGCCTCTGCGCTCTCTTCTTGTTTGCTGTCTGGCAGCGAGGGCGATTCATGGGGACAGCTTTGTGCCTGGGGCTCCTCGTCTGCCTGCCTTGCAGGGCCACTTTGCTCCTCCTGGTGCAGCTCTAGAAAGCAAAAGCACCAAAATGCAGCCAAGCAATGTCTTGGAAGACAAGAGCACACAGAGCAAAAGCCACAAGCGAGCCCTGTGCCTCTTGTTTGCTGGACGTGGAGATTTCTGGGACCCCCAGTGCCAGGCTGGGACAAGCCTCCCTTCCTGCTCCTACCTGTGCATATCTCTGTGGGTGCAGGTGACAATTCCTGGCCAGCAGTCTCCTCCCCAAAGATCTCCTCCATATTCAGGATCATAAACTCCACCAGCACCTTCACCTGCACACAGGAAAGCCTTGCTCTCAGCCCTGGGGCCTGACAGCGTGCCAAGCAGCACCTGCCATCACTGCTGAGCCTTGCCTCTGCACACAAGGCGCTGCCTCTTGCAGGGGCAGCTCTTGCAGGCAGCTCCTGCTCCAGCCTTGGCTGCAGAGAGGCGCTGCCAGGCACAGGCACCTCTGGGCAGCCAAGCTGCCGTGGGCCGGCCAGGCTGCAGCCGGCTGCTGAGGACAGCATTACCTTGTCATTCTCGGCCACCATGGCCTCCAAGTTCAGCTGCTCCTCCTGCGCTGGGCTCAGCAGGCTTGGCCCCAGGCAGATGGCCAGGTTGCTGCAGCTCATTCGGCTGCTGGATGTGTGCTGGCCGATGTCTTGCAGCAGTGCCAGCAGCTGCTTGAGGAGGAGCAGGTTGGCTGCAGGCAACTTCTTGGCCACCCTGAGGGAACAGGAAGGCAATGTTCATCAGCAGGGACGTGTTGCCCACAGCTGTCCCCAGAGCTTGCCCCAGGCAGGGGTGCAGCCAGCGGCTGTGTTGCACAGCTCTGCCGGCGCTCTCAGCCAGCGGTCAGGGTCCCACGCTCCTGCAGGAAGGAAGCGCGGCGTTGCTTCGCAGCTGCTGATTTGCCCCGAGCCCACACAAGGGAAGGATCATTGTGCATTACCCCAAAATGGGAGTGCAAGGTGCCCAAAAGCACAGCCTTTGAAGGAGACCACCCCCTTCCAAGCAAATGCCAGCTTTGGAGCAATGCCTGCTGCAGAGCTGTAGCTGCTGCTCACTAAAGCTTACACTTTGAGCTGAGAGATCTTCTCCTCCCTGCTGGCCATCTGCATCGCTGCCATCCAGTCCTCGTAGAGGTCTGTGACGAGGAGCTTGGAGGGGATGCTTCTCAGGAAGTCCTGCAATGCCAAGGGCTGTTGGTGAGCCTCAGAGCCCATGGCAGCCCAGGCAGGAGCCTTTGCGGCTGCAGGGCACGAGGGCTCACCTTTAGGACGACGGCCAGCAGCAGAACCGGCTGGCTTGCCATGTCGACGGGCAGGCCATGGTCCAGGGCCTGCCGCAGCTCCTGAACTGCCGTGGCTCTCTCCGCTTTGCGGAAGATGCCTTCTGTTGTGGGCCCTTGCTGGCGCAGGACAGCCAGCAGCTCCTGCAGGAGAGGCAGGAGGGCAGGGACATGTGTGAGGAGCTGGGCCGGTCCAAGAGCAGTGGCCAGGGCCAGAGCTCCTCCCCAGCCTGGGCTCCCTGCCTCCTGCCATCAAGGGGCTGGCAGCAGAAGGCTGAGCCACGGCTGAAGAGCCCTGTGGCCCATGGCTGGGGCCGTGCATGGGGACATTGGCTGTGCAGCAGCCGGACACAGGGATGGGCAGCCCCTGTGCAGGCTGCCTTACCTGGATGGGCCGGGGCAGCACAGTGCCGTCCTCTGCACAGATGGCTGCCAGGGGCTGCCCAAAGAACGCCCTGCTGCAGCCGGAGCCCTCCTGCCCTGGAGCCCGGGCAGCCCCAGCTGGGCCCCGCCGCAGAGCAAAGGGCCATGGCAGCCACCTCCTCCTTGTCCTGCTGCTGTCACCACTAACGCTGGTCCCTCCTGCTGCAAAGGAAAACGGAACCAAAGCTTGTCACTGGAGACCACCAGGCCAGTGCTGTCGCAGCCTGCCCTGCCCTGCCCTGCCCTGCCTGCCTAGAGCACTGTGCAGAGCCATGTGGCACCCCAGGCACACCCAGCTGGCAGCTGCAAGTGTGGCTGCGGCTCGGAGGCTCCTGAGAGCTGGCGTGGTGCTGGGATAAGCTGCCCCAGCCCTGGCCCTGCTTTTCTCCAAGCGGCGGGCAGCAGCGGATGTCCCTCTGCGGGTGCCACACCTGCGCAGCCACACTCAGGGGACAAGCGAGTGCAGCTCACTGCCAGAGCAGAGGCTGGCCTTTCCTCCCCAAACTCACCTGGGCAGCGGCCAAGTTGTCCTCCGTTGTCGGACGGGGCCGTGGCAGGCGCTTGCTGGGGATCAGCCTGCAAGAATCGAGGTGTGCTTGCAGAGCAGCCCTGCAGCACAGAGGGCCCCCGGCCAGCCGCCCCCAGCCCCAGCAGCCTGAGCGCGGCACACGGCTGGCAGCCTCTGCCCCGCGGCCTCTCTGCCCCGCACAGCAGCAGTGCTGCCGCTGGCAGCAGCAAGGACGTGCCGGCGCTGCCGCTGGCTCCCCATGCCTCTGCTCGCCCCGTGGCACCAGGGAGCCTTGCTTCCCTTCCCCGCACACGAGGCCACTGTGCTAGCCACGCCTCCCCGGCACCCAGCACAGCCAGAGGCCACAGTGGGCAGAAAGGCAGCTCTTCTCACCTTTTCCAGCTCTGCAAGCAGCCGCTCCAGCTTCCTGCCGCTCAATGTCCTGCCCTGCGCAAGAGAGAAGCCGTGCAAGAAGGTGAGCAGCCGCGCCTCTGGGGCTGGGCGCACGGAGAAGTGCTCGGGCACAGAGCCCGCAGCAGAGAGACACTCACTGCACGGCGGCCCTTCAGCTCCGCGGCCACAGCTTGGATGCTCGGCAGGCGGCTCACTCGGGCTCCGGGGCTCCTGTGGAGTGGCAAAAGGGACAGGCAGAGAGCCGGGTGAGCCCACAGCCGCCTGTGGTGCCTTGTCAGGCAGCTGTGCCCGACAGCTGCCCGCAGCCGCAGGGACAGCTCTCCCCAGCTGAGGAGCTGTGCGGCTGCTGCGGGAGCATCCCCTGCAGCAGCAGCAGCAGCAGCAGCAGCAGCAGCAGCTTACCCCTGCAGTGCGCCCACTCACTGCTCCTTCAGCGTCTGGGAGCTGCAGGAAGAGAGGAGAACCAGCGTCAGGCCCTGCTGTTCCCCAGCACCCTGGGGGTCTACACGCGCGCCCGCATGCCCCTCCCAATGCCCAGGGACACCAGGGCAGGACCAAGCCCTGTGGTGGGCACGGGACAGAGGTGCTGCCCAAGCCCTGGCTCCCTGGCTGCCCTGCCAGAGCAGTGACTTTTGCCCTTGCCTTTTGGCAAGCCAAAGCTGACTGGGGGGGACACAGACCACTCCCTGCTCCCGCTCTGCACGGAGGCCAGAGGCCATGGCAAGGCTGCCAAAGGCCTCCTGCTTCCCACGGCTGGCAAGCTCTCCTGCCCTGCCACGGCACGTGGCTCCATGACTCACCCAAAGGTGGCAATGCAGGAGCCGCTGGGCCAGACGAGGATGATGGAGGTGGCATCCTCATGGCTGCCCTCCTGCTGCTGCTCTTCTCTGGGTGGCACTGCCTCCTCGCCGCCGCTCTGCACCCACAGCTGGTCCAGGGCCAGGCAGAGCCGTGGGCGCAGGGTGGTGCCCTGGCTGCAGAGAGCAGAGGAAAGCAGTGAGGGGCACGTGGCCTCCCTGGCGTGCCCCGGGGCAGAGCCCTGGTGTGTCCCCCCCTTGTCCCCACCGCCCGCCAACGTCGGCACACACGCCAATGCATGGAGCCCCCAGGGGCTGGGAGGCTGGGGCCTAGGCCAGGCTGGCTGTGGCCTGGCCCAGGGACAGGGATGGGGCAAAGGCGGCTGGGCCCTGAGGCTCTTACTGCAGCTTGGCGACCACCAGCTCATCCTGGAGGAGGAGAAGGCGCCTCTCACTCCTCTTTGGGCCGCAGCTCAGAGCCACATCTGAGCTCAGCACGGCCTCGTCGCTGCTGAGAACCTTCCTGCAGAGCAGAGAGTGGCAGCCATGAGAAGGGCAGCCCCTTCTGCTGTGGCTTGCGGCCGTGGCCGTGTGTCTCTGGGCTCTGGGGGAGCCTACCTGGAGCCGAAGCAGCTCTTGGCCTGGCCCATCCTGCCTGGCACAGGAGGACCCTGGTCTCGCCTCAAAGACGAGGGCCTCTCGCTCACGGCGAGGATTCCAAGCGGGACGGAAAAGTTGGGCTGGTGCCGCTTGGTCAGAAATTTGCTTTCTCACTCTTTGTATTCGCACAACAGACAGCTCTGGGCTGCTGCTGCCGCCTCTCGTGGACGCTGAGTCCAACTGACCAACGGTCCGAGCCCAACGGAGCCTGGCCTGGGCAGTTGGGGTGGGGCAGTGGGGGCAGGGCTTCCTGCCGGGCCCGGCCAAAGGCGACTCTGCCCGCGGCAGCCCCGAGCTGGACACACACGAGGCCAAGGCTCAGCTCCCTCCAGCTGCTGCCGAGGCTGTGCCTCCTGCAGGCCTGTGCACCGTCAGCTGCCTTGGCCCCAGGGGCTCTTTGGCCCCTCCAAATCACTCAGCCTGGCCTCCAGCAGGACCTGCTTTCACAGCTGCCTCTTCCCCAGCTTCTACTGCTGCAAGGGCTTCTTCCTCCTCCTCCTCCTCGTTCTCCTCCCCCTCCTCCCCCCCCTTCCCCCTCTCCCCCTCCTCCTCCTCCTCCTCCTCCCCAGCTGCAGGACTTGCCTCTTCTGCAGGACTTGCCTCTTCTGCTGCACATTCAGCTGCAGCAGCTTCCTGCCAGCTCTTCTCCAGCCCCTCAAGGTTCCTCTGCCTGCCAGCAGCACCACTCTCCCGCCCACCAGCCTCTCCCAGAGGCCACATGTGTGCCCTCTGCCTGCTCTCTGAGGGGACACTCTGATGCCAAAAGATTTTTGCTTTTTATTTATTTTTCCTCAGTCCATAGCTCTGTAGACTATGATTGTGTAATTCTATCATTTCTTAGCTACCTGCAGTACTTCTCCTACCCTGTCAAGCAAATACATTCCGGGAATTCTAGTCCAGTCTTGCTCCTTCAGTCAATCAAGGCTATTTCACTTCCCCATGTATTTAGATACAAAAAATGGGTGGCTACAAGCAAGGCAGAGGCTTCAGTGGGGCTCCAAACCAAGCGGAGGAATTACGTTATTAACTGTGCTTCTAATTCAGAATTCTTGCCAATCGTGCTCATTGCAGAAACTGATGAAAGTGCCGAAGCCCTGTCTCACATGTGCATTTCACCATGAGTGCACCTGGAGGAATGTCAAGAAACGGTAACTGCTTTTTAGCATCTGAATCTTGTTTGGCTCTTGATTTTCAGGGCTCCAAGGCAACAGCTCAGCCCATCAGCTGCATCACTCAAGGGCAGCAGCGCCTGCAGACAACAGCACAGGGCGGCCAGGCCTGCACCTTGCTAGCAGGCAAGCTCTGCCCAAGGCCTCAGCAACTCAGGGGGAAAGCCACGTCCCTTTGGCCATGAGGCACCCAGTGCTGCTCCTCTGCATCCCCCTCAGTCCCAGTCCAGGCTGTCCAAAGGCTCCCAGTTTGCCTGAGGATGGCCCATCCCTTCCGTGTGCTGCCGGGACGGTGCCTCAGACACAGGGGCACAGGGGCTGTGCTGTGCCCTCGCTTGCTGCGGGGAGAGCCCCCAGGCCACCTTCTTAGGCGGCACCTTGGCTGCGCTCACGGTGCTCACAGCGGCAGCAGGAGGCTGCCTCTGGCTCTGGAGGCCAAGGCTAAAGCTCGGGGGTGGCTCTTGATGAGCAGGTGATCCCCATGCTCAAACCCAAAAAACAGGACACGAGAAAGGCCTAGAAGCACAGAGAGCTTTGGGTTGGCGTGTCCTGAAAGAAGTGAGATGCCCTCGTGCACTGGGGCTTGCTTTCCTTGGCCCACTTTCCCCATGGCAGGTGGAGCTTTCCTCAGCAGCCCTTGCAGAGCCTTCTCCCTGAACGTGGGGCTCTGCCGCCTCCCCAAAGCCTTGGGGGCTTTGCTGCCGCGCCTTTGCGCACCTGGGGATGAGCGGGACACGCCTGCCCCTTGTCCCCCAGTCCCCATCATCACTCCTTGCCAAAAGCCTCCCGGATCCTAAGGCGCACATCTGCTAAATGCTCCGAAGAACACAAATCCACAGCCGCTTCAGTTTCAAAATGCCACGGTTTGCACATTGCTACAGTGGCGCTGCCTAGAGAGAAGTGCACCAAAGCCAACTTCCCTTGAAAAAGGCAATTTATTACAGCTCACCAGGACTGCACTGCTTCTATACAATGAACAAGTTCTGTTCCTAGCTTCCTACAGATTGTTCCATCTCTGCTGACTACATGGGAAGATACAAACACCAGTTCACACCACCTCATGTCTAACAGGTTACAGAGTTGTGCCTATACAGATCCATGCTGGGATAGAAAGAGACAAACACCCATGGCAGTCTCTAAATCCCCACAGAGCTAGAACAAAACCGTACAATGCAATGCATGCTTCCATAGACACTCGTACATAGATAAAACTGTACTACGTGACACATGTTTATGTAGAAATTTATGCAGAGATCAACACAACTATCGGTGGTGTGTAAATATATTGTCATCTCTATAAAAATGGCTGTACACAGCAAAGAACCAAACCAGGACTATACAAACACCAAAGCACCCATCGATGCCTCCATAGCCCTGTAACAAAAGACACAGAACTGTGTAGCTGTACAACTTGTTATGCACCGAAACGGAACTGGAGACAGACAGAGACACAGCGATACGCAGGCACGCCGATAAGCCGGGACATGGAGGGGTAGAGCAAGATACACAGGGAACCCGGCCAGCCCAGTCCAGGAATGGGCCAAAGAAGAACATATTGCCCCTCTTGGAATGGCTTGGGGATGCTCTGATGGGAAACTGGATTTGCATTTGTCATTAGAACAACATGCTGGGCTTAGGTGTGGAATTGGAATCTCCTCCCTTGGCCCCAGACGCATCTTTACTTTCGCTAAAGTGTCTAGAGAACGTCACTGTGGCAGTGGTCCCTCTGCAAAGGCAACACAAAAGGCAGAATGAGCAATTGAGGGAATTGACTTTCCAGATTACTATACCACTGGACAAAAAATAATCCCTACTCCTGGAAAATGTCTTTACTGCCTCTGTCACCTTAAAAAGACACCAATTTATATTAGAAGATATTACCTGGCAATTAAAGGTATTAAGCAATAAAGGTCTCACAACATGCATTGGGAGAATTAAACACCCAAGTCCAGCAAACTACTAAAAGGACTTTGCAAAACAGATTAGCCATGGATATGATATGGTTAAAGGAACAAGGAGTTTGTGGAATGTTGAATTTGACAGAAGCTGAGTGTTGCAGAACAATTCATAATGCCTCTACCTCCTCTGAGGAGGCACGAGCTAAGATGAGAGAAAAAAGGAAGCATAGCAGAAATTTGTTTCATGCAATGCAACCACGAGAAGTGTTTGGTCGTACATGGGTCACTACCATCCTAGAGTCTCTTGGGCTCACAGGGTGGGGAAGATGGTTAGCTCCAACGGGAATAACAACTGTCACTGGAATTGTGTTCCTAATTGCTGGCATTGGCCTGGTTGAATGCATGATACAATGCTTGCTCCTTTCCTTCTCTCCCTCTGTACACTACATTCAAATCACCACTGACGGCAGACAAAAAAGGCTGACACTCCAAGTGGAGGCAAGCTTCAGCTCAACTGTTTATTATCCTGCAGTCTTTTATACCCTCTTTGCCACACCCATAACAGGTGTACCTTGTTACCTTCAGTTGGTTAGCAAACTCTCCACACATGTCCTTTCTGCTTGGTTCCCTTATAAGGTTGTTTATTTCTCTTGTTTATTACTCTTCTTCTCTTGATAAGCTGTAATTTACCAAGATCGAGGCTGCCCGCAGCCTTTTCCTATCTTACCACACACCATCACCGAAGAAAGTTACATCGATGTCTCATGAAATAATGCCAAATCACGGGCTGGGATGTAAGAGCCTGATAATAAGAGAAAGGCTTCAAAAAGTGCTTCGTCATTATGTCTGCTTTGCTCCCCCCACCCTGTCTCAGCAGCAATTAAGGTAGCACAGAGTGCTGGTGACCTATCCTATGCTGTTTCAAGTAACCTTAGCTTTTTCTAACTTTTCTCTACTTTTTTTTTTTTCTCTTTACCTCTCTTACTATTAACTAGAAAGATATACATTTTTTGGCATCAAATTTAATCTCAATTGGTTTTTATCTCATTTTTCGAAAATCTTTTCAACTTTCAAAGATCTGTTTTATGCACAGAGACTTAATTTTGTTTGCTCATCTCTGTTTAAACCAGTTTGTAACAACCACCTAATTGACGATGGAGTACGCACAAAGTCCTTTCCCTCAATTTCTGGAAAAATATCTGTGAAGATGTGTCCAAACTTTAGGGAAAAGCCCTACATGTTTCAAGGGTCTGTGTAGGAGACTTCTGCCTCTGTGAAAGTTTGTGTAGATCTTAGAGTTTATAAGGTGAAGTGTCTGTCAGTCAGAAATTCCAGCTTATTTCCCAACATCTTGCTCTCAAGGCAAGTCGTTCCTTGTCAGCAGGGATGTTTATTGTATCCCATCTCTCCGGTGGCAGAAATAACTCCTTTACCAGATGCCTATCCGACCTGGGTTAACTCACCCATTCAGGGGAGGGGGAGAATGCCTGGAATTATCGCACCCGCTGATTGAACAGATGAGCTCTGCTGTGGTGGGGAAACGTCCTGCCACAGTCTGCTGATCCCAGAGCCATCCAGGTTGTGCTCTATGTTCCAAAGACTGTTCAGAGCGGGCACAAAAAGTGCTGCGTGCACAGCGGAGAGTCCTGGAAGGTGCTCCCAAGAACATCCTGCTGCGGCAACAGGGCTCTGCTCTCTGGCTGGGAACAGCCTGGCTTTGCTGCCGTGACCGCAGGCAGGAGCTGAGGCAGTGCAGAGGCAGCAGGCAGCTTGTGTTTGCAGAGGGCCTGGGGCTGCCCGTCTGAGCCTACACCTGGAAACACACTTGGGGCAGGGTGAGCTAGAGCTGGAGTGCCTGTTCTGAAAGGACCAGAAGTCATTCAGCCTTGCCAGGGGTTCTTAAGAGCGTGTTGGTGCTCCCCAGGAAAAGTCGCCATTTGGGGCAATGCCTTTGGAGGAAAGGGGCTTGCTTCTCAAGGCAAGAGCTTCCCAAGGAGCTGCCAGTGAGGCAGGTGCCACTGTCTCCCTGTGGCTCCCTGTGGTCCTTTCAGTCCTTGAGGCCTGTTGCACTTGGCAGAGGGGCAGGGGAAGGGAGAAGCTGCGAAGAGCAGCTTTGGCATCCTCCCGCACCTGCGGAGACCAAGGCAAGCAGCTGCAGCAGGGTGTGTTACCCCCCTTTTGAGAGAGCTCTGAGCAGGAGCATCTCTGTCCAGCTGAGAGCCCCAAAGCTCACTTGGAGAGCTGTGAATTAAAAGCCCTTCATGCACACCCTTGTCCCATCTTACCTGCCTGGTGTGTTTAAAGTCTTGGCAAGATGCATTTGCCTCTTGCTTGGCAGAAGCTGCTCAGGGCCAGGGCCAGCACAGAGCTGGGCTCTGTGGGCAGGCAGCGTGGAGAGTCTTGGCTGATCCTGGTGTGTCCCTGGCCTCAGAAAAGGCTTGCAAGCTTTGCCTCCCAGAGCGTCCTGCTCATGGGCCTTGCTGTGCATCCTGGGGAGCACAAGGCAGGCATTTCTGGCAGCTGGGCATTAGCAGGCCTTCAAATGGGACATGTTCTTGAGCAAGGGCAGCTGAGATCCCCTGAGAGGAGCAGAGTGCTCCTTGCTCCTCTCTGCTGACACGTGAGCGTTTGTTGCTTTCGGGGTGACCCAGGCTGTGTGAGGAGCTGCTACGCGTACTCGAGACAGCCAGTCCTGTCCCCCTGGGTCGCAGCAGTGCCTCGCAGCAGTCCTGCACGCACGTCAGGACGCTGGCCAAGAGAGGCCCTGCAAGCTGAGGCAGCTGATTTGAAGCTGGCGTGGGTACCTACAGGTCAAGCACCGCGGTGTTCCCTCAGGATACACCAGCGCTGAAGGGTCTCCCCAGAGCTGACTGGTGCCTCCCACAGCTGGTGGCACCAGGTGCTTTCCTGGGGAATGTTCTACCTGCCCCTCTCGAGAGTAAAGAGGGAGCTGCAGAAAGAGCTTGCCACGCTGCTCTCGATCCTTTACCAGCAGTGCTGCTTAACTGGAGAAGTCTGAGCTGAGCGGAACTGTGCAAATGTGACAGCCATGGCCAGGAAGGGTCACAAGGGTGACCCAGGAGCCGTAGGCCTGGCAGCCTGAGCTGGGTAGTGGGGAAGGCCTTGGAGCAGATCCTCCTGAGTGCCATCCCACAGTATGTGCAGGGAACCAGGGGCTCTGCTGGAGGCTGGGAAAGCTCTGCGCAGGGATCGGGCCAGGTGGGGGTGTTGAGGTGTCCCATGGAGGTGTTGGGGGAGGTTGATGTTTGTGGGGGTGTTGGGGAAGGAGTTGTCTGGAAGCTGAGAGGTCTAGGCTGGAATTTGATTCAGCTCCAAGGCAGCATCTGTGGTTTTGCACAGCTTTGGTTACAGAGGGCAGAAAGAGTATCTGTCACCTCTTGTGTTAGTGGTCCTGATTCTCATGCAGGGAAGAGGAGGGCAGAGCTGCACTTTCTTGGCCACTTAGAAATCTGTGTCAGAGAGAGGATTAGTCTTTTTGCAGTATATTCACTTGTTTGGAGTACTTGTGTAACACTGAGGGGACTTTCAGTCCTTGAGAGCTTTTATTGCTGAAGAGAATTTTTATATTCTTAGCCCTTCACAGGAAACCAAAGAATGGCCTTTTTTTTTGCCTCTGATTTGTTCTTGTTTTTCCTAAGTGACTCTCAATGGATGACAATAAGGTAAATGAGTTACTGGTTTGACATGGGAAGCAAACCTGCGAATCTTTTGCATTCTCAGGCCACACCAATTGATTTGGGAAGTTTGCAGCTTTTTTGAGCTACTTGAGTTGAGCAATGGGAAGGACTGCTTTCCTGAATGCAGCATCACTAAATGCCAGATTCTTCTGTGCCTCTGTGGCAAAGGTGTTTGTGTGCTGCAGAAGATCACTTCAATGAGAAAGTAACTCCAGGACGGACTGAGATCTTCTGACAGGTACCAAGTGCTGGCAGCAGTGGCTGCAGGTGCTCGTGCCGAGGGCCAGCTGCAGGAAGGAGCAGGGACAGCAATGCACGCTGCCCTTGGCTGTCCTCTGGCAGAGAAAGCCCCGGAGGCACAGGTCTCTGGGGCAGGAGTCAGGCAGCAGCGCTGCCAGGGCTCGGGGGCTGAGAGAGACCAATCTGCTTTTTATTCGTGCCTCAACATATGTTATACATGAGGTGAAACATTCTTTGAGGGGCTGTACACACGCTGGGAGCTCTGTGCCCCGGCAGGTTTCGCCCGGCAGGCAGTCAGGGCAGAGAAAGCTTCCAGCACTGCTCTGCAAGCGACCCCGCCTTGCCCGTGGGGCAGATCCGCGGCTGCCCGGCAGAAAACGCGCAGGCAGGCACGCTGCAGGAGGGCCAAGCACATCAAAGCAGTGAAGTGCGACACAGCCGCGGCCATTTCCTTTTGGCTTCCCTGCAGGGAGCGGCGGCTCGCCCGGAGGGTCAGCTCTGCCCCCTCCCCGCCTCGCTTTTTCCCTCGCTGAGCTGCTGCTCCTTCCCTGGCTGGCTGTCCCGCCCGGCCCTGTCCTGCCGCGCTTCGCCGCTTCCGCCAGGCAGCTCCGTCGCCGCGACACCCTCGTGCTCTGCCGTTTGCCCAGCGGAGCTGCCGCTGCCTGCTGCCTGCACCCTGCCTGCAGCCAGCCGCAGCCCCCGGCCCCGGCCCCGGCCCCGGCCCCGGCCCCGGCCCCGGCCCCGGCCCCGGCCCCGGCCCCGGCCCCGGCCCCGGCCCCGGCCCCGGCCCCGGCCCCGGCCCCGGCCCCGGCCCCGGCCCCGGCCCCGGCCCCGGCCCCGGCCCCGGCCCCGGCCCCGGCCCCGGCCCCGGCCCCGGCCCCGGCCCCGGCCCCGGCCCCGGCCCCGGCCCCGGCCCCGGCCCCGGCCCCGGCCCCGGCCCCGGCCCCGGCCCCGGCCGCTCCCGAGTGCGCCCTTAGCCTCGGCAGCCTGTTCCTCGCCCAACGCAGGGACACGCAGCTGCTGCTGTTTGGAAGTATCGCCCTGCCGGCCCCAGGAGCGGCGCAGACTCCTGGCAGCTCGCATCCCACACGCTCCATCTGCCCAACGCTGGCCGGCGGGGCGCCCGGGCTACAGCGCTAGCCATCTGTCCGCTATTGTCTTTCTCTCTCCGTCTCTCTTCTTCCCTCTCTGTTCCTTACTCTATCCCGATTTGGTAGGAACACTGATAAAGATCAATAAACAGCTCTCAGATATAATATTGCCGCCTTTGCGCTTTATGTTTTGTTCGAGAAATCTATTAAAAAGAATCCTTCCCGACTCCCCCTTTTTACAGTGGGACGGGACAGGGGGGTGGCAGCTCTGCTTGGGCAGGGACTGTGCCACACCTGCTGATTTCAGTGCTCCCCGGGCCCCAGGGCTGAGAGCAGCATTGGTGCCCTGGCCCGCACGTTCCCTGTCTGTGTCACAGCCCTGTGTTTAGGATGGCCAGCAGCCGGGACTTGTCCCAAGGAGGCCGTGCCAGCCTCTGTGGAAGGCCCCATGCCCTTCCCGCTGTGGGGGCTCCTGCTGCTGCCCTGAGCCCGCAGAGCAGGGGAGCGTTTGCTTCTTGTTTGAGCTACTCCTGAAGTTGCTGTCGGGCTTAGACCCTCGGGGCAATGGATTCCTTAAACCTGGGCCACTTTGGATGGGGTGGGGCTGGCCCCAGAGCACGTGGCAGCGTGTCCCAGGGCCCCTTGGTGACACAGCACAGCATGGTAACCGTGGAGTGCAACGGAGTGTCCGAGGGTGCGGCATGGTAACTGTGGAGTGCAACGGAGTATTCGAGGGCCCTTTGTGACATGTTGTACCATAGGTGCTGGCGCTGACGCTGCCACGCCAGAGTGCTCGGTGCTCTCAACGGGACAGGACGCTTCTTTTGGTGCTGACCCAGAGCTTTTCCGAAGCGCTACTGCTGCGGCTGACCTCGTGGCCAGACTGCGGCACTTGGTGACTCGGAGCTTTTCCGAGGCGCTAGTCCTGCGGCTGACCTCGTGGCCAGACTGCGGCACTCGGTGACTCAGAGCTTTTCCGAGGCACTACTGCTGCGGCTGACCTCGTGGCCAGACTGCGGCACTCGGTGACTCGGAGCTTTTCCGAGTCATCTCCCATCCCTGCGGCCGGTGCCTTTGAGGCCAGACCGCGGGATTTGGCGAGCTGAACCACTGACGAGGAGTCTCCTGTCCCTGTGGCAGGAGCCCTCGAGACCAGAGCGCAGGACTTTTTGTCCTGCAGCCTTCTGAGACTTCTCTGTCTGTCGCAGGTGCCTTCGAGGCACCACTGCAGGGCTTGTTGCCTCAGACCTTTCCCGAGGGCATCCCTCTTGCTGGTGCCCTCGAGGCCAGACAGTGGCATGGGGCGCAGATTGCTCAGCCTGTTTGCAGTGTTCCAGCAGAAGAAGAAAGGC
Organism: Acanthiza pusilla; assembly: GCA_036630365.1. Taxonomy (NCBI): domain Eukaryota; kingdom Metazoa; phylum Chordata; class Aves; order Passeriformes; family Acanthizidae; genus Acanthiza; species Acanthiza pusilla. The sequence goes on from JAXCHO010000011.1 coordinate 1,518,273, forward strand.
CCTGCAGCTGCCCCAGCACAGCAGCCTGAAGGGCTGGAGCAGCTCCAGCAGGATGGTGAGTGGCAGAGCTGGGCCACAGGGCTGGTGCCTGCAGCCAGCTTGGCCCCATCCCATCCCAGCCCCTGTGGACATGCCCACGGACAGGACGGAACAGGGGCCGGGGCTGCCCCCCACAGCAGCCCTGCTCCATCCCCTGGGCATCCCGGGGCTGTCCCTGCCTGGGCAGCGCAGGGCTGGGCTGTGTTCTCCGGCCTCTCCCACAGCCCCTCAGCTCTGTCTGCACTCGCTCTTTCCAGCTGCAGGGAAGGACCGGACACAAGAGCAGGATCCCGCCCGTGGCCGCTTCCGCAGAGCAGCGCAGGTACCTGCAGCCATCCCCACCGGGGACAGCTGGGCCCGCTGTCACTGCTCAGCCCAGCACCGCGCTTGGAGCGGTCCCACGGAACGGCCCTCTCTTCCCGCCCTCCGTTCTCCTGCAGATCCTGCAGAGGCTCCTGCGCCTTCGGCGGAGAAAGAGCACCACCGCAGCAGCTGAGGGCACAGCCGAGCCTGACTCCAGGTCGACCGAGCTGCAGGAAAAGCCTGGTGTCAGCGCAGCATCCACTGAGCGCGCAGTCAACTCTGACACGGCGAAGGCTGCCACAGCACTGACCAGGGGCACAGCCATTGGGGACAGGGACACCGGACACGGGACCGGGGGCATGGCAAATGCTGACGCCAGGCCCACTCTGACTGTGAGTCACACTCTCACTCTACATTTTCTCAAGGAAAATGCTGTTTCTTCTCAGCAGCAGCTAAGCAGACTGGGACCAGGGCCGGAGGCCTCCCAGGATCGTGTGGCCCCTCAAGCCACACCCGCTGGGCCCCCTCAGCCTTTGAGGCCAGCACGGTGTGGTGGGAAAGGAAGCACTTCTGGGGGGAAGCCGGGGAGGTTGCTCCCTTGGACACCACTCCAGCTCTTCCCCATGCCTCCTCCAGGTGCCAGCCATGGTGAGGGAGATTCACCAGAGACTCGTCTCCCATGTCTCTGTGGATGCCAGCCTGCAAGCTGCCATTCTGACGATGGCTGAAGAACACCCCGATGATGTGGTGCTGAGCCTCCTGCGCTGTGCCCCATCGTGTGACAGGTGCGGGGTACAAGTGCCGGGAGAGCTCAGGGCTCAGCAGCCTTTGGGGCCCATCCACAGCCTGTCCACTGGGGTCTGCCACACAGGCGGGGAGCTCCAGGAACCTCGGGCCCCTCTGGTTCCCGAGCTTGCTGCCACGTTCCCTCCCTGCCCCTCAGGGCACCGGGGCTCTGCCACCCGGCCCCACACAGCTGCCCAGGGCACGGTGCTGATGCAGAGCTCTGGTCCCACAGAGCTGCTGCAGTGATGTGGAGGACCATGGGCTCATCAGAACCAGCAGCGGAGAAGGTGCTTCCAGTGCTGCTCCGTGTGATGGAGGACAGGCCACTGCACTGCCTGGCATTCTCCTATTACTCCCAGAAGGACATCTTTGCCCTGGCTGTGAGTTTCTGGAATGGCCTTTGCTCGCCCTGCAGCTCGCCTCTCCAGCAGCTCTCCATGCTCTCCCCTCCCTGCCTAGGTCTCCCTACCTCAGGCGCTGGGCTGACACCTGGGCTAGGGGCAGGCTCAGGGGCAGCAGCAGGCTGGCTGCTCCCCCCGCTTCTGCCCTGGGGCCCTGCCACGTGGACACCTCGGCACTGAGCGCTCTCTGGGGCTGCTTTGTCTTTTGCAGGCGACTGTGGTGCTGTGGGTGATTGCCCAGGTGCCCGAGTGCCACGAGGCCGTGACCCATTATTCCTCCTGCCTGTTTGTGGCTCTGCTCTCCCAAGTTTCCATCACCACAAAGCAGATGCCACAGAATGTTGCCAGCTTCTGGAGAGCATGCCGGGAGGAACACAGCCTTCCCGCCAACCCCAACAGGTGCCAGTCGTCCTCTCCTTCCCATGCCCTTGTGGCCAGGGCCAGCGCTCCCAGCGTGACCTGGGCTTTGCTCTGCACACAGGTTTGCAGTGCAGTCCATGAAGGCTCTGCTCTGCCGACTCTACTGTGACGATGAGGTGGTGGCTATGGAGCGCAAGCACATCTGGGACACGCTGCTCTGTGCCGACACCCAGCATCATGCAGTGGGTCTGCTGGCCAGGTGAGACCCCCTTCTCCCCACTGCCCCTGGCACTGGTGCCCTGTGCCTGGAATGCCCCACACCATCCCTGGGGTTGTGGGAGAGAGGGCCTTGTCAGCAAGGGACAGCCAAGCAGACTGCAAAAGGCTGGGAAAGGAGCATGCCCAGGAGCAGCCACCTCCCAAAGGGCCCACGTCCCCTCGCAGGGTGCTGGGGAAAGATCGGACCTCTGTGACTCAGTCCTGGGAGAGGTTTGCCCACCTGGCTCAGGGGTTTTGGTGCCTTTTTCCCCCTGCCAGGGAGATGCGCCGTGGCTCGACCGCCCTCTGTTCCCGCATCGCACTGCACCTGCTCGGGCTGCTCAACGGGCAGGAGCCGCGCTGGGCTCTGCTGGGCCTGGCATTCCTTGTGCAGGTGAGTCTGATGGCCAGCGCTGCCTCGCTCAGCTGCCTCCCAGCTCTCTGCCCTCTCGCAGCCGCAGCCGCCTGGGACGGTGCCCGTGCCCTGTGCTGCTGCCTGGGCCCAGCCCCGTGCGGTTCCAGGCTCCTGCCAGCCGGGTCCCCTGTCACCGCCCTGTGCCTTTCAGGTCCTGGAGTGCCTGGACTTGAGGGAATGTGGTGAGAGTGCCATGAGGGCCGTGTCAAGGTACCTGCAGAGCGAGTCCAAGGAGGGGCGTTGCCTGGCACTCAGAGGCCTTGTGGTGCTCAGCAAGGAGCCCTCGCTGGTGAGAAGGGGCAGTGGCTGAAGCCACACTGGCAGTGTGGGGCTGGGGAACGCAGTCACTTGGGCTTGGCTGGGCTTCAGGAGCTGAGGCAGCTGCCCCCAGCTCTCCTGCCTCCCGGTTCAGCTGCCCGAGTGCTTTGGGACAGCCCTTTGGCCTCTGGGCCCTGCAGCAGCAGGCTGAGCTTGCAGTGCCAGGGCGCTGTTGGTGCTGCAGTGTTCACGGCTTCATAGCACAGCCTTGTGTTCCACACAGGGTGGACGAACACGTGGCCTGTATCCAGACCTTGTGGAGCTGCTGGCTTATGGAGATGGAGAGGTGGTCGGCATGACCCTCTCTGTGCTCACGCACATGCTCCAGGAGAAAGACATCCGGATATCCAGCATCACTGCCCCGAGGCTGGCTGAGCCACTCCTGCTGCTTTTTGACAACGTAAGGCTCTGTGCCCCCAGCCACGGGCACCAGGTGCTGCCCGGAAACTTTGTGCCCTGTGGATTTTTGAGCCTTTGCCCAGGTGAGCCTGGAGTAGTTGGTGCTGAGGCCTTTTCCTTTCCTCCAGGACGACGGCCACGTGCGGCTGCTCTCCATTCGCCTCTTCTGCAAGGTGCTGGAGCTGGTAGTTGAAGAGGGAAAAAAGCCTCTCACAACACTTGTGAGCCAGAGCCTGCTTCCACTCTTCTTGCACTGGCACGATGAGAACAGGAGTGTGGCAAATGTGAGGTTTTGTGTGATGCAGGTGCACCCCTGGGAGGGGGCTCGGCTGCCTCCTGCCCCGGCGGGCTCCAGCCTCCCGCTGGCCTTGGCACAGGGACGCGGGTCCTGTGCCCCAGGCTGCGGTGCCACCTCCGGCTCTCTGCTGCTCTCCAGGCCTCTCGCGAAGCACTGCTTTGTGTGGCCCGATTCCAGAAGAGGGGGAATCTCGAGGAGCTGCTGGAGAAGGGGCAGCGGATGAGGTTCGCTGAGTGCCTGGTAAGGACAACCTGGGATAGCCCCAGCCGCAGCCCAGAGAAGCCCCTGGCACCTGTGGCCCTGCCCGGCGCTGCCCCCCACACGCCGCAGCCTTTCCCAGGCTCCTCTGGCCCCAAGCCGGGTGCCCACGGAGCCCCGGGCCCGCTGGGCTGTGGGGCACGGCAGCACCGCGGCTCCCCGGGCAGAACCCAGCCCTCTGCACCCTCCAGAGCTCGGGGCTCTGCGGGCAGGGGAGCCCAGGGCTGGGCAGGGGAGCCCAGGGCTGGGCAGGGCAGGGCGCAGAGCCCGCGCCGAGCCTTCCCTCTGAGCCCCGGCGCTCTCTGCAGCTGACAGAGGACGAGAGCCGAGTGGCCGAGCACCTGCGCCGGGCCCTGCCATGCCTGGAGAGCCCACAGAAGCGCCTGCGACAGGCGGCCATCAGGGTCATCGGTGAGCCACGAACCCGGGCTCCTTCCCTCCCTCCCTCCTCCCTCCCCGGCCCGGCCCCAGCCCGGCTGCTGCCCCAGCGGCAGCAGCACCCGGGCCCGGGGCGCTGGAGCCCCGCATGGCCTCGGGGCCGCTGCCGCCCTGCTGTCGCACCCGTGCCCTTCCTCGGGCGTCAGCATGCGGCAGCGGCCCGGGCTGAGCCCTGCCGGGGCAGAGGCCGTGTGGCCCCAGGGTGGCAGTGCCGCTGCGGGGCCGCTGTGCCGCTGGGGCCGTGACATGCTCTGCGTTCCCAGGGGTCGCCGGGGTGCTCATGATGGGGCAGAAGGAGGAGCTGCAGGTCCTCAGCGAGGGTGAGTGAGGGCAGCGGGGGCTGGCGGTGGGAGCCACAATCCCTGCCCCGGCTGCTGAGGGCTCTGCTCCCTGTGCGGACCAGGGGTGGCATGGGCAGAGCACACAGAGGTGTCAGGGACACAGTGGGGATCCGTGGCCGGCGCCTTCCGGCCGACCCCGTTCTCTCCTGCTCGCTCCTGGCCGTGGCACGAGCTGGGTGGGATGGCCCTGGCAGGAAGATCTCCCTGGATTCCCACAGTCCGGGCTCTGACTGTGGCTCTCTTCCTTTTCTTGCAGCCCTTCAAGCCCTGAGGGAAGACAACAACCCCTCCTTCGTTAGCCTCTATGTCCAAGTGACATTAGAAGGGAGAGCTGCAGAACTTCGTCAGCTGCATGATCAGCAGAACCAGTGCCCCTAGAAGACCTCCAGCTACCAGGGAGGATGAGACCACCTGGAGAGCAGAGGGGACCAGCTGCAGCTCCGGGCACAGCTGATGCTGCTCAGGGCTGAGCCTGTGTCCAGCTGCAGGAGCTCCTGCCATCTTCCCTCCCCTTTGACAGCTCCCTCCCTCCAGCCCTCAGACCATGCCCATCCCATTTTTTCCCTCCCAGTTCACCCCTTCGCTTTGCTTTCCCTTAATAAACATTTCCATTAATAAACTTGGGGCAATATGAGCTAGGTCTGGAGCACCTGTTCTGAAAGGAGGAGAAGTAATTCAGCCTTGCCAGGGTTTCTTAAATGTGGGTTGGTATTGCCCAGGAAATGCAGAAATTTGGGGAAATGCCTTTGGAGGAGAGGGGATTGCTTCTCAGGGGAAGTGCTTCCCAAGGAGGAAGGTGCAACTGGCTCCCTTTGGCTCCCTGTGGTCCGTTCCGTCCTTGAGGCCTGTTGCACTTGGCAGAGGGGCAAGGGAAGGGAGAAGGCTGTGAAGAGCAGCTCTGGCATCTGCCTGGGCCAGCAGAGACCAGGCCAAGCACTGCAGCAGGATGTGATAGCCCTCGTTTCAGCTGAGAGGTGCAAAGCTCTCTGTGAGAGCTGTGAAGGAAAAGTCCTTTATGTACACACTGATCACATCTCACCTGCCTGGTGCCTTTCAACTCTTGGCAAGAAGCATTTGCCTCTTGCTCGCTGGAGGCTGCTGTGGCCAAGAGCTGGGAATGCTCTTTTGGAGCTACAATCACCCCATGACTTAGACACAAAGGCTTGATGCTGCTGCAATGGACAACCAGAGGCTATTGCAGCTGTTCAGTAAAGCAATTGTTTGACAATCACAACAGTAATTTAATGAGGCCCAGCACTGAGCTGATGGTTGGTCCAGTTGACCTCCAGAGGTTCCTTCTGTGTCTTCTGAATACTGACTAGTCTTAAAGAACTTGTACATTCCCCAAAAGCCCTACCACTGCACGATTGCACCAAGACTCCTCCAGGGGAAGGAGAAACGATGATTTTGTTTGCTTGTCTTCATGCTATAGCCATCATCTCAGTCAGCCCAAGCCACTGACCTAGAGGCTGCCTTACCCAGAGTATCCCACTCAACCCATCCATTGAGGTTGTCATAAAAATTCAGAGTTTCCTTTGCCCAGAGAAATGAGAAGACTCTTGGAATTTGGGCAGGTTTGTAGCCAGTTCACTTCTCTGTGATGGTGGATCCATAGGTCCCATCTTCAAGGAAATTATGAAGTGTGAGAAGAATCCTTGGGAGATGGCAACAGCACTTCCTACAGCCACAAAAATAATCAACTCCAAAATGGAGTTTTGTCAGTTAAAAAGGGAAACTTTATTTGCAGAATATCTTTTGAGCTGTACATATTTTCAGCTTACACACCTGGTGCTAGCTTGGGAACTTAAGCTTTATTTAAATATTAAATATATTTAAATAACTTAAGTGTTTATTTTAAAGAAGGATGACAGTTGTTCTTTTAATTGCTCGCCTTTTCATGTCATTGGGTCTCCACTGGGGAAACTGTGTCCTGTCTTTATATCATGATTCAACTCAGCACAAAAAGGCATGACACAGACATATCTCCCATTACTCATTCAACACAATAAACAAATGGAGAACAGGAACAACGTGCAGCACAAAGATTAAGAAGTTGAATTTCTGTGCAGGTCTTTTTCCTTGCCACTTAAGGCAATAAATCATTTCAATTAGACATAATTAAAACAGTTTGCATTTGAAATGTGAATTAAAATTGAAATCAGTATTATCCAGCTCCCCCCTTCCACTTTTATCTCAGCTATCAGAAGGATATTGCATATCTATCTACTCTTGGCACAGATTAAGTCATAACTTACACTTTTTTAATATAATATCTGGTTGCAATCAAGCACTGGTATATGGACTTTTATCGTCAATTCCACAGTTACACAATCTTTTCCAAGTTCCTGTCCAGATACCTCTGGGCTTTAAATCCCTTATTGTCTTTTCTAATTTTCCCTTTTCATCTAAAATTAATTAGAGTGCAGACTCTCTTGTCTTTTTGATATTCCATTCAGTTTTCAGGGTGTTTTTGTTCTCCACCTAAACAACAGTTTTTCAAAGATTGAATACACTGGCCTCATGTCTGTGGGTGTAGATTAAACAAAAAGAATGCCACAATAGATATGGGCCAAAAATTAAGTAAAGAGAAGTAAAGAAATCTTTTGTAGTCTGTTATAAAAAGGCCAACCTTATGATATTAGAGTGCAGAGCAGTGGACTGATTAATTAAGATAATAAAACTGATGTAATTAAACATGACTTGGATTCTCTTTATTAGCCCTTCTGTTGTCAACTAAACCTTTCAAACCCTGTAAATAAGCAAGCCATATGACAGGTGAAATTGGTATGGGGGGGATTCAAGTTACTTAATGCTGTAATTTTTTCCTGGTTTTCACTCTTTTAGAGCATCAGGACTAACGCCTGGAATAAACACATTGATTTGGTTGTGTTGTCAGTGGGTCACTAATCAGAGAAATCATTGATTAGACAGTAATCTGTCTATTGAGTCTGACATTGTCTCTGGTACCTTAGCAATGGGGGGCTGCATTCTTTAAACGGAGACATTGACCTTGTTTTCGCCGTCTGGAGACTGAAATGAGGATTCACAGTAAAGACAACAGTCCTATCCTTTGTTTTATTCTCTTGTCATTTTGGTTGAGTTTTTTTGGTTTTTTCTGTGTGGGTTGTTTGGTTGGGGTTGTTTTTTTCTCAGCTCAGGTCTGATTGTCATGTTGTCCTGGGGTGATGTAATGATAATCCTGTATTCCGTATCGTTCGCATGCCTGCCTAAAATGTCCTGTCACTTTAACTGTGCTCAGCAGCCGGGAGAAGCTCGGCCTGCGCGGGATGTTTTGAAACGCTCCCCCGCTCGCTGTTCCGGGAGGAAGGGACGTTGTTTAGTCGGGCTGCTGCTGCTGCTGTGACTGCTGCTTTTCTTCCCTCCTCCCCTGGGATTGCTTCTTCATCGTCTTTTTTGGACCCTTTTTCCTCGACTTTTTCGTCGGAGAACCCTGGGAGCCCCGGAGGACAGTGGACAGGAAATCCCTGGGGGGAAACCCCCGGAAAGGGGGTCACTACACCTGAGAAGGACTCTAAAGTTCCATCAGCTATTCATTCGGGTTTGGTGATTCCTTTTCCCCTTTCCCTTTCCCCTGTGTCTGTGTGTGGGGGGGCTGAATAAACAGTTCTTTCCACTTTCCCCGAGCTTTTTTTTTTGCTGTCTGTGGGGGAGGGGGTGCTGGAGGCCTTTGCTGTGGGAGGAGGTGTTCTGTTCAGAGCATTTCCCACCCAGGAAATTTGTCTCTAACCCGAGACAAATTCTTTGCGCCCAACTTAAAGGGGCTTGACAATTTGGTGCCCACCTTTTGTGGGGTAGAGAAAGTGGAAAAAACTAATAATTACATTCTGGTTTTGAACACTCTGTATTGGATTGCAGCAATCAGTGGTCACCATGTTGTTTGATGTGATTCTGTCTCTCTGGCATGTAGGCCTGTTTCCCTGCCAACAGATAGGGGCAATTTTGTCTCTGATGTATAATTTTTATAGATCAGGAGCACGACTCCGGCTTGTTATAGTAATGTGCACAGTATGCGTGATCTATAAAAAGGTAACAGAGGTATTGGAAACTGATAATAATGTATATGCTCTGCTGCTTTCCTCTCCTAGTTATAGTAGCTTCTTTTGGAGCTTTGTTAGTAATATTACCCAACCTAGTATGTCACCTTTTAAAAAGGTTCACTTTCCCCTGGATGTTAAAGAGACCACTGTCCTGGTATTCATGGTGCTTAATCTGATAGGTTTCAGCTATGTGATGGTCACTTTGTCCAGAATGAGGGCTGAGAGGTCCAGAGGGCCTGAGCAGGAGCAGACACCTGATGCAAACGTGGGGAAATTTGAGTGGTGTGGAGTATGGGGGGACATAGGCCAAGTTTTAAAGAAATTCTCTGACCCAATAGATTGGGAGATTCCCCTTGAACAAATTCTGGGACCAGCTGAGGTGGGGAAATATCTCAAAGAGAAGTGCAATGACAACCTTAAGACAATATGTTGGGGCCTGGCATATGCTTATCGTACATTGTTTAATACCCTAGAGCAGGCAGATAGGGAGCCTAAGCCAATGGCAGTTGCTCCTGTTACGAGAAGCAGGAAATACCAAGTCAAAACTGATCGCCCAGCAGATGATGATGGGGGCGAGGGATCCTCAAAGCCAACGATTGAGTCAGAAGTCATTGTCGAGTCCATGTCCATAAGGGACCTTCGCAGCCTAAGGAAAGATTACAATCAACGAGATAATGAATCTATAATTAGTTGGTTGATCCGTCTTTGGGATGCTGCAGGCGATGTTACACTTCTAGATGGCAATGAGATGAGGCATTTGGGGACCCTGTCACAGGATGCAGAGATCAACCGAGAGGCACGGAATGCGGCTGACCCTTGCAGCCTCTGGAGACGAGTTATCAGAGGTGTGAGGGAGAGATACCTGTGCCCCGAGGATCTCTATCAGCAACAAACCCCGTGGAAGACCATAGAACAAGGGATTCAACGCCTGAGAGAAATGGGGGTGGTAGAGATTGTCTTCTCAGAGGACATAGCAAACCCAGCCCCGCTTATGGATCCAGATGCGGTTGAATGTACGCCTGTAATGTGGCGAAAACTCGTACGACTTGGGCCAAAGGAATATGCTTCTGCTTTAGCAATAATGAAGCAAGATGATGGGCATGAGGCCGTGCTTGATATGGCAAGGAAGCTCTGAGCATATGCAGATACCGTGCATGGCCCAGTGAATGCAAGAATCTCAGCTGTGGAGACACGTCTACAGAAACTTGAGGGTAGGATAGAGGAGAATCACAATAAACTCAGTAAGGAGATTAAAGAGGGCCTTCTCCAAATCTCGACAGTAAAGATTGAAGATTCTGTTACTGAACGCAGACGTTCCCCGGCTATGAGGAGCAGGTACACCCCTCGACGTGAGCTGTGGTATTTCCTGTGTGAGAGTGGAGAAGACATGAGGAGGTGGGACCAACAACCCACTGCCGCTCTGGCGCGACGGGTGCGTGAACTGAAGGAGGGCAAGACTCAGAGAGGAAACTCCACCAGAAGAGAAGTAGCTCCAGTTGATGTGTCCAATCCCCTTGAAGGAACCTCTAACATGCATACCCACCAGGGCTAGAGGGGCCCTGGGGCCAGGGAAAATTGTGCTTTTTGGACTGTGTGGATTCGATGGCCTGGCACAACGGAACCACAAAAATACGAGGCTTTGGTTGACACTGATGCGCAGTGCACAATAATTCCATCGCAACACGTGGGGGGAGAGTCTATTTCTATTGCCGGCGTGACCGGAGGATCACAGGACTTGACTCTGGTGGAAGCTGAGTTGAGCCTGACTGGAAAAGAGTGGAAGAAACATTCCATTGTGACTGGTCTGGAGGCCCCATGTATTCTGGGCATAGACTTCCTCCAAAATGGATATTTCAAAGACCCAAAGGGAGTCAAGTGGGCATTTGGGATAGCTGCTGTAGAGACAGAGGGCATTAAGCAATTGAACACCTTGCCTGGACTGTCAGAGAACCCATTTGTAGTAGGACTCCTGAGAGGGGAAGAGCAACAAGTACCAATTGCCACCTCGACAGTGCACCGCCGGCAGTACCGGACAAATCGAGATGCTGTGATTCCCATCCACAAGCTGATCCGTGAGCTAGAGAGCCAAGGGGTGGTCAGCAGGACCCACTCACCCTTCAACAGCCCCATCTGGCCTGTGCGCAGATCTGATGGAGATTGGAGATTGACTGTGGATTGTCGTGCCTTGAATGAGGTGACTCCACCGCTGAGCGCTGCCGTGCCAGACATGCTGGAGCTCCAGTATGAGCTGGAGTCCAAGGCAGCAAAGTGGTATGCCACCATTGACATTGCGAACGCATTTTTCTCCATTCCTCTGGCAGCAGAGTGCAGGCCTCAGTTTGCTTTCACCTGGAGGGGCGTGCAGTACACCTGGAACCGACTGCCCCAGGGGTGGAAACACAGTCCCACCATTTGCCATGGACTGGTCCAGAATGTACTGGAAAAGGGTGAGGCTCCAGAACATCTGCAGTACATCGATGACATCATTGTGTGGGGGGACACAGCGAAAGAAGTGTTTGAGAAAGGAGAGAAAATCATCCAGATTCTCCTGGAAGCCGGTCTCGCCATCAAAAGGAGCAAAGTCAAGGGGCCTGCCAAAGAGATCCAGTTCCTGGGAGTGAGGTGGCAAGATGGACGGCGTCAGATCCCCACCGAAGTCATCAATAAAATCACCGCAATGTCTCCACCAACTAACAAGAAGGAGACACAAGCTTTCCTGGGAGCCATAGGTTTTTGGAGAATGCATATTCCTGAGTACAGTCAAATTGTGAGTCCTCTCTACCAGGTTACCCGCAAGAAGAACGATTTCCACTGGGGCCCTGAACAGCAACAAGCCTTCGCCCAGATCAAGCAGGAGATTGCCCATGCAGTAGCCCTTGGCCCAGTCAGGACAGGACCAGAAGTAAAGAATGTACTCTACTCTGCAGCCGGGAGTCATGGTTTGTCTTGGAGCCTTTGGCAGAAGGTGCCTGGTGAGACTCGAGGGCGACCACTGGGATTCTGGAGCCGAAGCTACAGAGCGGCTGAAGCCAACTACACCCCAACAGAGAAAGAGATCTTGGCAGCCTATGAAGGAGTCCGAGCTGCCTCAGAGGTAATCGGCACAGAAACACAACTCCTCCTGGCACCCCGACGACCGGTGCTGGGGTGGATGTTCAAAGCAGAGGTTCCTTCTACCCACCATGCCACCAACACCACATGGAGTAAATGGATTGCCCTCATTACACAGCACATCCGTATGGGAAATCTGAATCGCCCTGGGATCCTGGAGGTAATTACAAATTGGCCTGAAGGTGAAGATTTTGGTTTGACCGATGAAGAAGAGCTGGAACAGGTAACTCGGGCGGAGGAAGCTCCACCATACAACCAACTGCCACCAGATGAAACACGCTACGCTCTCTTCACTGATGGTTCCTGTCGTATTGTGGGGGCAAATAGAAAATGGAAAGCAGCTCTATGGAGCCCCACACGACAGGTTGCAGAAGCTACAGAAGGAGAAGGTGGATCGAGCCAATTTGCTGAGCTCAAAGCCGTCCAGCTGGCCCTGGACATTGCTGAAAGGGAGAAGTGGCCAAGGCTATACTTGTACACCAATTCATGGATGGTAGCCAATGCTCTGTGGGGCTGGCTGGAAAAGTGGAGAAGGGCCAATTGGCAGCATAGAGGAAAACCAATTTGGGCTGCTGAGGAGTGGAAAGACATTGCTGCCCGGGCAGAGAAACTATCTGTGAAGGTCCGCCACGTAGACGCCCATGTCCCCAAGAGCCGAGCTAATGAGGAACACCAAAACAATGAACAGGTAGATCAGGCTGCACAGATAAAGGTGTCCCAGGTAGACTTGGATTGGCAGCATAAGGGAGAGCTGTTCCTAGCCCGATGGGCCCATGATGCCTCAGGCCATCAGGGCAGAGATGCCACCTATAAGTGGGCACGAGACCGAGGGGTGGATCTAACCATGGACTGTATCTCCCAGGTGATCCATGACTGTGAGACATGTGCTGAGATCAAGCAAGCCAAGTGGGTGAAACCCCTGTGGTATGGGGGAAGGTGGTCCAAATACAAGTATGGTGAGGCCTGGCAGATCGATTACATCACACTGCCTCAAACCCGCCACGGCAAGCGCCACGTGCTCACAGTGGTAGAAGCCACCACGGGGTGGCTGGAGACCTACCCTGTGCCTCATGCCACTGCCCGCAACACCATCCTGGGCCTTGAAAGGCAAGTCCTTTGGAGGCATGGTACGCCCAAAAGAATTGAGTCAGACAACGGGACTCATTTCAAAAACAACCTTATTAACACCTGGGCTAGGGAGCATGGCATTGAGTGGGTATACCATATCCCTTATCATGCCCCTGCTACTGGCAAAGTAGAGCGGTACAATGGATTGTTAAAAACCACCTTGAAGGCACTGGGTGGAGGGACTTTCAAAAACTGGGAGCAGCATTTAGCAAAGGCCACTTGGTTAGTTAATACCCGAGGCTCCATCAACCGAGCAGGCCCTGCCCAGTCTGAGCTCCTCCATACAGTAGATGGAGATAAGGTTCCAGCAGTACATGCCAGAGGCTTGTTAGGAAAGACAGTTTGGATTAATTCTGCCTCGTGTAAAGAGAAACCTACCCGTGGGGTTGTTTTTGCTCAGGGTCCAGGGTGTACTTGGTGGATAATGCAGGAAAATGGAAAAATACGATGTGTACCTCAAGGAAATTTGATTTTGGGTGAGGGTCATGTGTAATGTCGGGATGTCCCATTGTTTGCTGAAAGTTACTGCCACCATTCGGCATACATGCCAAATATATATATGTGTGTGTTTAGAATTAAGACATATTAGTGTAGGCTTTAAGCCAACGATATGGAATAAGGGGTGGAATGTCCTGGGGTGATGTAATGATAATCCTGTATTCCATATCGTTCGCATGCCTGCCTAAAATGTCCTGTCACTTTAACTGTGCTCAGCAGCCGGGAGAAGCTCGGCGTGCGCGGGATGTTTTGAAACGCTCCCCCGCTCGCTGTTCCAGGAGGAAGGGAGGTTGTTTAGTCGGGCTGCTGCTGCTGCTGTGACTGCTGCTTTTCTTCCCTCCTCCCCTGGGATTGCTTCTTCATCGTCTTTTTTTGGACCTTTTTTCCTCGATTTTTTCGTTGGAGAACCCTGGGAGCCCCGGAGGACGGTGGACAGGAAATCCCTGGGGGGAAACCCCCGGAAAGGGGGTCACTACACCTGAGGAGGACTCTAAAGTTCCATCAGCTATTCATTCGGGTTTGGTGATTCCTTTTCCCCTTTCCCTTTCCCCTGTGTCTGTGTGTGGGGAGGCTGAATAAACAGTTCTTTCCACTTTCCCCGAGCTTTTTTTGCTGTCTGTGGGGGAGGGGGTGCCGGAGGCCTTTGCTGTGGGGGGCGGTGTTCTGTTCAGAGCATTTCCCACCCAGGAAAATTGTCTCTAACCCGAGACAGCCCTCTTCCCAGGTGCCCATGGATAGCAGGGACGAGGCTCTGCAAGGGGAAGGGAACAGGGTGGGGATGTCTGCTGGCAGTAGAGTGCAGTGGAGAGCAAACAGTCCAGGACATTCCTGGAGTGTGTGACACAGAACTTGTGACACAGCTGGGGACTGAGCCAGGGAGGGAAGACGCTGCTGGAGCTGCTGTTTGTGAAGAGAGAAGGGCTGGTGGGGGACGGGAGGGTTGGGGGCTGCCTTGGGCTGGGACATCATGAAGTGTTTGTGTTCAATCCCAGAGAAGGATGGAGAGGTGTTGGGAAAATGTTGAACCGTAAGAAATTGTGAATTCCTTAAGCTTTAAGAGACAGTGCTTAGTCCTGTGTTCCCCCATTGCAGTGATTAATGTGGGCAAGTGGATATCTTAGCCTTGAGAGTAAAGAGAGTGGGCCTGCCAAGAAGATCGCTGCAATGCACTCAAGGGGAAAGAACTGGTTGGAGGAGGCTCTTGACTGTCCGAGGAGAATTTGAGGCATGGGATCTTCCCCAAATGACCACCAGAGACCCTCTAGAGACCCCTACTCTCATGTCAATAACTTCTCATGTGTGATTTAAATATGTCAAAGAATTGGTGGAAATGTTTAGAATGTGAGTTTCAGCAAAGTAATGAACGTGTCTGAGTTCCATGGACACAAACTGATCGGTGAGATTGCTGGGTGAGCATGTGTTAGGGAAGTGATTGCCCACGCAACCCATACTGAAATCAAGTCATGCCTGCTTTCTCACACTGAGCTGGCAGCAGGGATCAGACCCTGCTTGCTAAGCTTTCATTTTGGTCACTTCTATTGAAGGGTAAAGAAAGGTCACAATGAAACATTTTCAAGCTGTTTCTCTCTGGTTTACCTTTTCGGGGGGCAAAGCTCTATGGCGCAGGTGGCACACAGAGAAATGCAGCCTCCCCTAACCCCTCAGTTCTCCACAAATTGTCAGTGCTTGTTCCCAGGTGAGCTCTGGCAGCAGACAGAGCCTGCAGTGCAGTGGGCGCCGTGCCCTGCCCAGCCGGGGCTCTCTGGCACAGAGCAGCAGCAGCAGCAGCACCTTGCAACAGCTCCTGCCTTGGCTTCACCTGCGAGCCACAAGCCTCTGGAAATCAGCACCGCCTGTCACATTCCCAGCTTGGAGCAGCTCCTGCTGGCAGGCAAATCCTGCCAGTTCCACTGCTTCCAGAGAGGAATAAAGGCAGGGGTACAGACGTACATACAGAGCAGCCCTGGCAATGCCCAAAAAATGTGCAAATATGTGTCACGATCCACTAAATGTGAAGTGAGATTCGTGATGGTTCGTTTCGGAATCTCAGAGCGCAAAAGAAACGTGGACGCGGGGAATTTTAGTTTCAATCAAAATAAGGTACTTTATTGTGCACCAATGCACGATTATTGTGATAGAGAGGGAGAGATATAAGAAACAAAGGGTAGAGGGAAAGAGAGACAGGGGTTATAGCTACCAACGGCAGGCGGAGTCCTCGTGGTCTTCTGTCGATGGGTCCGTCTTCTTCCGTGGGGAGATTTCTCTCTCTCGTAGGGGTCTTCTCAGAAAGCTCCTTTATAGCCCTCTTCAAGGTGAAGGGCAGATAGCCAAAAGGGTGGGAGATGGGCGTAGGCCTTCTCGAAGCGAAGGGCAGGTAGCCAAAGGTTGGGAGAGTGAGTTCCATAGGCACAGGTGTACAGGACTTTCAGTCCCTTCTCGCTTGGGCAGTCAGGAACAGTAACAACCAATTCCCTCGGCGCCTCTCAGCCGACACACCTACAGGACTTGGCAGTCACCTCTCCTCAGCCTGGCCAGGACTCCTGTACAAAAGTCCTCTTGCCCCCCTTTGGACATGGGGGTTCAGCCTCAGTCCCCATAGATGATCGTGAGACAAATGAAGGGTCTTCGGACCGTCTCTTACAATATGTGGGAAGATTTGTTAGGAATTATTGCAGCCGTAATGCCAATAGTGCCTTCTCTGCTGGTTCTGGGCAATGCTCTGGGCCATTTCCTTGGTCTGGTTTCCTTTGCTTTGGGCCCATCTCAGTGTTCAGTTGGGATACAGGCTGTAGGTGCTTGGGGCACTCAAGAGTTACTCTTGGATCCCTTGAGCAGCAGGGTTGGGCCTACGAGGGGGTTTGTGCTGCCTTGGGACACAGGAGAACTCCCCAGGCTATTGTGTGTTTGCTCTAGGGAAGGCTGGGCTGCTTTGATTGAATTCACAGAGCAACCCAGAGCGGCTGTTTGTGATGTCAGGGCATGGTTGCCACGTCCCCGTGGTGTCAGCAGAAGGTTGCCTTGGTGCACGGAAGGCCTGAGTGTCAGAGCAGCTCTTGGGCTTGCTCAGTGCAGGAGCATCCTTCTGGCGTGAGGCGTTGTCAGTGGGCAGCTGCACCCTGACAGGAGCCTTGTTTTCTCCCGTGCTGGAGCACAGTGTGCAAACCTGCAGAGCAGTGCTGAAATCATGGAGCCACTCGCTGCTGCAGTTTGCACTGGTTTTGGCATTGCTTATTCCAGATATTACCTAACCAACCTGGCGCGTGAGCAGAGGTTTTCCCTGGCTGTAGCCTAACCTGGCTTGTGTATCTCTTCCTTCTCTTGCTCAGTAACTGAGCTGATTTTGAAACAAAAAGGCCATCAGGATGCCACTGGTTTGGTGAAGCTTCTGTCAACACATTCAGCTTAAAAGGAGGTGTCTGTAGCCAGGGGAGTGCGGGCAGCATTTGCAAGGGAATCTGCAGGGGTTGAGTTCCCTCCTTCCCAGGGAGAGTCTGTGGCAGCAGAGTCTGTCCTTTCCTCAGTTTGCTGCGTCAAGCAGGACAACTTCCAAAACGCAGACTGGGAGACCTTCTCCAAAGGCCTTCGAAAAACTCTGCAATTCTCGCCAGAATTCAGGGAAAGCTTCTTTTTACAAACTTTTTTCTAAAGCAGGACAGTCATTAAAGCATTTGACTGTCTAGCTTGACTCTTTCCTGAATGCCAAACTAGCGATTCCCTTTGCAATGAGGTGCAAACTCCAAAACAGTGAGGGTCTGCTCCTGGACCTCAGAGCTGCTCCTGTGCTGTTTCACAATAGAACTGCCACAGCTCTGGGGGATTTTGGGGAAGCTTTTCTGGACAAGCGTTCCCAGCAAGTTAATGGAAATTAGTGCATGCAACTTATTTAAAGAAAAAAAAAAATCACCTGAAAGAGAGGAGGGAAAAAAGCTGCTTTAGCTATTGGGCAGAACAGAAGCTTTGAGTGTTAAAGAACAATTTGCATTTTCTTGATCAAGTTGGTATTCATTTACTGGCAAAAGAGGCCAAAGCATAGGCACGATCAAGAATGTTGTCCTGTTCTCTTGCTGGCTGTGTGAGAGAGCTGTGTCTCCTGGAGGGATGTTGTGAAAGGAAAATACTCTCGGCTTGGCTTGATTTGTTCTCTGGGATTCACCAGCACAGGCAGTTTGCTCACAGCATCTCGTTCATTTTCTCTTGCCCACTGCAGGTCACCTGAGCCGTGTGTTCAGAGGTGCCGATGCCAAGGTGAGTGAGAGAGGAACCTTTGATGTTGCTGCTGTTTAAAATTGTGGGGCAAGCTGTGAGCTTGGCCTGTGGCAGTAGAGTGCAGAGGGTGGGCTGAAAGAAAATCCATTTCCATGTCTGCAGCAGCAATAGCAAAGGCATCATTGGCTGTTTCCTAATTTTCCATTTCAGAGTTTATAAAGAAACAAAAGCCCAGTTCTGCAGAGAGAATGTTGCTTGCTGATTGTAGCCAGGGTGGAATATCTAATTCAGAACAATCTGCAGTACTGTTCCATTAGCCCATTTTAATTTAGTTGCAGTCACATAGAGTCCCATTGCTACCAAAGTTTATAATTTCTCCTTAGTAGAGCTGGGTATAGAGCTGAATAGAAACAAGGTTATAAATGAGAGGTAAGTGCCTGTCCCTCACACCACTGCCTGTCCCCAGAGCACAGAACCAACAGCAGACTCTCCTCTGCCTCCCGATGCTGCTGGAGAAAAGGCCAAAGAGGAGCAAAATGATCACAACCCTCCAGCTGTGGCCACACCACAGCCTGAACATCTCGGGCCTGTAAGTGCCAGTTCTCCTTGGTGCTGTCTTTGGAGCAAAGCAGAGCCGCAAGTTCCTGACCAGACAGCACTTGCTGTTGGTGGCTGAAGATGCTCAGTGCTGGAGTCCTGCCAGGACCTAGCGATTCACCCCAGCCAGGGACAGATGGAAAATGGGCTTTGACCTGTCACGTTTAGCCCCCAGCTTGCTGGGATTCTGACAGGGGCCAGCCTGAATCATGAAGGCTCCCTGTCCCCAGAGGTGGCAGCTGTCCAAAGACACCACTCTCAGCCTTGCCGGCTACGTAGGTGACACTGTGGCCTGGAGAGAGCTGTCCTACTCCACAGACTGGCCAAGGAGCTGCAGGCACCAAAAATGTTGATCTGAACACACAAGGGCTTTGGGGTGGTTTGTCCCAAAGAGCTTCTTGGGTGTGCTTCCCTGCGAGTAGTTCAGAGACACACCAGGGACGTGGAGCTGCTGCTTGAAGTCAGGGATTTTGGTGCCTTGGTGTCCAGGCTGCTCTTTTGCCTCTTCAGGCAGAGCAGTCTGTGGCAGAGCTGACTGGCGCTCTGAGTGCTCCTGTCTTTTGGCTTTTGATAAGCTGCAAAGAGCTGATTGTGCTGTGTATGAACCTGTGTGGGGCCACTCTCCCATGTGGCAAAAGAAACAAACTGCGTTGTTCTGAGCCCTTCTTCTGAGGCAAAAAGCAGAGAATGAGAGTTTCTGTTGATACTTTGTGTTGTGAACGCTGCAGCTTCGAAAACTCCATTTGAAAACTCCGGTTGCAGCCTAGGGGCAAAGCTGCAGGTGCTTGACTGGTGCCTTGTAGTACTAAGAACAGGAAAGACTTCTTGAAATTCTTGATGCTGTATTTGAAGACAAATGTGCAACTTTGTGCCTGGGGAGCTGCCTGGGACAAAAGGACCCAGGAGGGGCAGCCAACAGCAGCTGAACATGAGCCAGTGTGTGCCCAGGTGGCCAAGAAGGCCAAGGGCATCCTGGCCTGTGTCAGCACTAGTGGGGCAGCAGGAGCAGGGCAGTGAGCGTCCCCCTGTGCTGGGCAGCAGTGAGGCCACATCTCGAGTGCTGTGTCCAGTTCTGGGCCCCTGTGAAGCAAGAAGGCATTGAGGGGCTGGAGCGTGGCCAGAGAAGGGCAAGGGAGCTGGGGAAGGGTGTGGAGCACAAGTCCAATGAGGAGGTGCTGAGGGAGCTTTAGCCTGGAGAAAGGGAGGCTCACGAGCGACCTTCAGCCAGACTTCCATAAATCCCTACATGACAGTGCTCACCACAAGGGCCCTTTCCCTGCCAAGCATCCCATCACTGCATCCAAGCGCTTTAGACACTGGAGTGGGTGACCCTTCCATCTTTCCATTTGTTGGTTTGTTGGTTTGCTAGGAGGAGAAGCCTCGTGTATTTTCTCTTTCTGCACCAAGCAAAAGTGCTTTTGCTCAACCTTTCCAGCACTGGAAGAGATTCTGCTAGAATTTTAGTTTGCAGGGTGGCAGTTGTGGAAGATGCAGCCTTTTTGCATGAGAACACCTAGTTTGGGGCAGGGACAGTGGTGCAGAAGGAGCTGTTCTGGTGCCAGGCCAGCCACTAGGGCCTTGCATATCACTTTCGAGTTAACAGGACCTGTGCCTTTTGGCAGCCCAGGGGATCAGTGTGTGTTGTGTTCCGGCTATGGGAATTCAGCCGGAAATCAAGGCCCTTGCATTCCAGCTGATCCTCAGAGGTCAGAGGGGCTGGGAGGGGCTGGGCTTTATTTCTGTTACAGCCACTTTGGCTCTGTCAGTCTGGTCCTCCCTGTCCCTTCCCTCAGGAATCCTCCCTGTCCCCACCTTGGGATCCTCCCTCTTCCTTTCCCTTGAGATCCTCTCTGTCCCTTCCCCTTGGCATCATCCCTGTCCCTTCCCTCTGGAATTCTCCCTTTCCCTTGGCATCATCCCTGTCCCTTCCCTCTGGAATTCTCCCTTTCCCTCTGGTCCATCCCTGTCCTCCCATTCTCATCCTGCCATCGATCCCCCAAAATCCTTCCCCCTCCCACATTTTCCTCGGGAAAACTCCCCCTAATCTATGGGAAAATTAACTGACATTTCTCCCATCTCTTTCCAGCCCCGGATCCTTGGGGCCCGGGGTCACTCTTGGTGCTCCCTGTGGAAGGAAGATTCCCAAGGGTTGGATCCTGGGAAAGAAAAGCTGGAATCTCTCTCCTACCTTGGAGAGCAGCAAGGGAATGGGAAGGAGGATGGGAAAAGGGATTTTTCCAAGGGTGAGTTCCTGGGAATGTGGCCCGGATTCCCTAAAATTCCCAAAATCCTCCTCCCTGGATGCTTCTCCACCCTCTACCCTTTGGAAAAACCATTCCAAGTGGGGTTTTTTAATGTATTTTCCCTTTTTGGGGGGGATTCCCTCCCAGAATTCCAGGCGTGTCCCGCTTTTCCAGGAGTGCTGACCCACCTGGAAATGCTGGAATTCCAGGCCCACCGGGAAGCTGTGGAGCAGGAGGAGAAGGAGCAGCAGGAAGAGAAGTCAGTTCTCCTGAAAGCCAAAATCCGGGAATTGCAGCTCCAGCGGGATCAGCTCCGGGATAAACTGGAGTTGCTGGAAAAGGCAGTGAGGGAAGAATTCCAGGTTTTTCCAGGGAAATCCAGCTTGGGATGAGCCTTGAGGGTTTTCCCAGGGATTTTCGTGACCTCTCCTCTCTTCTGGCTTTTGTAGCAGCTTGGAAAAGAGGGAATTCCACCAGATCCAGCACTTTCCAGTCCTCAGGAGGTGCTGGAGTGGAAAATAGGGAATCTCCAGGGCCTTCTCCAGGTTTTCCAGCTCACAGGTAACGATCCCCTGGATTTCGGGAAAAGAACTTCCTGATTTATCGGAGCCTTTGGGAAATTCCCTGCTTGGGGAATTGGCGGGGATTCACGGACTGAGTGGTGGGACTGGGAAAGTCATCCCAGGGAAGGAATTCTTGGGAATCAAGCAATTTCCTTGGGAATGAGGGGGATGACTTGGGAATGAGGTGCTTTCCTTGGGAATTGGGCAGATAATTTGGGAATGAGCTGTTTTCCTTGGGAATTGAACCATTTCCTTGGGAATGAGGCATTTCCCTTGGGAATTAGAGAATTTTCTTTGGGAATTAAACCATTTCCTTGGGAATCAGAGAGTTTCCCTTGGGAATTGTGTGCTTTCCTTGGGAATTGTGTGCTTTCCTTGGGAACTGGGCATTTCCCTTGGGAATTAAATGGTTTCCATGGGAATTAGAGAGTTTTCCTTGGGAATTAGGTGGTTTATATGGGAATTGTGTGGTTTCCTTGGGAATTGTGTGGTTTTCTTGGGAATCAGGCATTTCCCTTGGGAATTAAATGGTTTCCTTGGGAATTATGCAGGTAATTTGGGAATTAGACAGTTTCCTTGGGAATTGGGTGGTTTTCTTGGGAATTAGACTGATAATTTGGGAATGAAGCAGTTTTCCTTGGGAATTAGACAGTTTCCATGAGAATTAGACAGATAATTTGGGAATGAGGCAGTTTCATTGGGAGTTATCCAGTTCCCTTGGGAATGAAGCATTTCTCTTGGGAATGAGGCAGTTTCCGTGGGAATTAGAGAGTTTTCCTTGGGAATTAGGTGGTTTATATGGGAATTGTGGGGTTTATTAACCGTGTGTGGAATTCCAGGAATTCTGGGATGGATTGGGGTGGGAGGAATTTAAAGGTTTCTGATCCTAAGAACGTCCTAAGAACCCCAGGATGGTGGGAAATATTCCCCCCAAAAAAGTGGATGTTCCCAGCCGGATCAGCTCAGTGCTGTCAGGGGAGTTCCGGGATGGATTGGGTTGGAAGAGATGTAAAGGAACCCGATCTTAAAAATGTCCTAAGACCCCCAAAATAATGGGAAATATTCCCAAAAAAAGCCAAATGTTCCCGGCCGGATCGGCTCAGTGCCGTCACTGGAATTACGGGAATTCCGGGATGGGGTGGAAGGGATTGGAGCTCGGCCCGGTCCGTGCCGGGGCAGGGATGGATTCCTTGGGAAGGGCTCAGGTGGCTGAAGGCACCACGGGGCCACCAGCGCTGGGGACACCTTGGGCTGAAGCCACCAGTGATGGGTGACAGCTTTGGGGCTGAAGCCACCACGGTCCATAACCATCATATTTACATCTGCTCATCGCTTGGGATAGCACAAATCTACACCTTCTTCATTTGAAACATTTCCTTCTTTGCAGATTGTGACATTTGCACTACTATGTACAAATACAGAAAAATCAACTGAACTTTAAAAATTAAATTTATTCTAAATTGCTGTACCCGCACTGCCAATATATAAATATACAAATATCAAATGAAATTAAAAAAACCTAATTTATTGTTACAATAATGCTATGGAAATATACACAAAGATCAACTAAAGTTTAACAATTTCATTTATTACATATTACTAAAACTGTACAGCCTATATAGAAATATAAAAATATCTGTATCCCTCTCTAAATAACCCTAAGCCTAGAACTAAATAACTAGAATGATGGAAATATACAACTCCATAGATATTTAAATAGAAATAATACATATAGACAAAAAAGAATATAGAGTGTAAATATATATTGTTTCCCATATTACATATACTACACATATATAAATATATACATAAGAAGCAACCATATTAATATACAAATTTCAATGAAATAATATAAAAATCCATATAACTCCATCAATAGAACTATACAAATGTACAAGTTTGTACATATGCAGAGAACTAAACACAGATAGGAATATAACAACATTCATCTAGAAACAGAACTGGGTACATATATATACATATTTGTAACTACATATATATGTATATACATGCACATACAGATATATATAACAACAGATAAAAATAGAGCGAGATATATAAATATACCTATACAAATAACAATCTTCGTGTGTAACTATCCCTATTCTTATAAATGTCTAACCGCTCCTCTACACATCTATAAACAGAACTAAAGCAGGAGGGATTCCAGCCGCTGATGGTCACAGGATCTCCCTCGGTCTCTTCCTCCCGTGCAGCGCAGCCCTCCTGGACAGGGACAGCAGGTGGGACATCTGGGAAGCCAAGGGAACACTGAGTCAGTATGGGGACGTTTCCCTTGGCAGCAGCTGCACTTGTGTCAGGGAAGAGAAAATCTCCGAGGCTCCCCAGGAGGGTCAGAAAGCAAAAGCAGGCAGAGCGGGCCAGGCTGCTGTGAGCGCAGCCCCGGCGGGACTGTCCCGCAGCCCCCGGCAGCCCGGGGGGCACAGGCGGCACAGCTGCCGGGCCCTGCCGGCACAGCTGCCTTGCCCAAGGACAGCCCCTGGGCCAGCCGGGGCAGCTGCGCTGAGCAGCCCCAGCACGGGCAGGGCCGCTCCTGCCCAGCCGGGCAGTGCCCACGGCCAAAGCCCGCGCCACCCTCACCCCCAGCCTGCCTCGCCGGCCCTGGGGCCTCACCCAGGCTCTCGGGCGGCAGCAGCAGCAGCTCCCCGGTCACTGCTCTTGCTGGTGGCCTTCAGCTTCTCCCTGATGGCTCCTGTCACTCTCTGGATGTTCTCAGGGACGGTCAGGGCAGCTGTGGCAAAAGTGGAGGCTCTGGAATTGGTTCCAAGGCCTGGCAGAGCTGCAGTCCTGGACCCCTCTGTGCTCCCTGCTGGCTCCCTCCATCCCCTCAGCCCCGCCATCCCCTCAGCAAACCCGCAGCCCCCCAGTTCCTTCGGACCCCCACAGTCCTCTCACCCCACTCATTCCCTTCAGACCCACCCAGTCCCCTTACACCCCCACCCCCTTCAGACTCTGCCACTTCCCTGTCCCCTCAGACCCCACCATTCCCTCAGCTCCTCCACACCCCTCAGCCCCACCAGCACCTCAAGGTCTCTGTGCCTTCAGTGTCACCTCTGCTCAGCCCCCTCAGCCCCCTGTGTCTCACCGGCCTTCAGCAGCTCCTCAGGGGACAGTGCCTGGGGCCACCTGCAGCTCCCAGTGCTCCAGGGACACCCGGGGCTGGAACTGCTGCTCCGCCCGGCCCGGCCGCCAGCTCGGACCCAGCACAGGAAGAGGGGACAGAGGGGCACAGCGGGAAAAGCAAGAGGTGAGGAAAGAGGAAAGCAGGGAAAGAGGTTAAAAAACAGCCTATACCTATACAAATACCTATGTATGTATCTAAATCTCCATATACCTCTAAGTGTATAAATATAACTATGCCCATTTATAAATATAACTATATACATATAAATGTAACTACACGTTAAATGCAAGTATGCACATTAGTAACTACATATATAAAACATAAAAATAAACAATTAGATATATAAACTTATCTATACAGATCTATAAATACTACGATAAACACATATAAACAAAAATTATACACGTCTATAATTGTAACTACAGAGAGAGAGATTTCACCTGCCTGATGTTCACTGGCTCTCTCTCTGTCTCTTGCCTCCATGCTGGGCAGCCCTCCTGGGGAGGCTGATAGGTCACGAATATCTGGGAAGCAAAGGGAACATGGAGTCAATATTGGCCCTTGTGCACATTTCCCTTTGGCACCAATTGTCCTTCTATTAGGGACTGTTCAATGTTGCCTGAACGGCAGAGTCTCACTTGGGAATTTGAAGCCTGCTCTTGAAAGAACAGGGATCCTTCCAAGGTTTGAAATCTGTTTAAGGTATTGAAATAGTCCAATAAAGTCTCAGCCCTCACAGTGCAAAGGGCACCAACGAGAGCTTGAAACACAGACACTCCCAGCTCGCACAAAGAAGCTCAGCCCAGTTTTTGTCTGTGCTGACAGAGAGCCCTCAGTCCTCACTGAAACGGTTGAAGCTGAAAGGTGCTGTCAGCCGATTTATGAACCAAATTGGGTAATCTGTGCTAGTGACACAACTGCCAGAAGCTCAGGTTTATTCACCTCTCTCTTGCCACACCACAGGACTCAGCGTCAGTGCCTCTGGAGAAGCGTGGAGGGCAGGGCTCAGGGAGCTTGTGCCAGTGCCACATTGGAACTCAAGGCAGCAGGAAGCACCAAGCCTGCAGACAAGAACTCAACTCTTCTGATCTCCCTTCCTGCCAGAGGCAGGCTCACAGCAGCCATCTCTGACCTCTCCAAACCAAGGCGGGCTCTCTCCTTACCAGGCTCCTCGGGCTCCAGAGAACTGTTCCCACGGCTCACAGTGCCAGGCAAAGCTCCCTCTGCTGCAGCCTCGTTCTCAGGCTCCCCTCCTGAAGACTCTGGGGCAACACCAATGTTCCCCTTGAAAGAAAAACAGAGAGAAATAAACCCTTCTCGCCAATTACACAAAACACCTGCTTCAACAACTCCATGGCTCACACACTTCATCCCTTGTTCCTACCAAGGAAGTCTGACTCCCAAAGGCCTTCAAGAGTGGAGATGAACCTCTCCAATATGTCCAAAAGCTGTCCACGTTGAACGTGGGGGCCACACTGAACACATGGATTTGGCGCTAAGGAAGGAGTCCTGCCAGCTCCTGGCACAGGAATGTGCTCCTCCCTCCACAGCCCTGAGCACAACAGCCTCACCCAGGCTGCAGCTTTGCAGGGACTGCCTAGGAACACGCATCTGCTCCCACGGAGATGCCCAAGAGCAAGGTGCCTGAGCTCTGCAACACAGAGAGCAAGACTGGCTGCTTGGCCCAGCTGAGGATCTCCCAGACAGGAACTTGACTGGAGGTTACTGAGAGGACAATAAAGCTGCAGCACATCCCGACACGGCTCTGGGAGAGCCTACACGCACGGCAGGGCTCACACAGCAGCAGCAGCTGCAGCCCAGCCCTTGCTCTGCCTTGGGCTCCCAACCAAAAAGAGGCAGAGCCCACAGAGTGTGCTGGAACAGAGGCACCTCTCGCATGCCCCTCCCTGCTCGGGACACTTTGCCTTCAGTGGCAATTCTCCAAACACTCTTCTCTTATTTCACAACAACCAAAGTCTCTTAGAACCTACAAAGCATCACCACAAATGATGCTCCTGCACTAGGGATTCTTCCCAGGAAAAGGAGCACCCAAACTTGGCCAACACAGGCTCACACCTCTCATCCTCACCAAGGGGGGAGACTTTCTCATTCCCTCTCCTGTTACAAGTCTTGCTTTACCACAAATCATTAAATAACTAAATTATAATTTAATCATTTCAAGAAGCCTTTCCTTCTCAGCCATACAACAACATTCAAAGCTCTCAGTCCAGCCCCTTTCGTTCCCATCCAGTGGAGTTACCTGATCCCCTTGAGACACAGATCTCCTGATCTCCCTCAGTTTCCGTAGCACCACATCTGGATGCCATATCGGCAATTCCTCTTCCTCAGGTTCATGCCCTGTGTAGCTGGAGGCTGTTGCTGCTGGACTTGTCCTGGAAGGGCCTGGACGCTGCTCTAAACTCTCGGATGAGGAGGCACCAAGGTCCTGGCATGAGGGAGCTATGTAGCAGGAAAAAAAGAAGAAAGGAAGCAAAGGGAAGACCAGGTCACTATTGCTCCTCAGCTATGTATCCCTTGGCAGCAACTGTACTTCCATCAGGGAAAAGCTCAGTTCCTCCCAAGCAAAGTGAGAAAGAGAAAGAATCAAACGTGTTCTGGGGCTTTGCAACAACCAATTCCTCGTCTATGTAGTGCTCCCCTTCCATTTAACTGTCGGTAAGAAACGTCCCGCTGCAATTCCTTGGCAGGAGGCAACTGCCAGAAGAACCCCAACTGCCAGGTCTCTTTGCCTCTGTCCAAAGGGACAGGAGGCTCCCTCCAGCTGCGCCTGAGCACGACCGAGCCCTCGGCACTCCCACGCACTCCCGGAGAGCTCCCCAGGCACGCCCATGGGCGGGCAAGGACCAGCAGCAGCCACGGCGCAGGGCCGGGCCAGCTGCAGGCCGAGCAGGGCAGGCTGCTGTGAGCGCAGCCCCGGCGGGACTGTCCCGCAGCCCCCGGCAGCCCGGGGGGCCCTGCCGGCACAGCTGCCTTGCCCAAGGACAGCCCCTGGGCCAGCCGGGGCAGCTGCGCTGAGCAGCCCCAGCACGGGCAGGGCCGCTCCTGCCCAGCCGGGCAGTGCCCACGGCCAAAGCCCGCGCCATCCTCGGCCAAAGCCCGCAGCTCGCAGCCCGTCTCACCGGCGCTGGGGGGCTGCCCGGCGGGGCCGGCCGGCAGCGGCCGCTCCCTGTGCAGCAGGTGGAAGCTGCAGGGCGGGCGCCTGAAGCCGCCCCGCCCGGCCGCCAGCCGCTGCTGCTTGGCGCTGCTGCGGCGCTTGACGCGGAGCAGGAGGTCGGGGCGGTCGCGGCGAAAGCTGGGGTGCCTGTAGTGCAGCCAGGCGCCGGCATCGCCCGGCACAGCCGCGCCGAGCCAGCCCGGCACCTTGCGGAAGCCGTAGCGGTAGAGCTGGCGCACGAAGCTGGCGAAGCGCGTGGCTCGGAAGGTGTGCGGGGCCGGGCCCTGGGCGCCGGCCGGGCTGAGCAGCTCCCGCTCGAAGAGCGAGCGCTCGATGAGCAGCCCCCGGGCCAGGCTGTCCCAGCGCACGGAGCGGACGCGGGGGCTGCTGAGCAGGCGCCACAGCTTGGCGGGGAAGGTGCGGGCGCTGAGGCCGGCGGGCAGCGGGGGCTCCTCCATGCCGGGGCCGCTCGCCGACTGTCGCCACAGCGCCCTCAGCGCAACGGCCGCGGCTGCACCAGCGCCGCGCGGCCTGAGGGGGGCGCCGCGCTCGGCCCCGCGCGCGCCCAGCGCGGCCCCGGCGCGGGCAGGACTCGGCGGGGACGAGCGACACAAAGGCGCGGCTGCGGCACAGCGCGGGCACAGCGGCGGCTCCCGGGGCGCTGCCGGGCACGGCGGGCGGGGCGAGGGGCAAAGCCTTTCTTGCTCCAGGGGAACTCTTCCTTCTTGCTTTGCTTTGCAGCACAACCCTCCGGGGCGAGCGCGGCAAGTTGCAGAAAGGGCTCCAATCGCATCATCCCATGGGAGCTGTTCCTATGTGCCGAGTAAAAGCCACATGGCTCACTCTCCTGCATGGCTGAAGGGAGGAAAAAGGTGTCAGACTGAGTGGCTTCAGTATTTTGGTTGGGGTTGCTCACAGAGTTGCCCACTTCAAAGCAGGCAGGTCAAACAGGACAAGGGCAAATGATGAAAGGAGAGACGTGAAGACTTTCTTTTGGCCTCTTGTCCAGCCAGCTAGCTGCTTCTTTCTCACGGTCTCTGCCTGTCTCTGTCACATTTTGCACATTTCTCATTCTTTGCAGTCAGCAGCAGCCATAGGAAGGATCAGCAATTTTGTTAGAATTGTCACCAACGCTAAAATGCTGCCCCATGGGTGGATGTTGCTTTAGCCAAGGAATTAATGGCCTGTAGGTGTAGTGAACTCACACCAGTGCGTTTACCAAGAGGTTTTGCATTTTTCTTTCCTCAGTAATAACTTTATCTCTCTTTTTTCCCCCCATCTGGGGAGAGTTACAATGCAAAATCCTTCCTGCAGCCAAGTCCATTCAATGGAGACTAACAAAGGAACTGTTCCAATGAGCTGTGCTTGGGGTCACTTGTTATTTTTATTTTAAATTCTCTCCTGAAGTAGAAACATTTTTGCATTCATAGCTGGGAAAAAATAGACTTTTTTTTCTCCTGCTCTTTTAATTGATACCTTTTTTATGCCTTCGCGTCATTTAAGCCTGAGGGCCCATATGACATTGCAGTTAAATGGCATAAACTCATTCCTCACACACAGAGGAGCTCAGAGACACAATGTGGAGAGACAGGGACAAATAACACGCAGCGCCAGCCACAGGGACTGAATGCTGCTGTGCTGTCACCTTACGTGCTGAATCAGGTCTGCTTTCTGGAGCGGCTCTGAGCTGAAAAAGCTCAGGATCCCTGCTTGGTTCTGGGCTCCAGGGTGACGTTCAGAGGAACACTTGGAGCGCTTCCTAAAGAACTCCCAGTGCCATGGGCTGTGCATTTCTCCTCCCCAGGTGGCTCCTGCTTGCAGTTCTCTGCCCAGGGG
Organism: Acanthiza pusilla; assembly: GCA_036630365.1. Taxonomy (NCBI): domain Eukaryota; kingdom Metazoa; phylum Chordata; class Aves; order Passeriformes; family Acanthizidae; genus Acanthiza; species Acanthiza pusilla. Next base: position 1,547,447 of record JAXCHO010000011.1, read on the forward strand.
AGTCCCGTTTTCTCAGCAGGCCTTTGCAGAGAGTTCTTCCCGAGCGTGTGGCTCTGCTGCCATCACCAATCTGCGGTTTCAGTGCCCAGCCTGACTGAGACTGGGGCATCTGCTGGGCATGGCTGGAGAATTTCATGGCCAAAATCCTCCAGCACCATCATGTTTTCATCTGCTTATTGCTTTAAAAAGCACAATTTAATGCCTATTTCATTTTTAAAATAAATTTATTGAAGATTTTTACACTTGCACTTGTGATACATAAATACACAAAAATCAACATAAGTTGAAAAATTAAATTTATTACACATTGCTCAACCACAGTATCAATTACTATGCAAATATCAATTCAAGTTTAAATAAACTAATTTATTACAGATAGTTACAATCATACTCTGATTACAAATATAAAATACCAATATGCCTATCTAAATAACACCAACACCTAGATCTAAATAAATATAACTCTATAACTGTACAACACAACACATATTTAAATATAGCTATACACATTTAAACCATAACAATATACAAACATAAATAATATTTAAAATACAATATATAATACATAGAGATATTCAAAATGTGCTTATATACAAATATACACATAGCAATATAGGGTTCTAAATATCCATATGTGTGTAACTAAATCAGTAGAACTATGTAGGTATACAGTTCTATATAGAATGAAAATACAATACAGACAGAAAAATAAAAATACACATCAATAGATGCAAATACTAATATACCTAGACAAATATCAATCTAACTGTCTAAATATCCATGTAGTTTTAAAACTATATAAATCTATAAATATGTGCAGAGGGAATCCAGTCGCTCAGTGTTTAATGGCTCTCCCTCGGTCTCCTCCTCCCGTGCAGCGCAGCCCTCCTGGACAGGGACAGCAGGTGGGACATCTGGGAAGCCAAGGGAACACTGAGTCAGTATGGGGACGTTTCCCTTGGCAGCAGCTGCACTTGTGTCAGGGAAGAGAAAATCTCCGAGGCTCCCCAGGAGGCTCAGAAAGCAAAAGCAGGCGGAGCGGGCCAGGCTGCTGTGAGCGCAGCCCCGGCGGGACTGTCCCGCAGCCCCCGGCAGCCCGGGGGGCACAGGCGGCACAGCTGCCGGGCCCTGCCGGCACAGCTGCCTTGCCCAAGGACAGCCCCTGGGCCAGCCGGGGCAGCTGCGCTGAGCAGCCCCAGCACGGGCAGGGCCGCTCCTGCCCAGCCGGGCAGTGCCCACGGCCAAAGCCCGCGCCACCCTCACCCCCAGCCTGCCTCGCCGGCCCTGGGGCCTCACCCAGGCTCTCGGGCGGCAGCAGCAGCAGCTCCCCGGTCACTGCTCTTGCTGGTGGCCTTCAGCTTCTCCCTGATGGCTCTCCTCACTCTCTGATGTTCTCAGGGACGGTCAGGGCAGCTGTGGCAAAAGTGGAGGCTCTGGAATTGGTTCCAAGGCCTGGCAGAGCTGCAGTCCTGGACCCCTCTGTGCTCCCTGCTGGCTCCCTCCATCCCCTCAGCCCCGCCATCCCCTCAGCAAACCCGCAGCCCCCCAGTTCCTTCAGACCCCCACAGTCCTCTCACCCCACTCATTCCCTTCAGACCCACCCAGTCCCCTTACACCCCCACCCCCTTCAGACTCTGCCACTTCCCTGTCCCCTCAGACCCCACCATTCCCTCAGCTCCTCCACACCCCTCAGCCCCACCAGGATGTCAATGTCTCTGTGCCTTCAGTGTCACCTCTGCTCAGCCCCCTCAGCCCCCTGTGTCTCACCGTCCTTCAGCAGCTCCTCAGGGGACAGTGCCTGGGGCCACCGGCAGCTCCCAGCGCTCCAGGGACACCCGGGGCTGGAACTGCTGCTCCGCCCGGCCTGGCCGCCAGCTCAGACCCAGCACAGGAAGAGGGGACAGAGGGGCACAGCAGGAAAAGCAAGAGGTGAGAGAGGGAGCAAAGCAGGGAAAGAGGTTAAAAAACAGCCTATACCTATACAAATACCTATCTAAATACCCATATATACCTATAACTACATAAATAAAACTGTGCACATTTATCAATAAAACTATATGCATTTATAAATTATATTATACAGATGTATAAACCTAACTACACATTCATAAATATATCTACATATATGTAAATATATAGATCTCTCTATATATAAATCTAACAGTACAGATCTATAAATATAACTTCAGAGACATAAATACAACTATATAAATGTAAAAATATTAACTACAGAATCTGCACACGTATCTATAGACAGAGGGATTGCACCTGCCTGATGTTCAAAGGCTCTCCCTCTGTCTCTTGCTCCCAGGCAGGGCAGCCCTCCTGGAATGGTAGATCAGATTGATAACTGGGAAGCAAAGGGAAACACTGAGTCAATATTGGCACTTGTGCATGTTTCCCTTTGGCAGCAATTGTCCTTCTATCAGGGATTGTAAAAGATGGACTGAAAGGCAGATTCTCACTTGAGAATTGGAGGCCTGCTCTTTAAAGAACACGGATCCTTCCAAGTTTTCCAGTCTCTGTAAAATATTGAAATATCCCAATAAAATCTCAGCACTCAGAGTGCAAAGGTCACCTCTAAAAAAGCAGCCTCTCGAATGGAAACCTCAGCTTGGTACATGACACTACAAATCTATAGAAACAGACCTAGAGGGAGAGGGGTTCCAGCTGCCCCATCTTCACAGGCTCTCCCTCGGCCGCTCCGTCCCTCGCAGAGCTGTCCTCCTGCAGGGGTGCAGCACATGGGCATGGAGGAAGCCAAGGGCTGCAGAGCCCTGCAGAGCTGCCATGGAGCTCTTGCCAAGCCCTGACCAGCAGCAGCCCTTGCCAGAGCCTTGGGCTGATGTAGGGCAGTGTGGAGGGAAAGGTGGGCAGCAGAGGCAGACGCTTCCATACCTGAGCTTCTTGAGCTGCCACAGTGTCCTGCATTGTCTGAGTCTTCCGTTGTCTCTTTTCCTCCTCTTCCTTACTGGCTGGTATTCTCTCTCTATTCGTCAGGCCTCTTCTTCTGATCTTTTCCTTCTCTTTTCCTCTGCCTGGGGTAGCCTGCAAGCCTTTCCATGCATGGTTGCATTAGCTAGGCATAGCCAGGAGTCACAAGCTAAGTCTCTTCTTCTTGGAGCATCCGTGAGCTGCTTTTACCTGCTTGACTCGGAAGGACTTGTCAGGGCTTCAGCCTTTGCCAGGGACACTGTGGAGGACTTGTGGGTGCTTGGAGGCAAATCTGGACGCGCCTAAAGCAGAAATTGTGGAGGTGAGAGGTGGCAAGGGACAGCCTGGAGGAGTAAGGCATGGGCTGCAAAATCACTCTCTCAGATGCACTGAGCAGACACTGCTTTGCATCACTCGCACAGTACAGCTGCCCCCAGGGAGTCTGGAGGCAGCTGGCATGAGCTGGCATCTGAGCACAAGCCCCCTCAAGTGCACAGCTCCCCACCTCCCACTTTCATTTGCAAGGCTCTTGTCCACATGCCTAAAGCATTGCAGAAGCAACCTGAGCAGTTTGCGCTTGCATGTGTCAGTGCAGGGACTGCAAGGCAGGCAGGAAGCAAGAAAGGAATGAGAAAGGCTCCAGAGATGGGCTGTCAGCAGGAGGCACAACAGCTCCCTTGGCCTCATCAGAAAGTGCTCGCCTGTCTGGGATTCTTTGTGCCCAGGTATGTGCAGGTGACATACCTCGGCCTTTTGGGCCTGCAGCAGCGTGGGCTCTGTGCCTTCTTCTTGGCAGACATCTGGCAGCGATTGGGATGAATGGGAAGAGCTTTGTGCCTGGGGCTCCTCATTGTCTTGGCTTGCAGAGCCACTTTGGTCTCTGTGGTACAGCTCTGGAAAGGAAAAGCACCAAAATGCAGCCAAGTGATGTCTTGGATCACAAGAGCACACAAAGCAAAAGCCAGAAATGAGCCCTGCACCTCTTGACTGCGGGACGTGGAGATTTCTGGGACCCCCAGTGCCAGGCTGGGACAAGCCTCCCTTCCTGCTCCTACCTGTGCATATCTCTGTGGGTGCAGGTGACAATTCCTGGCCAGAAGTCTCCTCCCCAAAGATCTCCTCCATATTAAGCATCATGAAGTCCTCCAGGATCTTCACCTGCACACAGGAAAGCCTTGCTCTCAGCCCTGGGGCCTGACAGCGTGCCAAGCAGCACCTGCCATCACTGCTGAGCCTTGCCTCTGCACACAAGGCGCTGCCTCTTGCAGGGGCAGCTCTTGCAGGCAGCTCCTGCTCCAGCCTTGGCTGCAGAGAGGCGCTGCCAGGCACAGGCACCTCTGGGCAGCCAAGCTGCCGTGGGCCGGCCAGGCTGCAGCCGGCTGCTGAGGACAGCATTACCTTGTCATTCTCGGCCACCATGGCCTCCAAGTTCAGCTGCTCCTCCTGCGCTGGGCTCAGCAGGCTTGGCCCCAGGCAGATGGCCAGGTTGCTGCAGCTCATTCGGCTGCTGGATGTGTGCTGGCCGATGTCTTGCAGCAGTGCCAGCAGCTGCTTGAGGAGGAGCTGGTTCTTGGCCACCCTGAGGGAACAGGAAGGCAACGTTCATCACCACGACCAGGTGTCCCACAGATGCAGCAGAGTGCGGAAAGAGGGCAAAAAGCAGCATCTCCCTCTCAAAGACCAAGACACCTACCTCAATATCCATGAACTTCCAACTTTGGTAAGAAAGGTCTCCAGAACGAAGAGGTGATCTCAAAACTTTTAACTACAATCAGCTGGAACTAGAACTGGAGGGAGAGGCACTCCAGCTGCCCCATCTTCACAGCCTCTCTCTCAGCAGCTTCACCCCACGCACAGCACTCGACCTGCAGAGGTACAAGCACATGGCCATGGAGGAACCCAAAGGCTGCAGAGCCCCTGCAGAGCTGCCATGGAGCTCTTGCCAAGCCCTGGGCAGCAGCAGCTCTTGCCAGACCTTGCCAGTGCCTTGGGCTGACTTGGGGCAGTGTGGAGGGAAAGGCAGGCAGCAGAGCCTGGCACATCCATACCTGAGCTTCTTGAGCTGCTGCAGCCTCCCCCATTCTCTGTATCTGCTGCTGCCTCTCCTCTGCCTCTTCCTCGCTGGCTCGCAGTCTCCATCTCCTGCCCAGGCCTTATCTTGCTTTTGTTTTTGTCTCTTTTCCTCTGCCTGGGGGTAATAGCCTTTTGGGCTCTCCAGCACCAGGGTCTCTGCGCCATCTTCTTGGCAGACATTTGGCAGTGAGGGACATGCATGGGGACATCTTTTTGCCTGGGGCTGCTCGTCTGCTCAGCTTGCAGGGCCACTTGGCTCTTCCTGGTGCTGCATTCTCTGAGTCTTCTGCTGCCACTCCTCCTCTTCTTCCTTGCTGGCTCATAGTCCCTGTCACCTACCCAGGCCTCTTCTCACTGTCATTTCCTTCCCTTCTCTTTTGCCTGGGGGTACCCTGCAAGCTGTTACATTCAGAGTTGGATTAGCTAGGGAAAGGCAGGAACCACGAGCTATGTCCCTTTTTCTTGGAGCATCTGTGAGCTGCTTTTACCTGCTTGACTCAGAAGGGCTCATCAGGGCTTCAACCTTCACCTGGGACACTGTGGAGGACTCGCAGGTGCTTGGAGGCAAATCCGGAGGCACCTAAAGCAGAAATTGTGGAGGTGAGAGGTGGCAAGAGATAGCCTGGAAGAGTAAGGCATGGACTGCAAAATCACTCTTGTAGCTGCACAGAGCAGACGCTGCTTTGCATCAGCCCCCACTCGCACAGTACAGCTGCCCCTAAAGAGACTGGAGGCAGCTGGCATGAGCTGGCATCTGAGCACAAGCCCCCTCAAGTGCACATTTCCCCACCTCCCACTTTCATTTGCAAGGCTCTTGTCCACATGCCTAAAGCATTGCAGAAGCAACCTGAGCAGTTTGCGCTTGCATGTGTCAGTGCAGGGACTGCAAGGCAGGCAGGAAGCAAGCAAGGAATGAGAAAGGCTCAAGAGATGGGCTGTCAGCAGGAGGCACAACAGCTCCCTTGGCCTCATGAAATAGTGTTCGCCTGTCTGGGATTCTTTGTGCCTGGGTATGTGCAGGTGACATACCTCCACCTTTTGGGCCTGCGGCAGCGTGGGCTCTGTGCCTTCTTCTTGGCTGACACCTGGCAGCGAGTGGGATGAATGGGAAGAGCTTTGTGCCTGGGGCTTCTCATTGTCTTGGCTTGCAGAGCCACTTTGGTCTCTGTGGTACAGCTCTGGAAAGGAAAAGCACCAAAATGCAGCCAAGTGATGTCTTGGATCACAAGAGCACACAAAGCAAAAGCCACAAGTGATCCCAGCGCCATTTGTCTGCTGGAAATGGAGATTGCTGGGACCCCCAGTGCCAGGCTGGGACAAGCCTCCCTTCCTGCTCCTACCTGTGCATATCTCTGTGGGTGCACGTGACTCTTCCTGGCCAGCAGTCTCCTCCCACAAGATGTCCTCCAAGTTCAGCATCATGTAATCCACCAGCACCTTCACCTGCACACAGGAAAGCCTTGCCCTCAGCCCTGGGGCCTGACAGCGTGCCAAGCAGCACCTGCCATCACTGCTGAGCCTTGCCTCTGCACACAAGGCGCTGCCTCTTGCAGGGGCAGCTCTTGCAGGCAGCTCCTGCTCCAGCCTTGGCTGCAGAGAGGCGCTGCCAGGCACAGGCACCTCTGGGCAGCCAAGCTGCCGTGGGCCGGCCAGGCTGCAGCCGGCTGCTGAGGACAGCATTACCTTGTCATTCTCAGCCACCATGGCCTCCAAGTTCAGCTGCTCCTCCTGCGCTGGGCTCAGCAGGCTTGGCCCCAGGCAGATGGCCAGGTTGCTGCAGCTCATTCGGCTGCTGGATGTGTGCTGGCCGATGTCTTGCAGCAGTGCCAGCAGCTGCTTGAGGAGGAGCTGGTTCTTGGCCACCCTGAGGGAACAGGAAGGCAACGTTCATCACCAGGACCAGGTGTCCCACAGATGCAGCAGAGTGCGGAAAGAGGGCAAAAACCAGCATCTCCCTCTCAAAGACCAAGACACCTACCTCAATATCCATGAACTTCCAACTTTGGTAAGAAAGGTCTCCAGAACGAAGAGGTGATCTCAGAACTTTTAACTACAATCAGCTGGAACTAGAACTGGAGGGAGAGGCACTCCAGCTGCCCCATCTTCACAGCCTCTCTCTCAGCAGCTTCACCCCACGCACAGCACTCGACCTGCAGAGGTACAAGCACATGGGCATGGAGGAACCCAAGGGCTGCAGAGCCCCTGCAGAGCTGCCATGGAGCTCTTGCCAAGCCCTGGGCAGCAGCAGCCCTTGCCGGACCTTGCCAGTGCCTTGGGCTGGCTTGGGGCAGTGCAGAGGGAAAGGCAGGCAGCAGAGCCTGGCACATCCATACCTGAGCTTCTTGAGCTGCCGCAGCCTCCTCCATTCTCTGTATCTGCTGCTGCCTCTCCTCTGCCTCTTCCTCGCTGCCTCGTAGTCCCTGTCTCCTGCCCAGGCCTTATCTTGCTTTTGTTTTTGTCTCTTTTCCTCTGCCTGGGGGTAATAGCCTTTTGGGCTCTCCAGCACCACGGTCTCTGTGCCATCTTCTTGGCGCATGTCTGGCAGTGAGGGACATGCATGGGGACATCTTTTTGCCTGGGGCTGCTCGTCTGCTCAGCTTGCAGGGCCACTTGGCTCTTCCTGGCGCTGCAATGTCTGAGTCTTCTGCTGCCACTCCTCCTCTTCTTCCTTGCTGACTCATAGTCCCCGTCACCTACCCAGGCCTCTTCTCACTGTCATTTCCTTCCCTTCTCTTCTGCCTGGGGGTACCCTGCAAGCTGTTACATTCAGAGTTGGATTAGCTAGGGAAAGGCAGGAGCCACGAGCTATGTCCCTTTTTCTTGGAGCATCTGTGAGCTGCTTTTACCTGCTTGACTCTGAAGGGCTCATCAGGGCTTCAACCTTCACCTGGGACACTGTGGAGGACTCGCAGGTGCTTGGAGGCAAATCTGGAGGCACCTAAAGCAGAAATTCTGGAGGTGAGAGGTGGCAAGAGATAGCCTGGAAGAGTAAGGCATGGACTGCAAAATCACTCTTGTAGCTGCACAGAGCAGACGCTGCTTTGCATCAGCCCCCACTCGCACGGTACAGCTGCCCCCAGGGAGACTGGAGGCAGCTGGCATGAGCTGGCATCTGAGCACAAGCCCCCTCAAGTGCACAGCTCCCCACCTCCCACTTTCATTTGCAAGGCTCTTGTCCACATGCCTAAAGCATTGCAGAAGCAACCTGAGCAGTTTGCGCTTGCATGTGTCAGTGCAGGGACTGCAAGGCAGGCAGGAAGCAAGGAATGAGAAAGGCTCAAGAGATGAGCTGTCAGCAGGAGGCACAACAGCTCACGTGGCCTCATCAGAAACTGCTCGCCTGTCTGGGATTCTTTGTGCCTGGGTATGTGCAGCTGACATACCTCCACCTTTTGGGCCTGCAGCAGCGTGGGCTCTGTGCCTTCTTCTTGGCAGACATCTGGCAGCAATTGGGATGAATGGGAAGAGCTTTGTGCCTGGGGCTCCTCATTGTCTTGGCTTGCAGAGCCACTTTGGTCTCTGTGGTACAGCTCTGGAAAGGAAAGGCACCAAAATGCAGCCAAGTGATGTCTTGGATCACAAGAGCACACAAAGCAAAAGCCACAAGTGATCCCAGCGCCATTTGTCTGCTGGAAATGGAGATTGCTGGGACCCCCAGTGCCAGGCTGGGACAAGCCTCCCTTCCTGCTCCTACCTGTGCATATCTCTGTGGGTGCAGGTGAATCTTCCTGGCCAGCAGTCTCCTCCCACAAGATGTCCTCCAAGTTCAGCATCATGTAATCCACCAGCACCTTCACCTGCACACAGGAAAGCCTTGATCTCAGCCCTGGGGCCTGACAGCGTGCCAAGCAGCACCTGCCATCACTGCTGAGCCTTGCCTCTGCACACAAGGCGCTGCCTCTTGCAGGGGCAGCTCTTGCAGGCAGCTCCTGCTCCAGCCTTGGCTGCAGAGAGGCGCTGCCAGGCACAGGCACCTCTGGGCAGCCAAGCTGCCGTGGGCCGGCCAGGCTGCAGCCGGCTGCTGAGGACAGCATTACCTTGTCATTCTCGGCCACCATGGCCTCCAAGTTCAGCTGCTCCTCCTGCGCTGGGCTCAGCAGGCTTGGCCCCAGGCAGATGGCCAGGTTGCTGCAGCTCATTCGGCTGCTGGATGTGTGCTGGCCGATGTCTTGCAGCAGTGCCAGCAGCTGCTTGAGGAGGAGCTGGTTCTTGGCCACCCTGAGGGAACAGGAAGGCAACATTCATCACCACGACCAGGTGTTCCACAGATGCAGCAGAGTGCGGAAAGAGGGAAAAAAGCAGCATCTCCCTCTCAAAGACCAAGACACCTACCTCAATATCCATGAACTTCCAACTTTGGTAAGAAAGGTCTCCAGAATGAAGAGGTGATCTCAAAACTTTTAACTACCATCAGCTGGAACTAGAACTAGAGGGAGAGGCACTCCAGCTGCCCCATCTTCATAGCCTCTCCCCTGGCTGCTTTGCTCCACGCACAGCACTCGACCTGCAGAGGTACAAGCACATGGCCATGGAGGAACCCAAGGGCTGCAGAGCCCTGCAGAGCTGCCATGGAGCTCTTGCCAAGCCCTGGGCAGCAGCAGCCCTTGCCGGACCTTCCCAGCACCTTGGGCTGACTTGGGGCAGTGCAGAGGGAAAGGCAGGCAGCAGAGCCTGGCCCATCCATACCTGAGCTTCTTGAGCTGCCGCAGCCTCCTCCATTCTCTGTATCTGCTGCTGCCTCTCTTCCTCCTCCTCCTTACTGGCTGGTATTCTCTGTCTCTTCTCCAGACCTCTTCTTGTGATCTTTTCCTTCTCTTTTCCTCTGCCTGGGGGTAGCCTGCAAGCCTTTCCATACACAGTTGGATTAGCTAGGCAGAGCCAGCAGACACGAGCTAAGACTGTTCTTCTTGGAGCATCTGTGAGCTGCTCTTACCTGCTTGACTCGGAAGGGCTCGTCAGGGCTTCAGCCTTTGCCTGCGACTCTGTGGAGGACTCACAGGTGCTTGGAGGCAAATCTGGACGCGCCTAGAGCAGAAATTGTGGAGGTGAGAGGTGGCAAGAGACAGCCCAGAGGAGTAAGGCATGGGCTGCAAAATCACTCCCTTAGCTGCACAGAGCAGATGCTGCTTTGCATCAGCCCCCACTCGCACGGTTCAGCTGCCCCCAAAGAGACTGGAGGCAGCTGGCATGAGCTGGCATCTGAGCACAAGGGCTCCCAAGTTGGCCATGACCTCCCCTGTGCTGCTTCCATGTGACCATCTTTTGTCCACTGATGAAAAACTAAAGCCTAAAGCATTGCAGAAGCAACCTGTCCAGTTTGCAGCAGCATGTGTCAGTGTGGGGGCAGGGAAGAGGAAAGGAAAGGAAAGGAAAGGAAAGGAAAGGAAAGGAAAGGAAAGGAAAGGAAAGGAAAGGAAAGGAAAGGAAAGGAAAGGAAAGGAAAGGAAAGGAAAGGAAAGGAAAGGAAAGGAAAGGAAAGGAAAGGAAAGGAAAGGAAAGGAAAGGAAAGGAAAGGAAAGGAAAGGAAAGGAAAGGAAAGGAAAGGAAAGGAAAGGAAAGGAAAGGAAAGGAAAGGAAAGGAAAGGAAAGGAAAGGAAAGGAAGAAAGAGAGGAAGGAAGAAAGAGAAGAAGAAAGAGAGGAAGGAAGGAAGGAAGGAAGGAAGGAAGGAAGGAAGGAAGGAAGGAAGGAAGGAAGGAAGGAAGGAAGGAAGGAAGGAAGGAAGGAAGGAAGGAAGGAAGGAAGGAAGGAAGGAAGGAAGGAAGGAAGGAAGGAAGGAAGGAAGGAAGGAAGGAAGGAAGGAAGTGTGCGGAAGGAAGGAAGGAAGGAAGGAAGGAAGGAAGGAAGGAAGGAAGGAAGGAGGAAGGAAGGAAGGAAGGAAGGAAGGAAGTGTGCGGAAGGAAGGAAGGAAGGAAGGAAGGAAGGAAGGAAGGAAGGAAGGAAGGAAGGAAGGAAGGAAGGAAGGAAGGAATGGGCTGTCAGCAGGAGGCACAGCAGCTTGTTGGCCTCGTGAGAAAGTGCCCACTTGTCTGGGACGCATTGTGCCCAGCGCTGTGCAGCTGACATACCTCTGCCTTTTGGGCCTGCAGCAGCGTGGGCTCTGTGCCATCTTCTTCTTTTTGTGTATCTGGCAGCAAGGAGAGTGCACGGGGACAGCTCTGTGCCTGGGCTCCTCATTGTCTTGGCTTGCAGGGCCACTTTGCTCTTCCTGGCCCAGCTATGCAAAGCAAAAGCACCAAAATGCAGCCAAGCAATGTCTCGGAAGACAAGAACAAAGAAAGCTAAACTCACAGGGAAGCCCTATGCCTCTTGTCTGCTGATGCGGAGATTGCTGGGACCCCCAGTGCCAGGCTGGGACAAGCCTCCCTTCCTGCTCCTACCTGTGCATATCTCTGTGGGTGCAGGTGACAATTCCTGGCCAGCAGTCTCCTCCCCAAAGATCTCCTCCATATTCACGATCATGAACTCCACCAGCACCTTCACCTGCACACAGGAAAGCCTTGCTCTCAGCCCTGGGGCCTGACAGCGTGCCAAGCAGCACCTGCCATCACTGCTGAGCCTTGCCTCTGCACACAAGGCGCTGCCTCTTGCAGGGACAGCTCTTGCAGGCAGCTCCTGCTCCAGCCTTGGCTGCAGAGAGGCGCTGCCAGGCACAGGCACCTCTGGGCAGCCAAGCTGCCGTGGGCCGGCCAGGCTGCAGCCGGCTGCTGAGGACAGCAGTACCTTGTCATTCTCGGCCATCATGGCCTCCAAGTTCAGCTGCTCCTCCTGCGCTGGGCTCAGCAGGCTTGGCCCCAGGCAGATGGCCAGGTTGCTGCAGCTCATTCGGCTGCTGGATGTGTGCTGGCTGATGTCTTGCAGCAGTGCCAGCAGCTGCTTGAGGAGGAGCAGGTTGGCTGCAGGCAACTTCTTGGCCACCCTGAGGGAACAGGAAGACAAAGTTCATCAGCAGGGCCATGCTGCTCACATGCGCAGCAGAGTGGGGGAAAAAGGGGAAAAATTAGCACCTCGCTCTGCAAATAGCAAGAGACCCACCTTGATATCCATGGACCTCCAACTTTGGAAAGAAAGGCCTCCAGAATTGAATATTTTTCTCACAAATTGTAACTGTAAACATCTAGAAACAGAACTGGAGGGAGAGGCACTCCGGCTGCCCCATCTTCACAGCCTCTCCTGGAGCCCCTTCATCCCGCGCACAGCACTCCTCCTGTAGAGGTACAACCACATGGGCATGGAGGAACCCAAGGGCTGCAGAGGCCCTGCAGAGCTGCCATGGAGCTCTTGCCAAGCCCTCACCTGCAGCAGCCCTTGCCAGCGCCTTGGGCTGGCTCGGGGCAGTGCGGAGGGAAAGGCAGGCAGCAGAGCCTGGCACATCCATACCTGAGCTTCTTGAGCTGCCGCAGCCTCCTCCATTCTCTGTATCTGCTGCTGCCTCTCTTCCTCCTCCTCCTTACTGGCTGGTATTCTCTGTCTCTTCTCCAGACCTCTTCTTGTGGTCTTTTCCTTCTCTTTTCCTCTGCCTGGGGGTAGCCTGCAAGCCTTTCCATGCATGGTTGGATTAGCTAGGCATAGCCAGGAGTCAGGAGCTAGGACTGTTCTTCTTGGAGCATCTGTGAGCTGCTCTTACCTGCTTGACTCGGAAGGGCTCGTCAGGGCTTCAGCCTTTGCCTGCGACTCTGTGGAGGACTCACAGGTGCTTGGAGGCAAATCTGGACGCGCCTAGAGCAGAAATTGTGGAGGTGAGAGGTGGCAAGAGACAGCCCGGAGGAGTAAGGCATGGGCTGCAAAATCACTCCCTTAGCTGCACAGAGCAGACGCTGCTTTGCATCAGCCCCCACTCGCACGGTTCAGCTGCCCCCAAAGAGACTGGAGGCAGCTGGCATGAGCTGGCATCTGAGCACAAGGGCTCCCAAGTTGGCCATGACCTCCCCTGTGCTGCTTCCATATGACCATCTTTTGTCCACTGATGAAAAACTAAAGCCTAAAGCATTGCAGAAGCAACCTGTCCAGTTTGCAGCAGCATGTGTCAGTGTGGGGGCAGGGAAGAGGAAAGGAAAGGAAAGAAAGGAAAGGAAAGGAAAGGAAAGGAAAGGAAAGGAAAGGAAAGGAAAGGAAAGGAAAGGAAAAGGAAAGGAAAGGAAAGGAAAGGAAAGGAAAGGAAAGGAAAGGAAAGGAAAGGAAAGGAAAGGAAAGGAAAGGAAAGGAAAGGAAAGGAAAGGAAAAGGAAAGGAAAGGAAAGGAAAGGAAAGGAAGGAAGAAAGGAAAAGAAAGGAAAGGAAAGGAAAGGAAAGGAAAGGAAAGAAGAGGAGAAGGAAGGAAGGAAAGGAAGGAAGGAAGGAAAGGAAGGAAGGAAGGAAGGAAGGAAGGAAGGAAGGAAGGAAGGAAGGAAGGAAGGAAGGAAGGAAGGAAGGAAGGAAGGAAAGGGAAGGAAGGAAGGGAAGAGATGGGCTGTCAGCAGGAGGCACAGCAGCTTGTTGGCCTCGTGAGGAAGTGCCCATTTGTCCTGGGACACATTGTGCCCAGGCTGTGCAGCTGACATACCTCTGCCTTTTGGGCTCTCCAGCACCAGGGTCTCTGCGCCATCTTCTTGGTGGACATTTGGCAGTGAGGGACATGCATGGGGACATCTTTTTGCCTGGGGCTGCTCGTCTGCTCAGCTTGCAGGTCCACTTGGCTCTTCCTGGCGCTGCATTGTCTGAGTCTTCTGCTGCCACTCCTCCTCTTCCTCCTCACTGGCTCAGAGTCCCTGTCATCTACCAGGCCTCTTCTCACTGTCGTTTCCCTTCCCTTCTCTTCTGCCTGGGGGTGCCCTGCAAGCTGTTACATGCCAAGTTCGATTAGCTAGGGAAAGGCAGGAGTCACGAGCTAAGTCTCTTCTTGTTGGAGCATCTGTGAGCTGCTTTTACCTGCTTGACTCAGAAGGGCTCGTCAGGGCTTCAGCCTTTGCCAGGGACTCTGTGAAGAACTTGCCGGGTGCTTGGAGGCAAATCTCAAGGTGCCTAGAGCAGAAATTGTAGAGGTGAGAGGTGGCAAGAGATAGCCTGGAGGAATAAGGCAACAATTGCCAAATAGACGCCTTAGCTGCTCAGAAACACATTGCTTTGCATCAGCTCCCTCTCACTCGCACAGTACAGCTGCCCCAAGGAGACTGGAGGCAGCTGGCATGAGCTGGCATGTGAGCACAAGCTCCCTCAAACTGACTCTGCTCGCCGCTGCTGCTTTCATTTGCAAGTCTTTTTTCCAATCGTGAGGCACCTGCCTAAAGCATTGCAGAAGCAACCTGAGCAGTTGCACTTGCATGTGTCAATGCAGGGGCAGGAGAGCAGGAAGGAAGGAAGGAAGGAAGCAAGCAAGCAGAAAGCAAGGAAGCAAGGAATGCGAGAGGCTCCAGAGATGGGCTGTCAGCAGGAGGCACAACAGCTCCCTTGGACTCAAGAGGAAGTCCCCACCGGTCCAGAATGCATTGTGCCCAGGTGTGTGCAGCTGACATACCTCTGCCTTTTGGGCCTGCAGCAGCGTGGGCTCTGTGCCATCTTCTTCTTTTTGTGTATCTGGCAGCAAGGAGAGTGCACGGGGACAGCTCTGTGCCTGGGGCTCCTCATTGTCTTGGCTTGCAGGGCCACTTTGCTCTTCCTGGCCCAGCTCTGCAAAGCAAAAGCATGTGCAGCCAAGCAATGTCTTGGAAGACAAGAACAAAGAAAGCTAAACTCACAGGGAAGCACTATGCCACTTGTCTGCTGATGCAGAGATTGCAGGGACCCCCAGTGCCAGGCTGGGACAAGCCTCCCTTCCTGCTCCTACCTGTGCATATCTCTGTGGGTGCAGGTGACTCTTCCTGGCCAGCAGTCTCCTCCCCAAAGATCTCCTCCAAATTATGCATCATGAAGTCCACCAGCACCTTCACCTGCACACAGGAAAGCCTTGCTCTCAGCCCTGGGGCCTGACAGCGTGCCAAGCAGCACCTGCCATCACTGCTCAGCCTTGCCTCTGCACACAAGGCGCTGCCTCTTGCAGGGGCAGCTCTTGCAGGCAGCTCCTGCTCCAGCCTTGGCTGCAGAGAGGCGCTGCCAGGCACAGGCACCTCTGGGCAGCCAAGCTGCCGTGGGCCGGCCAGGCTGCAGCCGGCTGCTGAGGACAGCAGTACCTTGTCATTCTCGGCCACCATGGCCTCCAAGTGCAGCTGCTCCTCCCGCGCTGGGCTCAGCAGGCTTGGCCCCAGGCAGATGGCCAGGTTGCTGCAGCTCATTCGGCTGCTGGATGTGTGCTGGCCGATGTCTTGCAGCAGTGCCAGCAGCTGCTTGAGGAGGAGGAGGTTGGCTGCAGGCAACTTCTTGGCCACCCTGAGGTAACAGGAAGACAAAGTTCATCAGCAGGGCCATGCTGCCCACATGCGCAGCGGAGTGGGGGAAAAATGGGAAAAATTAGCACCTCCCTCTGCAAATAGCAAGAGACCCACCTTGATATCCATGGACCTCCAACTTTGGAAAGAAAGGCCTCCAGAATTGAATATTTTTCTCACAAATTGTAACTGTAAACATCTAGAAACAGAACTGGAGGGAGAGGCACTCCGGCTGCCCCATCTTCACAGCCTCTCCTGGAGCCCCTTCATCCCGCGCACAGCACTTCTCCTGCAGAGGTACAAGCACATGGCCATGGAGGAACCCAAGGGCTGCAGAGCCCCTGCAGAGCTGCCATGGAGCTCTTGCCAAGCCCTGACCAGCAGCAGCCCTTGCCGGACCTTGCCAGCGCCTTGGGCTGACTTGGGGCAGTGCGGAGGGAAAGGCAGGCAGCAGAGCCTGGCACATCCATACCTGAGCTTCTTCAGCTGCCGCAGCCTCCTCCATTCTCTGTATCTGCTGCTGCCTCTCCTCTGCCTCTTCCTCGCTGGCTCGTAGTCCCCATCTCCTGCCCAGGCCTCAACTTGCTTTCTTTTTTGTCTCTTTTCCTCTGCCTTGGGGTAGCCTGCAAGCCTTTCCATGCACAGTTGGATTAGCTAGGCATAGCCAGGAGTCAGGAGCTAAGTCTCTTCTTCTTGGAGCATCTGGGAGCTGCTTTTACCTGCTTGACTCGGAAGGGCTCATCAGGGCCTCAACCTTTGCCTGCGACTCTGTGGAGCACTCACAGGTGCTTGGAGGCAAATCTGGAGGCACCTAAAGCAGAAATTGTGGAGGTGAGCGGTGGCAAGAGACAGCCTGGAAGAGTAAGGTATCAGCTCCAAATCACTCCCTTAGCTGCACAGAGCAGACGCTGCTTTGCATCAGCCCCCACTTGCACAGTACAGCTGCCCCCAAAGAGACTGGAGGCAGCTGGCATGAGCTGGCATCTGAGCACAAGGGCTCTCAAGTTGGGCATGTCCCCCCCTGCTGCTTTCATTTCCAAGTATCTTGTCCACTGAGGACGCACATGCCTAAAGCACTGCAGAAGCAAACTGTCAGTGCAGAGGCACACAGGCAGGCAGGCAGGCAGGAAAGAAGGAAGGCAAAATCTCAAGAGGTGGGTGACAAAACTTGTGCTTTTCTAGGATGTGTTGTGCCCATGTTTCTGTCACTGACATACCTCTGCCTTTTGGGCCTGCAGCAGTGTGGCCTCTGCCCTCTCTTCTTGTTTGCTGTCTGGCAGCGAGGGCGATTCATGGGGACAGCTTTGTGCCTGGGGCTCCTCGTCTGCCTGCCTTGCAGGGCCACTTTGCTCCTCCTGGTGCAGCTCTAGAAAGCAAAAGCACCAAAATGCAGCCAAGCAATGTCTTGGAAGACAAGAGCACTCAGAGCAAAAGCCACAAGCGAGCCCTGTGCCTCTTGTCTGCTGGACGTGGAGATTTCTGGGACCCCCAGTGCCAGGCTGGGACAAGCCTCCCTTCCTGCTCCTACCTGTGCATATCTCTGTGGGTGCAGGTGACTCTTCCTGGCCAGCAGTCTCCTCCCCAAAGATCTCCTCCATATTCAGGATCATAAACTCCACCAGCACCTTCACCTGCACACAGGAAAGCCTTGCTCTCAGCCCTGGGGCCTGACAGCGTGCCAAGCAGCACCTGCCATCACTGCTGAGCCTTGCCTCTGCACACAAGGCGCTGCCTCTTGCAGGGGCAGCTCTTGCAGGCAGCTCCTGCTCCAGCCTTGGCTGCAGAGAGGCGCTGCCAGGCACAGGCACCTCTGGGCAGCCAAGCTGCCGTGGGCCGGCCAGGCTGCAGCCGGCTGCTGAGGACAGCATTACCTTGTCATTCTCAGCCACCATGGCCTCCAAGTTCAGCTGCTCCTCCTGCGCTGGGCTCAGCAGGCTTGGCCCCAGGCAGATGGCCAGGTTGCTGCAGCTCATTCGGCTGCTGGATGTGTGCTGGCCGATGTCTTGCAGCAGTGCCAGCAGCTGCTTGAGGAGGAGCAGGTTGGCTGCAGCAACTTCTTGGCCACCCTGAGGGAACAGGAAGATAATGTTCATCAGCAGGGCCATGCTGCCCACAGCTGTCCCCAGAGCTTGCCCCAGGCAGGGGTGCAGCCAGCGGCTGTGTTGCACAGCTCTGCCGGCGCTCTCAGCCAGTGGTCAGGGTCCCACGCTCCTGCAGGAAGGAAGTGCGGCATTGCTTCCCAGCTGCTTATTTGCCCCAAGCCCACGCAAGGGAAGGATCGCTGTGCATTTCCCCAAAATGGGAGTGCCAGGCTCCAAGAGCGAGGTGCCTGAAAACACAGCCTTTGAAGGAGACCACCCCCTTCCCAGCAAATGCCAGCTTTGGAGCAATGCCTGCTGCAGAGCTGTAACTGCTGCTCACTAAAGCTTACACTTTGAGCTGAGAGATCTTCTCCTCCCTGCTGGCCATCTGCATCGCTGCCACCCAGTCCTCGTAGAGGTCTGTGACGAGGAGCTTGGAGGGGATGCTTCTTAGGAAGTCCTGCAATGCCAAGGGCTGCTGGTGAGCCTCGGAGCCCATGGCAGCCCAAGCAGGAGCCTTTGCGGCTGCAGGGCACGAGGGCTCACCTTTAGGACGACGGCCAGCAGCAGAACCGGCTGGCTTGCCATGTCGACGGGCAGGCCATGGTCCAGGGCCTGCCGCAGCTCCTGAACTGCCCTGGCGCTCTCCGCTTTGCGGAAGATGCCTTCTGTTGTGGGCCCTTGCTGGCGCAGGACAGCCAGCAGCTCCTGCAGGAGAGGCAGGAGGGCAGGGACATGTGTGAGGAGCTGGGCCGGTCCGAGAGCAGTGGCCAGGGCCAGAGCTCCTCCCCAGCCTGGGCTCCCTGCCTCCTGCCATCAAGGGGCTGGCAGCAGAAGGCTGAGCCATGGCTGAAGAGCCCTGTGGCCCTTGGCTGGGCCGTGCATGGGGACATTGGCTGTGCAGCAGCCGGACACAGGGATGGGCAGCCCCTGTGCAGGCTGCCTTACCTGGATGGGCCGGGGCAGCACAGTGCCATCCTCTGCACAGATGGCTGCCAGGGGCTGCCCAAAGAGCGCCCTGCTGCAGCCGGAGCCCTCCTGCCCTGGAGCCTGGGCAGCCCCAGCTGGGCCCTGCCGCAGAGCAAAGGGCCACGGCAGCCACCTCCTCCTCGTCCTGCTGCTGTCACCAATATTGCTGCTCCCTCCTCCTGCAAAGGAAAACAGAACGAAAGCTTGTCACTGGAGACCACCAGGCCAGCGCTGTCACAGCCTGCCCTGCCCTGCCCTGTCTGCCTAGAGCGCTGTGCAGAGCCATGTGGCACCCCAGGCACACCCAGCTGGCAGCTGCAAGTGTGGCTGCGGCTCGGAGGCTCCTGGGAGCTGGTGTGGTGCTGGGATAAGCTGCCCCAGCTCTGGCCCTGCTTTTCTCCAAGCGGCGGGCAGCAGCGGATGTCCCCCCTCGGGTGCCACACCTGCACAGCCACACTCAGGGGACAAGCGAGTGCAGCTCACTGCCAGAGCAGAGGCTGGCCATGCCTCCCCAAACTCACCTGGGCAGCGGCCAAGTTGTCCTCCGTTTTCCAGCTCTGCGAGCAGCCGCTGCAGCTTCCTGCCGCTCAATGTCCTGCCCTGCGCAAGAGAGAAGCCGTGCAAGAAGGTGAGCAGCCGCGCCTCTGGGGCTGGGCGCTCGGAGAAGTGCTCGGGCACAGAGCCCGCAGCAGAGAGACACTCACTGCATGGCGGCCCTTCAGCTCCGCGGCCACAGCTTGGATGCTCGGCAGGCGGCTCACTCGGGCTCCGGGGCTCCTGTGGAGTGGCAAAAGGGACAGGCAGAGAGCCGGGTGAGCCCACAGCCGCCTGTGGTGCCTTGTCAGGCAGCTGTGCCCGACAGCTGCCCGCAGCCGCAGGGACAGCTCTCCCCAGCTGAGGAGCTGTGCGGCTGCTGCGGGAGCATCCCCTGCAGCAGCAGCAGCAGCAGCATCCCCTGCAGCAGCAGCAGCAGCAGCTTACCCCTGCAGTGCGCCCACCCACTGCTCCTTCAGCGCCTGGGAGCTGCAGGAAGAGAGGAGAACCAGCGTCAGGCCCTGCTGTTCCCCAGCACCCTGGGGGTCTACACGCGCGCCCGCATGCCCCTCCCAATGCCCAGGGACACAAGGGCAGGACCAAGCCCTGTGGTGGGCACGGGACAAAGGTGCTGCCCAAGCCCTGGCTCCCTGGCTGCCCTGCCAGAGCAGTGACTTTTGCCCTTGCCTTTTGGCAAGCCAAAGCTGACTGGGGGGGACACAGGCCACTCCCTGCTCCCGCTCTGCACGGAGGCCAGAGGCCATGGCAAGGCTGCCAAAGGCCTCCTGCTTCCCATGGCTGGCAAGCTCTCCTGCCCTGCCACGGCACATGGCTCCACGACTCACCCAAAGGTGGCAATGCAGGAGCCGCTGGGCCAGACGAGGATGATGGAGGTGGCATCCTCATGGCTGCCCTCCTGCTGCTGCTCTTCTCTGGGCGGCACTGCCTCCTCGCCGCCGCTCAGCACCCACAGCTGGTCCAGGGCCAGGCGGAGCCGTGGGCGCAGGGTGGTGCCTCGGCTGCAGAGAGCAGAGGAAAGCAGTGAGGGGCACGTGGCCTCCCTGGCGTGCCCCGGGGCAGAGCCCTGGTGTGTCCCCCCCTTGTCCCCACCGCCCGCCAACGTCGGCACACACAGCGGTGCGTGGAGCCCCCAGGGGCTGGGAGGCTGGGGCTTAGGCCAGGCTGGCTGTGCCCCGGCCCAGGGACAGGGATGGGGCAAAGGCGGCTGGGCCCTGAGGCTCTTACTGCAGCTTGGCGACCACCAGCTCATCCTGGAGGAGGAGAAGGAGCCTCTCACTCCTCTTTGGGCCGCAGCTCAGAGCCACATCTGAGCTCAGCATGGCCTCGTCGCTGCTGAGAACCTTCCTGCAGAGTAGAGTGGCAGCCATGAGAAGGGCAGCCCCTTCTGCTGTGGCTTGCGGCTGTGGCCGTGTGTCTCTGGGCTCTGGGGGAGCTCACCTGGAGCCGAAGCAGCTCTTGGCCTGGCCCATCCTGCCTGGCACAGGAGGACCCTGGTCTCGCCTCAAAGACGAGGGCCTCTTGCTCACGGCGAGGATTCCAAGCAGGACTCAAAAGTTGGGCTGGTGCCGCTTGGTCAGAAATTCACTTTCTCACACTTTTGATCCGCACAACAGACAGCTCTGGGCTGCTGCTGCCACCTCTCGTGGACGCTGAGTCCAACTGACCAACGGTCCGAGCCCAACGGAGCCTGGCCTGGGCAGTTGGGGTGGGGCAGTGGGGGCAGGGCTTCCTGCCGGGCCCGGCCAAAGGCGACTCTGCCCGCGGCAGCCCCGAGCTGGACACACACGAGGCCAAGGCTCAGCTCCCTCCAGCTGCTGCCGAGGCTGTGCCTCCTGCAGGCCTGTGCACCGTCAGCTGCCTTGGCCCCAGGGGCTCTTTGGCCCCTCCAGATCGCTCAGCCTGGCCTCCAGCAGGACCTGCTTTCACAGCTGCCCCTTCCCCAGCTTCTACTGCTGCAAGGGCTTCTTCCTCCTCCTCGTTCTCCTCCTCCCCAGCTGCAGGACTTGCCTCTTCTGCAGGACTTGCCTCTTCTGCTGCACATTCAGCTGCAGCAGCTTCCTGCCAGCCCTTCTCCAGCCCCTCAAGGTTCCTCTGCCTGCCAGCAGCACCACCCTCCTGCCCACCAGCCTCTCCCTGAGGCCACATGCATGCTCTCTGCCCGCTCTTTGTGGGGACACTCTGATGCCAAAAGATTTTTGCTTTTTATTTATTTTTCCTCAGTCCATAGCTCTGTAGACTCGGATTGTGTAATTCTGTCATTTCTTAGCTACCTGCAGTACTTCTCCTATCCTGTCAGGCAAACACATTCCAGGAATCCTAGTCTAATCTTGCTCCTTCAGTCAATCAAGGCTATTTCACTTCCCTCTGTATTTAGATACAAAAAATGGGTGGCTAGAAGCAAGGCAGAGCCTTCAGTGGGGCTCCAAACCAAGAGGGGCAATTACTTCATTAACTGTGCTTCTCATTCAGAATTCTTGCCAATCGTGCTAATTGGAGAAACTGATGAAAGTGCCCGAGCCCTGTCTCACGTGTGCATTTCACCAGGAGTGCACCTGGAGGAATGTCAAGAAACGGTAACTGCTTTTTGGCATCTGAATCTTGTTTGGCTCTTGATTTTCAGAGCTCCAAGGCAACAGCTCAGCCCATCAGCTGCATCACTCAAGGGCAGCAGTGCCTGCAGAGGACAGCACAGGGCGGCCAGGCCTGCACCTTGCTAGCAGGCAAGCTCTGCCCAAGGCCTCAGCAACTCAGGGGGAAAGCCACGTCCCTTTGGCCATAAGGCACCCAGTGCTGCTCCTCTGCATCCCCCTCAGTCCCAGTCCAGGCTGTCCAAAGGCTCCCAGTTTGCCTGAGGATGGCCCATCCCTTCCGTGTGCTGCCGGGACGGTGCCTCAGACACAGGGGCACAGGGGCTGTGCTGTGCCCTCGCTTGCTGCGGGGAGAGCCCCCAGGCCACCTTCTTAGGCGGCACCTTGGCTGCGCTCACGGTGCTCACAGCGGCGGCAGGAGGCTGCCTCCGGCTCTGGAGGCCAAGGCTAAAGCTCAGGGGTGGCTCTTGATGGGCAGGTGATTTCCCCATGCTCAAACCCAAAAAACGGGACACGAGAAAGGCCTAGGAGCATAGAGAGCTTTGGGTTGGCATGTCCTGAAAGAAGTGAGATGCCCTTGTGCACTGGGGCTTGCTTTCCTTGGCCCACTTTCCCCATGGCAGGTGGAGCTTTCCTCAGCAGCCCTTGCAGCGCCTTCTCCCTGAACGTGGGGCTCTGCCGCCTCCCCAAAGCCTTGGGGGCTTTGCTGCCGCGCCTTTGCGCACCTGGGCATGGGCGGGGCACACCTGCCTCTTGTGCCCCAGCCCCCATCATCACTCCTTGCCAAAAGCCTCCCGGATCCTAAGGCGCACATCTGCTAAATGCTCCGAAGAACACAAATCCACAGCCGCTTCAGTTTCAAAATGCCACGGTTTGCACATTGCTACAGCGGCGCTGCCTAGAGAGAAGTGCACCAAAGCCAACTTCCCCTGAAAAAGGCAATTTATTACAGCTCACCAGGACTGCACTGCTTCTATACAATTAACAAGCTCTGTTCCTAGCTTCCTACAGATTGTTCCATCTCTGCTGACTACACGGAAGATACAAACACCAGTTCACACCACCTCATATCTAACAGGTTACAGAGTTGTGCCTATACAGATCCGTGTTGGGATAGAAAGAGACAAACACCCATGGCAGTCTCTAAATCCCCACAGAGCTAGAACAAAACCGTACAATGCAATGCATGCTTCCATAGACACTCATACATAGATAAAACTGTACTACGCGACGCCTGTTTATGTAGAAATTTATGCAGAGATCAACACAACTATCGGTGGTGTGTAAATATATTGTCATCTCTATAAAAATGGCTGTACACAGCAAAGAAACGAAACAGGACTATACAAACACCAAAGCACCCATCGATGCCTCCATAGCCCTGTAACAAAAGACACAGAACTGTGTAGCTGTACAACTTGTTATGCACCGAAACAGAACTGGAGACAGACAGAGACATAACGATACGCAGGCACGCCGATAAGCTGGGACATGGAGGGGTAGAGCAAGATACACAGGGAACCCAGCCAGCCCAGTCCAGGAATGGGCCAAAGAAGAACATATCGCCCCTCTTGGAATGGCTTGGGGATGCTCTGATGCGAAACTGGATTTGCATTTGTCATTAGAACAACATGCTGGGCTTAGGTGTGCAATTGGGATCTCCTCCCTTGGCCCCAGACACATCTTTACTTTCGCTAAAGTGTCTGGAGAGTGTCACTGTGGCAGTGGTCCCTCTGCAAAGGCAACACAAAGGGCAGAATGAGCAATTGAGGGAATTGACTTTCCAGATTACTATACCACTGGACAAAAAATAATCCCTACTCCTGGAAAATGTCTTTACTGCCTATGTCACCTTAAAAAGACACCAATTTGTATTAGAAGATATTACCTGGTGATTAAATGTATTAAGCAATTGGTCAAAACATGCATTGGGAGAATTAAACACCCAAGTCCAGCAAACTACTAAAAGGACTTTGCAAAACAGATTAGCCATGGATATGATATTGTTAAAGGAACAAGGAGTTTGTGGAATGTTGAATTTGACAGAAACGGAGTGTTGCAGAACAATTCATAATGCCTCTACCTCCTCTGAGGAGGCACGAGCTAAGATGAGAGAAATAAGGAAGCATAGCAGAAATTTGTTTCATGCAATGCAACCACGAGAAGTGTTTGAGAGTTCATGGGTCACTACCATCCTAGAGTCTCTTGGGCTCACAGGGTGGGGAAGATGGTTAGCTCCAATGGGAATAACAACTGTCACTGGAATTGTGTTCCTAATTGCTGACATTGGCCTGGTTGAAGGCATGATACAACGCTTGCTCCTTTCCTTCTCTCCCTCTGTACACTACATTCAAATCACCACTGACGGCAGACAAAAAAGGCTGACACTCCAAGTGGAGGCAATCACCAGCTTCAGCTCAACTGTTTATTATCCTGCAGTACAGTCTTTTATACCCTCTTTGCCACACCCATAACAGGTGTACCTTGTTACCTTACAGTTGGCTGGCAAACTCTCCACACATGTCCTTTCTGCTTGGTTCCCTTATAAGGTCGTTTATTTCTCTTGTTTATTACTCTTCTTCTCTTGATAAGCTGTAATTTATCAAGATCTAGGCTGCCCACAGCCTTTTCCTATCTTACCACACACCACCACCGAAGAAAGTTACATCGATGTCTCGTGAAATAATGCCAAACCACGGGCTGGGCTGTAAGAGCCTGATAATAAGAGAAAGGCTTCAAAAAGTGCTTCGTCATTATGTCTGCTTTGCTCCCCCCACCCTGTCTCAGCAGCAATTAAGGTAGCACAGAGTGCTGGTGACCTATCCTATGCTGTTTCAAGTAACCTTAGCTTTTTCTAACTTTTCTCTCCTCTTCTCTTTCTTTTTCTTTGCCTCTTACTATTAACTAAAAAGATATACAGTTTTTGGCGTCAAATTGAATCTCAATTGGTTTATACCTCATTTTTTGAAAATCCTTTCAGTCTTCAAAGTTCTTTCTGTTTTATGCACAGAGACTTAATTTTGTTTGCTCATCTGTGTTTAAACCAGTTTGTAACAACCACCTAATTGACGATGGAGTACACACAAAGTCCTTTCCCTCAATTTCTGGAAAAATATCTGTGAAGATGTGTCCAAACTTTAGGGAAAAGCCCTACATGTTTCAAGGGTCTGTGTAGGAGACTTCTGCCTCTGTGAAAGTTTGTGTAGATTTTAGAGTTTATAAGGTGAAGTGTCTGTCAGTCAGAAATTCCAGCTTATTTCCTGACATCTTGCTCTCAAGGCAAGTCATTCCTTGTCAGCAGGGATGTTTATTGTATCCCATCTCTCCGGTGCCAGAAATAACTCCTTTACCAGATGCCTGTCCGACCTGGGTTAACTCACCCATTCAAGGGAGGGGGAGAATGCCTGGAATTATAACACCTGCTGATCAAACAGATCTGCTGTGGTAGGGGGAAACGTCCTGCCACAGTCTGCTGATCCCAGAGCCAGCCAGGTTGTGCTCTGTGTTCCAAAGACTGTTCAGAGCGGGCACAAAAAGTGCTGCGTGCAGAGCGGAGAGTCCTGGAAGGTGCTCCCAAGAACATCCTGCTGCGGCAACAGGGCTCTGCTCTCTGGCTGGGAGCAGCCTGGCTTTGCTGCCGTGACCGCAGGCAGGAGCTGAGGCAGTGCAGAGGCAGCAGGCAGCTTGTGTTTGCAGAGGGCCTGGGGCTGCCCGTCTGAGCCTACACCTGGAAACACACTTGGGGCAGGGTGAGCTAGAGCTGGGGTGCCTGTTCTGAAAGGACCAGAAGTCATTCAGCCTTGCCAGGGGTTCTTAAGAGCGTGTTGGAGCTCCCCAGGAAAAGTTGCCATTTGGGGCAATGCCTTTGGAGGAAAGGGGCTTGCTTCTCAAGGCAAGAGCTTCCCAAGGAGCTGCCAGTGAGGCAGGTGCAACTGTCTCCCTGTGGCTCCCTGTGGTCCTTTCAGTCCTTGAGGCCTGTTGCACTTGGCAGAGGGGCAGGGGAAGGGAGTGCGAAGAGCAGCTTTGGCATCCTCCCGCACCTGCGGAGACCAAGGCAAGCAGCTGCAGCAGGGTGTGTTACCCCCCTTTCGAGAGAGCTCAGAGCAGGAGCATCTCTGTCCAGCTGAGAGCCCCAAGCTCTCTTGGAGAGCTGTGAATTAAAAGCCCTTCATGCACACCCTTGTCCCATCTTACCTGCCTGGTGTGTTTAAAGTCTTGGCAAGATGCATTTGCCTCTTGCTTGGCAGAAGCTGCTCTGGGCCAGGGCCAGCACAGAGCTGGGCTCTGCGGGCAGGCAGCGTGGAGAGTCTTGGCTGATCTTGGTGTGTCCCTGGCCTCAGAAAAGGCTTGCAAGCTTTGGCTCCCAGAGCGTCCTGCTCATGGGCTCTTGCTGTGCATCCTGGGGAGCACAAGGCAGGCATTTCTGGCAGCTGGGCATTAGCAGGCCTTCAAATGGGGCATGTTCTTGAGCAAGGCCAGCTGAGATCCCCTGAGAGGAGCTGAGTGCTCCTTGCTCCTCTCTGCTGACACGTGAGCGTTTGTTGCTGTCGGGGTGACCCAGGCTGTGTGAGGAGCTGCTACACGTACACGAGACAGCCAGTCCTGTCCCCCTGGGTCACAGCAGTGCCTCGCAGCAGTCCTGCACGCATGTCAGGACGCTGGCCAAGAGAGGCCCTGCAAGCTGAGGCAGCTGATTTGAAGCTGGCGTGGGTACCTACAGGTCAAGCACCACGGTGTTCCCTCAGGATACACCAGCGCTGAAGGGTCTCCCCAGAGCTGACTGGTGCCTCCCACAGCTGGTGGCACCAGGTGCCTTCCTGGGGAATGTTCTACCTGCCCCTCTGGAGAGTAAAGAGGGAGCTGCAGAAAGAGCTTGCCACGCTGCTCTCGATCCTTTACCAGCAGTGCTGCTTAACTGGAGAAGTCTGAGCTGACCGGAGCTGTGCAAATGTGACAGCCATGCCCAGGAAGGGTCACAAGGATGATCCAGGAGCCGCAGGCCTGGCAGCCTGAGCTGGGTAGCAGGGAAGGGCTTGGAGCAGATCCTCCCGAGTGCCATCCCACAGCATGTGCAGGGAACCAGGGGCTCTGCTGGAGGCTGGGAAAGCTCTGCGCAGGGATCGGGCCAGGTGGGGGTGTTGAGGTGTCCCATGGAGGTGTTGGGGGAGGTTGATGTTTGTGGGGGTGTTGGGGAAGGAGTTGTCTGGAAGCTGAGAGGTCTAGGCTGGAATTTGATTCAGCTCCAAGGCAGCATCTGTGGTTTTGCACAGCTTTGGTTACAGAGGGCAGAAAGAGTATCTGTCACCTCTTGTGTTAGTGGTCCTGATTCTCATGCAGGGAAGAGGAGGGCAGAGCTGCACTTTCTTGGCCACTTAGAAATCTGTGTCAGAGAGAGGATTAGTCTTTTTGCAGTATATTCACTTGTTTGGAGTACTTGTGTAACACTGAGGGGACTTTCAGTCCTTGAGAGCTTTTATTGCTGAAGAGAATTTTTATATTCTTATCCCTTCACAGGAAACCAAAGAATGGCCTTTTTTTTTGCCTCTGATTTGTTCTTGTTTTTCCTAAGTGACTCTCAATGGATGACAATAAGGTAAATGAGTTACTGGTTTGAGATGGGAAGCAAACCTGCGAATCTTTTGCATTCTCAGGCCACACCAATTGATTTGGGAAGTTTGCAGCTTTTTTGAGCTACTTGAGTTGAGCAATGGGAAGGACTGCTTTCCTGAATGCAGCATCACTAAATGCCAGATTCTTTTGTGCCTCTGTGGCAAAGGTGTTTGTGTGCTGCAGAAGATCACTTCAATGAGAAAGTAACTCCAGGACGGACTGAGATCTTCTGACAGGTACCAAGTGCTGGCAGCAGTGGCTGCAGGTGCTCGTGCCGAGGGCCAGCTGCAGGAAGGAGCAGGGACAGCAATGCACGCTGCCCTTGGCTGCCCTCTGGCAGAGAAAGCCCCGGAGGCACAGGTCTCTGGGGCAGGAGTCAGGCAGCAGCGCTGCCAGGGCTCGGGGGCTGAGAGAGACCAATCTGCTTTTTATTCGTGCCTCAACATATGTTATACATGAGGTGAAACATTCTTTGAGGGGCTGTACACACGCTGGGAGCTCTGTGCCCCGGCAGGTTTCGCCCGGCAGGCAGTCAGGGCAGAGAAAGCTTCCAGCACTGCTCTGCAAGCGACCCCGCCTTGCCCGTGGGGCAGATCCGCGGCTGCCCGGCAGAAAACGCGCAGGCAGGCACGCTGCAGGAGGGCCAAGCACATCAAAGCAGTGAAGGGCGACACAGCCGCGGCCACTTCCTTTTGGCTTCCCTGCAGGGAGCGGCGGCTCGCCCGGAGGGTCAGCTCTGCCCCCTCCCCGCCTCGCTTTTTCCCTCGCTGAGCTGCTGCTCCTTCCCTGGCTGGCTGTCCCGCCCGGCCCTGTCCTGCCGCGCTTCGCCGCTTCCGCCAGGCAGCTCCGTCGCCGCGACACCCTCGTGCTCTGCCGTTTGCCCAGCGGAGCTGCCGCTGCCTGCTGCCTGCACCCTGCCTGCAGCCAGCCGCAGCCCCCGGCCCCGGCCCCGGCCCCGGCCCCGGCCCCGGCCCCGGCCCCGGCCCCGGCCCCGGCCCCGGCCCCGGCCCCGGCCCCGGCCCCGGCCCCGGCCCCGGCCCCGGCCCCGGCCCCGGCCCCGGCCCCGGCCCCGGCCCCGGCCCCGGCCCCGGCCCCGGCCCCGGCCGCTCCCGAGTGCGCCCTTAGCCTCGGCAGCCTGTTCCTCGCCCAACGCAGGGACACGCAGCTGCTGCTGTTTGGAAGTATCGCCCTGCCGGCCCCAGGAGCGGCGCAGACTCCTGGCAGCTCGCATCCCACACGCTCCATCTGCCCAACGCTGGCCGGCGGGGCGCCCGGGCTACAGCGCTAGCCATCTGTCCGCTATTGTCTTTCTCTCTCCGTCTCTCCTCTTCCCTCTCTGTTCCTTACTCTATCCCGATTTGGTAGGAACACTGATAAAGATCAATAAACAGCTCTCAGATATAATATTGCCGCCTTTGCGCTTTATGTTTTTTTCGAGAAATCTATTAAAAAGAATCCTTCCCGACTCCCCCTTTTTACAGTGGGATGGGACAGGGGGGGTGGCAGCTCTGCTTGGGCGGGGACTCTGCCACACCTGCTGATTTCAGTGCTCCCCGGGCCCCAGGGCTGAGAGCAGCATTCGTGCCCTGGCCCACACGTTCCCTGTCTGTGTCACAGCCCTGTGTTTAGGATGGCCAGCAGCTGGGACTTGTCCCAAGGAGGCCGTGCCAGCCTCTGTGGAAGGCCCCATGCCCTTCCCGCTGTGGGGGCTCCTGCTGCTGCCCTGAGCCCGCAGAGCAGGGGAGCGTTTGCTTCTTGTTTGAGCTACTCCTGAAGTTGCTGTCGGGCTTAGACCCTCGGGGCAATGGATTCCTTAAACCTGGGCCACTTTGGATGGGGTGGGGCTGGCCCCAGGGCACGTGGCAGCGTGTCCCAGGGCCCCTTGGTGCCACAGCACAGCATGGTAACCGTGGAGTGCAACGGAGTGTCCGAGGGTGCGGCATGGTAACCGTGGAGTGCAACGGAGTATTCGAGGGCCCTTTGTGACATGTTGTACCATAGGTGCTAGCGCTGACGCTGCCACGCCAGAGTGCTTGGTGCTCTCAACGGGACAGGACGCTTCTTGTGGTGCTGACCCAGAGCTTTTCCGAAGCGCTACTGCTGCAGCTGACCTCGTGGCCAGACTGCGGCACTTGGTGACTCGGAGCTTTTCCGAGGCGCTAGTCCTGCGGCTGACCTCGTGGCCAGACTGCGGCACTCGGTGACTCGGAGCTTTTCCGAGTCATCTCCCATCCCTGCGGCCGGTGCCTTTGAGGCCAGACCGCGGGATTTGGCGAGCTGAACCACTGGCGAGGAGTCTCCTGTCCCTGTGGCAGGAGCCCTCGAGACCAGAGCGCAGGACTTTTTGTCCTGCAGCCTTCTGAGACTTCTCTGTCTGTCGCAGGTGCCTTCGAGGCACCACTGCGGGGCTTGTTGCCTCAGACCTTTCCCGAGGGCATCCCTCTTGCTGGTGCCCTCGAGGCCAGACAGTGGCATGGCGCGCAGATTGCTCAGCCTGTTCGCAGTGTTCCAGCGGAAGAAGAAAGGCCCTGCAGCTGCCCCAGCACAGCAGCCTGAAGGGCTGGAGCAGCTCCAGCAGGACGGTGAGTGGCAGAGCTGGGCCACAGGGCTGGTGCCTGCAGCCAGCTTGGCCCCATCCCATCCCAGCCCCTATGGACATGCCCACGGACAGGACGGAACAGGGGCCGGGGCTGCCCCCCACAGCAGCCCTGCTCCATCCCCTGGGCATCCCGGGGCTGTCCCTGCCTGGGCAGCGCAGGGCTGGGCTGTGTTCTCCGGCCTCTCCCGCAGCCCCTCAGCTCTGTCTGCACTCGCTCTTTCCAGCTGCAGGGAAGGACCGGAGACAAGAGCAGGATCCCGCCCGTGGCCGCTTCCGCAGAGCAGCGCAGGTACCTGCAGCCATCCCCACCGGGGACAGCTGGGCCCGCTGTCACTGCTCAGCCCAGCACCGCGCTTGGAGCGGTCCCACGGAACGGCCCTCTCTTCCCGCCCTCCGTTCTCCTGCAGATCCTGCGGAGGCTCCTGCGCGTTCGGCGGAGAAAGAGCACCACCGCAGCAGCTGAGGGCACAGCCGAGCCTGACTCCAGGCTGACCGAGCTGCAGGCAAAGCCTGGTGTCAGCGCAGCATCCACTGAGCGCGCAGTCAACTCTGACACGGCGAAGGCTGCCACAGCACTGACCAGGGGCACAGCCATTGGGGACAGGGACACCGGACACGGGACCGGGGGCATGGCAAATGCTGACGCCAGGCCCACTCCGACTGTGAGTCACGCTCTCGCTCTACATTTTCTCAAGGACAATGCTGTTTCTTCTCAGCAGCAGCTAAGCAGACTGGGACCAGGGCCGGAGGCCTCCCAGGATCGTGTGGCCCCTCAAGCCACGTCCGCTGGGCCCCCTCAGCCTTTGAGGCCAGCACGGTGTGGTGGGAAAGGAAGCACTTCTGGGGGGAAGCCGGGGAAGTTGCTCCCTTGGACACCACTCCAGCTCTTCCCCATGCCTCCTCCAGGTGCCAGCCATGGTGAGAGAGATTCACCAGAGACTCGTCTCCCGTGTCTCTGTGGATGCCAGCCTGCAAGCTGCCATTCTGACGATGGCTGAAGAACACCCCGATGATGTGGTGCTGAGCCTCCTGCGCTGTGCCCCATCGTGTGACAGGTGCGGGGTACAAGTGCCGGGAGAGCTCAGGGCTCAGCAGCCTTTGGGGCCCATCCACAGCCTGTCCACTGGGGTCTGCCACACAGGCGGGGAGCTCCAGGAACCTCGGGCCCCTCTGGTTCCCGAGCTTGCTGCCACGTTCCCTCCCTGCCCCTCAGGGCACCGGGGCTCTGCCACCCGGCCCCACACAGCTGCCCAGGGCACGGTACTGATGCAGAGCTCTGGTCCCACAGAGCTGCTGCAGTGATGTGGAGGACCATAGGCTCGTCAGAACCAGCAGCGGAGAAGGTGCTTCCAGCGCTGCTCCGTGTGATGGAGGACAGGCCACTGCACTGCCTGGCATTCTCCTATTACTCCCAGAAGGACATCTTTGCTCTGGCTGTGAGTTTCTGGAATGGCCTTTGCTCACCCTGCAGGTCGCCTCTCCAGCAGCTCTCCATGCTCTCCCCTCCCTGCCTGGGTCTCCCTACCTCAGGTGCTGGGCTGACACCTGGGCTAGGGGCAGGCTCAGGGGCAGCAGCAGGCTGGCTGCTCCCCCCGCTTCTGCCCTGGGGCCCTGCCACGTGGACACCTCGGCACTGAGCGCTCTCTGGGGCTGCTTTGTCTTTTGCAGGCGACTGTGGCGCTGTGGGTGATTGCCCAGGTGCCTGAGTGCCATGAGGCCGTGACCCATTATTCCTCCCGCCTGTTTGTGGCTCTGCTCTCCCAAGTTTCCATCACCACAAAGCAGATGCCACAGAACGTTGCCAGCTTCTGGAGAGCATGCCGGGAGGAACACAGCCTTCCCGCCAACCCCAACAGGTGCCAGTCATCCTCTCCTTCCCATGCCCTTGTGGCCAGGGCCAGCGCTCCCAGCGTGACCTGGGCTTTGCTCTGCACACAGGTTTGCAGTGCAGTCCATGAAGGCTCTGCTCTGCCGACTCTACTGTGACGATGAGGTGGTGGCTATGGAGCGCAAGCACATCTGGGACACGCTGCTCTGTGCCGACACCCAGCATCATGCAGTGGTTCTGCTGGCCAGGTGAGACCCCCTTCTCCCCACTGCCCCTGGCACTGGTGCCCTGTGCCTGGAGTGCCCCACACCATCCCTGGGGTTGTGGGAGAGAGGGCCTTGTCAGCAAGGGACAGCCAAGCAGACTGCAAAAGGCTGGGAGAGGAGCATGCCCAGGAGCAGCCACCTCCCAAAGGGCCCACGTCCCCTCGCAGGGTGCTGGGGAAAGATCGGACCTCTGTGACTCAGTCCTGGGAGAGGTTTGCCCACCTGGCTCAGGGGTTTTGGTGCCTTTTTCCCCCTGCCAGGGAGATGCGCCGTGGCTCGACCGCCCTCTGTTCCCGCATCGCACTGCACCTGCTCGGGCTGCTCAACGGGCAGGAGCCGCGCTGGGCTCTGCTGGGCCTGGCATTCCTTGTGCAGGTGAGTCTGATGGCCAGCGCTGCCTCGCTCAGCTGCCTCCCAGCTCTCTGCCCTCTTGTAGCCGCAGCCGCCTGGGACGGTGCCCGTGCCCTGTGCTGCTGCCTGGGCCCAGCCCCGTGCGGTTCCAGGCTCCTGCCAGCCGGGTCCCCTGTCACCACCCTGTGCCTTTCAGGTCCTGGAGTGCCTGGACTTGAGGGAATGTGGTGAGAGTGCCATGAGGGCCGTGTCAAGGTACCTGCAGAGCGAGTCCAAGGAGGGGCGTTGCCTGGCACTCAGAGGCCTTGTGGTGCTCAGCAAGGAGCCCTCGCTGGTGAGAAGGGGCAGTGGCTGAAGCCACACTGGCAGTGTGGGGCTGGGGAACGCAGTCACTTGGGCTTGGCTGGGCTTCAGGAACTGAGGCAGCTGCCTCCAGCTCTCCTGCCTCCCGGTTCAGCTGCCCGAGCGCTTCGGGACAGCCCTTTGGCCTCTGGGCCCTGCAGCAGCAGGCTGAGCTTGCAGTGCCAGGGCGCTGTTGGTGCTGCAGTGTTCACGGCTTCATAGCACAGCCTTGTGTTCCACACAGGGTGGACGAACACGTGGCCTGTATCCAGACCTCGTGGAGCTGCTGGCTTATGGAGATGGAGAGGTGGTCGGCATGACCCTCTCTGTGCTCACGCACATGCTCCAGGAGAAAGACATCCGGATATCCAGCATCACTGCCCCGAGGCTGGCTGAGCCACTCCTGCTGCTTTTTGACAACGTAAGGCTCTGTGCCCCCAGCCACGGGCACCGGGTGCTGCCCGGAAACTTTGTGCCCTGTGGATTTTTGAGCCTTTGCCCAGGTGAGCCTGGAGTAGTTGGTGCTGAGGCCTTTTCCTTTCCTGCAGGACGACGGCCACGTGCGGCTGCTCTCCATTCGCCTCTTCTGCAAGGTGCTGGAGCTGGTAGTTGAAGAAGGAACAAAGCCTCTCACGACACTTGTGAGCCAGAGCCTGCTTCCACTCTTCTTGCACTGGCACGATGAGAACAGGAGTGTGGCAAATGTGAGGTTTTGTGTGATGCGGGTGCACCCCTGGGAGGGGGCTCGGCTGCCTCCTGCCCCGGCGGGCTCCAGCCTCCCGCTGGCCTTGGCATAGGGACGCGGGTCCTGTGCCCCAGGCTGCGGTGCCACCTCCGGCTCTCTGCTGCTCTCCAGGCCTCTCGCGAAGCACTGCTTTGTGTGGCCCGATTCCAGAAGAGGGGGAATCTCGAGGAGCTGCTGAAGGGGCAGCGGATGAGGTTCGCTGAGTGCCTGGTAAGGACAACCTGGGATAGCCCCAGCCGCAGCCCGGAGAAGCCCCTGGCACCTGTGGCCCTGCCCGGCGCTGCGCCCCACACGCCGCGGCCTTCCCCGGGCTCCTCTGGCCCCGAGCCGGGTGCCCACGGAGCCCCGGGCCCGCTGGGCTGTGGGGCACGGCGGCACCGCGGCTCCCCGGGCAGAACCCGGCCCTCTGCACCCTCCAGAGCTCGGGGCTCTGCGGGCAGGGGAGCCCAGGGCTGGGCAGGGGAGCCCAGGGCTGGGCAGGGGAGCCCAGGGCTGGGCAGGGGAGCCCAGGGCAGGGCGCAGAGCCCGCGCCGAGCCTTCCCTCTGAGCCCTGGCACTCTCTGCAGCTGACAGAGGACGAGAGCCGAGCGGCCGAGCACCTGCGCCGGGCCCTGCCGTGCCTGGAGAGCCCACAGAAGCGCCTGCGACAGGCGGCCATCAGGGTCATCGGTGAGCCACGAACCAGGGCTCCTTCCCTCCCTCCCTCCTCCCTCCCCGGCCCGGCCCCAGCCCGGCTGCTGCCCCAGCGGCAGCAGCACCTGGGCCCGGGGCGCTGGAGCCCCACATGGCCTCGGGGCCGCTGCCGCCCTGCTGTCGCACCCGTGCCCTTCCTCGGGCGTCAGCATGCGGCAGCGGCCCGGGCTGAGCCCTGCCGGGGCAGAGGCCGTGTGGCCCCAGGGTGGCAGTGCCGCTGCGGGGCCGCTGTGCCGCTGGGGCCGTGACATGCTCTGCATTCCCAGGGGTCGCCGGGGTGCTCATGATGGGGCAGAAGGAGGAGCTGCAGGTCCTCAGCGAGGGTGAGTGAGGGCAGCGGGGGCTGGCGGTGGGAGCCACAATCCCTGCCCCGGCTGCTGAGGGCTCTGCTCCCTGTGCGGACCAGGGGTGGCATGGGCAGAGCACACAGAGGTGTCAGGGACACAGTGGGGATCCGTGGCCGGCGCCTTCCGGCCAACCCCGTTGTCTCCTGCTCGCTCCTGGCCGTGGCACGAGCTGGGTGGGATGGCCCTGGCAGGAAGATCTCCCTGGATTCCCACAGTCCGGGCTCTGACTGTGGCTCTCTTCCTTTTCTTGCAGCCCTTGAAGCCCTGAGGGAAGACAACAACCCCTCCTTCATTAGCCTCTATGTCCAAGTGACATTAGAAGGGAGAGCTGCAGAACTTCGTCAGCTGCATGATCAGCAGAACCAGTGCCCCTAGAAGACCTCCAGCTACCAGGGAGGATGAGACCACCTGGAGAGCAGAGGGGACCAGCTGCAGCTCCGGGCACAGCTGATGCTGCTCAGGGCTGAGCCTGTGTCAAGCTGCAGGAGCTCCTGCCATCTTCCCTCCCCTTTGACAGCTCCCTCCCTCCAGCCTTCAGACACTGCACATCCCATTTTTTCCCTCCCAGTTCACCCCTTCGCTTTGCTTTCCCTTAATAAACATTTCCATTAATAAACTTGGGGCAATATGAGCTAGGTCTGGAGCACCTGTTCTGAAAGGAGGAGAAGTAATTCAGCCTTGCCAGGGTTTCTTAAATGTGGGTTGGTATTGCCCAGGAAATGTAGAAATTTGGGGAAATGCCTTTGGAGGAGAGGGGATTGCTTCTCAGGGGAAGTGCTTCCCAAGGAGGAAGGTGCAACTGGCTCCCTTTGGCTCCCTGTGGTCCGTTCCGTCCTTGAGGCCTGTTGCATTTGACAGAGGGGCAAGGGAAGGGAGAAGGCTGTGAAGAGCAGCTCTGGCATCTGCCTGGGCCAGCAGAGACCAAGCCAAGCACTGCAGCAGGGTGTGATAGCCCTCGTTTCAGCTGAGAGGTGCAAAGCTCTCTGTGAGAGCTGTGAAGGAAAAGTCCTTTATGTACACACTGATCACATCTCACCTGCCTGGTGCCTTTCAACTCTTGGCAAGAAGCATTTGCCTCTTGCTCGCTGGAGGCTGCTGTGGCCAAGAGCTGGGAATGCTCTTTTGGAGCTACAATCACCCCATGACTTAGACACAAAGGCTTGATGCTGCTGCAATGGACAACCAGAGGCTGATACAGCTGTTCAGTAAAGCAATTGTTTGACAATCACAACAGTAATTTAATGAGGCCCAGCACTGAGCTGATGGTTGGTCCAGTTGACCTCCAGAGGTTCCTTCTGTGTCTTCTGAATACTGACTAGTCTGAAAGAACTTCTACATTCCCCAAAAGCCCTACCACTGCACGATTGCACCAAGACTCCTCCAGGGGAAGGAGAAACGATGATTTTGTTTGCTTGTCTTCATGCTATAGCCATCATCTCAGTCAGCCCAAGCCACTGACCTAGAGGCTGCCTTACCCAGAGTATCCCACTCAACCCATCCATTGAGGTTGTCATAAAAATTCAGAGTTTCCTTTGCCCAGAGAAATGAGAAGACTCTTGGAATTTGGGCAGGTTTGTAGCCAGTTCACTTCTCTGTGATGGTGGATCCATAGGTCCCATCTTCAAGGAAATTATGAAGTGCGAGAAGAATCCTTGGGAGATGGCAACAGCACTTCCTACAGCCACAAAAATAATCAACTCCAAAATGGAGTTTTGTCAGTTAAAAAGGGAAACTTTATTTGCAGAATATCTTTTGAGCTGTACAGATTTTCAGCTTACACACCTGGTGCTAGCTTGGGAACTTAAGCTTTATTTAAATATTAAATATATTTAAATAACTTAAGTGTTTATTTTAAAGAAGGATGACAGTTGTTCTTTAAATTGCTCGCCTTTTCATGTCATTGGGTCTCCACTGGGGAAACTGCGTCCTGTCTTTATATCATGATTCAACTCAGCACAAAAAGGCATGACACAGACATATCTCCCATTACTCATTCAACACAATAAACAAATGGAGAACAGGAACAACGTGCAGCACAAAGATTAAGAAGTTGAATTTCTGTGCAGGTCTTTTTCCTTGCCACTTAAGGCAATAAATCATTTCAATTAGACATAATTAAAACAGTTTGCATTTGAAATGTGAATTAAAATTGAAATCAGTATTATCCAGCTCCCCCCTTCCACTTTTATCTCAGCTATCAGAAGGATATTGCATATCTGTCTACTCTTGGCACAGATTAAGTCGTAACTTACATTTTTTTAATATAATATCTGGTTGCAATCAAGCACTGGTATATGGACTTTTATCGTCAATTCCACAGTTACACAATCTTTTCCAAGTTCCTGTCCAGATACCTCTGGGCTTTAAATCCCTTATTGTCTTTTCTAATTTTCCCTTTTCATCTAAAATTAATTAGAGTGCAGATTCTCTTGTCTTTTTGATATTCCATTCAGTTTTCAGGGTGTTTTTGTTCTCCACCTAAACAACAGTTTTTCAAAGATTGAATACACTGGCCTCATGTCTGTGGGTGTGGATTAAACAAAAAGAATGCCACAATAGATATGGGCCAAAAATTAAGTAAAGAGAAGTAAAGAAATCTTTTGTAGTCTGTTATAAAAAGGCCAACCTTATGATATTAGAGTGCAGAGCAGTGGACTGATTAATTAAGATAATAAAACTGATGTAATTAAACATGACTTGGATTCTCTTTATTAGCCCTTCTGTTGTCAACTAAACCTTTCAAACCCTGTAAATAAGCAAGCCATATGACGGGTGAAATTGGTATGGGGGGGATTCAAGTTACTTAATGCTGTAATTTTTTCCTGGTTTTCACTCTTTTAGAGCATCAGGACTAACGCCTGGAATAAACACATTGATTTGGTTGTGTTGTCAGTGGGTCACTAATCAGAGAAATCATTGATTAGACAGTAATCTGTCTATTGAGTCTGACATTGTCTCTGGTACCTTAGCAATGGGGGGCTGCATTCTTTAAACGGAGACATTGACCTTGTTTTCACCGTCTGGAGACTGAAATGAGGATTCACAGTAAAGACAACGGTCCTATCCTTTGTTTTATTCTCTTGTCATTTTGGTTGAGTTTTTTGGGTTTTTTCTGTGTGGGTTGTTTGGTTGGGGTTTTTTTTTTCTCAGCTCAGGTCTGATTGTCATGTGTTTTTCTGCATTTCTCTTTTTAAAACATGCACATGCTGTTCCTGCGCATAGGTGACATTTTGACAGGATGTGAAAGGGCTTTAACAATTTCCTCCCCACCATTTCCTGAAAACTGATTTTTAGTATTCATTCATTCAAATGAAGAAGTAACAGTTTGTAAAACTTCCTTTTCGGGGGGAGGGGGTCATTCTGTTTGCCTTTTGAGGAACTCAGGACATCACTCACCAGCAAGTCTGATTGTGTGTCAGTATTTCAGAGCTCCTCTGGCCCATGGGCTCAGCTCATCCACTGTGTACCAGCAGCATTCATGGAGAAAGGGAAGTGAAATGTGATGTTAATCTCCCTGGATAGTACTGGAAAGAGTGATTCTTCCAATCTAGCAATACGACACAATGTTAGCCTTGAAATTAGACACTTGGGCTCCAGTTCATCATTAATCAGAAAGGCACTTGAGCATGTCTATACCTTTAGGCATGTGTTTAAGTGTTTTGCTGCAGTGGGGAGGCTAAAGTAAATGCTTAAATGATTTGTCGAGCTTGTGTTCCAACATGTTGCGGTTAACATTTGTGTAGAGCAGCAGGAATGCGCGTTGTTTTCTACACGGAGACTGAAGGCAGTTATCAGACTCTCATCTCAACGAATTAAATCAACACCACTTGGAATTAGTTCAGTTACATGAAGCTGTCAGGGCTGTCTTAAGAAAAGATCCATTGCACTCTGTGATCCAGGGGAAGTCTGTGACACCCTATCAACTCACACGAAACAAGATTTCACTTTGTGCTCGTCACCACTCATTTTCAGAGTGTGTATTTCAGATCCACATTGGCTCTTCCAATTCACAAGCCAAAATGCTTAAAATTCCAATTGACAGGTCTTTGTCATTGTTATTCATTATGCTTTGTTAAAGCCATTTAATCATGTGCAGGCCCTACAAAGGATTTCTTCATCTTTCTCTTTTTAACAAACATGCTTTTGAAGGTAAGCTTGCATAGCAAATAACTTATCCGATAGAAATAATTACAGACAGCAACAGGGAAAGAAATCTAATCTGCCGGGAATTGTTCTTTGCTTTCATTGTCCTGCAGCACCATTTTACCAGAAAGAGCTCTGAATAATTTAGGGACTGCTAATATGATTGCAGTGTCTTCCCATGTTCTCCATAACCACTTGAGGTCAGTGTCCTATCTGGTTATATTTGATGCTCCAGGAAAGGGGAAGCTTTAAAACTGAAGGCAGCCTATCAACTAGAAAGATCACTCTAGGTGGATTTTATAGGTCACTCAAGGTGGACAGTAAGAAGAGGCAAACATTCAGGTGATGTTCAGAAACATGATGAATTCAGAGGTTTGTTTCAGTAAAAACTCGAAATGAGAAAACTGACTATTATAGTCCTCCTACCCATGTTTCACGTTAGTGGACTAAGAGTTGGTGCTGAAGTCAATAAATATAAGGAATACTGAGTTAGAAATCCATCTTCTCCTCACTAACTGCAGCATGGTACCCTGCTCTGCCAGGGATAGCTGCCCGGGATCTTTGAGGTCTTTTCTTCCCTCAACAAAAGAGTTTGAATTGAAAAATCACACCACCTGTGTCCTGTGTCTGTCCATTAATGAGGGCTCTAATTATCACCAGGTGAGTGCAATCACTGCTAACACTGGCCTGGGTTATTTCAGAGGCTCCTGGGGCAGCAGTAGTTTTTTTGGAGCCCAAGCTCTGGTTGATGCCTGTGGTGCTGAGCTGCGTCTGTGGTGAGTGTCTGGGGCAGAATTCTGGTTGTGAGGGGGCTGCAGGCAGCCTTTGTGAGGGGATTTTGCTGCCTATTTAAAAAGGGTCAAAAAGCCTTGAGCTCTAGTGGGTGGGGTGAAGCTGAAAAAAGTAAAATAATAAGAAAAAGAGGTAGCGTGATCATTAAGGCTTGAGAAAGGAGCAGGTGCTGTGGCAGAAGTTTCCTCCTTATCCTCCCAGGCTGTGGAAGGCTCTGTGACACAGCAGGTGGGTGCTCCCTGAGGGAGCAGTGTCCCATGGAGAGGAGCCCCACAGGAGCTGGTTTATCCTGAGGGAGCAGTGTCCCATGGAGAGGAGCCCCACAGGAGCTGGTTTATCCTGAGGGAGCAGTGTCCCATGGAGAGGAGCCCCACAGGAGCTGGTTTATCCTGAGGGAGCAGTGTCCCATGGAGAGGAGCCCCACAGGAGCTGGTTTATCCTGAGGGAGCAGTGTCCATGGAGAGGAGCCCCACAGGAGCTGGTTTATCCTGAGGGAGCAGTGTCCCATGGAGAGCAGCCCCACAGGAGCTGGTTTATCCTGAGGGAGCAGTGTCCCATGGAGAGGAGCCCCACAGGAGCTGGTTTATCCTGAGGGAGCAGTGTCCCATGGAGAGGAGCCCCACAGGAGCTGGTTTATCCTGAGGGAGCAGTGTCCCGTGGAGAGCAGCCCCCAGAGGAGCAGGAGAGGATCCTGAGGAGCAAGGAGCTGCAGATGGCTCCTGCTGGGTTCTGCCCCTCATCCCAATGCCACTGTGCCATTTGGGGTGAGAGGGGAGTTGGAAATGAGGGAGTGGAATTGAAGTTGGAAATACAGGAATGGGGGGAAGTGTTTTATGTCTTCTGTTCCTGTTTTTGTTGTCCAACTCTATTTTAATTGTCAATAAGTGAAACTAGTTTTCTTCAAGCTGAGTGAGTTTTGCCCTGATGGTAACTAATAGCTAGTTTCCCCATCATTATTTATTCTCATGAGCTGGTTTTAATCCTGTTTTTCCTGGGGAGGAGGAGTGAGAGATCAGCTGGAGGGGGTCTGGCAGCCAGCCAAGATCAACCCACCACAGACAGGAATTAGTAAATTCCAAATCGTGTACTTCAGAGATATCTTTGCATCATTAGGCTCTTGTTCATTGCATTCATTGTCCAGACTGAAAAGTCAGAGAGGCCTATTTTTGCTGTTCCTGGTTTTCTGTAGATAAGAACCAATGGATTTAATGCCACTTAGGTACAGACTAGTGAGCATGTTGGAGGAAGTGTCTCAAAGTGAGAACCTTCTAACCTTCAGGATGTTTGTAGAGTAATTTTGGTTGCTTGGATCAATTATGACTGAAGAAAAGCATGGGATAAAACTTGTCCCCGCTGCTGCACGGGTTTCTGCATTCCCCTGCGTGCTGGGAAAAGACTGGGAGTCCTCATGCAGAGAGAGATAAAAATAAATGAATGTGATAATGTCTCTCTTCGATGTTGCAGGCTGTATGTAAACCTCTTCCTGAGCTGATTAATCTAGTAATTCTGTGCAATTAATACATCTGAAAAAAATGCTGCCTGTTGTAAATGTGCAAAAACCAACCAAACAAAACATAGAGCATGCAACTGAATCATTCCCTCACTGAATGATGTGTTGACAGGGGGTTAGAGCTATAGATATAGAGACTGTCTAGAAGCAAATGACTGCTCTTTTATGTGACATGGTGTGTTCAGATCTAGTAACTGGTCCTGAGTCCTGGATGTTGGTGTCTTGGATCTGTACAAGAGTGAAATGCAAATCTTCTTTGTCTTACTCGACTTATCCCTGCAGGTTGACAAGTGTAATGTTGGAGATGTGCAGAAAAAAGCTTCCTTTACTATTGTATGTTTTTTTTTATAAGCACTTCTCGGATTCTCTTTCAGATTACTTAAGGGCTGGCTTTTTATTTGGTAGAATGATCCAGAATGTTGTAGCACGGACTCTGAGTCATCCTAAACATCAAGATGTCTTCAAACATTAAGTAGCAATACTTCCATCACATTCTTCCAGGTACATTAATCCTTACTGTCCCTAATCTTCACAGGTTTTTTGCCTTTGGGTTTGTTTTTTTATTCTCTTGTGAAATCTATATATTAAGAAAGGAGGTTTGATCTGTGAATCCAAGGCCCTAGATGCAGGAGATGGGTATGGGCCTGAGAGCAAAACCTGAACCTAACAAAGATGCTGCAATGCACAATTTAACACTGCCATCAAATGGCCAAATATATTTCTTGTTCTGCAATGGCACCTTGGCTGACTGTGTATTATGAGCCCTTCTTATTCTAAACAGCCCCGTTGAGTCACACAAAGCAAAACAACAATGGCTTTCTGTTTTGATGGAGAAGTAGGCCTGACTCTGGAGCCAGCTTGGGTGCGAGGGTCAGGGCTTAGGAGGTGCCCTGCTGGTGCCCACAGGGCAGAAGTAGTTTTACACTAAGCTGTAAGCATTGGGTGGATGTGAATCATTACTGAGAGATATCACAGACAGGTAAAATCTACTTGAGTGTGATCAAGTTACTGGCTGATGGTATACACCAGTTTTCAATAAAATAATGCATTAGAAGTAAATATTTTTTGTGTTTATACTTACTGCTCTAAGCCAGAGATCTTTTGTAATATTAACATGAACTCCTTCAATTTATCTGGTCTGTATTTTATTTCTTTTATTGCATACAATGAGCCCTAACAACCCCTCAATATTGCTGTTAATTTGAACTCACTATAAAAAACAGTCTTTGAACTTCTTGTGGATGATTTGATCTCATGCTTTCTCCATCTCCTGTAACACTTATAATAATCTTGTTGTCTTAAACTAAAACTGTATTTAATATTGAAGTTCCCCACTTAAATTTCCAGCACTGTATTTCTTGCTGCTTTAATTCAGTTCTGAAGGGCCTCTTCCTAGGCAGATGCTCTCACAATCACAGTGCCTTTTTTTATCTAGCCTTGGAGAATTCTTTCACACAAAATTCATATGAATGTAGTGTGGATATAGACTTTCTTCACTGCATTTCTCCAGCTGCTGTAGAGCAGTCTTTCCTAATCTTTGCTTTCAATATATAATGAAGGCTGAGGAAAAAATCCACCTGTTTCAGATCTGTCTGCCACATCGATTTTATCAAAGACTTCATGGCTTCTATTCAGCTATACTGAGTATTCCCATCTTTTTAAATTCAACTGTTTACACCCAGGAAACAAGATGAGTTAGTTTTTGGTTGTGGGTTTTTTTTTGTTTGTTTGTTTGCTTTTGGTTTTTTTTTGTTTTGTTTGGTTGGGTTTTTTGTTTTGTTTTTTTAAATTGTCTGTGTTCCATATTCTGTTTCATCCTCTTAGCAAACTGAAAGAAGTGGGCATCTGCCCAGTGTTTGATGCTATCTAGTGCATTTGGACTATTAGTTTTACATTTGTTAATGTAGCATCTGACCTCCTAGTTGTTTTCTGTTCATGCCCAAGCTGTGAAGGACTTGTATTCAACGCCTGTGTGTTTGGGCATCTCTGTGTAGCTGTGCACCATGCTGGTTTTGGTCTGAGTTCATTTTCTCTGCAGTAGCTGCTCTGGGGCTGTGGTTTGGATTTGTGCTGGAAACAGTGTCGGTAAAACGGGGATGTTTTGGTGATTGTTGAGTAATGTTTACAGAGTCAAAGCCTTTTCTGCTTTTCACCCCCATGTGGCCACTGAGGAGGCTGGGGCTGCACAAGTTTTTTTGGAGTACACACAAATATCAGTATGAGGAAACAACTGTTTTCCATGTTTAGTCCATGTAATGAGACTCCTTTGTTTCTGTAAGTTATGAGTCTTACTGACTCGCTTCCAGTTATTTTCAGTGCTGGTTTCACTAAGGATACACTTCAGTTTGGGTGCTCCTACTCAGTTTGACACTTCTCATTTAAATAAAAAAACAGAAAATTTAGTGTTTAAGTATCTTGTTGCTCCTTTTCCTGTACTTTCTAAGACTCCACATTTCATGTAGAAGTTGGTAGCAATTCCTCAGGTTTTGTAAAAAAAATAACATCAACCCACTTTAGCTTCTATATATCTTTAGCTCCTGAGGTTTGGTTTTAAGTCATCACCTTGTACACTGCACTGAGCTCATGAGAAAGTAAATTAATGAGCTTTTTTCATCTTTGTCCTTGTCATCTATTTATGAAAATGATGGCAGGTCCTCTGCGGAGCTGGAAAAGTGTAGATTAATCTGTGGGCTGAGACTGCCCAGTACATTATAGTTCTGTCTTTAAGGTCTCTCTAGTCCTGATTTACAATAATAAAACAAACCAAAAGTCATAGGAAAGTCTTCCTAATATTCCATAAAGGAGTGGTTAACTGGTTTTGTCTTTGTGATTTATATGCTGTTGAGGGAGTAACCTTTCCCTGCACATCCAGAATTTCTCCTCTGCCTGGACCAGAGTGTCCTTTGTTCAAACAGTGACTGTTCAGGTAATTAATTTTTACTTTGCACTCTTCTGACTACTGACAAGTGAAACTGACAGCCTCCTAATCTCTGCAGGTTGTTGTTAAGAGCTGCATT
Organism: Acanthiza pusilla; assembly: GCA_036630365.1. Taxonomy (NCBI): domain Eukaryota; kingdom Metazoa; phylum Chordata; class Aves; order Passeriformes; family Acanthizidae; genus Acanthiza; species Acanthiza pusilla. Next base: position 1,591,227 of record JAXCHO010000011.1, read on the forward strand.
AAGCTAGCCTGTCATTGATCCCAGCTCTCACTGTTTCTCCAAGAGATGCACTTCCTGTGATCAGTTAGGAGAAGAGACAACAGCTTCTTGAAAGCATCTTTACAACAGGACCCTGCAATAGCATATCTTCCCAAAATGAGACTACATATTCTCTGTATTTTCTGGACTATAGCAAGATGGAGTAGCACAAATTCTCCTGGACTGGTTTTCTGTTTCACATCTTTGTAGCTGCTGACATTCTGACAAAGAAAGCTGATTTTGTGTCTTGGCTCTCAGGAATTTTAAGATGAGATGTTCTAAAATTGCAGCAAAAGGATGGCTCTGTTTCGTGTGCACTCGCAACACTCCATATAATTAGCAGGCTAAGCAGGAGAGCTGTATTGAGCTCCCTAGCTCTTAAATGGAGTTACTTTCATTTGTTTACTGAATGTCTCTACCCACTAAAGGTGGGACAGTGCAAGGTGTCCCTACCCATGGCAGGGGATAGAATGAGATGGGCTTTAAGGTCCTTTCCAACCCAAGCCATTCTGTGATTTTGGGAGAGATGCTGAAGCTCTGTCTCAGCTTTATCTCGCCAAATGTCTGGAACCAACAGCAGCCATGGGTGGGATCATCTCCTCCTCCATCCACTGTGGCCATTATTCACCTGACAGCAGCAACTGAAGAATGTCCCTCGTGGGCAGTGAGTGCCTGTCGTGGTTTGACCCTGGCCAAAGGCCAGGCACCTACAACATTGCTCTCCCTGCCCTCCCCTGCCAAGGCTGGGCCGAGTAGAGCGAAAAAGTTAACACACAAAGGGCTCATGAGTTAAGGAACTGGGAGAAGACGCACTGAGGGCAAAACAGGCTGAACTGGAAGTTGCAAAGCATTTATTGCTAAGAGTCAGAAGAAGATAATGAGAAGTAAAAATAAGCTCTTAAGACAATGTTTCTCCACTCACCCCCCTCCCTCCTCCCCACCAGCAGCACAGGGGGACAGGGTATGGGGGTTTGCTCAGTCCATCACCGAGATTTGCTTCTGCTGCTCAGGGAGAGGAGTTGTCCTCTGCGTTGCTGTGGGGTCCCTTCCATGGGCGACAATCCTCAGCGAACTCCTTCGGTGTGAGTCTAAATGCCACAAGCAGCAGCCCACCCAAATCTACTGCAAAGAGTCCCTTGTCCATGGGCAGACAGTCGTCCCAAAACTGCTGTGGTGTGGGCCCCTTGTCCCCGGGGGGCAGATCTCCGAGGCCAGGCTGTTCCATGTCGGGAGCAAGGCCTTTCCCTCCACTGGGTCTCCCACTGGATCACAGCTTCCTCCAGGCACCCACCTGCTCTGGTGTGGGCACCTCCCCACGGGCTGGGGGTGGATCTCTGCACCCCCCATGGACCCCATGGGCTGCAGGGGGACCACCTGCTCCCCCCGTGGTCATCACCAGGGCCAGCAGAGGACTCTCAGCTCCGGCGCCTGGAGCACCTCCTCCCCCACCTTCTTCCCTGACCTCGGTGTCTCCATGTTGTTTTCCCTCACATATTCTCACCTCCTCCTCCTCGTCCGGATAAAAAGAAGTGCGTGCTCACATTGTTTTGATTTCTTCTTAAATATGTTTTCACAGAGGCATAACTAACATGTCTAATAGGCCCAGGCTTGGCCAGCAGCATGTCCATCATCTTCAGAGCCATCAGAGATTGGCTCTGCTGGACATGGTGAAAACTTCCAGAAGCTTCACACAGGAACCATCTTTGTGGCCTCCCCCCACCACTACCAAAAACTGGACCAAGCAAAACCAACACAAGAACTTACTTCCTTTGTTCTTTGGGCAGCACAGACCCACTGTGAGGAGCTGGAATCCAAGGGCAGATCTAAAGAAGGGTCCTTCCGCCCACTTGCCACTCTCTCCACCCTTTCTCCTTCCAGGGAGATGCACTCTGGGAGCTGCAAAGAACATTCAAATCTTTCTCCTAAAGTGTGGCAAGTTGTCTTGGACTCAAGGAATCTGACTCAAGGAATATCGTGTACCAAACCATTTTATTCTAGTAACACAACTCTGTGCTGAATTCTGATTTTTATTCTTATAGTGCTGCTGTATTAAATTGCCTTCACAAAACAAACAAACAAAAAAAACCCCAAAAAACGAAAAACAAACTCAAACAAAACCCGAAGGAAAAAACCACCTCCTGCGAGGCAGGGGCATCACCAGACCCTTCCAAAAGTCCCCACAAAAGGAGTGTTCTGAGTGCAGAGCAGCAGAGGACACCTCGGAGTTGGAATCATGGCTCCGCAGAGGCACCTCAGGGGATAATCTGAATGTAGGTGGTCTGGGTGGCATCTGGGGGTTCCCCCCCACAAGCTCCCCTGGCATCTTCAGAGGCTGCTCGGGTGACCTCTTGGCCTCGAAGTTCTCCAGGAAATTCCTGGTAGGGCATTTGGAAACAGCGGTGGCTTTGGGGGCTGCCCACGTCGGACCCCACAAGGCCATAATAGTCACGATTGCCCACCCCTGCCTGGCGCTGGTACCACTCATGGGAGCCCGGCGGGGAGGGGGGTGCTGCAGTGGCTGCTTGGGTGACCTCTCGGCCTCAAAGTTCTCCAGGAAATTCCTGGTAGGGCATCTGGAAACAGCAGCGGCTTTGGGGGCTGCCTACGTCAGACCCCACAAGGCCGTAATAGTCATGATCGGCCACCTGTGCCTGGCATTGGTACCACTCACAGGAGCCCGGCAGGGAGGGTGGTGCTGCGGAGGGGGAGAAAGGGGTGTTACCAATGATAAATGGACTAGCCCTGGTGAGCTCACACAATGCTTGTTCTCCTCAACTCCTGGCCTGTGGAAGCTGCACCATGCCCATTGTGTGAGAAGGAGAACTGGAAGTTCACCAGCCTCGGTGAACTGCCAGCTCAGCCAGGTCACTTGGAACATTGGGGGCTACGACCACCAGGGACCCCCAGAGAGACCCCCAGGACAGAAGAAGGCATGCGTGAAGGGGAGGGGAAATACATTAATGGTTTCAGGGAAATCATTATCAGATGTATGTTTAGTCTGGGACAATCAATGAATATGTATGCAAAACACAGTATAAACAGAAACTTTCCTGCACTCAGCATGCACAGCTTTGGGAGGAGCTATCCCCCTGTGCATCCAGCGGAATAAGGAATGCCTGCTTCTTAATGCTACGTTGGTGTTAAGGAGTTTTTATTAATATTTTACCAAATTTTTGGTAACAGGGTGTCAAAAGGTGAGGGGTGACCTGGAATCACCTGAAAATTCATCTCAATCCCCCACCCCCCAAATCACCCAAACCCAACCTTTGTCGAGGAGTGGGGGGAGCAAGACACTTACTACTCAATATGAGTTATAAGCAAGCTCCGAGTTTATTCAGTTGTTTACTGCTTAAATACTGTTACAGTTAATTATGCCTACGAGTCATAAGGTTATTGTTTATATGCAAAGAACTTTAATTAACATATCTCCCTCAAAGAGGGCCCCAACTCTTAACACTCTCCTTCATACCTTTCACTATAAGTAATTCTTGGCCCGATCTGACGGTGCTTTTCACAGGGCTTGAGGTCATGATGACTCTCAGCCTGTATCACGTATACCTCTAGGCCTAAGCTTTGCCTTGCTCACACAAGGCTTCAAGCTATCTTGTATCAATTTTGCAACAATTTCCCCCTTTTTTCTTTTTGTGGGAGCAAGGTCTGATTGATGTACTTTTTCATCATTCTGTGAATTAACATGGAGCAGTATTGAACAACATTTTGAAAGTTATTATTGTTAAAAACAACAACAACACTGTCTTGTACAAAATTTTGAGCTACTCAGTGATTCTTTAGCTTTGAGTAAACTTTTTACCTTAACTTGTTACTATACAGTTACTTAAAACAATTTTGTTAGCAAGCACTACTTTAGCTAATTGAAACTGTGAATACAATATAGACTGTTGCTCTAGAGTCTCTATCAAGCTCAAATCTTGATTAAAGAGTTCATGGTTTCGTCTGAATTTTGGTTCTTGATTTTGATCAGGCGAGCAGGTAATTGCTTTGAACCTGTTGGTGATAGAACACATGCATACTCTCTTCTCCAGGTTAACAGGTTATCTTTGTTATTGCATGCTATTACACTCTCAATTGTGAGTTTTGCATTATGAGCAAAGGTGATCAAGGCAACAGGTGCAACTACTAATACACATAAGAGAAAGAGAACAGTACTTCAAAAGTACACAGATTATCAACCATTTAGCTATTAGCTACTACCCAGAGCCTACAATCACTGGAAAGTCCCATTTTACAGGTGAGACCTGAAGACCTTTCCCAGGCAAGGCTCTCAAGTTTACCTGAAAGGGGTTCCAGTTTTCATTAAGCTGAATTGGTGAGCTAAAATGACTCAATTGCAGTTTTAGGGCAGAAACATCTGGGATTAAAGATTCAGTACCCGATCAGGTACTGTCAGCTTAGGGCCAGGGCTTGGCCAGAGCCCAGGCCTTAACTGAGAGTGCCTCCCTAAACCATCTTACAAACAAGCTTCTATTAATATCAGTTCTCTAAAACAATACACTTCTTACAGATAACTACACAGGGTTATGTGAAAATTTCTAAAGCAGTCGGCGTTGTCATTTAGTTTTCACTAAGTAATCAATGGTACCATAAACAAACTGCAAAAAACTGTGAACACACATCTAGAATTGTTAATACAGTAACAGTAACTGTTCTGAAAATGTGAGACTATGTTTTCTACACTAATGTTGAACATTTGGAACCATAGGATTTTTGATGAAATTAAGGATTTGACAAATTACATTTTCACTTACTTGTCTTACCAATTTTTTATCATGAACATTTCAGTTGACTTTATTTTATCTCTATAGGAAAAGAACTGTAAAGAACTCTTTTCCCTTTCTCTCCCCCCCTTTTTTTTTAACGTGCACTTGCTCTCTGCTTTCTTGCAGAGGTTACTAAAATTTAACTTCTTAATAGAACTTAAAATCAACAGACTTTACATAAATATTGATTGACTCAAAGTTGACAGGTCTGACGTATAAACTCAGAATACATAAAAGACTCGAACAACATTCTTAGTACATTTGCTGCAGCACTTGCACACTTGCATGCACACAGATGCTGGTTAAAGTATACAGAAATGATAGCATCATACATCTTGGAAAATTGCATTTAAAACTTGCTTAAGTCGCAGATGGTAAGACAGCTGTCTGTAAATATAATTACAATAGGTTTGAGATGTAAAGAAGACATCAAGGACGTAATCATATAATACTGCCGTGACTCTGGACACGCATCTTACTTAGTGTTGTGGATGTATAGAACTGACACATGTATACAAGCAGCTGTAGTTATGGTTTTAACGGTTTGTACTTAAACTATTCTGATGTCAAGTTCATGTGGAAGCTATAGGTGACAAGGAAGAACAAGCACATTTGAATCTCTGAACAGCTGTACTAGCTGGAAATGGTGTCACATGTGTTGTCACGGCAAAACAGTCACATTTAAATTGTCTTATTGAAGCTGTATAGGTAAACAGGTAAAGCTGGCACTACGCTGTTTGTTTTTACAGTAGAAAACTATGAGCTAATTATAGTTGATTTTCAAAAGTTTCTGTAGATAAGAAATGTGGAGCTAGGCTTAGCATTGCTGTTAGGAACTTTGTAAATCATTCAATGTTTTGACATCAGGATTTAAAGTTAATTGCTGTAGCTATACATCTTGTTTAGTTAACATCTATGCTACACATGTCAAATAAGGGTCTGGCTATATGCTGAGGAAGACTAAGACACTGAGTCTATGCATAAACCAAGATATTAGACACATAAGGATAAATGATGCTTTGAGGAAACAACTTGAAAATTCAACTTTGCTAATTTTGTATGGGATCTTACTGTGCTGTGTTTAATTATGTTTTAATATTTGGTTTGTGTCAGGCAGCTCAAGGAATCTCAAGGCTAAACAGCAGGAGGGGTGCCAAGTTAGCTTCACAAACTCTGAGGCTAGATGGAAAAACAAAATAAAATTTATCCTGTGGGAAAAAGCAAATTTTAGGCTCCCAAGTTTTATCAGAGTTGGATAATATTAGAACTTCAAATTGTGGATCACAATAAAGCTGAGGCAATATGTAAATAACTAAGCAGAACATAAAATTATTTGTTCAAATTAAATACTTTAGGTATATCCATTAAAACCTGTCAGTTGAAAACTAGCTTCTTTTCTCTGTCTCAGTGAGACCTAGGAAAAACAGAAAGTCTGTGAAATTCCTTAAAGGAAACATACACAGTAAGAAAGCGAGGTGGGGGGTTGCTAGTTGCTGCTGTGATTTAAGGCAGATTGTTATGGTTCACATGCCAATTCTGTGGAGCTTGAGATAAGAATCTACAAGACTTTCAGAGCACAAAAGGTACACATAAAACATTTTCTAAAGCACTCAGCAACAAAGCTAACTTTCAGCTCAACTTTCTCATTTAGCCAAGCTGTTATCGTCATGCTGTCTGGTTTTAAAAAGCTGGAAACAAATTTAAAATACAACTCAATTGCACTAATTAAAAGGGCACTTTGAAGATACTTTCGTAGCACCCGCCCTCTCCCTGCTGCTGGGGCAGTGGAGGGGGGCTTGCCAGGCAGTGGAAAGCAAAGGATGGGAGGACGGTGGAAAGCGGTAAGCAATTGCTGTTTCTTTTGTGCAGCTTTCTTGCCTCCCTTGAAGACATCTCGAGATGGCTCTGCCGGGGTTACTGGACGCGTCGCATGGTCAGTTGCTGTGCCAGTCGGTCGCGGTACCGGGGACCCGGGGGGAGAGATGTTAATTTCAAGGCTTGTCTTATGTAGAAAGCAGTTTCAGAGTCCCCCTCCTCTGTCTGTGGTGGTGGCGGAGTGGAGGGCCACTCCCCCCGCCCCCCCCCGTCTGTGGCGGTGGAGGAGCGGGGGGGCACAGCTTTCCCTTCTCTGTCTGTGGCAGGGGCGGGAGAGGAAAATCTTGCACTTCGAGAACCGGGAATGACCCGCTGGTCGGGGGAGTTGCTGTACAGCGCCTCTCTAGCGTAAGCCTTCCAGGAGTGTCCTCCTCCCCCCGCGCTTGCTATCTTTTCTGTCGCTACCGCCGCAATCTTCTTTTCAGCTTTATACCGCTTTAAAGTATTTATCACGTCTCTCCAGTACTTACTAAGCTTCTTTGTTGTTTTATCATTATTTATTATTGTATCAAACAACTCATCTCTAAATTTGCGCCACTCGCTTTCATTAAAAACTGTATTAGGATCTACAAAAAATCTCCTAGCTCTCCCTACAGCTACTAGACCTGCTAGTAGCTTCAGAGTCTTAGACTCAACTCCCCGCTTTTATAAAAAGCGCTGTAATAAATTTAGGGCTACCTCTCGATCCATTTTCTTCAGCCGGCCGTGAATCTGCTCCATGTCATCCTTTTCTGGATCGCCCTGTAACACGGTCTCTGGATCACCTCTAACTGGGTCGTCCTCCTGTAACACGGTCTCCGGATTGCCCGTAACTGGGTCATCCTCCCATTGCAGCTTGTCTGGTTCGCCCCAGTGGCAGACTCCTTTTGGTCAGTCCAAGCACCTGGGTCACGCTGTGGCAGTGCTGCCCACGCCCTCCGGTCACTGCCAACCGGTGCTGCTTGCTCCTCGCCGTTCCTGGCTTTTGAGCCCGGTTATCGAGCATCACATCGGGGTCACCATTTACCGAACAGCGAGGGGAAGCAAGACACGCACCACCCAATATGAGTTATTAAGCAAGCCTCCAAGTTTATTTACATTGTTTACTGCTTATATGCTGTTACAGTTAATTATGCCTACTAGTCATAAGGTCATTGGTCAGCTACAAAGGGTTTCATTTACATATCTCTCCCATACAGGGCCTCTGCTATTACGAATCCTCTTCATTCCTTTAACTATAGGTCACTTTCGGTACTTTCCGAAGGTACTTCCCATAGCGCTTAAGGGCACTGTGACCCTCAGCCTGAGTCACGTACACTTCTTGGCCTACACTTTGCTTTGCTTTGCTCACACAAGGCCTCTAGCTCCTGCAACATGTGCCAAGCCCAAGCCGTCACCAAGGAGGTTCCCCTTCCCCAAGGCAGAGCCCTGCAAGGAATGGTTTAGACCTTTGGACTCATTGGCTCCACCAGGCCCTGCGGTGTCACAATGGCCGCTTGGTTCCATAAGATTTCATAGTGTCACAATGGATATTTGGTTCCCTATGTGGAGCCCCAGAGTGTCACATTGGCCCCTTGGTTCCATGGGGCCCCAGTGTCACAAAGGTCCCTTGGTTTCTTTTAGCCCCTCAGTGTCACAGGGCTTTCCTTGGTTCCATGTGCCCCAAAGTGTCTCAGTGGTCTCCTTTTTCCTGTGGCAAGCAGCAGCAAACCCCTGCCAGGGCCAAATGCCTGGGAAGAAGGAGCAAGGGGGGACATTTGGAGTGATGCCTTTTGTCCTCCCAGGTCACAGTGACGTGCGGTGGGGCCCTGCTGTCCCAGAGATGGCTGAACACCGCCTGCCCATGGCAAGGGGGAAAATACAAAAACCTCTGTCCATGGAACTCCAGCAGCAGAGAGGTCAGGCACAAGACTGCGTTTCAAAGACTGTCACCAGCACAGCAAACATCCGTCTGAGACATTTTCTTGAAAGCTGACATTTCAGGGCATCCTTTTCTACAGAGATGAAGCACCAAACAGCAAGTGAAACTGAGCTTGAGAAAGTTGTGCCCTGAGAACAGCTGGAATCTTTTCAGCAGTGTGTGCTGTTCCATCCCTTGCTTAGGGCAAGGATGTTGGATCTTTCAGCAGGCTCTGCTCTCCTGGGGGGTTTCTCTGCCCAGGCAGGCTCTAAAAGCAGAATAAAACAGCAGTGTAAGGCACAGCCCAAAGGAAGCACCACGCTGCTCACTTGAAAACTTGCCCTTGCAGTGCCGTTCCAGCAGTGCTCCTCAGCAGCCCGGGCTGCAAACAAAGGCCGCTCGGGGCGAACACAAGATCCGCACGCAGCGCTGAGCAACAGCTCGAGCCCAGCAGGGCCTGGGAGGAGGCGCGGCCGAGCCCCGGGCCGGGTTCCAAAGGGCCTGCGGGGCTGGGGGCGATGGCGCCGAGTGGCCTGCCCGTGTGTGCCCTGGGCTCTGCGGCGCCACGGGGACAGAGCCCGGGGCCAGGGCTCGGTCCCTGCTGCCACAAGGGCGCTGCCGAGGGCTCCCCGCCCGCCGGGGCCGGGGCGGCGCTGAGGGAGCGGCGCCGCCATTGCTGCGCCATTGCTGAGGGGCTGTGAGGGGAGCGCGGCTCCGCCAGCCCCGCTCGGCTGTGAGGGGAGAGGGAGAGGATAGAGACAGAGAGGATAAAGAAAGAGAGAATAAAGACAGAGAGATTAAAGACAGAGGGACTAACAATAGACATTGCTGCTAAAGAATGTCTGTGGGGTTCCAAACACCTTTGGACAGTGGCCCGAATGGCTGTGCTCAGGGGTGTAAACCTCGCCACTCAGCTGTCCCAGGGCCAAAATCCTCTGTGGAGATACCGAGACCTGTTGTGTGAGGTGTGGTGCCAAACACATGGGTTTAGTCACTTTGGGGTGAAGAAACAAGTTTTTTAGTCTGGGATAAAAAAGTGCTTCTGATTACATTAGTCTGTTGTACATGGGGTTCAAAAAGGCATAATAAATACTAAAAAGAAATGATGATAAATACCTATGGTTAAAAGGCATAAAGAAGTAGTTAGGAGTAATATATCTACTGACCAAAGATTTAATAAAAGGAAAACTATAGTATTAAAAAAATTCTTCTGCAGCTTTGTCAGGTTGTTCTTGGTTCTTTAAACTTTTGGATTTGTTTCCTCTGATCTGCTTTTCTGTCTTGCACCTATGAAGGTCTGTTATCCATTCCAAGAAAAAGGCATCCATCAATAGCAAAGATGTGTTGAATTCAGGGAAACAGTGTAAGTCACAGATTTCTAGCAATGTCACAGAGTAAATTGCTGCATTTTGAGAATAAAGAGCCCTATTTCTGACACACGTTTAAACTGCTGTTTAAAACACATATGTTAACACACATATTGCTGCCTCTGGTCTCTGTTTCACAGTTGTTGCCAAACTTCACCGCTGGCAGGACGGTTTCTCTTTGCTTCACTGCCCTGAGCCAGCAGCCCCTGACTGACCCAGGAGAGAGCCCAACCTGCAGGTGGGACCTCACCTGATGTCCCTTAAGCCTCTGCTCTGGGCTGGAGCTCTGCAGGGCAGCTCCGCTAACAACAGCTCCTTTTCACATTGCGTGAGTCTCCTTTGGTATGGAAAAGAAAGAAATGAGAATTCCTGCCCTCTCCTCTCTCAAGGCTGCATTGAGGCGCAGATAGGACTCCACGACAAAAAGTTGTAAAGTTGGTATGTTTATTCCAGCGCTAGGATGCACAAGGAATAGCTTCCAAAAATATGTTTATTCCCTCTGTGGCACTTTGCGTGGTTTATATTGAGTTACAGGTTACATATGCATGAAGCTACACACTGCCCCTATGCATATTCATTATCTATTCCCACTTCGTATTATAATGAGTCCAAAGTTCATTTAAATACACTTGCGCCTGCGCAGTGTTTCCTGGTGGTCATGGGTGGGGGTCTTGGATGAAGTAAAAGCGTCTTCCTCTGATGAGGTAAGGAGTCTTCTTCATGTTGAACTCTTTACCTTGCTTCCCTGCATATACTCCCTGGGTCCCTGGCCTGAGTCCAGACTCTACAGCTGACTTGGGCTGGCTTGGGGTCCAAAACCAGGATGTCTAGTGTTGAGTTGAGCTGGTTTGGGGATCCAAAAACAGGATGCCTGGTCTCCTTAACAATGGTTCAATATCCTCTTTACATCCTCTCTTTCTGTCGAGCAAGCTATACATAGTTTTTAATGAGCAGCCCCTAATAAATCACAATCTACCCCTAAATCAGCATGAGCCATCAAACTTCCCTCTTGGTGCTCCCGAGGAGAGGAACGCTGGCCTGTGGACTCTGCTGGATAGGGTGGTCAGACCTTGGAAGGCGCTGCCCAGGGAGAAGGTGGAGTCCATGGAGTGTCCCAGGAAGACCTGGACGTGGCACTCAGTGCTCTGGGCAGGGTGAGAAAGTGGGGATGGGTCACAAGTTGGAGTCAATGGCCTTGGAGGTCTTGTCCAGCCTTAATCCTGTCCTTCTTTAAAAGTTGTCCTAGAACAAGGAAACATGGATTCAGGAGGAAGCCCCTGGCCTGGAGCAGCACAGGAGCACCCCCAAGGCTGGTGTGCCCAAAGCAGAGTCCAGCCACAGCTGGTCAGGACTGAGCCCTGTGGGGCTGCCCAGTCAGACCAGTCCAGCCCCAGTGCTCCGGTGCTGCTCCATCGCTGTGTGTGCGGAGCTTTGGGTTCTTTGTCTGCACAGCCCTGTCCAGCTTCTCCCACAGGGATCTGCCAGGAACACCCCAGACCTGCTGCTGCCTGAGGTGGGGCTGCACTGGCGGAACCCCTCCCGCCCTGCACAAGGCTGCTCAAGACAGGCAGGAGTGGTGAGAAGCACACCCAGCCTGGCTCCAGGGACTGAACTCTTAGAGAGTTTTAGGGAGAAATTAATAGGCAACACAGATTTTATTGAACAAGAAATGTGAGGCAGAGATATAGAAAGAAATACAAAGAAACCTGTCAGAGAGAGGGAGAAAGAGAGAGCAGAAGATAATCAGGTGGAACTAGATGAGCTTTAAGGTCCCTCCCAACCTAACCCCTTCTGTGACTCTGGAAGTTGTATGGACTCCAAAAGTGACATCCAGAGCTGCTTTCTGCTGAGCAGGCCCGGGGCAAGGACACAGGAGTAGAGGGTGCAATGCCTTAGCCACAGGGTCACCGAGAAATTTCCTTCTGGTTCATTTTTTGTGTGCAAAATAGATGTGAAAATGGTGTAAAAAGCCTTTACAACATCCAGAGCCACAAAAAGCCTCTGAAGGACTGGACCCCAAATTCTCCTCCCTCAAGGCACTGGGGGCGAGAGGGGGGTGCAGGTGGGGCCCAGGTGGGGAGTCATCGGACAGAAAAGCTCTGAGTGGCTGAGCACTGTTTTAGGGGGGGTGGAGAATGGGAGACACCCCATCCATCAAACATGGGACCCCCAAAAGCCACTTATAACCCCCAAAACTGGCGGAAAGCAGCAGGGTTCTTCCCCAAATGGGCTCCATGTATCCTCCCTGCAGGGCCCCACTCCAGGTGCCAGAGCCACGTGTCTCTCACTGCTCCCAGGAGCCCCCACTAAGAACTGTGGGAATATCCCAAAACCATGTCAGGAATGAGGGATACCCCAAAATCTCTCTAGAAACATGGGATACCCCAAACCCCACTTAGGAACAGGATGCCCCCCAACACATCATCCCCAGCCTTTGGCTGTCTCATTCCAGACCCCACCTCAGCCTCCCAAACCCCATCCCCCCCTCCAGGACATGAAGACCCCCTTACCAAAACCTATTTCACTTATCCTTACCTTCCTAAACACTATCCAACACTTTCTGCCTCACCCAATCCCAATCCCACCCCTCTGAATTCGGACCCCACTTCTCACAGTTCCCTACCAACCCTATCTCACCATGAGGGGCTGTGGAATCGATGTTGGGCTGGAATTGAGCCATCCTGGGGTAGGATTGAATAGTTTTCAGTGCAATTGAATAGTTTTGAGGTGACGGATCGGTCCCTCTTGGCTTTTGGAGTGCAAAGAGACAGAGCAAACTCTCTCAAATCCCCCCGGAACCCAAAACTCCTCCAGAATATATCCCCAAAACTTAAATCCCCCCTCAAATACCAGTAAAATGGGGGGACTTTAAATGAATTTGATCAATTTCTTTATTTTTATTCCAACTTTGAGTGGGGTTAGGGGATGAAGATTAATCAAAAGAAAATTAGGGGCAAAATAAAAGGACCATCAGCCAGGAGCATTCCCAGCATGGATCACAGGAAATGTGGGTCAACAGGGCTCTTTCCAATGGGGGTCCTCCAATGTGGGATGAAGTGGGAGCAGCAGACAAAGCTTTTTCTTGCGGCACTCACAGGGCTTCCCTTAGTGGTACCTCCGTTGGTGTTTGGTCAATTGAGAGCTCCTGGAGAAGCTCTTCCCACACTCGGGACACTTGCAGGGCCTCTCCCAGGTGTGGATGTGCCGGTGCCTGATGAGGTGGGAGTTGTACTTGAAGCCCTTCCTGCAGTCGGGGCAGCGGAAGGGCCTCTCCCCCTAATGACAGCGCTGGTGCTTGAGGAGATCTGAGCTGGTGTAAAACCTTTTCCCACACTCAGAACACTCATAGGGCCTTTCCCCAGTGTGGAACCTCTGGTGGGTGCTGAGGTAGGATTTGTGCTTGAAGCCCTTCCCACAGTCAGGGCAGCAGAAGGGCCTCTCATCTGTGTGTGTCAGCTGATGCTTGAGGAGATTGGAGCTACTCCTAAACTTCTTTCCACATTCCCCACACTCATAGGGCCGTTCCCCAGTGTGGATCCGCTGGTGGACGATCAGGGTGGAGCTCCAGCTGAAGCTCTTGCCACACTCCAAGCACTTGTAGGGCTTCTCCCCATTGTGAAGCTGCTCATGGACCACCAGGTCAGAGCTCTGGCTGAAGCTCTGGTCACCTTCTTGGCACAGGGTGGGTCTTTCCTCTTCAGAGCACCCTGGGCTGGGTTTGGAGCCCCTCCTCCTGTGAGTTCTCCAGGGCTTTTCCCCCCTGTGGGACTCCTGTGCTGTGGAGCTGCTCAAAATGGCATCTTCCACAATGTTCTGCCAGGGGAAATTGTCCTCCCTGATTTCCATGCTCATCTCATTGCCTGGGGGAGGAAGGACAAGGAGAGGATTTGGGATTTGCCTCCATGCCAGAGGGAAGAGAATCTCCCCCAAATTCATCCCTGGCAGGACAGTGGCAGCAAGATTTTCCTGCAGCCGGGGACGATGCTGGGCTGGGAGATGGAGGAGAAGAAAGGAAAAAGGGGAAGTGACTTCCTCCTCACCTGCCTGCAGGTCCCAGGCCATATTTGTTTTCCTCACAGCCTCCTTCTCCTTCTGGCCAAGGTTAGGGAATGACAAATCCTGGTTTGGGGGAAAACAAGGTGTGAATGCATTGGGTTGGGGTTCCTCCTGCCCAAGTCCATCTCTAGAAACCACTGGGTGTATTGCTACTGTAAAAACCTCTAAAACACTGTGCTGGTTTAAAGTGGTGGGAGAAATGGATCCCACGGAACTGCACCCAGAGAGATTAAGGTGGGAGTTACAATTCACCAAAGAGATGACCAGAAATACAATGATAGAGTTTTAACTCACAAAGGCAGAGTATAACCAGGCACCCTGGGACAAGAACAAGATGGTGTTCCTTAGTTCCTGTGCTGAGCGCCACATGGTCCCATTGCATGCAAAGAAAAAGCAAAAGAAAAGCAAACCTGTTGGTCAGAGGGGTGGTCACAGTCCTGCCAAAGTGATGACTGCAGTCTTGTCAAAAGCAGTGGCCGCAGACCCGTTGGAGTTCTGCTCTTTCTCCAGAACTGTTGAGAGGTGCCAGAATTCCCCATGATCAATGATTATATATGCTCAGGTTCACGTGGGAATGCTCAGTACCTCCCCCAGGGCAGGGATTTTCACAATGGAATGATGTCATCCTGTGAGTCATGGGATATTTTGGGAGTCCTTGATGGTCTCAATTGTTTCAGCTGCCCATTGTGCTGGTGCCATTGAGTCCAGGATGGCCCATTAGCAGAGATGACCCCTCAGGCTGGGTGGGACTGTGCTGGTGCTTCCCCAGAGGGAGTTATCTCAGCTGAGTCAACGTTGTGAATAACCACTGTCCTGCCTCACATCCTACGATGACATTTCACTGCCAGCCTGTGCTGGTTACAGGAGCAGGCACCAGCTTATCACTCTGTGGGTGTGACCAAACTGGGCACTCTACTCCCCTAGGTCATTTCTGATGAGCTGTTGATGATATGTCCTTTGCAGGAGCTGCCCAGTGCAGCCCCGACCCCTCAGGCTATGAGCTGGCTGTTAAATGAGATAAGGAAGGAGAAGCAAACCCTGTGAAGCAGAGCAGTGTTTCCACCTGGGAGAGGTGGAGGGGAAGAACCTCAGGACCCCCAGAGTGGGGAGAGCAGAGAGGGACAGTACTGGGACCAAGGGACCCCTGGCAGTCTGGATGGGGAGGAGTCTTGTGACTGATGGGACCCCAAAGTGGCGAATCCACGGAGGGGGGACTGCTGGGATTTGCAGGAGTCTCAATAGCTGGGGGAGGGGGAGACCCCTTGGACCCTCAGCACCCCAAAGCAGAGAGTCAGGCAAGAAGGGAAATCTGTAACCCCTATAGGCCCTTGGTTTCCCTAAGAAAGGGAAACGGGGAGAAGGGGGACCGGCAGAACCCCAAAGTGGGGAAACTGGAGAGGAGGGAGCCCTGGGATTCCAGAGACCCCCAGCAGCCCAGGGAGAGCAGGGACTCTGGAGATCGAGACCCCCTATATTCATGGGACCTCCCGCAGCCTGGATGAGGGGACCCACCGAACCCCAAAGTGAAGAGACCAGGGAGGGGGAATTCCTTGGAGGATTTTTTGGTCTGAATCTTGGTGTTTTGGAGGTTTTTGTGGACCCCAGATACCTGGTGACTTCTAGAGATGGAATTGCACAGGGCAACCTTCAAACCCAATGCAGGCACCCCTTGTTTTCCCCCAAACCAGGATTTCCCATTCCCAAACCTTGGCTGGATGGAGGAGGAGGCTGTGAGGAAGACGAAGATG
Source organism: Acanthiza pusilla (assembly GCA_036630365.1). Lineage (NCBI taxonomy): Eukaryota > Metazoa > Chordata > Aves > Passeriformes > Acanthizidae > Acanthiza > Acanthiza pusilla. Next base: position 1,606,948 of record JAXCHO010000011.1, read on the forward strand.
CACCGGGAACCCCCCGTGGAGATGAGGATGAAGTCACTGCCCCTTTCCCCCTCTCTTCTCCTCCATCTCCCAGCCCAGCATCACCCCCGGCTGCAGGACAACCCCGCTGCTGATGCTGTCCTACCAGGGATGGATTTGGGGGATCTTCTTTCCCTTCCCTCTGGCACGGAGGCAAATCTCAAATCCTCTCCTCGTCCTTCCTCCCCCCAGGCAATGAGCTGAGGATGGAGGCCAAGAAGGAGACATCCCTGTGGCAGGAATTTGTGGAAGAGACTGTTTTGTGTGGCTCCATGGTGCAGGAATCCAATGGGGAGGAAAAGCCCCGGAGATCCCGCATGAGGAGGGGCTCCAAACCCAGCCCAGAGTGCTCTGAGGAGGAATGACTCACCCTGTGCCAGGCAGGCAGCCAAAGCTTCAGCCAGAGCTCGGACCTGGTGGTCTCTGAACAGCTTCAAGATGGGAAGAAGCTCTTCAGCTGTGGGGAATGTGGGAAGAGCTTCAGCCAGAGCAACCATCCGATCCACCACCAGATGATCCACACTGGGGAATGGCCCTACAAGCGTGGGGAATGTGGCAAGAGCTTCAGCCACTGTCACAACCTGACCTCCCACCAGATGATCCACACCAGGGAGCGGCCCTACGAGTGTCCTGAATGTGGGAAGAGGTTCCAGACCAGCTCGGATCTCCTCAAGCATCAGCGGATTCACACAGAGGAGGGGCCCTTCCGCTGCCCTGACTGCAGGAAGGGCTTCAACCGCAACTCCCACCTTGTCAGGCACCAGTGCATCCACACTGGGGAGACGCCCTACGAGTCTCCTGAGTGTGGGAAGAGCTTCTCAGACAGCTCCACCATGATCAAACACCAGTGGAGGCACCACAAAGGGAAGTCTGGTGAGTACCCCAACTGCGGAAAGAGCTTCATCTGCTGCTCCAACTTCATCCCCGATTGGAGCACCCACACTGGGAATAGCTGTGGTGACACACATTCTCGGTGATCCATGATGGGAAGACACCTGTCCCTTTCCCTGCCCCGGGCAATCTTATGAGGTGGGATCAAAGAACATGAGGATCTGGCCATGCCCTTGTCATTATATTCGATCCCACCTCAGGTCATTGCAAGGGACAGGAAAAGAGAATCTCTGTCTACTGAGGAGAAGGGTATCGTTTCTGGGTGGGAGAAAATATGAGGTCGGGAAGGGCTTGTGGGTGATGTTTGCAGTTTCCCCTGTAAATCATTACTTTGTCTTATCCCTTCTGTTATCAATATAGTTGCTGTTCCTGTTTATTCTTTATCGTGTTGCTGTTCCCAGTAAATTGTTCTTATCCCAGCCCAGGATCTTTGCCTTTTGCGCGTTCCATTGGAGGTGGGAGGGGAGCCAGTGGGGGCATAGTTTTAGTGGGAGCACAAAATTGGGGAATGCCTTTCCTGAACCTTGGCCCATGGAAACCAAGCATCACAGCTGGTCCCAGCCCTGGTTGCCATGGCAACAGCCTTGGGAGCAGTTCCATGGCTGGGTGCTGTGGCTTCCCTCTTGTGCCCAGGGACAGGACTGGAGGGAACGGCTGCAGCTGAGTCGGGGCAGGTTGAGGTTAGATCTCAGGAAAAGGTTTTTCCTCAGAAGGTGCTCAGGCACTGGACAGGCTCCCCAGGGAAGGGCTCAAAGCTCCCAGGCTGTCGGAGCTCCAGGAGTGTTTGGACATCACTCCCAGGCTCAGGCTGGGATTGTTGGGGTGTCCTGTGGAGGGCCAGAAGTTGAACTCAATGATCCTGACAGGTCCCTCCCACCTCAGCCAATTCTGTGGTTCTGTGATCCCATGATCATCCATCCCCTTGGAATGGGACCGCAAATGGTTGCCATGGCAATGGAGGCTCCAGGCCTCCATTGGATTGTGTCCATGGCAACCACCCCTGGCATCAGGTCCCCGTGGAGCTGCCAATGGCCTGACCCTAGCAATGGGTCCTGGTGATGGTTGCCATGGAAAGTGACCACAGCAACAGGTTCTGGTGATGGTTTCCATGGAAACCGCCCATAGCAACATGTCCTGGTGATGGTTGCCTCCTTAGGGTTTATGTGTAAAGGATTAGAAAGGTGGAATTGAACCTTAATGTAATTTGTCCCACAGGATTAATGATGGAAAACCAGATATATTTCTATAAATATAGCTATGACTGATTCTGATCATCTGACAAAAAGATCTTAACCAGAGTTATTTACTCCACAGTAAAGAAGCTATAACATCCAGTAGACCATGGTGTTCTAGGAAGGTATTTTGAAGCAAACCAGGCATTGTGTGAGTTGTTTGAGCCCATTCCAGGCAGAGCTTCCTGCCCCAGCAGGAACTTCCTTTCCTGTGCCAGGACCAGGGCAGATCCCACTGGAGGAAAAGCCCCAGGCCAGCACCAACCCAGTCAAGGCCTCGGGCACAAGTGCAGAGGGACGTGGTGGGACCTGTGCCAGGAGAGCCTGAGACACCAAAGGCACCTTGGCAGCAGCAGCTCCTTGCAGGCCATGGCCAGAAGCCTCCTTTGCCTACCCGGCCTGGTGGCCACCACTGCAGAGCTGCTGCTTCAGGGGCTGAGTTCTTGATCTGCAAAAGCCACTTTGGCTACAGGAGCCTGACTGGGAAGCAACTGGCCCCAGGAAGTTGGGGACAAGAGAGTAATGACAAAAGTGCTCATTGCAGCAGAGACACAACAGGGACAGAGGAGAGGGGAGAGCCAGGCCCAGGGGACATGGCTGGAATGGCAGTGGTGGCTGTGAGGTCACTGCCACTGCAGCAGCCTGGTTGGTCCTCAGCAGACATTGTGAGGTTGTGAGGTCACCCAGCACATCAGAGAAGGCACACAACAGGAATTCCATCCTTGGGGACAGGAGGGGCTTTCACTATGTCAGGCTGCACAAAGATCCTGACCTTGGACAATTCCTGGGGTGGGGCATCCACTTCTCTGGAAATACACTTGCAGTTTGGTGCCACTCTCGTAAAATATTTCCTCCTTCTAACAAATCTAAATCCACCCTTGTTCAGTTTAAAGATATTGATCCTTGTTCTATCATTACAAGATTTGGGAAAAAATAGCACTCAGTTTTTCTTGCACTTTGGACCACTTTGTTTCCTTTTCACAGACCTTGGAGAGGCCCCAAAAATCTCCCAAGATTTGGTTTGGAGGCCTCATCACATGACCAGAATATAGAGGCTGAGGGCCCTGGGCTCAGTGGGGCAGAGACTGAGGACAGAACAGGAGCAGCCTGGGGAGGCTTGAAAGGTGAATTTAGAGATGGTGGAGCTTTTCTTCATTACAAAAAACAGCCTGAGAATGAAATAATGGCACCAAGGGCAGCTGGGGAGGAGCAGGCTGGACACAAGGACAAAGGAATTTCTCTGCCAGGGCAGTGCTGGGGTGCAACACATCCCCAGAAGGAGTCTGGGTCAGCCCAAGGCTCTGTGTGCCCAGGCAGAGGCAGACAGGACACAGAGCTGTCAGGGAAGGAAGGGCCAGCGAGGTGGGGCAGCCGGGGGATGAGCACAGCCTGCAGGGACAGAGGCGCAGGGCATGGCCAGCGTAGGACAGCCTGGGCTGGAGAGGGCACAGGGAGCTGCAGAAGCTGCAAGGCCCTGCCAGAGCCAACCTGTGCAGCACTTTGGCCATGGCTGCTGGCCCTGGCCCTGAGGCCATGAGGAGGACACAAGTGACCCTTGCAGCCCTGGGGCCTCATGGCCTCCTTGTCCCTGCCCAGCAGCCTGGCAGGGGCCGCCCCATGGTCCTGCCCTTGGCATTGCACATCTCCACATGGCAGTGCCCCGGGAAGAGCCCTGAGCAATGAGGGAGGGACAGGATCTGCCTTCCCTGGGGCTGGGGCTCAGGGCTTGGCCCTTTGGAGTCATGGAACACATCCAGGTTGGCTCAGCATCAGAGACACCTTTCCCTTGTCCCCACCTGCCATCACTGCCTGCAGCGTTCTGCTCTAACTGGAACCTGGGGACACTTTCTCACTCATGTCCCTCAGCAAAACTCATTCAAATTAAAAGAAACTTCAGTATTTCAATTTAACTTTGACTTCTTGAGAAGTTATTTGAACACACTCTGAGGGACTGAGTCTGACGTGAACAGCACCAAAGCCCCGCGAGGGTCACTAGAGTCCCTGTGCTGTGGCTGTGCTGCTGCGCTGGGCCAGGCTCCTGGCACAGAGGCAGCTCCTGGCAAGCGGCAGCGCTGCAGAGAGACAGCTCTGCCCAGGAGCAGCTCCTGTGCACAGCCCAGCAGGGCTGGGGCACTGCCAGGGCAGCTCAGGGACACCAGCAGGGCACACCCAGAGCTCACAGGTGCTCAGCAGTGGCAGGGGCTGTGCCATGGCCCAGGGGGGCTGTGTCATAGCCATAGGCACCTCTGGGGCTGTGTCACAGAGCCACAGAGCAGCTGTGATGTCACTAAGGGGCTGTGTGACATCACAGAGTGGATGGTGTGGAGTCAAAATTGGCTATGGGATCACAAAGTGCATTGTGTGAGGTCATCGAGCAGCTACAGCATCATAGAGGGAACTGTGTGACATCACAGACCTGGTTGTGACATCACAGAGTGGGTTGTGACATCACAGAGCAGACTATGACATCGGGGGGGATGTATGGCATCACAGAGTGGGTCGTGACACCACAACATGGCCGTGTGACACAACAGAGTTGCCTGTGACATCACAGAGCAGGACATGTGATGCCACAGAGAAGGCTTTGACATCACAGACAGGGTTGTGACACCACAGGGCGCATTGTGTGACATCGCAGAGTGCGGCTGTGTGAGGTCACTGGGTGGCTGTGTCACAGCACAGAGCAGGCTGTGACATCACATGGCGGTGTGAGGTCACAGGGGCTGTGTGAGGTCACTGGGGAGGTCACTCTGCCCTGGCCCCCCCTCACAGCTCCCCCCAGAGAAGTCCAACGCTGCTCGTGCACAGCAGGGTCCCCTGTCCCCCCAGGTCCCCCCTGCCCCAGTGCCGCAGCCTCCCCCAGAGGATGTTCCACGAGATCGACCCCAGAGCCTGACATGGCCATGGGGGGCACTGACCATGGGGGGTGGGACAGGGGGACAGGGACCCCCCGGAAGCGTCCCCGTGTCCCCCACAGCAAGAGCCTGGCCCAGGGCTCCTTCACCCTCTTACGAAAGAGGGCTTGAGAGCGCTTAAAAATCCCCAACAAGGGAGCAGCAAAAACCTGATTTAATATTCAACGACAGCACAACAAAGTTCATTGGCAAGAGTCACTCTGCTCCTGACTGGAGAGTTCAGGCACACCAAGGAAACAAAGCAACAACAAAATCAAACAAAAGCCAATGAATCAAACCAGAAATGAACCGAGCACTGTCCCTGTGTGTGTGTTCAGGGGTGTGTGTGACAAAAGGACAGTGAGGGCAAGGATAAAAGGAATACGACCTGAAACCTTAACAGCCCTCAAACTTAACAGAACTGAACTTCTACCTTAACCTAACTTACACCTATGACTTAGTAATATAGCAAAAGAACAGCACTTAACAGTATTTAACCTCACTTATAACCTATGACTTAACAATATACAGAGGAATAGTATTTAACTTAGCTTCTAACTTATATTAAACATGTAATTATGGCAAGGCACTTCACAAAGCACTGACTGAGAAAACTCTAACCTGTCCAACTTAAAGTTACCCAGATTTGGAGAAGAGGAAGTCAGGAAGAGAGAGAGAGAGAGAGAGAAATATCCACGGTCACAGCCTTGGATCCAGTGCCATCTCAGCTGCTGTGAGCTCCGGGCCCGTGGGACGTGTCAGTGTCACAGCCGTGTCACAGCCTTCACCTGCTCTGGTCCCTCTCACAGGTGGGGTTTTCAGGGTGCCAGGGCCTTGGCAGCCACTTTGGGGCTGGGCCAGATGCTGCAGTGGCTGGGGGTGGGGCAGTGACCGCCCCACCCATGCAGAACTTGCCCTGCCCCCCAAACACACACTCCAGATGTTTGGGGCCATCCATCATTTCTCTGCTCTCCAGCACCCAGGCAATGGACTCTGCCTACAGCTCTGAGCTCGTGCCCACGGCAACCACCCCTGGCAATGGGGCTCCATGGAGCTGCTCTCAGGAACCCCCCAAGAACTGGGGAGTACCCCAAAACTGCCTCCAAAATGTGGAATACCACAAACCCCACTCAGGAACTGCTTCCCCCTCCCTTCATCAGCCCAACCTTCGGCTGTCTCATTCCAGACCCTGCCCCACCCTCCCAATCCACACCCCAACCCATCCCACCCCTCCTGGACACCATGACCCCCTTCCCAAGCCCCATTTCCCCCATTCCACCCCTCCCAAACCCCTTCCCACCCATTCTGCCCCACCCAATGCCCATCTCATCCCTCCTGAATTGCACTCCTGTTTGCCCAATCCCCTTCCAATGCCATTCCACCCTGAGGGACTGTGGAATCGAGCATTTTGGGCAAGGATTGAGCCATTTTGGGGTAAGATTGAGTACTTTTCAGTGGAATTGTGTGGTTTTGAGATAATGGATCTATCCCTCTTGGCTTTTTGAACACAAACTGAGGGAGGAAAATGTACCAAATATTCCAGAACAACCAAATCCTCTAGAATATCTCCCAAACACCAAATATCCCTCCCAAATGGCAGAAAAAACATGCGGCTTTAGATGATAAATTTGGAGCAGCAGAGACACCACTTCCTGCACTCAGGGCCTTTGCAGGACTTCCCTTACTGGTGGCTCCCTTAGCTCAATTTCTTTATTTTAACCTCAGTTTTGGTTGTTTTGACAGAATGAAGAAGGAAATTGAATTGTTTAGGTTAGGAAAGACCTCCAAGATCATCCAGCACTGCTTGATGCCACCTGAAGAAACAATTGGACAGAGCAGCTGAGATTTTTGTGAGTGTAAAGTCCACAAATCTGCTCTTCCCAATGAATTTCCAATTTCAGTCAGAGTCCCCATGGATGTCCCTGCCCCTGTGTCTATCCAGGGGCCTATGGAGATCCAGAAGGACATGGAGACCACCTACCAGGTGTCTTCCCAATGTGGGTCACAGGGAATGTGGGTCACCAGGGCTCTTCCCAACGTGGCTCCTCTGATGGGGGATGAAGTTGGAGCAGCACACGAAGCTCTTCCTGCACTCAGGGCACTCACAGGGCTTCCCTTATTGGTGCCTCCATTGGTGTCGGCTCAAGTGAGAGCTCCTGGAGAAGCTCTTCCCACAGTCGGGACACTCGTAGGGCCTCTCCCCGGTGTGGATGTGCTGGTGCCTGATGAGGTGGGAGTTGTGCCTGAAGCCCTTCCTGCAGTCAGGGCAGCGGAAGGGCCTCTCCTCTGTGTGAATCCGCTGATGCCTGACAAGATCGGAGCTCTTGGGAAACCTCTTCTCACACTCGGGACACTCATAGGGCCTCTCCCCGGTGTGGATGCGCTGGTGCATGATGAGGTTGCGGTTCTGCTTGAAGCCCTTCCCACAGTCGGGGCAGCAGAAGGGCCTCTCCTCTGTGTGAATCCGCTGATGTTTGAGGAGAGTAGAAGAGCTCTGAAACCTCTTTGCACACTCAGGACACTCATAGGGCCTTTCCCCAGTGTGGTTCCTCTGGTGGACAATCAGGTGGGATCTCGTGCTGAAGCTCTTCCCACACTCAGGACACTTGTAGGGCCTCTCCCCGGCGTGGATCCGCTGGTGGACCATCAGGCCAGAGGTGTCTCTGAAGCTCTTCCCACACTCCCGACACTCGTAGGGCCGTTCCCCAGTGTGGATCATCTGATGGCGGATCAGGTGGTTGCTCTGCCTGAAGCTCTTCCCACATTGCCCACACTTGTAGGGCTTCTCCCCTTCATGAAGCTGCTCATGGACCACCTGGCTCGAGCTCTGGCTGAAGCTCTGGTCACCTTCCCAGCACAGGGTGGGTCTTTCCTCCTTGGAACACCCTGGACTGGGTTTGGAGCCCATCCTCGTGCGAGACCTCCGCGGCTTTTCCTCCACATTGGATTCCTGCACCGTGGAGCTGCTCAAAATGGCCTCTTCCATGAGGTTCTGCCCCAAGGATTTCTCCTCCCGAGTGCTCAGCTCGTGTTCTGGGGGAGGAAGGACAAGGAGAGGATTTGGGATTTGCCTCTGTGCCAGAGGGAAGGGGAAGGACATCCCCCAATCTGTCCCCATCAGGACGGTGTCAGCAGCGGGGCTGTCCTGCAGCTGGGGATGATGCTGGGCTGGGAGATGGAGCACAAGAGAGGGGGAAAGGGATAAGGAACCCCAAAAGGGTGAGGATCCTCCTCACCTGCCTGGGGGTCCCGGGGCATCTTCCTCTTCCTCACAGCCTCCGTCTCCATGTGGACAAGGTTTGGGAATGGGAAATCCTGGTTTGGGGGAAAACAAAGTGTGAGGGCCTGGACCTCGGGGTTCCTCCTGCCCAAGTCTATCTCTAGAAGTCACCACGTGTTTTGTGTCAATAAAATCCTCCAACAATCAAGAATGACTCCAAAAAAAGCCTCCCAGGAGTTCGCCCTTTCCAGTCTCCTGTCTTTGGGGTTCTGGGGTTCCCCTTCTCAAAGCTGCTGGGGCTCCTGTGGGTCCTGGGGATCCCCCTTCTCCGGGCTCCTGCTTAGGGTTGCCCTGGGGTTTCGCTGGTCCCAGGGGTCCCTTCTTCCCTGATGTTGCTTTGGCTCCCAGGGCTCCCAGGGTCCCCCTCTTCAGGCTCCCCCCACTCCAGGCACTCGGGGCTTCCCCCTCTCTCCACCGCCCCTTTCAGTGTCACAGTGTCCTGGCCCTGCCTCATCTCCAGGCTCCCCCACCCCTCCAGGCTGCCAGGGGTCCCCCAGCTCTGCTATTGCCCCTCTCTGCTCTCTCCACTCCAGGACTCCTGCATTCCACCCCCTGGCTCTCCTGGGGATCCCCAAAACCGATATACTGTCCTGCAATACCAGGCAATTCCCACATGGACCCCGCCCAAATTCCCCCAAGGTGCATTTATGGCTCACCTTTGGAGTTGTGCAAGATCCAAACATCCCCTCCAGCCCAGAAAATCCTCACATGCAAAGATATCTGGGGCTCAGTTCCAGGATCTGTGAGTTCCAAACACTCCTCCAGAAAAAAAAACCCTTCTGGAGACCCCCTGAGAGATTTGGGTGGAGCTCCCCCTCCCCGGTCACCTGTGGAATGTGGGGGGACAATGATCCCAGAGCCGGGGGTGCTGCAGACACAGTGGGTGGTGAAACCTCATGGTTCTCCTGCTCCTCCTTTTCCTCCTCCTTCTGCTCCTTCCCCTCTCTCCCTGCTAGACCTCCCACTCCTCCTCCAGTCTCACCCCAGACCCCCTTCCCCACCCTCCTCTGCCCCTCGGCTGCTGCAGCACAGGCTGCTGGGTGGGGGGAACTCCCCGATCAGCCCCAGGGATGGACAGGGGGCTTGGGGACCCCCCCAGTGTGGATCCACCTCCCCCAGAGCCCCAGGGAATTGCTCCGGGGATCGAGTGCTGGGGGACAGGGCTGGACCCCCATGGAACCGACCTTCTTCCGTGCCAACCCCACCTTTCCTTCCCCTCTCCTCCCCTTGCCCTTCCTTCTCCCAATCCACAGACCCCTCCCAACTCAATTTCGGTGTCCCATCCCCTTCCCGCTCTGTCTGGGGGTCCCAGCCCCCTCTTTTCCCGTGCTCTTCTCTCCCTTTGTTACCATCGTGCCCTCGATGCTCAACCCTCCACTCCCATTATTGGTTTTGGAGCTTCCAGGCCCCTCCTGCCCAGTTTGGGGGTCCCAATCCCCGTTTCGTTCAATCAGGGCTCCCAAGCCCCGCCCCCATTCTCACCGCGCCCCCCGCTCACCCCCCGGCCGGGGGCACTCCCAGCACCACCAGTGCCACCAGTACGGCCCCAGCTGCCCCCACACGGCCCATGCCCAGCGCCGGGCAGGTGCCACAGCCCCAAAGCAGCCGCGCTCTGCCCTGGGGGGTCCCCAAAGCGGCCCCGCCCCGCGCGGCACTGCGAGCACCAGGCCGGAGCAGTGCGGAGCGCGGGCGGGCGGCATCAGCCGTGCCCGGGCAGGGCCGGGCCCCGCGGGGCTCCCCCCGCACTCGGCCCCACCGGGACAGCGCCCAGCGGGGGGGCCCGGCCTGGGCGCCCCCCACCTCCCCCTCCCCAAATTCCGCTCCCGGGGGGCGCAGGGGGTGCCTGAGGTGCCGCAGTCACGTGTCCCCCGCTGCCAGTGCCACCTCCCGGAAGGATCAGGGGTACCCCAAAACTCCCTCAGATACCCCCCAAGCCCCTAAGGAGTGGGGTCCCCCCGGCTTCATCAGCCCGAACCTTCAGCTGCCTCATCCCAGGCCCCATCCCACCCATCCCCCTCCCCCACACTTCATCCCACACACCAATCCACATCCCACCATGCCGGGCCCCATCTCATCCCATTTCTCTCGCCAGCAGCCATCGAGACCTCCCAAAAAACCCGCGTGCTGGGGACTCCCCAATATCCCCCCAGGGGCATTTGCAACTCACATTTCGAGTCCTGCATGATCCAAACATCCTCCCTCCACGAAAAAAGCCAAGAAAGAAACCCTCCCGAATCAACCAAAAATACAAGGCCCTGTGGCCCTACAAGGGCCAAAAATCCCCTCCTGCCAAAAAGAACCCCACGCAACCCCCAAGATCTTTGGGGCGAGCTCGCCTTGCCCGGTCACCTGCGGGATGCCCCGGGGGGGCGATGCTCCCGAGGCCGAGGGTTGCAGACAGAGAGAGCGATGGACGCACGCGGCAGCTCCTTTTGCTGCTTCTCTTTCTGCTCCTCTTTCCCTCTTTCCCCACCCCCCTCCGCGCCTCCCACTCCTCGTTCTCCGTCGCTCCTACGCACTCCCCCTTCTTCCTCCTGTGTCCCTCCCTCTTCCTCCCCTGCGCGCTCCTCCTCCTCCTGTTCTTTGGCACTCCCATCCCAGCTTTGTCTGACATCACCCCCGGGGCCATCCCGTGCTCAGCAGAGCATCCTGTGCTCTGTCAGCCCTCGCTGCTCCTTAGGGAAGGATTTGGGATTTATCCCGGGCACACACACTGAACCTCACCCCAAACTGCCCCGCTCCCATTGCTGTCCCCTCGGCGCTGGGCAGGTGCTGTGCCAGGGGAAGCAGGGACACAAAGGAAGCCAAGTGCAGCCCAGCTGCCCGGGCTGATGCAGACGAGCCCCAGGGACAAGGTCGTGCAGAGCCCCACGGAGCCCTCGGCTCCTCCCTGGGAACGGGCTGTGCTGTGGCTGCCCCAGCGGCCACAGCGAGTCCTGGAGCTCCCCCAGCGCTGCTGCAGCAGGACCCAGGTTCCACCTTCTGGGCCAGGCCCTGCCCAGGGGCCATCAGATCCATTGGCTCCGTGCAAAGGGGCAAGACAAGAAGAAGGGATTGGAGGCAGCCCCCAAGGACCTCGAGCAAATTGTTCAGGAACATGCAGACCTTGAGCTGACGTTTGCAAAGCTGCAGCAGGCAGAGCTCTGTGGTGCAAGAGACCCAGCACGGGAAGAGGAGACCTACAAGGAGCTGCAGGAGAAACACTCTGAAGCTCAAAGGCTGCCACGCCCTGAATCTCTACAGGAGAAAGTTCTTCCTTTACGGGAAGAGATCCAGGGATGAGGCAAAAGCAAAGTTCACGGCTGGTGACAAGATTCCCGTGCAGAGAGAGCACAGGAGGGACTGCAAACAGAGATTGGGAGCCCGGGAGGAGAGAGGGGCGGGGAGAGTGTTTTTAGGGATTGTTTAAGTTCTCCTTCGCCTGCTAGGATTTGTTTAAAAATAAATTCCATTAATTTCCCCAGCTTGGGTTCCTTGTGCCCCTGTTGGTGAGCAGTGAGTGACCTCTCCCTGCCCTTAGCCCAGCCCACGAGCCTTTCGTGCTGTGTTCTGTGTCCTGCACCTGTGAGGAGAGTGCCAGAGCGGCTCTGGTGGCACCGGGCACCCGGCCAGGGCCAGCCCAGCCCAATAATCCCTGCCATTCATTCTCTGCACTCCATGGCTAAGCGGCCGCAGGGCGGGTCCGGCTGCGCGGGCAGGCAGCTCCAGAAGCACCAAGTGTGCCAAACGGGACAGAAGGAGGGGGCAGGGGGTGCCGGGGGTGAATCTCCTTCCTCCGAGCCGGCAGGGACGGGAGGGAGAGACTGGAGAAACGGGAACGGGAGAGGAGGGACGAGGCTGGAGCTGTGGAAGCTGCAGGGATGCAGGGGCAGCCGGGAATTTAGTTTTCCAGATCTCTGGGGTGAAAGGAAGCGCTGTGAAATCTGTCATGGAAAAGAAAGGAGAAATAGGGGTTGCTGGAAATCGACTCAGTTTATCCCTCTGGATTGCAAAAGCTGACAGACCCTGAGCGCTGACGGACACCTGTCACCGACATCACGTCCCAAGGGATCAGAGCTGCGGATGGTGGGGCTGGAAGCTCCGTTCAGCAGCTCCGCTCCCGCCCCCCAAACCTCGGGCTGGAGCGTGGGGTCTGGGACACAGCCCCGTGCTGGGGGGGCAGAGCCGCTGCTGGGGCCGTCGGTGTGTCCAGGGCATCCTTTATGGGCCTCGTGCAGCTCCAAGCTCCCGAGGGCTCCCCGAGGCTTTCTGGGGCTGTCCCTCCTCCCCAAAGCTGTTGGGTTTAATGCCCAAGTGCGGCACGCCGTGCCCCGTGGCAGCAGCCGGTGCCGGGCCACAGCCCCGGGAGCCGAGCTAATGCCCGGCCGTGCCCAGGAGGGGCTGAGGGGAGGGGAGCTCATAAGGCACCCGCCGCAGCCGTCGCTGTGCTTGAAAGTTTTTTTAGTGCATGGGAGTGATTTCCTGGGGTTTTTAGGCTCCGTGGGGCCGCGGCGGCGGCAGCGGGACCGGCGGGGCCCGGCCCGTGGGGGCGGCCGGGGTTGAAAAGTGCGCGGCGGCCCCAGCGCGGTGCGTGAGGGCTGAGCGGAGCTGGCTGGGAACACCCCGCTTGTCTCCGCTGCTCCAAGCCGCTTCCCCGGCTCCGGCTGCCGCCGCCCTCGGCCCCGGCGCGGTCCCGCGGGGTCGCCGCTCGTCGCGACACTGGAGGGGTCGATCCGAGCTAGCCCCGCCCGTCCCTCGCTGCGGCTCTTGCGGTGACACGGAGCGGCCGAAACCCCCCGGTGCCGCCCCGACGGTCCCTCGGTGCAGCTTTTTCAGTCGCAGGCAGCGGCCACTCCCGGTGCTGTTCTTTCATAATTTTTTATTTGAATCTCTCTATTTTATTCTATTCGCACCTCCCATCCCACGCCCCTCCGCTGCGGCTCTTTCACCGCCGCCGCTCTCTCGGTGCAGCTCTTCAGTGACACGGCCCGGCCGAGACGCCCCTCGGTGCGGCTCTTTGATTGGATTTTCTTCTTTTCTCTGTCTTTTCTGTCGTTCGCACCTCGCCCGTCCCGCGGAGCGACTCCTTCAGGGCCCCGGGGCGGCACAAAGGCCTCGGGGCGGCTCCAAAGGGCCCCGCCCGCGGCCGCTCCCCGAGGCCTCCCCGCTGCTCGCGGCGATCGGACACCGCCGGCGGCCCCGGCCCCTTCTTGTTCTTCTTGTTCTTCTTGTTCTTCTTGTTCTTCTTGTTCTTCTTGTTCTTCTTGTTCTTCTTGTTCTTCTTGTTCTTCTTGTTCTTCTTGTTCTTCTTGTTCTTCTTGTTCTTCTTGTTCTTCTTGTTCTTCTTGTTCTTCTTGTTCTTCTTGTTCTTCTTGCTGCTGCCGGGATTCAGCCCCCGCCGCCGCCCGGCTCCTTCTGCCGGCCCTGCCCGGCGCGGAGCGGCGCTGCCGCTGACGGGGCCGGAGCGCGGCTGCGACACGAGTGCCCCGCGCCTCGGGACCGGGCCGAGGAGTGACCGCACGGGTGGGGAGGGACCCCCGCTGGACAGGGCAGGGACTGAGCCCATGGGAGGATCCCACGCCGGAGCAGGGGAAAGATTCCTGCCCCTGAGGATAAGCAGCGGCACAAACTGACCGTCACTCCCCCATCCCTTCTCCCTGCACCGCTGGACAGAGCACGGAGGGAGCCGGGGATAAAGTGAAGTCCAGGAAGGAGACAGAGGTCGGGGAAGGTGATTTTTTTCAGGATTTATTTTACTCCTCACTCTCCTGTTCTGATTTGCTGACTCCCAACTCCCATTCATTTCCCCACGTCGGGGCTGTTGCGCCCGTGATGGCGATCCCTGAGTGACCTCTCCCTGCCCTTATCCCGACTCACGAGAACTCGGATTTGTTTCAATTCCGTGGAATTAACCGTGATTTGGGGCAGCCGCAGCAAAGCAGGTGAAGCCACAGGGGGCTTGAGAGGGACTAAAGCAGGGCAGGAGTCGAGGCTGCCCCGAGGGAACTCTTCCAACACGAACCTTCGTGGGGTCTTTCTATGGGAATTTTCTTGAATGTTTACATTCATCCTTACAAATCAGAGTGAAAAGTGGAGCTGAGCTTTCAACTTGAAATGAAGGAATCGGACGTGCGCTCTGGGACCTGATATAAATGAGTTCACAAGCTGAAATTTTTACTGCATAATTTTGAACATTTATTAATAGAGGAAAGGCAAAAACAGCACTGGGCGATTAGCAATTTTGCCAGAGGCGCACCCATTCATTGTACTGTGAACTTAAGTACTTTCTTTAACTGTTACATATTCATTAAGCCTAGAAGGTAATTGCCGTCTGGATTGCCTCAGAACTGAAGGCAGAAATCCTCCCGTCTATGTTTCCTCAGTTCCAACTTAATTTGTAGTTGGCAGTTCCTTTTGGGAGGTGTGAGTCAACAGACGTCCTGGGATGCCTGTGGTTATCTTCTTTGTTTCTTTAAGATGTCTTGATCCCCGGCTCTGTGGTTTATCAACTTAAAAGCCATTTATTTCCATGTATTTATTACTACGTTTTCTAACATATCACGACTATTTCGAAGTTACAATTTACCCTAACCTTGTTTCTTTTTAATTATATTTTATCTTCACGCTATTTTTTACACAATACATTATCACTTGAAAATGTTAAATTCATATATGCGAAAGGCAGCATTTATCATTCACTCATTTATGACAGTTCGTGCCGCTGCTTCCCCTCAGGGGCAGGAATCCTTCCCCTGCTCCGGCGTGGGGTCCCTCCCATGGGCTCAGTCCCTGCCCTGTCCAGCGGGGGTCCCTCCCATGGGCTCAGTCCCTGCCCTGTCCAGCGGGGGTCCCTCCCATGGGCTCAGTCCCTGCCCTGTCCAGCGGGGGTCCCTCCCCACCCGTGCGGTCACTCCTCGGCCCGGTCCCGAGGCGCGGGGCACTCGTGTCGCAGCCGCGCTCCGGCCCCGTCAGCGGCAGCGCCGCTCCGTGCCGGGCAGGGCCGGCAGAAGGAGCCGGGCGGCGGCGGGGGCTGAATCCCGGCAGCAGCAACAAGAACGAGAAGAACAAGAAGAACAAGAAGAACAAGAAGGGGCCGGGGCCGCCGGCGGTGTCCGATCGCCGCGAGCAGCGGGGAGGCCTCGGGGAGCGGCCGCGGGCGGGGCCCTTTGGAGCCGCCCCGAGGCCTTTGTGCCGCCCCGGGGCCCTGAAGGAGTCGCTCCGCGGCACGGGCGAGGTGCGAACGACAGAAAAGACAGAGAGAAGAGGAAAATACAATCAAAGAGCCGCACCGAGGGGCGTCTCAGCCGGGCCGTGTCACTGAAGAGCTGCACCGAGAGAGCGGCGACGAGCGGCGGCGGTGAAAGAGCCGCAGCGGAGGGGCGTGGGATGGGAGGTGCGAATAGAATAAAATAGAGAGATTCAAATAAAAAATTATGAAAGAACAGCACCGGGAGTGGCCGCTGCCTGTGACTGAAAAAGCTGCACCGAGGGACCGTCGGGGCGGCACCGGGGGGTTTCGGCCGCTCCGTGTCACCGCAAGAGCCGCAGCGAGGGACGGGCGGGGCGCGGCTCGGATCGACCCCTCCAGTGTCGCGACGAGCGGCGACGCCGCGGGACCGCGCCGGGGCCGAGCGGCGGCGGCAGCCGGAGCCGGGGAAGCGGCTTGGAGCGGCGGAGACGAGCGGGGTGTTCCCACCCAGCTCCGCTCATCCCTCGGGCACCGCGCTGGGGCCGCCGCGAACTTTTAACCCCCGCTGCTCCCACGGGCCGGGCCCCGCCGGTCCCGCTGCCGCCGCCGAGGCCCCACGGAGCCCAGAAACCACAGGAAATCGCCCACATGCACTAAAAAACCTTTTCAGCACAGCGACGGCTGCGGGGGGTGCCTTATTACCTCCCTTCCCCTCAGTCCGTCCTGGGCACGGCCGGGCATTAGCTCGGCTCCCGGGGCTGTGGCCCGGCACCGGCTGCTGCCACAGGGCACGGGGTGCCGCCCTTGGGCATTAAACCCAACAGATTCGGGGAGGAGGGACAGCCCCAGAAAGCCTCGGGGAGCCCTCGGGAGCTTGGAGCTGCACGAGGCCCATAAAGGATGCCCTGGACACACCGATGGCCCCAGCAGCGGCTCTGCCCCCCCAGCACGGGGCTGTGTCCCACACCCCACGCTCCAGCCCGAGGTTTGGGCTGTGGGAGCGGAGCTGCTGGACGGAGCTTCCAGCCCCACCAGCCGGAGCTCTGATCCCTTGGGACGGGACGTCGGTGACGAGTATCCGCTGGCGCTCGGGGTCTGTCAGCTTTTGAAATCCAGAGGGATAAACTGAGTCGATTTCCATCAATCGCTATTTCTACTTTCTTTTCCATAACGGATTTCACAGCGCTTCCTTTCACACCAGAGATTTGGAAAACTCAATTCCCTGCTGCCCCTGCATCCCTGCAGCTTCCACAGCTCCAGCCTCGTCCCTCCTCTCCCGTTTCCTTTTCTCCAGTCTTTCTCTCCTGTCCCTGCCAGCTCGGAGGAAGGAGATTCACCCTCGGCACCCCCTGCCTCCTCCTTCTGTCCCATTTGGCGCACTTGGTGCTTCTGGAGCCGCCTGCCCGCACAGCCAGACCTGCCCTGCGGTCGCTTAGCCATGGATTGCAGGGAATGAATGGCAGGGATTCTTGGGCTGGGCTGGCCCTGGTCGGGTGCCACCAGAGCCGCTCTGGCACTCTCCTCACAGGTGCAGGACACAGAACACAGCAGGAAAGGTTCTTGGCGGGGCTAAGAGCAGGGAAAGGTCACTCACTGCTCACCATTAGGGGCACAAGAAACCCAAGCTGGGGAAATTAATGGAATTTATTTCTAAACAAATCCCAGTAGCAGTGGGAGAACTAAAACCCTAAAAAAACACCCTTCCCACCCCACCCTCCTCCCGGGCTCCCAGTCTCCGCCCACAGTCCCTCCTCTGCTCTCTCTGCACGGGGACCTTGTCACCAGCCATGAACTTTGCTTTTGCCTCATCCCGGGATCTCTTCCCGTAATGCAAAAACTTTCTCCAGGAGAGATTCAGGGCATTACGGCCTTTGAGCTTCAGGCTGTTTCTCCTGCAGCTCCTTGTAGGTCTCCTCTTCCCGTGCTGGCTCTCCTGCACCACAGAGCTCTGCCAGCTGCAGCTTTGCAAACGTCAGCTCAAGGTCTGCATGTTCCTGAACAATTTGCTCGAGGTCCTTGGGGGCTGCCTCCAATCCGTTCTTCTTGTCTTGCCCCTTTGCATGGAGCCAATGGATCTGATGGCCCCTGAGCAGGGCCTGGCCCAGAAGGTGGAACCTGGGTCCTGCTGCAGCAGCGCTGGGGGAGCTCCAGGACTCGCTGTGGCCGCTGGGGCAGCCACAGCACAGCCCGTTCCCAGGGAGGAGCCGAGGGCTCCGTGGGGCTCTGCACGACCTTGTCCCTGGGGCTCGTCTGCATCAGCCCGGGCAGCTGGGCTGCACTTGGCTTCCTTTGTGACCCTGCTTCCCCTGGCACAGCACCTGCCCAGCGCCGAGGGGACAGCAATGGGAGCGGGGCACTTTGGGGTGAGGTTCAGTGTGTGTGCCCGGGGTAAATCCCAAATCCTTCCCTAAGGAGCAGCGAGGGCTGACAGAGCACAGGATGCTCTGCTGAGCACGGGATGGCCCCGGGGGTGATGTCAGACACAGCCGGGATGGGAGTGCCAAAGAACAGGAGGAGGAGGAGCGGGCAGGAGAGGAGGAGGGAGGGACAGAGGAGGAAGAAGGGGGAGTGGGTAGGAGCGATGGAGAATGAGTAGTGGGAGGCGCGGAGGGGGGTGGGGAAAGAGGGATAGAGGAGCAGAAAGAGAAGCAGCAAAAGGAGCTGCCGCGTGCGTCCATCGCTCTCCATGTCCTCAACCCTCGGCCCCGGGAGCATCGCCCCCCCGGGGCATCCCGCAGGTGACGGGGCAGGGGGAGCTCGCCCCAAAGATCTTGGGCGGTCCCTGGGGTTCTTTTTGGGAGGCGGGGGGGATTTTTGGCCCTTGTAGGGCCACAGGGCATTGTATTTTTGGTTGATCCGTGAGGGTTTGTTTCTTGTTTCTTTTCGTGGAGGGAGGATGTTTGGATCTTGCAGGACTCCAAATGTGAGTTGCAAATGCCCCTGAGGGGATATTGGGGAGTCGCCAGCACGCGGGTTTTTTGGGGGGTCTCGGTGGCCGCTGGCGAGGGAAATGGTATGGGATGGGCCTCGGCATGGTGGGATGTGGATTGGTGTGTGGGATGAAGTCTGGGAGAGGGGGATGGGTGGGATGGCGCCTGGGATGAGGCAGCTGAAGTTTCGGGATGATGAAGCCAGGCGGGAGATCCCACTCCTTAGGCGCTTCCGGGGTATCCGCCACCTCTGAGGGAGTTTTGGGTTACTTCCTAATCCTTCCGGGGGGTGGCACTGGCAGTGGGGGACACGTGGCTGCGGCACCTCTTGACTCCACCTGCACCTCCTCGTCCCTAGCGCCCCCGGGAGCGGAATATGGGGAGAGGGAGATGTGGGGCGCCCAGGCCGGGCCCCCCCGCTGGGCGCTGTCCCGGTGGGGCCGAGTGCGGGGGGAGCCCCGCGGGGCCCGGCCCTGCCCGGGCACGGCTGATGCCGCCCGCCCGCGCTCCGCACTGCTCCGGCCTGGTGCTCGCAGTGCCGCGCGGGGCGGGGCCGCTTTGGGGACCCCCCAGGGCAGAGCGCGGCTGCTTTGGGGCTGTGGCACCTGCCCGGCGCTGGGCATGGGCCGTGTGGGGGCAGCTGGGGCCGTCCTGGTGGCACTGGTGTTACTGGGAGTGCCCCCGGCCGCGGGGTGAGCGGGGGGCGCGGTGAGAAGGGGGGCGGGGGCTGGGAGCCCAAACTGAGCGAAATGGGGATTGGGACCCCTAAAGTGGGCAGGAGGGGCCTGGAAGCCCCACAACCAATCATGGGGGGGGGGGTGGGGATTGAGGGGACGATGGCAAAGCGACAGAAGAGCAGGGGAAAAGAGGGGTCTGGGACTCCCGGACAGAGCGGGAGGGGGATGGGACACTGAAATTGAGTTGGGAGGGGTCTGTGGATTGGGAGAAGGAAGGGCAAGGGCAGGAGAGGGGAGGGAAAGGTGGAGTTGGCACAAAAGAGGGGCGGTTCCGTGGGGGTGCAGCCCTGTCCCCTGATTCACCCCAAGCAGGCCCAGAGACACTTCAGAGACAAAGTCAGAGCAGTGGGGATTTGCTTTATTCAGCGTGCCAGGTGTGGGGGATCGCTCCTCCAAAACACACACATCCCGGCACTTCCAACACACAACATTATGGGTAACATTCATGAATATTCATCACATTCCCCGGGACAGGAGTGGTTATACAAACCATTTCTCGGAAATCATTAATATCATTAGCATGTGTGCCATGCATGCGCTGTGTGTCCTGGTGGTCTTTGGGGGTCTTTCTGTGATGAAGATCTGTAGTCTTCATGACAGTGAGCTTTTCACCTTTCTCTCTGGAGCATGTGCTGTCCTTGGTGGGATGATTCAGGGTTTCCATGCTGGCCTCAAACAGATTCTTGTCCCTCTTATCTTGACTTGATTAAGGGAATTCTGTTTTCCTAGGTTTTAGAATTTACATATTCTGTCTCTCAGTAGTTAACTTGAGTTATCTATTGACTACCAATTTCTCACCCCCAGCACTCAATCCCTGGAGCAATTCCCTGCGACTCTGAGGGAGGTGGATTCACACTGGGGGGGTCCCAAAGCCCCCTGTCCATCCCTGGGGCTGATCGGGAGGTTCCCAAATCCCATCAGCCTGTGCTGCAGCAGCCGTGGGGCAGAGGAGGGTGGGGAAGGGGGGTTTGGGGTTAGAGCAGAAGAAGAGTGAGAGGAAGAGGAGAGAGGAGAAAGAGCAAGAGAAGGAGCAGAAGGAAAAGGAGGAGCAGGAGAACCATGAGGTTTCACCACCCACTGTGTCTGCAGCACCCCTGGCTCCGAGATCATTGCCCCCCCACCTTCCACAGGTGACCAGGGATGGGAAACTCGACCCAAATCTCTCAGGGGGGTCTTCAGGAGCGTTTTTTTCTAGAGGAGTGTTTGGAACTCACAGATCCTGGAACTGAGCCCCAGATATCTTTGCATGTCCCTGGTGAGGATTTTCTGGGCCAGAGGGGATGTTTGGATCTTGCAGGACTCCAAAGCTGAGTCTGAAATGGACTTTGGGGGAATACTCAAGGGGATCCATGTGGGAATTGCCCGGTATTGGTGGGATAGGACATCACAATCCTGACTATATGCGTGAGTGCTGCGTTTTGTGTGCTTGTACAAAGGTGGTAAGCTTCTTTGAAAAGATTGGAAAGAGTGAAACATGGCTAGTCGCCCGAAAGTGCAAGGACCTCCTACAGCCTTTCCTGGTATTCCCTTCCAAGCTCTGTTTCCACATATTAAAAAGATACTGTCTAACAACCCAATAGCAATGCTTCCGTGAGTAATTGGTTGGGGCAAAGTATGGTTACGCCAGGCAGAGGCATTGGTGTAAATTCTCCTGAAATGTCAAAGCCGAATTTTTTGTCAGGATTTCTGGCAGTATAATTTAGATAGAAACACGCAAAAGATTGCATGGATCCAAAGATGTCTAATTCTTGGGGTGGCATAGAGAGGGGAGGGAAATTGAGAACTTTATTTACTCCTAATCCTGTGTCATTAGAGAAGTACCCTCCGGCTGGTTCAGCAGCTTTTTTGTGCCAAGTTTCTCGGCACCACCAGGTCGGCTCAATGCGACCCATAGCAGTGCACTCTCTCCTGACTGTTAAATTGTACAGAGCATCCCATTCACTTTTCACTAAAGGCATGGCCACCAGACAGGTTTGGAAAGGGTCACCAGGGGAGGTCATGGAAAGGCACAGCGTGGACTTGTTTAAAGCTTCAGCTAGCGTAAGCCAAACATTGCGTTCTGGAAGGGGTGGCATCGCAGTCGCCTCTCCTTCGTTGAGAAGGAGTCCTACTAGGAGGACCAGACTGACAAGGCAGATCTGGGTCCCAAAAGTACCAATGTGGGAGCCAGCCATACCCCTGTCCACACAAAAATTTTAAAATGATGCAGTTACCATAAGAGTAGCACAAAGGATCACACTGTTGGCAATGGGCACGGTGATGATGCGAGATGCAATGCCACCGCCTGTGACACTTTCTACAGTGACACAAAACACACACTTGATGGGAATAATCTTTACATATAAAACAGAGCATAGGGTTACTTTCTAGTTCAATTTTTTCCTTAAATCGTCTCCAGTGCTGCTCACAAAGTGAGACTTGACTGGAGATTATTGATTGTACTGTATCTGGATTGGGTTGTCCACTGAAATCAAAGAGTGGTGTAAAGTCTATAATTCCTCTGGAGTTGAGTAAAAGTTGGTTAAGATGGTAGTCAGGCAGATATGACTTCTGCTGGGGCCGAGGAGGTGACTTGGCAGATCTCTGGAACTGAGGCCGAGGCTGGGACGGCCGGAATCTCCTCTGGTAATGTGCCAGGGTGGTCAGGATTTTCAGGATCCTCAGGGGAGGTGTTCAAGGATTCTCTGAAGGGTTTCACGTTCTTAGCCGGGATCCACTTTGGGCCAGTCTCTGTGGAAACACAGGCAAAACCCCTTCCCCATGTGATGAGGGGATAAGGTCCCATGATCTTACCTGTTTCTGGGTCCTCAACAAGGACTGGGGCTTTCTGTTTGACTTTTAGCTGTCGGTTATTGCCAAAGGGTCTAACAATCGGAGGGTTGGGATCCATTAGGGAACAATTTAAGAAATTAAAAACATACAATGCTTTTTGTAATCGCTCAGCTGGGGTGGCATTCCCCATTCCCCCTTTTTGTTGTAATAAAAAGCATCTAAGTGAACAGTGAGCTCTTTTGATGATAGCTTAACCTGTTGAGGAATGAGGAATACCTGTTTTGTGTATCACTCCCCAGAGGGCAAGAAAATTTGCAACTCTCTGGGAAATATATGCTGGGCCATTATCACTTGTGATTTGTGAGGGAATTCCCAAGACTGCAAAGGCACCTGCACAGTGACGACAAACATCTTTTGCTGATTCTCCTGTATGACAGGAGGCAAACAGGGCACCTGAGAAGGTGTCCATAGAGGAATGTATATATTTAAGTCTGCCAGATTAGGGAAAATGAGTAATATCTGTTTGCCAAATTTCGAGGCTTTAGAGTCCTCTAGGGTTAACACCTCCAGCTAGAGAGGGAAAGGAGTGCCTTTGGCAGTTTGGGCACACAGCCACAATTCTAGAGGCTTGGCAAGAAGGTAAGGTGAAAGTTCTTGCAAGCGCAGCAGCATTTTGGTGAAAAATGAGTGACTGATTTTTGCTTGGGAAAAACGATCAGGTACCACCTGTGCAGGCAGTGTTAGTAGGTCTTCTTGGCGATTTCCTTCTGCAATAAAACCGGGTAAAGTAGTGTGAGATCTAACATGCATTATAAAATATGACTCTTTTCTATTATCTAAAAGGAAAACAAGCTGCTGTAGCCAATAAAAGAAGTTTGCATTAGGTACATCTTTTAACACAGCAGCTTCAGCTCTTTCTAGGAGTCCTGCAACATAAGCAGTCAGTTATTAGGTTAAAAGGAACAGATCAGTGTTTGAAGGCTTGTACAATGGCTGCTAATTCAGCAATTTGAGGGGATCCTGAAACAGTGATGACATCTGAGTCCAATCGGTTGAGATTTGAGTCCCACCACAGTATTATTGACTTGTGGGTGCGGCCAGATCCATCTGTAAAAACAGTTAATGCTTGTAAGGGAATTTCGCTTCTCTTGGGTTGTGTTAAGAGATGAAAACTGACTGCCATGAGCTTGTGCTTTGGGAGATGTGCAGAAAGTTGTCCAGAGAAGTCGGTGAGAGCCATTTGAAACACTTCAGACTGTTGAAGTAGCTACTGTAAGTAAACAGTAGTAACAGGCAGACAAATAAAACTGAAATCAACACCTGCAAGTGTAACAAGCCTTTGTCTAGCTTTTATAATGAGCAAAACAAACATTTCATGTTGAGTGCTGACAGTTTTGGACATGGTGTGGCAAAAAAATCCATTCAATAATTAACAAGGGGTCTGGCAAATTAGGGTCCCACTGAAAAATGAAAGCTTGGGGCTGCTTGGCTGGATTTAAAATTATTAAAGAAAAAGGCAACTCAGGAGCCCATCGGGCTGCTTGTTGGTTTGAAATAGCATCAGCTACTTTTTGTAATGCTTGGCGAGCTTCCAGTGTAAGCTGCTGAGGTGATAATAAATCTGCTTCCCCTTTTAACAGAGCAAACAGAGGACTTAAATCTGCATTTGAGATTCCTAACAAGGAACAAACTCACTTAATTGTTCCTAGAAGTTTTTGAGCATCATGCAAAGTACAAATGTTGATTTGAATTTGTAAGGGCTAAGGGGAAATACTCTGGGTCTTAATTTGCCAGCCAAGGAGGTTGATGCTGACTTTTTTCAGGAGCAACACGAAGTCCTGCTTGGGTTACAGCATTGCTGTCAATGGCTAGGGCTTTCTCCATAACTTCTTGTTTTTCTGCAGCAATAAAAATGTCATCCATGTAATGATATAAAAGAGTGTCAGGCATGTCCCGATGAATGGGGCTGAGAATTTTTGCAACAAACCACTGACAAACAGTGGGGCTATTTTGCATGCCTTGGGGCAGGACAACCCAGTGATGCCTTTGCAGGGGTGCTTGCATATTGGTGCTTGGGACAGAAAAGGCAAATTTTGGTGCATTCTCAGGATGCAAGGGGATATCAAAAAAGCAATCCTTTAAATCAATGACTGTCAAATGCCAGTCTCGAGGGATCATGGTAGGAGATGGGAGGCCAGGTTGCAGTGCTCCCATGTTCTCCATAACAGCGTTAATTTTACGGAGGTCATAGAGCAAGCGCCAGTTGCCAGTTTGTTTTTTGATTACAAACACAGGTGAATTCCAGGGACTGGTGGAAGGAACTATATGTCCTTTTTGAAGCTGTTCTTGGACTAATTCAGTGAGTGCGTGCAGTTTAGGTAATGGCAGGGACCATTGATCCACCCAAATAGGTATATCAGTTTTCCAGGTTAATTTCAGGGTGTCATGCACTTCAATGGTCCCCACTAAAAATCAGACTGAGTTTTGAAACCCATTGAGAGAGTACATCTCGTCCCCATAAGACCATGGGCACAGGTAAAACAAATGGTCTTACAGAGGCTATGTGGCCTTCTGGTCCTGTTATTTGAATTAGGTGCTGACTTTGATAGCTGCGACTACTTCCTCTGATCCCAGTGAGGGCTTGGGGCACCTCCATGAGGACCCAATGCGGAGGCCACTTATCTTGAGAAATGACAGTGACATCAGCTCTGGTATCTAAAATACCAGTGAGCGTAATTTGTTGTCCTCGTAATGACAGGGTGCATTGGCAGATAGGACGTTTATTTGAAATTGTTTGTGTCCATAATATTTGTGGGGTTTCTGTGGAATCAAGTTTTTTCACTTTGGTGTTATAACATTTTACAGCAAATGGTGAATTATGTGGAAAAGGGGTTAATTTTGCTATGCGGGTTCCTTGTGGAACAAGACACGGTGGATTAGGGATCCAAACCATAACCTTAAGTTCATCATTAGAATCTAAGGCTATAATCACAGGGATAACAGAGTCCTGGAAGGCTAGTTGAGGACCCTCCCACAAGCAGGGCACTCTTTTGAAACATTAGTGGTTTAAAAATTCCTGTAGGGAGTAAATGAAAAGAAGAATCACGTAACGTTGCTGTGGTTGAGGTGTGTAAGTCCAATCCGGCACTGTCTGCAGTTGCTGGGCGAAGACTTGGGGCAGGTTCCTGTTGGGCATCTGTGAGGGCATCCATGGAGCTGATATCTGCGAGGGCATCCATGGAGCTGATACCTGCGAGGGCATCCATGGAGCTGATATCTGCGAGGGCATCCATGGAGCTGATATCTGTGAGGGCATCCGTGGAGCTGATATCTGCGAGGGCATCCGTGGAGCTGATGTCTGCGAGGGCATCCGTGGAGCTGATGTCTGCGAGGACATCCATGGAGCTGATATCTGCAAGGGCAGCTGAGGCATCTGTGTCAGAGCGTGGTGCCGCTGTCCCGCGCTCTGATTGCAGTTTCCCTGGCGTCCTTGGAGCAGACAACCTTCGGAATCATACTCAGAGCGACATTGGTTAGCAGGATGTTGGCCTTTGCGGCATCGTGGGCACACAGGAATGGCTTTAGGATTATCTCTTTTTGAAGCGGGGCAGTCTTTTTTAAAGTGACTGGTTTGCCGCAGTTGAAAGAGACCTTTGAAGTTGCAGGGGACTCCCTTACGGTTGCAAAATCTAAATCTCCTTCTTTTAACGCTTGTTGTTTTAAGCGGACCCAGGTATCGTAAGAGTCGGGGGGAAATAAATTTGGTTCTTTTTCAGGATCAACAGGTCCGGGGTCAAAAGGATATTCTTCATCCTCGCTGCTGTCAGCTGGACCATAGCCAGCAGCAAATGCTTTTATAAATTGTGAGGAGCCTCTCTCCCTTTTTGTAGCAAGAGGGGCTGGAGCTTTGAGTGGAAAAGGCATTGTCTCTTTAAATTGTGAAGAGCTTTGAGGCTCTGCTTCTGCAGAGGGGGGCAAGGGGCATCTTCTTCATCTTTAGCAAGAGATTTTTCATGAGATTTTTCTTGAGCTTTTAAAGCTTCAAAAATTACTTTCCAAGAGGGAATCATATCTGCACCAGCTTTATCACCTTCAGCTACAGCATTCCAAAGTTCCACTCCTACTCTGTCCCACAAATCCACCATAAAAACTGTGGACTGGGTTACCCCTTGTAGGTTAAATGCACTCCATTTAAGTATAAGTTTTAAATCATGCGCAGGCAAAGGTTTGCCTTGCTTGTCTGGCAGCTTTGACACGAGGTAGAAAATGTCTCTTTCTGGGCTGGTCATCCCCTGACTCTGATCCATAGTCCCCTGGAGCGACTCACCTCTTTTCCAGAGGATCAATTGCAGACCGGAGTGGCTCCTGCTTCTTTCCACGGCTCAACCACAATCCTGAAGGCTCTCGCTGTCCTGCAGCTTCACCTTCGGCAAAATCCTGAAGTTCTGCAGGGCTCACCGTCCATCACCAAAAGGCAATTCCGGTCCCCACACAGGGCAGCAGTTGTCAAGTGACATGTGGCTGTGGGTGATGGAACAGACAGGGCAGATTGCATTGATGCAAAAAGCCAATTTTATTGATACAGAGTTGAGTATTTATATCTTTTCAGCAGTAGCTAAAAGTAGATTCTCATATAAATGGTAATCACTATAACAACCATATCTATGTTTTTTAATAACATTGCAAAACTAAAGCTAGAACTGACCAGTACAGGTACATACCAAACATGCTTCTCTCTTATGCTCTCTATTTTGTGGTAGGCCGCACTGCCTGCCATGGTTTGCAGCCTAACAGCGTTGCTGTGTTCACTTCTGACTTAAGTTTAGCTGTGCTCTCACTTCTCCTTTCTATCTGTAACTCCACATTGCCCAGGGCTGGGGCTCACAGCTTGACCCTTTGTATTCATGATACACATCCAGGTTGGCTCAGCATCAGAGACACCTTTCCCTTGCTTGTCCCCACCTGCCATCACTGCCTGCAGTGCTCTGCTCTAACTGGAACCTGGGGACACTTTCTCACTCATGTCTCACTGTGGGATTTATTAGAACTGCAAGAGACTTCAGTATTTCAATCTCACTATGACTTCTTGAGAAGTTATTTGAACACACTCGGAGGGACTCAGTCTGATGTAAACAGCAGCAAAGCCCCGCGAGGCTCATTCAATTAAGTCCCTGTGCTGTGGCTGTGCTGCTGAGCTGGGCCGGGCTCCTGGCACAGAGGCAGCTCCTGGCAAGCGGCAGCGCTGCAGAGAGACAGCTCTGCCCAGGAGCAGCTCCTGTGCACAGCCCAGCAGGGCTGGGGCACTGCCAGGGCAGCTCAGGGACACCAGCAGGGCACACCCAGAGCTCACAGGTGCTCAGCATTGGAAGGGGCTGTGCCATGGCCCAGGGGGGCTGTGTCATAGCCATAGGCACCTCTGGGGCTGTGTCACAGAGCCCCAGAGCAGCTGTGATGTCACTAAGGGGCCGTGTGACATCACAGAATGGGCTGTGTGAGGTCACAGACTGGGCTATGACATCACAGAGTTGGTAGTGTGAGGCCATGGAGCAGCTACAGCATCATAGGACTGTGTGACATCACAGACCAGGCTCTGAGGTCACAGAGTGAGCTGTGTGACATCACTGAGTGACAGCACAGAGCAGGCTGTGATATCACAGAGCAGGCTCTGACATGATAGAGTGGGTGGTGACATCATAGTGCAGCTTTATGACATCACATGATTTTGTTACCTAAATGAATTGCCGGTGACATCCCAGAGTGGTCTGTGACATCACAGGGGCTGTGTGAGGTCACTGCGGAGGTCACGCTGTCCCAGCCCCCCCTCACAGTCCCCCCAGAGAAGTCCAACGCTGCTCGTGCACAGCAGGGTCCCCTGTCCCCCCGGGTCCCCCCCTGCCCCCCGGCACTGCAGCCTCCCCCAGAGGATCTTCCACAAGATCGACCCCCAGAGCCTGACACGGGGACAGGAGGGATGGGACTGTGAGGGGTGGGACAGGGGGACAGGGACCCCCTGGCAGTGTCCCCGTGTCCCCCAGGGTGAGAGCCTGGCCCAGGGCTCCTTCACCCTCTTACGAACGAGGGGTTGAGAGCGCTTAAAAAATCCTCAGCAAGGGATCAGCAAAAACCTAATTTAATATTCAACGACAGCACAACAAAGTGCCTTGGCAAGAGTCACTCTACTCCTGACTGGACAGTTCAGGCACAGCAAGGGAAAAAAGAAACAACAAAACAAATCAAATCCAGTCAATCACACTAGAAATGAACTGCGACCTGGAGCTCTTTGTGTGTGTGTGTGTGTGTGTGTGTGTGTGTGTGTGTGTGACAAAAGGACAGTGAGGGCAAGGATAAAAGGAATACGGCATAAAAGCTTAATAACCCTCACACTTAACAGTACAGAACTTATACTTTAAACATAACATACCTTAAATGTAACGATTTAGCAAAATAACAGAACTTAACATTTTTTAATCTAACTTTTTATATACATATATATAAAAGAACATAGAAATAGAAATATCTATAATCCTTCCCTAAGAAGGAGAGAGTGCTGACAGAGCACAGGATGCTCTGCTGAGAACGGGATGGCCCCGAGGGTGATGTCAGACAGAGCCGGGATGGGAGTGCCAAAGAACAGGGGGAGCAGCGGGAGAGGAGGAGGTGGGACAGAAGAGAAGGAAGGGAGGGGTGCGGAGGAATGATAAAGGAGGAGCAGCGGGAGGAAGAGGAGCGATCAAGGGGGTGGAGCAGAAAGAGGAGCAGTAAAAGGAGCTGCTACATGTGTCCATCGCTCTCTGTGTCCGCAACCCTCAGCCCCGGGAGCATCGCCCCCCCGGGGCATCCCGCAGGTGACCGGGCAGGGGGAGCTCACCCCAAATATCTTGTGTGGTGCATGGGGTTCTTTTTGGGAGGGGCGGATTTTTGGACCTTGTAGGACTCCAGAACCGAGCCCCAAATATCTTTGGTTGATCCTGGGAGAGTTTGTTGGGTTTTTTTTGGGGGGGGAGGGGGCGGATGTTTGGATGTTGCAGGACTCCAAATGTGAGTCACAAATGGCCCTGGGGGGATATCGAGGATTCCCCGGCACGCGGGTTTTTGAGGGGTCCAAGTGGCGGCTGCCGGGAGAAGTGGGATGGGGTGGGCTGGGGCCCGGGCAGGGTGGGATGTGGATTGGGGTGTGGGATGAAGTGTGGGGGAGGGGGATGGGTGGGATGGGGCCTGGGATGAGGCAGCCGAATGTTGGGGGTGATGAAGGCATGGGGACCCCACTCCTTCGCGGCTTGCGGGGTATCGGCCACCTGTGAGGGAGTTTTGGGGTGCCCCTAATCCTTCCGGGGGTGGCACTGGCAGCGGGGGACACGTGGCTGCGGCACCTCTAGAGCACACCTGCGCCCCCCTGGGCCCCAGCGCCGCCGGGAACGGAATTTGGGGAGGGGGAGGTGAGGGGCACCCAGGCCGGGCCCCCCCGCTGGGCGCTGTCCCGGTGGGGCCGAGTGCGGGGGGAGCCCCGCAGGGCCCGGCCCTGCCCGGGCACGGCTGATGCCGCCCGCCCGCGCTCCGCACTGCTCCGGCCTGGTGCTCGCAGTGCCGCGCGGGGCGGGGCCGCTTTGGGGACCCCCCAGGGCAGAGCGCGGCTGCTTTGGGGCTGTGGCTACCTGCCCGGTGCTGGGCATGGGCCGTGTGGGGGCAGCTGGGGCCGTCCTGGTGGCACTGGTGGTGCTGGGAGTGTCCCTGGCCACGGGGTGAGCGGGGGGCGTGGTGAGAAGGGGGGTGGGGGCTGGGACCCCAAACTGAGTGAAATGGGGATTGGGACCCCCAAAGTGGGCAGGTGGGACCTGGAACCCCCAAAAACAATCATGGGAGAGGAGGATGGGGGATTAAAGGGAAGATGGTGAAAGGGAGAGAAGAGCAGGGGAAAAGAGGGGCTGGGACCCCCAAAGAGAGTGGGAGGGGGATGGGAGACCGAAATTGAGTTGGGAAGGGTGTGTGGATTGGGAGAAGGATGGGAAAGGGGAGGAGAGGGGAGGGAAAGGTGGGGTTGGCACGGAAGAAGGGCGGTTCCATGGGGGTCCAGCCCTGTCCCCCAGCACTCGATCCCCGGAGCAATTCCCTGGGTCTCTGAGGGAGGTGGGTCTGCCCTGGGGGGTCCCCAAGCCCCCTGTCCAGCCCTGGGGCTGATCGGGGAGTTCCCCCCACCCAGCAGCCTGTGCTGCAGAGCTGTGGGGCAGAGGAGGGTGGGGAAGGGGGTCTGGGTTTGGGTGTGGAGGAAGAGCTGGAGGAAGAGGAGAGAGAGAGGAGGAGGAGGAAAAGGAGGAGCAGGAGAGCCATGAGGTTTCACCACCCACTGTGTCCACAGCACCCCCAGCTCCAGGATCATTGCCCCCCCACCTTCCATAGGTGACCGTGGAGGTGGAGCTTGACCCAAATCTATTGGGGTTGTCCAGGAGGGGTTTTTGTCTGGATGAGTGTTTGGAACTCACGGATGCTGGAATTGAGCCCCAGATATCTTTGCATGTCCCTGGTGGGGATTTTTTGGGCCAGAGGGGATGTTTGGATCTTGCAGGACTCCAAAGCTGTGCCATACATACACCTTGGGGGAATACTCAAGGGGATCCATGTGGCAATTGCCCAGTATTGGAAGGACAGGACATCGGTTTGGGGATCCCTGTGAGAGCTGGGGTGTGGAACGCAGGACTCCTGGAGTGGAGAGAGCAGAGAGGGGCGACAGCGGAGCTGGGGGACCCCCGGCAGCCTGGAGGGGTGAGGGAGCCTGGAGATGAGGCAGGGCCAGGACACTGTGATGCTGAAAGGGGCAGCAGAGAGAGGGGGAAGCCCCGAGTGCCTGGAGTGGGGGGGAGCCTGAAGAGGGGGACCCTGGGAGCCCTGGGAGCCAAAGCAGCATCAGGGAAGAAGGGACCCCTGGGACCAGCGAAAGCCCACGGCATCCCTAAGCAGGAGCCCGGAGAAGGGAGATCCCCAGGACCCACGGGAGCCCCAGCAGCTTTGAGAAGGGGGAACCCCAGCACCCCAAAGACAGGGGACTGGAAAGGGGGAACTGCTTGTAGGCTTTTTTTGGGGTCACACTTGATTTTTTGAGAATTTTATAGACACAAAACACCCGGTGACTTTTAGAGCTGGACTTGGGCAGGAGGAACCCCCAACCCAAAGCACTCACACCTTTTTTTTGGCCCCTAACCAGGATTTCCCATTGCCAAAACTTGGCTGGATGGAGCAGGAGGCTGCAAGGAAGAGGAAGATGGCCCACTACCCCCAGGCAGGTGAGGAGGAAGTCACTGCCCCTTTTCCCCTCTCTTCTGCTCCATCTCCCAGCCCAGCATCGCCCCTGGTTGCAGGACAACCCCGCTGCTGATGCTGTCCTGCAGGGACAGATTGGGGGATGTCCTTCCCCTTCCCTGTGGCACGGAGGCAAATCCCATCCTCTCCTTGTCCTTCCTCCCCCAGGCAATGAGCTGCAGACAGAGACCAGGGAGGGCAAACCCTTGGGGCAGAACCTGGTGGAAGAGGCTGTTTTGAGCGGCTCCATGGCACAGGAGTTCAAGAGGGAGGAAAAGCCCCAGAGATGCCACACAAGGAGGGGCTCCAAGCCCAGTCCAGGGTGCTCTGAGGAGGAAAGACCCACCCTGTGCCAGGAAGTTGTCCAGAGCTTCAGCCAGAGCTCAGCCCTGGTGGTCCCTGAGCAGCTCCATGATGGGGAGAAGCCCTACGAGTGTGGGAAATGTGGGAAGGGCTTCAACAAGAGATCCAACCTGATGGTCCACCAGAGGATCCACACAGGGGAGAGGCCCTATGAGTGTGGGGAATGTGGGAAGAGCTTCAGCCAGAGCTCCAGCCTGATCTGCCATCAGAGGATCCACACAGGGGAGAGGCCCTATGAGTGTGGGGAATGTGGGAAGCGTTTCAGCTGCAGCTCCAACCTGATCCAACACCAGAGGATCCACACCGGGGAGAGGCCCTATGAGTGTTCTGAATGCGGGAAGAGGTTTCAGAGCAGCTCCCATCTCCTCTTCCATCAGCGGATTCACACAGAGGAGAGGCCCTTCCGCTGCCCCGACTGCAGGAAGGGCTTCAAGCAGAACTCCCACCTCATCAGGCACCGGCACATCCACACTGGGGAGAGGCCCTACGAGTGTCCTGAGTGTGGGAAGAACTTCTCCAGTAGCTCTCACTTGACCCAACACCAGCAGAGCCATGGGTAAGGGAAGCCCTGCGAGTGCCCCAACTGTGGGAAGAGCTTTGTGCGCTGCTCCAACTTCATCACCCCTCAGACAAGCCACATTGGGCAGAGCCCTGGTGACCCACACTCCCTGTGACCAACAGTGGGAGGACACCTGGCTGGTGGCTTCCAGGTCCTCAGATTCCCTGTAGCCACCTGGGCAAATGCAGGGGAAGGAACATCCATTAGGACTCAGATTGACACTGGAAATTCCTTGGGAAGAGCTGATTTCTTAATGTTACACCATAAAAAATCTCACCTGCTGTGTCCAGTTGTTTCTTCTGGTGGCATCAAGCAATGCTGGAGGATCTTGGAGGTCTTTTCCAACCTAAATAATTTCATTCTTCATCCTGTCAAAACAACCAAAATTGGGGTAAAGATAAAGAAATGAAACGAAGAGATCTAAAGCTGCATTTTTTTTTTAACTGGGGTTTGGGGGTGAATTTGGGGTTCAGGGGAATGTTCAGGAGGATTTGGGAGTTCTGTGGCCACCCAGACCAGGGCATAGGTCATGATCTCATAGTTTTGTTGGCAGAACGAGTCCACCTGAGCCCATCTGTTCTCCAGGAATTCCAGTTGTCTGTCCCAGTCCCTGGCCTGGGTCTCCCCATTTGGGGTATGTCCCCCAAAATGCCTAAATTGCTGCTGAAGTGCCAGAGGTGTGGATGTTCTTGTCCAGCAACCTCTCCTGGACAGTGCCATGGGGGGACTGGGAGGGAATTTTGTAATTCTTGGGGGTATTGGTGGTGCCTTGAGGGGGGTTGGTGGGGTCTGTGAGGGAGTTTTGGGGGTCCTGGCCAGGCTGTGTGGTTACGAGAGGTATTGGTTGGGTCTTAGAGGAGATGGGAAAGGGCTTTTGGTGTCTCTTGGGGCCATTTATGTGTCACGGACTGAATTTGAGGGATCCTATGGGAAGCTGTGAGGAGGTTTGAGAGGTCCAGCATTGGCTGTGGGGCTGGGAAGGGCTTTCAGGGCAGTTATGACCCCCCAGATCCCCAAAGCTGCCACCAGATCCTGCCCCCAAAATGCTGCCAGGGGTTTGGGGGCTCCATGTTGGGGTTCCTCCTCCTGGTGCTGCAAGAGAAGGTGAGGGGGGGTCCCCAGGGGTCATGTCTGTCCCCCAGAGATCATGTGTGACCCCCCATCCCAGTGTCACCCCCTTTTCCCTCCCCACAGGGCTCCTGACCCAGCTCCTGCTCCCCCCGGGAGGGAATTTGGGGAGGGGGCAGAGGGGGTGCGCAGCCCCCGCCGGGGGATGACCCCGAGCCAGCGCCCTTTGTTTAGCTCCAACCTGGCCTTGGGGCCGCGGGAGGAAGAGGCCGATGGGCAGCAGCTCCTGCAGGTGGGACAGTGCTTGGGCTCAGGGCAAGGTCCTGCCCTGCACACCTGGCTCAGGTGTGACACTGCCCCAGGAAGGGAGCACGACATTGCCATCCCCACGGCTCAGGGCTGGGAGCAGCACTTGGAGCACAGACATGGAAACACTGGGAGCAACTGGGAGCACCCTGAGGCTGTGAATTATCCCCCAGCACCACCTTTCCAGGCCAGCCCTCCATGTGAGAAATGCTCCTTAGGCCTCAGCCCTGACCAACAGCCCCTGGGCTCAGCTCCTGTGCAGCTGATCACAAACACTGTCTGCTCCCAGGCACTGCTGCTGTCCAATGAGCTCGTGCTTGCTTTAGGAACAGCCTTGGGAACTGTTTTTCTTCCCTCAATGGCACAACACCCCTGTTCTCACACTGTCAAAAGAGTCCTGAGTAAAGATTCTGGAAATTTCTCCACCATGTCCAGCAGAGCCAATCTCTGATGGCTCTGAAGATGATGGACATGCTGCTGGCCAAACCTGGGCCAATTAGAGATGTTAGTTACGCCTCTGTGAAAACATATTTAAGAAGAAATCAAAACAATGTGAGCACACACTTCTTTTTAGCCAGGGAAGGAGGAGGAGGAAGAGGTGAAAATATGTGAGGGAGAACAACATGGAGGCACCAAGGTCAGTGGAGAAGGTGGGGGAGGAGGTGCTCCAGGCGCCGGAGCTGAAACCTTCTGCCGGCCGTGGTGAAGACCATGGGGAAGCAGGTGGTCCCCCTGCAGCCCATGGGGTCCAGAGGATGCAGAGAACCCCCCACAGCCCGTGGGGAGGTGCCCACGCCAGAGGAGCAGGTGGATGCCTGCAGGAAGCTGTGATCCCGTGGGAGTCCCAGAGACTGAGAGTTGCAAAGATCTTGCAGGAGAGAGAGAGGCCTTGCTCCTGGGATGGAAACAGCGTGGCCTTGGCTTGGAATTCTGCAACCTGGAGAGAATCTCGGACAGCAGCAATCAGGCGGGGCTACTCGTGAGAATAGACCCACACCAAAGAAGTTCTCAGAGGACTGTCTCTCGTGGGAAGGACCCCCATGGCTAAGTAGAAGACTGTTCTCCCTGATGGACTGACCCCAACCAAAGGAAAAACCCCCATACCCTGCCCCCACCCCCGGGGCTGTTGGTTAGAAGGAAGGAGGGAGGGGGTGAGCTGAGAAATGGCCTTAATAGGGAGAAGGGTGAGTAGAGAAACAGCGTTTGTAGCAGAAGAATTGTGGTGTTGAACTGACTAAGAAAAGCCACATACCTTGCCCCAGCCCGGATCTGTTAGTTGAATGGATAGAGGGGGTGAATAGAGAAACAGTGTCTGCAGTAAAAGAATTGTGATGGACTGACTTAAGAAAAAACCCCACACCCTGCCCCTGCCTGGGAGTTGCTGGTTAGTTAGAAAGGAGGGAGGGGGTGAGCTGGCAAGCGGTGCCTTAAGAGGGAAGGGGGGTCAGTGAAGAAACAGTGTCTTGAGAGCTTATTTTTACCTCTGATTTATCCTCCGACTCTATTAGATTAATAAATCACTTTTTTTTGGGACTTTGTCTCCCGCCTGCTTTTGCCCTGAATCTCGTGCGTCCTGCTTATCAGTGATCTTATCCCAACTCATAAGTCCAGTGTTTGTGTTAATTTTCCCTCTCCTCTGCATAGCCGCAGCAGGAGAGAGCATAGAGAGCAAATGTCGTAGGTGCCTGGCATTTAGCCGGAGTCAAACCCACAACAACAGCCAATCCATTTTCCCTGCCCCTGTGCCAGGGCAATGGCCTGGGCCAGTTCTTCTGTGAAATCCCCCAGATCCTGAAGTTCTCCTGCTCACACTCACATTACCTCTGGGAAGTTTGGCTTATCATGGTTAGTGCCTGTTTAGGCTCTGAGTGTTTTGTGTTCATTGTTTTCTCCTACGTGCAGATCTTCAGGGCTGTGCTGAGAGTCCCCTCTGAGCAGGGCTGGCACAAAGCCTTTTCCACGTGCCTGCCTCCCGTGGCCGTGGTGTCCCTGTTTGTCAGCACTGCTGTGTTTGCCCATCTGAAGCCCTCCTGCATCTTCTCCCCATCCCTGGATCTGCTGGTGGCACTTCTGCTCTCAGTGGTGCCTCCAGCACTGAACCTGCCCTTTCCCTGTGCAGGACCACCCATGGTGGCTGTCAGGGCCACCCAGCCTGTTACCTGGGGTGCCCTGCACTGCTGCTCACCCCAACGTGTGACTCCAACACCCTCCACAAGCTCTGCAGACGGTGCTGCTCGGGCAGGGAGGTGCTACAGAGGGCCAGGTGGGCCTCATGCCCTGCCCAGCAGAGCCCTCACAGCCCACGGATCCCGACCCTGCTGAGCTTTTGAGGGGTGTCGGCTGTCTCTGCCTTGCCACCCCACAGCTGCCAGCACACAATGCTGGCCCCTGCACGTCCCACTGCTCCTCCAGGACTCTGCCCCACATCCGGCCCTGCAGGATCTCCTCGTGCCCGTCGCACCAGCTCCTGCCACCCACCAGCCACAGGGACATGAAGACGGCGGGGCCTGGGGACAGCAGAGATGTCAGCACCCCAGGGGGCACAGGGGATCCCCCAGCTGCTGCTGCTGCTGCTGGGGGCAGTTGGGCACCACTGTGGCTGGGCTGGGGTTTGCCCAACACTCGCCTGAGCAAAGGACAGCAGCAGCATTCCTGTGGGAGCAGGGTGAGGCCCCAGGGCAGTCACCAGCACTGCTCCGGGTGGGCTTCAGTCCCATCCCAGTGCCATGAGTCCCTCCAGATGAATCCCACCAAAGAGGGCGACAATAAAAACTCTACAGACAAAGGTCTCTAAAGCAGGTATTTGTTTATTCAGCACTGGATGCACAGGGGATCTTTCCTCCAAACACGCATGCCGAATGTTTCCTTGCTCAGCTTTTACTACACAAAGGTGTACATATTCATTATAAGTTCATACATATGCAACATTAGGTGGAGTTACTCTGATTAGTTCCAACAAATCATTTACATAAGTTCACTCCTACTTGCGCTTGCATAGGTCTTCTGGTGGTCCTGGGCAGGGGTCTTTGGGATGAAGGCCCCAAGTCTTCCTCATTAGTGCACTTTTCACCTCTCTCTGCACTGTCGATGTGTGCTGGTTCAGCTCTTCCTGTGGTTAGTATGTTAGCTATTTCTATTGTTAGTATATCTTGTTTAAATGCTTAATTATGGAAAGAATGAGAGGGAGATGGTTCTACAAACAAACTGTGGGGCCTGCTGGTAGATAAGGCCAGATACTGATAGGTGACAGAAGCAATGGGAGGAAGCATAAATTCCATAGGAATTCCATTAATTGACACAGACTGTTACTCACCCAAGGCCGTGCTAAATCCCTGGACTTAGAGAAAAAGAACAGAGACAGAAAGAAAGAAAGAAAGAAAGTGGAGAGCAATGTACATTAGAAGGGGGCCTGCGTTCATCCAGGTGCCTACGCAGATCCAGAAGGACGTGGAGACCACCTGCCAGGTGTCTTCCCAATGTGGGTCACAGGGAATGTGGGTCACCAGGGCTCTTCCCAACGTGGCTCCTCTGATGGGGGATGAAGTTGGAGCAGCGCACAAAGCTCTTCCTGCACTCAGGGCACTCACAGGGCTTCCCTTATTGGTGCCTCTGTTGGTGTTGGGTCAAGTGAGAGCTCTGGGTGAAGCTCATCCCACATTCTCCACACTCATAGGGCCTCTCCCCTGTGTGGATGCGCCGGTGGGTGATGAGGTGGGAGTTTTGCTTGAAGCCCTTCCCACAGTCAGGGCAGCGGAAGGGCCTCTCCTCTGTGTGAATCCGCTCATGTTTGAGGAGATCTGAGATGGTCTGAAACCTCTTCCCACACTCAGGACACTCGTAGGGCCTCTCTCCAGTGTGGCTCCGCTGGTGGCCAATCAGACCACACCTGTCTCTGAAGCTCTTTCCACATTCCCCACACTTGTACGGCCTCTCCCCAGTGTGGATCCGCTGGTGGACAGTCAGGTGGGAGCTTGTAGTGTAGCTCTTCCCACACTCCCCACACTCATAGGGCCTCTCCCCGGTGTGGATCCACTGGTGGACCATCAGGCCAGAGCTGTCTCTGAAGCTCTTCCCACATTTCCCACAGCTGTAGGGCCGTTCCCCAGTGTGGATCATCTGATGGCGGATCAGGTGGTTGCTCTGCCTGAAGGTCTTCCCACACTCCCCACACCTGTAGGGCTTCTCCCCATCGTGAAGCTGCTCATGGACCACCACATCCGAACTCTGGCTGAAGCTCTGGTCGCCTTCCCGGCACGGGGTATGTCTTTCCGCCTTGGAGCTCCCTGGGCAGGGTTTGGAGCCCCTCCCCGTGTGTGATCTCTGGGGCTTTTCCTCCCTGTTGGATTTCTGCACCGTGGAGCTGCTCAAAATGGTCTCTTCCATGAGGTTCTGCCCCAAGGATTTCTCCTCCCTGGTCCTCAGCTTGTTCGCTGGGGGAGGAAGGACAAGGAGAGGATTTGGGATTTACCTCTGTGCCAGAGGGAAGGGGAAGGACATCCCCCCAATCTGTCCCCAGCAGGACAGCATCAGCAAGGGGTTGTCCTGCAGCCGGGGGCGATGCTGGGCTGGGAGATGGAGGAGAAGACAGGGGGAAAGGGGCAGTGACTTCGTCCTCACCTGAATGGGGGTCCCAGGGCATCTTCCTCTTCCTCACAGACTCCTCCTCCATCCAGCCAAGATTTGGGAATAGGAAATCCTAGTTTGGGGGAAAACAAGGGGTGACTACATTGGCCTTGAAGGTTACCCTGTCCAATTCCATCTTTAGGAGTCACCAGGGGTCCATAAAACCTGCAGACCACCAAGATTCAGCC
Source organism: Acanthiza pusilla (assembly GCA_036630365.1). Lineage (NCBI taxonomy): Eukaryota > Metazoa > Chordata > Aves > Passeriformes > Acanthizidae > Acanthiza > Acanthiza pusilla. The sequence continues at coordinate 1,645,268 of JAXCHO010000011.1, forward strand.
CCAAAAAAGACTCTCCCAGGAGTTCCCCCTCTCTGGTCTCTCCTCTTTGGGGTTCTGGTGTTCCCCATGTCTCGGTTGTTGGGGGTCCCGTGTGTACTGGGGTCCTCCCTCTCCAGAGTCCCTGCCCTCCCCAGACTGCCTTTGGGGGTGCCCACTTCAGTGTCCAAGGGGTCCCCATTGGAGGCTGCCAGGGGTCCCCCAGCTCCGCTATCTCCCCTCTCCATTCTCCCCTCCCTCAGCTCTCCTGGGGATCCCCAAAATCGATGTCCCCCATACCCCATTGGTCCTGTGTGCTCTCCACTTGGCCCCGGGCAGAGCCCAATCCCTACCGTGGGAGCGTTTGACATCTCCCCACCCCCTGCAGGGGTTCTGCCAGCACCGCCACTGGGATCCCCCAAAAACACCTCCCGGTGACCTCCCAATATCCCCCCCGAGGAGCATTTGCATAACCTGACTCTGGGTTAATGGGCCCATATTGGGAGGAAACCGTGGACACATTGGGAGCAACTGGGATCAACTGGAAGCTACTGGAGCCATGCTGAGGGGGACTGAGACCACAGCTGCAGCAACTGGGATCATACTGGGACAAACTGGAATGACACTTTGGGTGACTGATTGAAACTGGGATCACGCTGGAGGCAACTGGGAGTTACCAGGAAAGACTGGCATCATTCTGAGGGAACTAGAACCTTACTGGGGCAACTGGCAGTGCCTGGGAATGACTATGAGCATGCTGAGGGCAACTGGGATATACTGGGAGTGTCGGCAACCATACTGGGCTGACTGGAACCACTCTGAGAACAGCTGGGACCACACTGGGTGCAACTGGGAGCAAGTGAGGGTTTCTGGGACTACACTGAGGGCAACTGGGCATGACTGAGACCCTGCTGAGAGGGACTGGGACTATACTAGGGGCCACTGGGGACAAGTGGGGTCATACTGTGAGGAACTGGGAACAACTGGAACTATGTTGGGGGCAATTGGGATCACAGTGGGAGCAGCTGGGCTCATGCTGGGTGAGATGGGGATCACACAGAGAGTGAATGCAATTATACTGGGATTGACTGGGAGTGGCTGTGGCCAACTGGAAGCATGTTGAAAGCAATAAGGAAGAACTGGGAATGACTGGGGGCCTGCAGGGGGCAAGTGGGATATACTGGGAGAGACAGGGAGCGATGGGGATCATACTGGAGGCTACTGGGCTCATGCTGGCATTGACAGGGAGCAACTGGGATCACATTGGGGGCCACTGGCATCATATTGGGAGGGACTGGGATCATACTGGGATTACAGTGGGGCTTACTGGGAGCTACTAGGCCCATGCTGGGAACCAACTGGGGATATAGTGAGAGCAAATGGGAATGACAGGGTGCATGCTGCTGACAACTGGGATCTACTGGCAGTGACTGGGATAATCCTGGGGGCACCTGAACCATGCTGAGGGAACTGGGAGTGCCTGGGAATGACTGCGAGAGTGTTCAGGGCAACTGGGATATACTGGGAGTGCCTGAGACCATGCAGGTGGTGACTGGGACCATACTGGGAGAGACTGGGGGCACGTGGGGGTGACTGGGGCCCTACTGGGAGACACTGGCATCACCCTGGCCTCATCCTGGGATTGTACTGGGAGTGACTGTGATTATGCTAGGGGCAACTGGGAGAACTGGGGACATACTGGGCAAAAGAGGTAGGAACTGGGAGCAACTGGGTCTGTGCTGAGGGCAAATTGCATCATAATAGGATGAGTGGGAGTCACTGGGTTCATACTGGGAGCAACAGAGATCCTACAGGGAGTGAGGGGAAGTGACCAGGATCATACTGGGAGTGACTGGGCTCATACTGGGAGTGATGACGAAACTGGAACCACACGGGGCAGGGGAGGGCAACTGGGCTCATACTGGGAGCAGCCACTCCCGGGACCCGGCAGCCCTGAATCCCTTTCCGACCATCCCGCCCCTCCAGCCCCCAGACACCCCGGCCGGGGGTCCCAGCAGTCCCAGGTATTTCTCCTCGCGGGGTCCCCGCTCTGCAGTTCTGGGAGTCTCCTCTCCCTGGGGTCCCGCTTAGGGAAGCCGAGGCTCCCGGGGGTCCCCAAAACCGCTGTCCCCCCCTCCCCCACTGGTCCACACGTGGCCCCGGGCAGAGCTTGGAGGGCCCGGCCCGGGCAGAGCCCAACCCCCACCGCGGGGGGACCTGCATCCCCCTGCCCCCATCGGGGCTCTGCCGCCACCGCCACCGCGACAGCCCAGAAACACCTCCTGGGGCCTCCCCGATGTCCCCCCGAGTGGCATTTGCGGCTTCGCTTTGGAGTAATACCAACTCTAAACATCTTCCACGGAAAAAACCCAAACCCAGGGACCCCCCGGATATTTGGGACTAGCTCCCCCTCCCCGCTCACCTGCGGCATGGGGCAGCGATGGCCCAGGGGGGACTGCGAATTCAGGGAGACCCAGACCGCGTGGCGCTTCTCTCTCCACCTCCTTTGTCCCTCCTGTTCCTCCCGCTCCTCCCCCTTTGTGTCTCCTCCTCCCGCTCCTCCTTTTCCGTCTCTTCTCCTCCTCCTTCTCCGCCCTCGTCCCACCTCCTTCTCCCATGGGGTCAGTCTCTGCCCTGTCCAGCGGGGGTCCCTCCCATGGGCTCAGTCCCTGCCCTGTCCAGCGGGGGTCCCTCCCATGGGCTCAGTCCCTGCCCTGTCCAGCGGGGGTCCCTCCCATGGGCTCAGTCCCTGCCCTGTCCAGCGGGGGTCCCTCCCCACCCGTGCGGTCACTCCTCGGCCCGGTCCCGAGGCGCGGGGCACTCGTGTCGCAGCCGCGCTCCGGCCCCGTCAGCGGCAGCGCCGCTCCGTGCCGGGCAGGGCCGGCAGAAGGAGCCGGGCGGCGGCGGGGGCTGAATCCCGGCAGCAGCAACAAGAACAAGAAGAACAAGAAGAACAAGAACAAGAAGAACAAGAAGAACAAGAAGGGGCCGGGGCCGCCGGCGGTGTCCGATCGCCGCGAGCAGCGGGGAGGCCTCGGGGAGCGGCCGCGGGCGGGGCCCTTTGGAGCCGCCCCGAGGCCTTTGTGCCGCCCCGGGGCCCTGAAGGAGTCGCTCCGCGGGACGGGCGAGGTGCGAACGACAGAAAAGACAGAGAAAAGAAGGAAATCCAATCAAAGAGCCGCAGCGAGGGGCGTCTCGGCCGGGCCGTGTCACTGAAGAGCTGCACCGAGAGAGCGGCGACGAGCGGCGGCGGTGAAAGAGCCGCAGCGGAGGGGCGTGGGATGGGAGGTGCGAATAGAATAAAATAGAGAGATTCAAATAAAAAATTATAAAAGAAAATTTTTGGTCAAGTTTTCATCAATGTTGGGCAAATTTTGGGTCAATTTTTCTTCAATTTTGGGTCAATTTTTCATCAATTTTGGGTCAATTTTTCATCAATTTTTCGTCAATTTTGGGTCAATTTTCGAACAAATTTTGGTCAATTTTGGGTCAATTTCTAATCAATTTTTCATCAGTTTTGGGTCAATTTCTGATCAACTTTTCATCAATTTTTGGTCGATTTTTCATGAATTTTTGATCAATTTTTCATCAATTTTGAGCCAACTTCTGATCAATTTTTGGTCAGTTGTGGTCCTTTTTGGGTCAATTTTGAGTCAATTTTTGGGAAATTTTGGGTCAATTTTTGGCCAATTCTTCATCAAATTTTGCTAAATTTTTCATCAATTTTTCGTCAATTTTTTGTCAATTTTTGTCAATTTTTAGTCAATTTTTCATCAATTTTTGGTCCATTTTTGATGAATTTTGGGACAATTTTTGGCCAATTCTTAATCAAATTTTGCTAAATTTTTCATCATTTTTTCGTCAATTTTTTGTCAATTTTTGTCAATTTTTGGTCAATTTTTCATCAATTTTTGGTCCATTTTTGATGAATTTTGGGTCAATTTTTGTGCAATTTTTGCCGCATTTTGTGGCAATTTTGGGGTGGATTTGAGTGGAATTTTGGGTGAATTTTGGGTGACATTTGTGCCGTTTTGGCACCTGCGGCGGGGGGGGGGGGGGCTGATGTCCGTGGCCACCAGGGGGCGCCACGCGCAGTGCAGCCGCTTCAAGATCGTCGAGGTTTCCTGTGCAAAAAGTACCTTAAAAACGGCTCCAAAATGCCCCAAAAATATGCAAAAATCTCCCCCAAAATGCCTCCAAAACGCCCAAAAGTGTCCCCCAAAATGCCCAAAAAATACCCAAAAATCTCCCCCCAAAACGGCTCCAAAATGCCCCCGAAATACCCAACAATGGCTCCAAAATGCCAAAAAATGCCCCCAAAATACCCAAAAATCTCCCTCAAAAATGGCTCCAAAATGCCCCAAAATCCGCCCCAAAAATCTCCCCAGAAATGGCTCCAAAATTCCTCCAAAATATGCAAAAGTCTCCCCCCAAAATGGCTCAAAAATGCCATAAATTTCACAAAAATTCACCTTAAAAACCCCAAAAATCCACTGAACCCCCAAAGTGCCCCAAAATTCCAAAACTCTCCCCCAGAAATGCCCTAAAATCCAAAAAATCTCCCCCAAAATGCCCCCAAACTCCTCCAGAATTCCCCAAATTTCCCCTTAGAAACCAAAAATCCCAAAAAATAGCTCAAAATTCCCCCAGAATCCCCAAAATCGCAAAAACCTCCCCCCAAATGCCCCAAAATTCCTTTTAAAAACCCCCAATTCCTCATCCCCTCCCTCATTACCATAGCCCCGCCCCCTCCTCCCCACAACCCCGCTCAGGCACTCCTCATTAGCATAATGTGCACCCTCATTCCCATAAACCCCGCCCACTCAGCTCTTATTAGCATAACCCCGCCCCCTCATAATACTCTCGCCCAGCCGCCCTTCTGCAAAATAACCCCGCCCCCTCCACCCACAGCCCCCAGCCGCCCCTCATTACCATAGCCCCGCCCCTTCTAAACAGAACACCGCCCAGCAACTCCTCATTAGCATAATATCGCCTCCATGACCCTGCCTAGCACTAATCATTAGCATAATCCCGCCCAGCCGGTCCTCATTAGCATAATTCTGCCCCACTCAATAACCCCACCCCCCCACATCGCCCCGCCCTTCATATAACCCCACCCACTCCTTATTAACATAACCACGCCCCTTCCTCACCACACCCCGCCCGCCCACTCCTCATTACCATAACCCCGCCCCCGCCTAACCACAGCCCCGCCCAGCCGCCCCTCATTAGCATAGCCCCGCCCCTACCGAGCACGGTGTGGCGCTGCCGCACGGAAACTCTGGCGAGCCCGAGCTGCAGCAGCGCCCCCAGTGCAGCGAGCAGCGCGGGGCGGGGCCCGGCCGGGGGGGCGGCACCTCCCGAGCGCCGCGGCCAATCACGAGCAGCGTCACGGCGGCGCTGGGCGGGGCCACGGGGAAGGCCGAAGTGAGTGGGGACGGCAGCCGAGGTTTGGGGGCGAATTGAGGGGGTTTTTTGGGTTTTTTTGGGGGGATTTTGGGGTTTTCTTGGGGAAGTTGGGGTTTTCTGAGGGGATGTTGGAGTTTTGGGGGGATTTTCGGGGTTTTTGGAGCTTTTTTGAGGGATTTTGGGGCTTTCTGATGGGATTTTGGGGTTTTCTGAGAGGAATTTGGGGGTTTTGGAGGAAAATTTGAGGGGTTGTCAGGGAAATTTGGGGTTTTTTTCAGGGATTTTTAGTGGTTTCTGAGGGAAATTTGGGGTTTTCTGAGGGGAATTTGGGGGTTTTTGAGGGAAATTTGGGGTTTTCTGAGGGGAATTCGGGATTTTTTGAGAGAAATTTGGGGATTTGGGGAGGTTTTGGGGTTTTTGGGTTTGGCAGGTTTTGGGCGTTTTTTGAGAGATTTTGGGGTGTTCTGAGGGTAAGTTGGGGGGTTTTGGTGGTTTTGTGGTTCCCAGCTCGATTTGAGGAGTTTCTGGGGTGGTTTGGGGGGATTTTGGGGTGGTTTTTTGAGAGGTTTTTGGGGGATTTTGAGGCGGTGTTTGTGGAGATGTTTAGGGAATTTTGGGAGACTTTTGGGGTGATTTTTGGTTTTTTTGGGGTCATTATGGGGTGAGTTTTCAGATTTTTGGGGGTAAATTTTGGGGTTTTTTTTGTGAATTTGGGTTTTGTTTGGGTGCATTTTCAGGTTTTTGGTGTTCCTTGGGGTGAATTTGGGATTTTTGGAGTTGAATTTTCAGGTTTTTAGCGTTTCTTGGGGTGAATATGGGATTTTTGGTGTTGAATTTTCAGGTTTTTGGGTTTTGGGGGTGAATTTTCAGATTTTTGGGAGTTTTTGTGTTGAATTTTCAGGTTTTTGGGGTGAATTTTCAGATTTTTTGGGTGAAGTTGGGTTTTTTGGGGTTCCTCACCATGTCTGAGGCACATCCACCCCGAGGTTCTCTCGGCACAGGAGCTGTGACTGAGCTGTGGCCGCCAACCTGGAAATGCCAAAATTCACCCAAAGTTCACCCAAAGTTCACCCAAAAGTCACTCAAAATTCGTCCAAAGTTCACCCAAAATTCACCTAAAATTCAAAGTTCACCAAAAATTTACCCAGAATTCACCCAAAGTTCACCCAAAATTCACCCAAAGTTTACCCAAAATGCACCCAAAGTTCATCCAAACTTCACCCAGAATTTGTCCAAAATTCGCTCAAAATTGGGGCAATTTCCCATGGGGTCTCTCCAATTTCTAGAGGATAGAGCCTCATTTCAGAATAAAGACACAGAGAATAAACACAGACATTGCTGCTAAGGAATGTCCGTGGGGTTCCAAATGCGTTCGGACTCTGGCCCGAATGGCTGTGCTCGGGGGTGTCAACATCAGCTGTCCCAGGGCCAAAATCCCCTGTGGGGATACCGGGATTGGTTGTGTGGGGTGTGGTGCCAAACACACAGGGTTTAGTCTCTTGGGAATGAAGAAATGAGTTTTTCTGTCCATTTCAGGTAGAAAACTACTTTCAATAGCATAAGTCTGTTGTACATGGGGTTCAAAAGGCATAATAAATGCTAACAAGAAATGATGATAAATACCTGTGGTTAAAAGGCATAAAGAAATACTTAGGAGCAACATACATACTGACAAAAGATTTAAAAGAAAAACTATAGTATTAAAAAGTCTTCTGCAGTTTTGTCAGTGGTTGTCCTTGTTTTTTAAACTTTTAAATTTGTTTCCTCTGATCTGCTTTTGTGTCTTGCACACATGAAGGTGTGTTGTCCATTCCAAGAAAAAGGCATCCATCAATAGCAAAGATGTGTTGCATTCATGGAAACAGTGTAGGTCACACACTTCTAGCAATACCACAGATTAAATCACTGAATTTTGAGAAGAAATAGCCCTGTTTCTAGCACACCTTTCATCTATCATTAGTGCTGCCTCTGGTCTGTTTCAGAGTTCTTGCCAAACTTCACTGCTGGCGGGACAGTTTCTCTTTGCTTCACTGCCCAGCGCCAGCAGCCCCTGACTGACCCAGGAGAGAGCCCAACCTGCAGGTGGGACCTCACCTGATGTTCCCAAAGCCTCTGCTCTGGGCTGGAACCAGGGCAGCTCCCAGCCAAAGAGCCTCCCTGGATTTTTTTTCCCAATCCAGGAGATAAAGCAACCATGGATGAAGTAATGAAGGGTGGCAGTGAATGTCATTGTAAGATCTTGATCCTCTTGGCTTTTGGCCCTTTCTAAAGAGCTTTGTTCAAGGGCAGGAACATCTTTTCCTCATTGGAAACTGCAATTCCAGCCGATTGCAGTGTGTGCCATGGATCCCAGAGGAGAATTCCCAAGGCTCCCAGGGTGCTGGTTCTGCCGTGCCTCCCAAGGGAGCTGTGCAGGGCCAGGTGACAAGGTCCAGCAGCTGTGTTGGTTCTGCAGTGTCACAACGGTGCCTTGGTTCCATGAGTTTCTGTACTGTCAACAACGGTCCCTTGGTTCCCCAGTGTCACAATGGCCACTTGGGTCCATGAGGACCTGCAGTGTCACAGTGGGACAATTGTTCCATGAGGCCCTGCTGTGTCACAATGGAACAATGGTTCCAGGAGGTTCTATAGTGTCACCATGCTCTCCTTGGATCCTCAGGGTCACAACGGACAATGGATTCCATGAGACCCCATTTTATCACCATGTCCCCTTGACTCCATGAGCTTCTGTACGTTCAGCAATGGTTCCTTGGTTCCAATGATGCCCTGCTGTGTCCCAATGGATATTTGGCTCTGTGAAGTTCTTCAGTGTCACCATGGTCTCCTTGCTTCCACAAGGCCCCATAGGTTCCATGAGCTCCCATTCTGTCCCAACGAGGCCCCGCAGTGTCACAATGTCCCCTTGGTTCCATGAGGCACCACAGAGTCACAATGGTCTCCATGGTTCCATGAGGCCCCAAAGTGTCACAATGATCTCTGGGATTCCATTGGGAACACAAAAGCTTTGCATTAACATTGAGCAACACCTGCCTAACACACCTGGGAACATCTGTTTGCATTCAAAAGAGAGGTTAAAGGTGAGAATGGCACCAGCAGCTTCCATCTGCAACTGAGATCAAGGGAAAGGACAAGGACAGAGAATTCTGCTTCAAGACTCACACAATTCAGCTTCAAGACTCACACAATTCTGCTTACAGAGATCATTTCTGGTCACACTGTCCCTTGTAGAAAGGTGACATCACCAGAAGCAGCCTGTACTGAGCCTGTGGCTCCTGAGTGGGGTTTGTTGTTCAGGAAACCTGCTCACACTTTTCCATTCTTTCCTCACAAACAGCAAAACTTCTCCTGGGGCTGTGTGCAGGCAGAGCCCTGAGAAGAGCAGGGGGGCATGGAGCACTGGGCTGGGACACGCAGCTGCAGAGCTCAGGGGACAAGTTTGTGATGCAGGGAACAGGGATGGCAGTGCCAGGTGGGCCATGTCAGCCGTGGTGAGGTTGGGCTGAGGAGCAGCTTGTCCCAACAGGGTCAGCCCACAAGGGGCTCATTCTTCTACGTGCCCAGACGTCCTAAGGAGACATTCAGCATCAAGATCACTTGGACAATGTTTCTATCACCTCTTCTCTGAGCTGAAAAATAATGAAGTATTCCATTGATTACAGAAAAAAGTCATGAGGCGCAGTTTGCAATCTCCCTCCCTAAAAGAACTCCAAACTGACTCCAATGAGCTGCACAAGCCCTGAACAGTTGAAGAAAATTGAAGGAAGACAAAGAGCTCCTGAGGGCTTTCTGTATTTTAATGAACACCACGGTGGATTTGGGGCTGAGTCTGTGACCCTCAGGGATGGAGAGAAGGTTGAAGATGCTGCTCAAGGAGTCAGAAACAAAACTCCAAGTCCCTTGGGGCATCACTGGGCCCCAGTGAGGGCAGAGACTGCCAAAGCCTCCCCAGGGACTCGTGAGAGCACATCCTCGAGATCTGCCAGGATTGCAGGGAGCCAAAGGCTCTGAGCAGGGAACTGGGATGCTGAGGAAACCCTGGGGTGGTTGGAGGAAGCAGAAAGGCCAAGGCCTGAGCCCAGCCCTGGGACAGCAGGGCCTGTCCCTCATGGGTGGCTCGGGGCTGTTTGTGGGGCAGTGGATGTGAGGGGGGGAAGGACAAAGTCCTAAATCTGCAACCCCTCCCAGCCTGCTCAGGGAGAGGCGAGGGAGAACCAAAGTGCAGCGCCTCAGAGGAAAGTTCCTTTGGTGGGACCTCCAGAGGCAGTGGCAGAGCCCAGGGGACAAAGCCCTGGGTGCCCCTGGCACTGCCAGCCCTGCCCAGCCCTTGGCCATGTCCCCTGCAGCCTGTGCCACCCTGTCCGTGCTGCTCCTGTGCCCTGGCCGGCTGCACACGCCCATCTCGCTGTGCCCCCAGCATTTCTCAGCCCTCCAGCATTGCTGTGCCCTCCCTGGTGTCCCTGCACCCAGCGCTGCCGGTCCCTGGCACACAGAGCCATGGCATCAGCCAGTCTCATGCTGGGAGACCTTGTACACCAAAATTCTACCTTGGAGGGACTTTTCTTTTTCCTCACCTCCACTCTGACCCTTTGGAGCTGCACTTTGGGGAGGTTTCCTTCTCTTTCCACTACAGAGAGCAGCTCTGTCTCTTGCTCTTTACAAACAGAGAAGGGCTGGTGGGAGATGTGGTGCTTGGAGGCCATTGGGGGCACAGTGACCATGAAATAATCGAGTTTTCACTATTCAGTGAAACAAGGAGGGGCATCAACAAAACTTCTACACTGGACTTCCAGAGGGCAGACTTCAGCCTATTCAGGACGCTGATTTGGAGAGTACCACATCAGGTACTGACTTTTCTAAGGGAAACAGTCTTTAAAAACAAAGGGGTCCAGGAAGGATGGACATACTTCAAGAAAGAAACCTTGAAGGCACAGGAGCAGGCTGTCCCTGTGTGCCAAAAGATCAGCTGGTGAGGAAAACGACTGGCCTGGATGGGCAGGGAGCTTTTGCAGGAATTCATGGAAAAAAAGAGGGTGCATCACCTTTGGAAAGAGGGGCAGGCTGTTCAGGAAAAGTTTAAGGATTTTGTTAAATCATGCAGAAAGAAAATTACAGATGTGTTAAGCCAAATTAGAACTTAATCTGGCCACTTCTGTGAAGGATAATAAAAGATGTTTTCATAAAGACTTTAATGGCCAAAGGAGGGGCAAGGACAACCTCCATTCTTTATTGGATGCAGGGGAGAATATAGTAACTAAAGATGAGGAAAAGGCTGAGGTGCTCAGCACCTTCTTTGCCTCAGTTTTCAACATTAAAGCAAGTCATCCTCAGGGCAAGTGGCCTCCTGAGCTGGGGGATGGGGAAAGGGAGCAGAATGGGCTCCCTGTAATGCAGGAGGAAGCAGTTGGTGACCTGCTGAGCCACTGAGATGCTCACAGGTCTGTGGGACCAGAGGGGATCCATCCTAGGGGGATGAGGGTGATGCTGGAAGAGCTCATGCAGCCACTCTCCATCACTGATCATCAGTCCTGGCTCACCGGGGAGGTCCCAGAGGACTGGAGGTGCCAATGTGAGCCCATCCCCAAGAAGGGCAGGAAGGAGGATCTGGGGAACTCCAGGCCTGTCAGCCTGACCTCAGTGCCCGGCAAGGTTATGGAACAGATCACCCTGAGTGCCATCACACGGCACCTCCAGGGTTGCCGAGGGATCAGGCCCAGACAGGGTGGATTTAGGAGGGGCAGGTCCTGCCCTGATGTCCTTTTGTGACCAGGTGAGCTGCCTATGAGTGTGGGGAAGGCTGTGCATGTGCCTGCCTGGACTGCAATAAGGCCTTTGACACCATCTCCCACAGCATCCTCCTGGAAAAGCTGGCAGCCCATGGCTTGGACAGGTTCCCTCTTCTCTGGGTTAAGAAGTGGCTGGAGGCTGGGCCCAGAGAGTGGTGGGGATGGTGCTGCATCCAGGGTGTGTCCAGTCTCTGGTGGTGTCTGCCAGGGATCAGTGTTGGGCCCAGTCCTGTTTAATTTCATTACTGATGGTCTGGGAGAGGAGATTGAGTCTTCCATTAACAAATCTGCAAATGACACCAAGCTGGGTGCGAGTGTGGATCTGCTGGAGGCTAGGAGGGCTCTGCAGAGGGACCTGGACAGGCTGGATGGATCCAGGGCCCAATGCAACCATGTGAGGTTGAACAAGACCAAGTGCCAGGTCCTGCACTTTGGCCACAACAAGCCCTGCAGCACTGCAGGCTGGGGACAGAGTGGCTGGAGAGCAGCCAGGCAGAAAGGGACCTGGGGGACTGACGGATGGCAGGCTGGACATGAGCCAGCAGTGTGACTCGTGGCCAAGAAGGCCAATGGCACCTGGCCTGGATCAGGAATGGTGTGGCCAGCAGGAGCAGGGCAGTGATTCTTCCCCTGTACTCGGCACTGGTGAGGCTGCACCTCGAGTGCTGTGTCCAGTTCTGGGCGCCCCAATTCAGGAAGGATGTTGAGATGCTGGGCCATGTCCAGAGGAGGGCAACAAGGCTGGGGAAGGGCCTGGAGCACAATTCCTATGAAAAGCAGCTGAGGGAGCTGGGGTTGCTTAGCCTGGAGAAAAGGAGGCTCAGGGGAGACCTTATCACTCTCTAGGACCACCTGAAAGGAGCTTGTAGACACCTGGGAGTCGCTCTCTGCTCCCAGGCCACCACTGACAGAACGAGAGGACACAGTCTTAAGCTGAGCCAGGGGAAGTTTAGGTTAGACATCAGGAAAGAATTCTTCATGAAAGAGTGATTGGGCACTGGAACTGTCTGCTCAGGGAGCTGGTGGAGTCACCATCTCTGGAGATGTTTAAAAAAGACTGGATGTGGCACTGAGTGCCATGGTTTAGTTGATGAGGAGGTGGCAGGGCATGGGTTGGACTTGATGATCTCAAAGGTCTTTTCCTACCTAGTTCATTCTGTGATTCTATGATTCTGTGAGTGGGATCCCCCAGCTGGATCCCATTATCCTGAGTGGGATTCCCCAGCTGGATCCTGTTATCCCAGCCAGGATTCCCCAGGAACACTCCCATAAAAGGCTCCTGAGCCTCCTCTTTTCCTTGCACTGCTTTTCCTGGGGCCGGGATGGGGTCTGGGAGCTGCTTTGGGGTCATGTTGCTCTGCTGGGTGCTGGCCATGGCCGCATCCTCTGATCCCTGGGGTCTTCCCCCACAGAATCCCGGGATGTGGCAGGTGTGGGGAGACTCCTCCCGGAGCCGTGTCCCCGCCGCAGCGCAGCCCTGGGCGCGGGTGGATCTGTCACAGCTGCAGGTGCTGTCCCCACGCCCCGCGGTGGCCGTGCGGCGCCAGGAGGGGCAGCTGGCGGTCACTGTGCGCAGGGACCTCTTTGGCACCGGGCGCCCGGTGCGGGCAGCGGAGCTGAGCCTGGACACGGCCTCGTGCCTGCCCCTGGCCCCGAACCCCGCCTGGGCCTTTGTCACCTTCGTGGCCACACTGCACGAGTGTGGCAGTGCCCTGCAGGTGAGGGGCACCTGGGCAGCCGTGCCCAGGGCTTGGTGGCCCTCGGGGTGCAGGTTTGGGTCCTCCTGTTGGAGGGAGTAGGCAAGGGTTTGTCCCCAAATGTTGACCTGGTGAAGGTCCTGGCAGGTATAGGGTGAGGAGTGCTGGGTCCAGGGCTGGATTTTAGGATATGGGTACCCCTGTGCAGCCTGGGATGAGGGGCAGACTCAGCAGTGGTTTTTGGGATTGGATGCAGGAATTGATGGGATAAGAGGTCCTGGGGTGCTTTGCCCACATCCTGGAGGCTCCTGGACGCCCCTCAAGGTGGCACCTCGTTGGGATGCCACTAAAAGCTCTGTGGTGTCCTACAGGATTGGGAAGGTGGCCTTGGTGGCCTCTGTGTCCTGGCACGGTCCGGGCTGCTGCTGAGTATGTTTTCCTGATTTTTGCTCTCTCTCAAATCCTTCCTGCAGGTGACCCCGGACTCGCTGATCTACAGAACCACCCTGTCCTACAAACCCACCCCTTCCTGCAACCCCCTGATCGTGAGGGCCACCCCGGCCGAGGTCCCCATCGAGTGTCACTACCCCAGGTGAGTGGCTGGTGCTGTCCCCGTGCTGCCCCGGTGCCGAGGGGACGGTGCCATCCCTGGCAATTCCCATCGCTTCCTTTTAGGAGGAGCAACGTGAGCAGTGGCGCCGCGCGCCCCACATGGGCCCCGTTCCGCTCCACGCTGGCGGCACAGGAGCGGCTCCGGTTCTCCCTGCGCCTCATGGACGGTGGGTGCGGCCCCGGAGGCCTCTTGTCCCTCGGGTCCCCACTTCTGGTGGCTCCCGGTGGCATCCTGGGAGCCCAAACGGAGCCCAAATCCACTCCACGGGGATTGCCGCACATTTAAGAGGTGTCCCGTTCCCGGGAAGTGCCCGGAGTGACCCCATCCCCTGGGATCCACATTCCAGACACCTGGAGCAGGGAGAGGCTCTCCAACGCCTTCCAGCTCGGGGACAGCCTCCGCTTGCAGGCTGATGTCACCTCGGAGGGCTACGTGCCCCTGCGGCTCTTCGTGGATCGGTGCGTGGCCACCCCGAGCCCCGACAGGAACTCGTCCCCGCGCTACACCTTCATCGACCTGGGCGGGTAAGGCTGGGCCCGGGGCTGGCGGGACAGTCCCGAAGGGTTCCTGTGGCCAATCCCAAAGGACTCATTCCCATGGCAAATCCCGAAGGGTTCCTGCAATCCCCAAGGATTAATTCCCGTGGCAAATCCCACCTTCCCGGCCCTTCTCCAGGTGCCTGGTGGACGGCAGGGCAGAGGACAGCGGCTCAGCCTTCGTGGCCCCGCGGCCCCGGCTGGAGTCGCTGCGGTTCCGGGTGGGCGCCTTCAAATTCGCGGGACACGCCGGGAATGCGGTGAGCTCTTGTTCCCACCCCTCCTCCTCCTCCTCTCCCGGTTTCTCTGTGGAAAAAACCTCCCGAAGTGTCCAAGACGAATGACTTGTCCTGGAATTGCCCTGGCAGCTCTCCATCAGCTGCCACCTGCGGTGTCCCCGGCGGCCGCAGCCCCGAATCCCGGGAATAAAGCCTGTTCCTTGGGCAGCGCCAGCAGCCTGTGAGTGTCCCTGTGCCGGGGAGGGGCCCCGCCCGCGGCACGGCGGTCACAGGTGACTCTGTTGCAGGTGGGCCCCTCGGGAGGGCACCGGGGACATCTGCAGCTGCTGTGACAGCGGCAGCTGTCCCTCTCCCGGAGGAGATTCCCGGGGAAGCCGCGCTCCGGCCCTGCGGCCGGGCAGGCGTGTCAGGAGGGACGGCCCCGCCGAGCCAGGTGTGTCCCCGAGGTGTCCCCAGGGGTGGCACCCTCGGGCTGGGGGGACCGAGGGGTGGGGACAGCTTTGGGGGAAGGACGATCCCGGCTGCTCCGCGGTGTCCGGAGGGAAGGGCTTTGGAAAGGAAAGGGGGGGAATTTTGGTGGGATAGCGGAAAAAATTCCGTGTGGGTGGGGAGGTCCTGGCACCACTGTCCCTCCCCGGGAGTGTCCCAGGCCGGGCTGGAGCCACCTGGGACAGTGGGAGGTGTCCCTGCCCGTGGCATGGGATGGGCTTTGAGGGCCCTTCCATCCCAGACCATTCTGTGATCCTGTTCCAAGTGACTGCGGCCTTGCATTTAAAACCCCTGGAATTCTGCTCTTCCAGTGCCCATCTGTCTGTAATTGCCCAAATCCGGCCCGAGTGGGAATTCCCTCCCCTGGGAACTCATTCCCATCTTTTTCCACATGGGCCCTCAGGGCCAACCGAGGCTGACGTCTCCGTGGGACCCCTGCTCATCGTGGAGCCAGCTCAGGGATTACAGAACCTCTCTGGAAGTCTGGGATCAGCTGGGAACACCCCCCAGGGGAGGAGCTTGTGTGGTTTTGTCTTTGGTTTTGTTTTCTTCGGGGTTTTTTTGGTGGGGGGTTTTCTGGGGGTTTTTTGGTGGTTTTTTCTTGGTTTTTTGGTGGGGTTTTTTTTGTTGTTTGTTGGTTTTTGGGGGTTTTTTGATGGGTATTTTGTGGGGGTTTTTTTGTGGGGGGGAGTGGGTTTGTTTGTGGTGTTTTATTGTGGTGTTGCATTCCCACGCTTCACCTGGGTGTTGATCCCTCCATGAATTCCCTGTGATTTCCCCATGGAACTTTTTGGAACAATTCCCCAGAGCCACTCCGGGGGCTCCTTCCCAAAGATTCCCAAGGATTGGATGGAAGGTGGTAAGCCAGTCAGGGAGTGCTGAGTGGATTTTGTCCCTTCCAGGTGCCATTGGCAGAATTCTTGCAGGGATCCAGGGGCTCCTGCTGGTGGCGGCCACTCTGCTGAGCCTGACAGCGCTGGGAATGCTCCTGGGAATGTGCCGGGAAAGGCTCTGCCCTCCAGGAATGTCCCTGTGCTCCTGATCCCAATAAAAAGCAGCATTGCTGTCATCTCCCGGGGTCCTCTGTGGGATGGGGAGGGGACACAGGCAGCCTTGGGATGGGAATCCATCCTCTGGGACAGGGGTGGGATCGGGGATGTGGAGCTGTGGCCTCCTGGAAGCAATTCCCAACCCCCCCCCAGCCCTTGGATTTGGGAGGCGCAGGTGCATTCTCCAAAGGTGGCATCCTCGGGAAGGGATCCTAAACAAGGGGTGGCTCCAGGTTTAGGGAATTATGGGTGTTTTGGGGTTCTAAATGGTTTCCTGATTGCAGAATTCCCAGTTTCCCTTCCTTATCCAGTGGGATGCAGGAATGAGGCTCTGCCACCCCTCGGAGGACACGAGGGCTGCTGGAATTCTGGAATTTTGGTTGGGTTTAGGGCTGAGTTTGGCTTCTCTGCAGGGAGAAACTGGGAACAACCTCAGTGTTGGGGATGGGAAAGGGCTGGAGGTGCTTCTGTTTGGCAGGGGCAGGGTGGGAATGAATTCCATTGTTTCTATGGAATGCAGGAGCTCTGGGATGAGCGCAGCAGTGGGATGGGAGCCTTCCAGGGACGATCCCAAGCCACAGGATCCCATTCCAGGGCTGACTCCCCTCTGTCCCTGAGCTCTGAAGGACCTTTTCTGTATCCTGGGAGAATCCACGGATCTGGTGTTTTCCGGGCCTTTCCTGAGCCCAGGAAAAGGCTCCTAGCCTGGGATAAGGAATGAAAAGGACCAAGGTTGGTTTAGAGGTTGGATCCTTTGCTTTTGCCTTCTCCTAACACTTCCTGTTCTGGGCATTCCCGAAATTTTGTGGCTGCAATTCCCTGGCCAATGGGAATTGAGTGCTCTCTGATATTCCCCAAAAAACCCGGGAGTGGCTCTGACTCTGGATGAGCCTTTTTCAGTTTGGGAGGGTGTGGGGAGGAGGGCCCAATTCCTGGCTGGGATGGACATTCCAGGGATGCTTTTCGTGTTCCTCTTCTCCAGGAATTTCAGCAGCTGGGCTGGAACAATCCTGTGGGAAAACTGGGTGGCCCTGGAAGTTGGGATTTTTTGGGAGATGGAATTGTCCTGGCATGTTTTAGGCCACGAGCTCCTTCCTCAGCAGTGTCCAGCTCTGCTCCAAGCCCTGTCCCATCCCAGCCAATGGCACAGGGCAGGGCAGGGTCTTCTCCTCATTCCATGGCCAAGGGGAGCTCTAACTCCTGGGATCTCTCATCCCTTCACAGCCTCCCACCGCCCCGTCCCCTCAGGGTCTCCCCCAGCCTGGCCAACCTGCCCGGCAGCCGCACAGCCCCGCTGGAGCTCCAGAGGAGCTGCACCAAGAGGCACCTCAGAGCCCTCGGCAATCCAGCCGGCAGCACACGGGCAGGACACAGATGGCGCTTCCCTGCTGGCAGAGGCCTTGTGGCCATCTCCAGGCACCAGTCTCGCAGGGATCCCCACAGCTCTGGCCTCTGCCCACTCGCTCTGGCAGAAGCGTTAAGGCTGCAGCAGAACCACCAAAGGCCAAGGGGTTCTGGCCATTTTCCCTTCCACACTGCACGCCCGGACAGCCTGCTGAGCACAGCACCCTTTTTCCCCCTCTTCCCCTATGCCCTGCAGGCACTGGGCATGGAAAGAAAGATCCCGGGAGTCTGTCTATTCGAACAGAGTCTATATTTAAATACAAAAAATTTAAAAAGAAGAAAATACTTTAAGAAAAGAGGATTCCCCTGCAGCCTCAGTGGACAGATCAGACAGATTGTCTCTCTTCCTCCTGTGGCCTCAGGCCCAGGTTGGTGATAAACAAAGGGCGCTGGCTTGGGGTTGTCCTGAGGTCAGCCTCAAACCTCCCCATGGATGCTGGCCAGGATCCCTTCAACTACTCCCTGCAATCTAAATGATCCCAAGAGCCACCAAAAACTCTTCCCATCTGACCCCAGAACCCACCCAAATTCTCTCCAAGGCACAGAGCCCAAAACTCCCTCACAGACCCCCTCCCAAAAGCCCTCCAAACATATTCCTAGCACAAATGCCCCCAAAAGCCACAACCCCCCCCCCACTCCGTCATCCCAGGATTTCCCAACCCCCCTCCCAGCTCCCCATGGCACTGACCAGGAGAGGTTGGTGGAGAGGAACATCCACAGCCGGGAGCAGCTCAGGCACTTCAGCAGCGATTTGGGCACTTTGGGGGCACGCCCCAAATGGGGAGACCCAGGCCAGGGACTGGGACAGACAACCAGAATTCCTGGAGAACAGATGAGTTCAGGTAGACATGTTTTGCCAGCACAACTATGAGATCATGGCCCTGTCCCCCAGCCTGGGCGGCCCCAGAACACACAAATCCTCCTGAATATTCCCCTGAACCCCAAATTCACCCCCAAATCCCAGTATAATGGTGCATGGTGCAGCTTTAGAGCTCTTTGTTTCATTTCTTTAATTCTATCCCAATTTTGGTTGTTTTGACAGGATGAAGAAGGAAATTATTTAGGTTCGAAAAGACCTCCAAGATCCTCCAGCGTGGCTTGATGCCACCAGAAGAAACAACTGAAAAGAGCAGGTGAGATTTTTTAGGGCGTAACATCAATAAATCCGCTCTTCCCAATGAATTTCCAATGTCAACCTGAGTCCCCATGGATGTTCCTCCCCCTGCATTTGTCCAAGCAGCTACAGGGAATCTGAGGACATGGAAGCCAACAGCCAGGTGTCCACCTTGTGCTGGTCACCGGGGACTGTGGGTCACCAGGGCTCTGCCCAATGTCCGTCCTCTGAGGGATGAAGAAGTTGGAGCAGCACATGAAGCTCTTCCTGCACTCCAGGCACTTGCAGGGCTTCCCTTACCGGTGGCTCTGCTGGTGTTGGGTCAAGTTCGAGCTCCTGGAGAACCTCTTCCCACATTCCCCACACTCATAGGGCTGCTCCCCAGTGTGGATTCTCTGGTGGCGGATCAGGCTGGAGCTGCAGCTGAAGCTCATCCCACACTCCCCACACTCATAGGGTCTCTCCCCAGTGTGGATGCGCCGGTGCTTGACAAGAGTGGAGTTGTGCTTGAAGCCCTTCCTGCAGTCGGGGCAGCGGAAGGGCCTCTCCTGTGTGTGAATCCGCTCATGTGTGAGGACATCCGAGCTGCTCTGAAACCTTTTCCCACACTCGTGACACTCATAGGGCCTCTCCCCAGTGTGGATCATCTGGTGGCGGATCAGGTTGGCGCTCTGGCAGAAGCTCTTCCCACATTCCCCACATTCATAAGGCCGTTCCCCGGTGTGGATCTTTTGGTGGCGGATCAGGTCAGAGCTCTTGCTGAAGCTCTTCCCACATTCCCCACACTCACAGGGTCGTTCCCCAGTGTGGATCCTCTGGTGGTAGATCAGGCTGGAGCTGCGGCTGAAGCTCTTCCCACATTCCCCACACTCATAGGGCCTCTCCCCAGTGTGGATGCGCCGGTGCCTGAGGAGGTCGGAGTTGTGCCTGAAGCCCTTCCTGCAGTCAGGGCAGCGGAAGGGCCTCTCCTGTGTGTGAATCCGCTGATGGCTGAGGAGATGGGAGCTGATCCGAAACCTCTTCCCACATTCAGGACACTCGTAGGGCTTCTCCCCAGTGTGGATCGTCTGGTGGCGGATCAGGTGGGAGCTGTGGCTGAAACTCTTCCCACACTCCAAGCACTTGTAGGGCTTCTCCCCATCATGGAGGTGCTCATGGACCACCAGGTCTGAACTTTGGCTGAAGTTTTGGACACCTTCCTGGCACAGGGTGGGTCTTTCCTTCTCAGAGCGCCCTGGGCTGGGTTTGGAGCCCCTCCTTGTGTGGCATCTCTGAGGCTTTTCCTCCCCGTTGAATTCCTGTGTCATGGAGCCACTCAAAATGGCCTCTTCCACGAAGTTCTGCCCCAAGGGTTTCTCCTCTCTGGTCTCCATCCTCAGCTCATTGCCTGGGGGAGGAAGAACAAGGAGAGGATTTGGGATTTGCCTCTGTGCCAGAGGGAAGGGGAAGGACATTCCCCCAGTCTGTCCCCAGCAGGACAGCGTTGGCAGTGAGGTTGTCCTGCAGCCAGGGGCGATGCTGGGCTGGGAGATGGAGGAGAATATAGGGGGAAAGGGGCAGTGCCTTCCTCCTCACCTGCCTGGGGGTCCTGATGCACCTTCCTCTTTCTCACCACATCCTCCTCCATCTGGCCAAGGTTTGGGAATGGAAAATCCTGGTTTGGGGTAAAAAAAAAGTTATGAGTGCCTTGGGTTGGGGTTTCCTCCTGCCCAAGTCCAGCTCTAGAACTCACCAGGTGTTTGGTGTCTATAAAATCCTCAAAAAATCAAAAGTGACCCCCCCAAAAAAGCAAAAAGAAGCCTCCGAGGAGTTACCCCTCTCAAGTCTCCTGTCTTTGGGCATCTGGGGTTCCCCCTTCTTGAAGCTGCTGGCGCTCCCGTGGGTCCTGGGGATCCCCCTTCTCCAGGGTCCTGCTTAGGGATGCCCTGGGGTTTCGGTAGTCCCAGGGGTCCCTTCTTCCCTGATGCTGCTTTGGCTCCCAGGGCTCCCAGGGTCCCCCTCTTCAGGCTCCCCCCACTCCAGGCACTCGGGGCTTCCCCCTCTCTCCACTGCCCCTTTCAGTGTCACAGTGTCCTGGCCCTGCCTCATCTCCAGGCTCCCTCATCCCTCCAGGCTGCCAGGGGTCCCCCAGCTCTGGTACCACCCCTCGCTGCTCTCTCCACTCCAGGAGTCCTGTGTTCCACCCCCCAGCTCTCCCGGGGATCCCCAAAACCGATGTCCTCTCCTGCCAATGCCGGGCAATTCCCACATGGACTCCCCCCCAATATTCCCCCAAGGTGCATTTATGGCTCACCTTTGGAGTTGTGCAAGATCCAAACATCCCTTCCAGCCCAGAAAATCCTCACCAGGGACATGCAAAGATATCTGGGGCTCAATTCCAGGATCTGTGAGTTCCAATCACTCCTCCAGAAAAAAACGCTCCTGGAAACCCCCTGAGAGATTTGGGTGGAGCTCCCCCTCCCTGCTCACCTGTGGAATGTGGGGGGCAATGATCCCAGAGCCAGGGGTGCTGCAGACACAGTGGGTGGTGAAACCTCATGGTTCTCCTGCTCCTCCTTTTCCTTCTGCTCCTCCTGCTCCTTCCCCTCTCTCCCTGCTCTTCCTCCCACTCCTCCTCCAGTCTCATCCCAGACCCCCCTTCCCCACCTTTGTCTGCCCCACGGCTGCTGGGATTGGGGAACACCCCGATCAGCCCCAGGGATGGACAGGGGGCTTTGGGACCCCCCCAGTGAAGATCCACCTCCCCCAGAGTCACAGGGAATTGCTCCAGGGATCGAGTGCTGGGGGTGAGAAACGGGTAGTCAATAGGCAACTCAAGTTAACTATTGAGAGACAGAATATGTAAATTCTAAAACCTAGAAAAACAGAATTCCCTTAATCATGTAGAGATAACAGGGACAAGAATCTGTTTGAGGCCAGCACAGAAACCCTGAATCATCCCACTAAGGACTGCACATGCTCCAGAGAGAAAGGTGAAAAGTGCACTGTGATGAAGACTACCAGATCTTCATCACAGAAAGACCCCCAAAGACCACCAGAACACACAGCACATGCATGGCACACATGATAATGATATTAATGATTTCCGAGAAATGGTTTGTATAACCACTCCTATCCCAGGGACTGTAATGAATATTCATGAATGTTACCCGTAGTCTTGGGTGTTGGAAGTGCCGGGATGTGTGTGTTTGGAGGAGCGATCCCCCACACCTGGCACGCTGAATAAAGCAAATCCCCACTTCTTCGACTTTGTCTCTGAAGTGTCTCTGGGCCTGCTTGGGGCGAATCAGGGGACAGGGCTGCACCCCCACGGAACCACCCCTCTTCTGTGCCAACCCCACCTTTCCCTCCCCTCTCCTGCCCTTTCCCATCGTTCTCCCAATCCGCAGAAGCCTCCCAACTCAATTTCGGTGTCCCATTCCCCAACCCGCTCTCTTTGGAGGTCCCAGCCCCCTCTTTTCCCCTGCTCTTCTGTCCCTTTGCCATCGTCCCCTCAATCCCCACCCCCCCCCATGATTGGTTTTGGGGCTTCCAGGCCCTTCCAGCCCTTTTTGGGGGTCCCAATCCCCATTTCGCTCAGTTTTGGCTCGCACCCCCTGCCCCCCTTGCTCACCGCGCCCCCCACTCACCCCGCGGCCGGGGGGGAATCCTAGCACCACCAGTGCCACCAGTACAGCCCCAGCTGCCCCCACACGGCCCATGCCCAGCGCCGGGCAGGTGCCACAGCCCCAAAGCAGCCGCGCTCTGCCCTGGGGGGTCCCCAAAGCGGCCCCGCCCCGCGCGGCACTGCGAGCACCAGGCCGGAGCAGTGCGGAGCGCGGGCGGGCGGCATCAGCCGTGCCCGGACAGGGCCGGGCCCCGCGGGGCTCCCCCCGCACTCGGCCCCACCGGGACAGCGCCCAGCGGGGGGCCCGGCCTGGGTGCCCCCCACCTCCCCCTCCCCAAATTCCGCTCCCGGGGGGCGCTGGGGACGAGGAGATGCAGGTGGAGTCAAGAGGTGCTGGAGCCCCGTTTCCCCCCGCAGCCACTGCCACCCCCCGAAGGATTAGGGGTACCCCAAAATTCCCTCAGAGGTGGCGGATACCCCGAAAGTGCCTAAGGAGTGGGGTCTCCCCCCCGGCTTCATCACCCCGACCCTTCAGCTGCCTCATCCCAGGCCACATCCCACCCATCCCCCTCTCCCAGACTTCATCCCGCACACCAATCCACATCCCATCTCATCCCATTTCTCTCGCCAGCCGACATCGAGACCCCCACAAAAAACCCGCGTGCTGGGGACTCCCCAATATCCCCCCAAGGGGCATTTGCAACTCACATTTGTAGTGCTGCATGATACAAACATCCTCCCTCCACGAAAAAAACCAAGAAACAAACCCTCCCGGATCAACCAAAAATACAAGGCCCTGTGGCCCTACAAGGCCCAAAAATCCCCCCCTCCCAAAAAGAACCCCAGGCACCGCCCAAGATATTTGGGGCGAGCTCCCCCTGCCCCGTCACCTGCGGGATGCCCCGGGGGGGCGATGCTCCCGGGGCCGAGTGTTGCGGACAGAGAGAGCGATGGACGCACGCGGCAGCTCCTTTTGCTGCTTCTCTTTCTGCTCCTCTATCCCTCTTTCCCCTCCCCTCTCCGCGCCTCCCACGCATCATTCTCCATCCCTCCTACCCACTCCCTCTTCTTCCTCCTGTGTCCCTCCCTCCTCCTCTCCTGCGCGCTCCTCCTCCTCCTGTTCTTTGGCACTCCCATCCCAGCTTTGTCTGACATCACCCCCGGGGCCATCCCGTGCCCAGCAGAGCATCCTGTGCTCTGTCAGCCCTCGCTGCTCCTTAGGGAAGGATTTGGGATTTATCCCGGGCACACACACTGAACCTCACCCCAAAGTGCCCCGCTCCCATTGCTGTCCCCTGGGCGCTGGGCAGGTGCTGTGCCAGGGGAAGCAGGGACACAAAGGAAGCCAAGTGCAGCCCAGCTGCCCGGGCTGATGCAGACGAGCCCCAGGGACAAGGTCGTGCAGAGCCCCACGGAGCCCTCGGCTCCTCCCTGGGAACGGGCTGTGCTGTGGCTGCCCCAGCGGCCACAGCGAGTCCTGGAGCTCCCCCAGCGCTGCTGCAGCAGGACCCAGGTTCCACCTTCTGTGCCAGGCCCTGCCCAGGGGCCATCAGATCCATTGGCTCCGTGCAAAGGGGCAAGACAAGAAGAACGGATTGGAGGCAGCCCCCAAGGACCTCGAGCAAATTGTTCAGGAACATGCAGACCTTGAGCTGACGTTTGCAAAGCTGCAGCTGGCAGAGTTCTGTGGTGCAGGAGACCCAGCACGGGAAGAGGAGACCTACAAGGCGCTGTAGGAGAAACACCCTGAAGCTCAAAAGCCATGGTACCCTGAATCTCTGCTGGAGAATATTTTTCTTTTACAGAAAGAGACCCCGGGATGAGACAAAAGCAGAGTTCATGACTGGTGACAAGATTAGCACGCAGAGAGAGCAGAGGAGGGACTGCGGGAGGAGAATGGGAGCCCGGGAGGAGGGAGAGGTGGGGAGGGTGTTTTTAGAGTTTGTTTTAGCTCTCGTGCTGGGACTTGTTTAGAAATAAATTCCATTGATTTCCCCAGCTTGGGTTTCTTGTGCCCCTGATGGTGAGCAGTGGGTGACCTCTCCCTGCTTTCAGCCCAGCCCAGAGCCTTTCCTGCTGTGTTCTGTGTCCTGCACCTGTGAGGAGAGTGCCAGAGCGGCTCTGGTGGCACCGGGCACCCGGCCAGGGCCAGCCCAGCCCAATAATCCCTGCCATTCATTCCCTGCACTCCATGGCTAAGCGGCCGCAGGGCGGGTCCGGCTGCGCGGGCAGGCGGCTCCAGAAGCACCAAGTGTGCCAAACGGGACAGAAGGAGGAGGCAGGGGGTGCCGGGGGTGAATCTCCTTCCTCCGAGCTGGCAGGGAGAGGAGGGAGAGACTGGAGAAAAGGAAACGGGAGAGGAGGGACGAGGCTGGAGCTGTGGAAACCGCAGGGATGCAGAAGCAGCCGGGAATTTAGTTTTCCAAATGTCTGGGGTGAAAGGAAGCGCTGTGAAATCTGTGATGGAAAAGAAAGGAGAAATAGCGATTGATGGAAATGGCCTCAGTTTATCCCTCTGGATTGCAAAAGCTGACAGACCCCGAGCGCCGGTGGACACCCGTCACCGACATCATGTCCCAAGGGATCAGAGCTCCGGCTGGCGGGGCTGGAAGCTCCGCCCAGCAGCTCCGCTCCCGCGCCCCAAACCTCGGGCTGGAGCGTGGGGTCTGGGACACAGCCCCGTGCTGGGGGGGCAGTGCCGCTGCTGGGGCCATCGGTGTGTCCAGGGCATCCTTTATGACCCGCGTGCAGCTCCAAGCTCCCGAGGGCTCCCCGAGGCTTTCTGGGGCTGTCCCTCCTCCCCAAAGCTGTTGGGTTTAATGCCCGAGTGCGGCACCCCGTGCCCTGTGGCAGCAGCCGGTGCCGGGCCACAGCCCCGGGAGCCGAGCTAATGCCCGGCCGTGCCCGGGAGGGACTGAGGGGAGGGGAGTTCATAAGGCACCCCCTGCAGCCCTCGCTGTGCTGGAAAGGTTTTTTAGTGCATGTGAGCGATTTCCTGGGGTTTCCGGACTCCGTGGGGCCGCGGCGGCGGCAGCGGGACCGGAGGGCCCCCCCCGTGGGGGCGGCCGGGGTTGAAAAGTGCGCGGCGGCCCCAGCGCGGTGCGTGAGGGCTGAGCGGAGCTGGCTGGGAACACCCCGCTCGTCTCCGCCGCTCCAAGCCGCTTCCCCGGCTCCGGCTGCCGCCGCCCTTGGCCCCGGCGCAGTCCCGCGGGGTCGCCGCTCGTCGCGACACTGGAGGGGTCGGTCCGAGCCGCGCCCCGCCCGTCCCTCGCTGCGGCTCTTGCGGTGACACGGAGCGGCCGAAACCCCCCGGTGCCGCCCCGACGGTCCCTCGGTGCAGCTTTTTCAGTCGCAGGCAGCGGCCACTCCCGGTGCTGCTCTTTCATAATTTTTTCTTTGAATCTGTATATTTTATAATTTTCGCACCTCCCATCCCACGCCCCTCCGCTGCGGCTCTTTCACCGCCGCCGCTCGTCGCCGCTCTCTCGGTGCAGCTCTTCAGTGACACGGCCCGGCCGAGACGCCCCTCGCTGCGGCTCTTTGATTGCATTTCCTTCTTTTCTCTGTCTTTTCTGTCGTTCGCACCTCGCCCGTGCCGCCGAGCGACTCCTTCAGGGCCCCGGGGCGGCACAAAGGCCTCGGGGCGGCTCCAAAGGGCCCCGCCCGCGGCCGCTCCCCGAGGCCTCCCCGCTGCTCGCGGCGATCGGACACCGCCGGCGGCCCCGGCCCCTTCTTGTTCTTCTTGTTCTTCTTGTTCTTGTTGCTGCTGCCGGGATTCAGCCCCCGCCGCCGCCCGGCTCCTTCTGCCGGCCCTGCCCGGCACGGAGCGGCGCTGCCGCTGACGGGGCCGGAGCGCGGCTGCGACACGAGTGCCCCGCGCCTCGGGACCGGGCCGAGGAGTGACCGCACGGGTGGGGAGGGACCCCCGCTGGACAGGGCAGGGACTGAGCCCATGGGAGGGAACCCCCGCTGGACAGGGCAGGGACTGAGCCCATGGGAGGGACCCCCGCTGGACAGGGCAGGGACTGAGCCCACGGGAGGGATCCCACGCCGGAGCAGGGGAAGGATTCCTGTCCCTGAGGGGAAGCCGCGGCACAAACTGACCGTGACTCCCCCATCCCTTCTCCCTGCACCGCTGGGCAGAGCACGGAGAGAGCCGGGGATAAAGTGAAGACCGGGAAGGAGACAGAGATCGGGAGAAGGTGTTTTTTTCAGGATTTATTTTACTCCTCCCTCTCCTGTTCTGATTTGTTGAGTCCCAAATTCAGTTCATTTCCCCACGTCGGGGCTGTTGTGCCCGTGATGGCGATCTCTGAGTGACCTCTCCCTGCCCTTATCCCGACTCACCAGGACTCGGATTTGTTTCAATTTCGTGGAATTTACGGTGATTTGGGGCAGGCGGAGCAAAGCAGCTGAAACCACAGGGGGGTTGAGAGGAACTAAAGCAGGGCAGGAGTTGAGGCTGCCCCGAGGGAACTCTTCCAACACGAACCTTCGTGGGGTCTTTCTGTGGGAATTTTGTTGAATGTTTACATTCATCCTTACAAATCAGAGTGAAAAGTGGAGGTGAGCTTTCAGCTCGAAATGAAGGAATCCAACATGCGCTCTGGGACCTGATATAAATGCGTTCAAAGCTGAAATTTTTACTACATAATTTTGAACATTTATTAATAGAGCAAAGGCAAAAACAGCGCTGGGCGCTTACCAATTTTGCCAGAGACGCATCCATCCATTGTACTGTGAACTTAAGTACTTTCTTTAACTGTTACATATTCATTAAGCCTAGAAGATAATTTACACTTCACTCAACTCTCCCCTCCTATCCCTGCCCCCTTCTGCCAGCGCGGCGCCTGTCTTGGAGTCTCGGATCCTCTGGATTGCCTCAGAACTGAAGGCAGAAATCCTCCCATCTATGTTTCCTCAGTTCCAACTTAATTTGTAGTTGACAGTTCCTTTTGGGAGGTGTGAGTCAAGATAACAGACTTCCTGGGATGCCTGTGGTTATCTTCTTTGTTTCTTTAAGATGTCTTGATCCCTGTCTCTGTGGTTTATCAACTTAAAAGCCATTTATTACCATGTATTTATTACTACGTTTTCTAAGATATCACACCTATTTCGAAGTTACAATTTACCCTAACCTTTTCTACTTAATTATATTTTTATCTTAACACTATTCTTTTTATACAGAACACATCGCTTGTAAATGTTAAATTCATATATGTGAAAGGCAGCATTTATCATTCACTCATTTATCACAGACCTCTGCAACCTCCAGTTGTTACTCGATACTTTAGTTTCGGAAATATTCAGCCCCTCAGCAGCAATGTCTCTCCCACCACACTGCTTTCTGGCTCAGAGCCAGCCCGGAAATCGGAGAACAAACTCCAAGTCCCATCAGAACAAGCTGTGCCGTTATTTTCTTTTTTTCATTGTAATGTTTTGCTATTTTATTACGTATTCTATTTTACTTCCCCCCCCCCCCCCCGCCTGTTTTTTCTTTTTTCTTTTTTCTTTTTTTTTTTTTCTTCTAATAAATCGTGGTTTTGCTCTCCTTCCCCCACACACAGCCTTCGTTGCCCTCCCGGAGGTTTGTGGTGAGTTGCTGTCTCACCGGTTCTCCCCCGGAAACCAACGAAATTAATCAAAAGAATGATGAATTTCGGAACTCTTTCCGCTGCTGTTTGCAGAAGGTCCCGGGAGCAGACGGGGCCGGGAGGGGGTCCCGGTGCCGGGGGCACTCAGCGGTCGCTGGGTGGATCGCGGTGGCGCAGGTTGGGAGACACGAAAGTGAGCGAGGGAGCGCGGGGGGCGGGGGAAGAGGGGGTGCAAGGGATTATTGGTGCAGGATAAGGGGGCTCAGGGGGGGTCTCAGCACCGGGGATGGAGGTGCAGGGGGTCCCCGTGCACGGCAGTGGGGGGTTCACACCAGGATATGGGGGTGCAAGGAGGTGCCAGTGCCGGGAATGGGGGCTCAAGTGGTCCCATTGCCGGGGGGCACGGGGGGGTCACCGCCCCAAAATAGAGTTTCTGGGGGGTCCCGAGGCCCAGAAATGGTGGATCAGGGGTTTCCTGGGACGGGGAATGTGGGTTCAGGGAAGTCCCCTTCCCGGAAATTGGGGTTCAGGGAGGGTCCCGGGGCCCGAAAAGAGAGGTTCAGGGAGGTCCCGATGCCCAGGAATGGGGGTTCAGGGACGTCCTCGTGCCAGGTAAGAGGGAACAGCGTGTCCCGGTGCTGGGTAGGGGGATGCAGGGGTCACAGTACCCAGGAATGGTAGTTCTGGGGTATTCAGGAGGTCCTGGGACCAGATAAGGGGAAACATGTGGGTTCTGGTGCTGGGGAAGGGGACGCAGGAGGTCACAGTACTCAGGAATGGGGGTGGAGGGTGTTCTAGTACCCGGAAATGGAAGTGTCAGGGAAATTAATTCACAAACACCAGAGGTTTATGTCCAAAAAGGAGACAGAGGAGTCCCGTAGTTTTATTTGAATAAAGGGAGAGGTCATGGGCATTTCCCATGGGGTCTCTCAAATTGCTAGAGGACGCAGCCTCTTTTTATCCTAATTTCCCGGCCACAGATTCCTTTTTTCTTTCCCCATTGGCTGAGGTACTCGAGAGGTACAGACTTTCCAAATCGCCTAATACAGATCCTCTTCTAATGTACATCCCTCCCCCTTGTTTTCTTTGTGTCTCTGTTCTTTTTCTCTAAGTCCAGGATTTAGCATGGCCCTGGGTGAGCAACAGTCTGTGTCAATTAATGGAATTCCTATGGAATTTATGCTTCCTCCCATTGCTTCTTTCACCTATCAGTATCATGTCTTATCTACCAGCAGGACTCACAGTTTGTTTGTAAAGACATCTCCCTCTTGTTCCTTACAATCCCTCCTCTTCTTTTCTTATCAGTAATTGTCTTTACAAACCTTAGTTATCATTGAGTTAATTTTTCTTCTGGGTCTTTTTCTTTTTCTTTCTTTTTCTACAATTATTTGCAGTGACATGATTTTCTGTCCTTTTGCAGCCATTTCTGGATCCGTAGGCATGGCTACTGCCTGCATCCCTTGATCACATGCTGAATGAGCTGTGCTAAGCAAGGGATCATGCATGGTGAACAGATGAGAATTGCTGTAGCACATAAGAGGAAAAAGAGCTGTAGCTGTCTGGTTGGTTATTATTTTTTTCCTAGGACTAAAAAAAAATTAAAAAACCAAACTGAAACCAAAAACTACTCCTCCCTCTGGCCTAAACTTAACTGACCATAAAAAAGTAAGATTATTAAGAAAAACATTCCAATCTAACTACCTAATCTAATTCTCACATTGTCTTCCCCACCACCTGTGGCGAGTGAAGGCACAGAAATGACTTAACATAAAGAAAACAAAGACAGCAAGGATTAGCCTCCCAGTGACTGGAGATGCGAGAGGAGGGATGCCCACACAGAGTATTTCAGCAGGCAGTCTGTGGGGAGGCACACGAGGCTTCCCCCGCTGTCGACGCACTGGCTGCTGCTCCGGTCTGCTCCTGCAGAGTGTCAGTCGTGGCTTCCCATCCTTTTCCTCCAGCTGAGATGTCCAAATCTCCGGGGTTTTAGAGGCCTTGACCCGAGTGTGATGGGTCCACCTGTGGTCAGCTGTCCTGACGGCTGTTTCTGTGGTCAGCAACACCTGGAAAGGTCCATGCCACTTCGCCACCAGTGGTGCTTCTTTCCATGCCTTAAATAGGACCCAATCTCCCGGCTGGATGTTGTGAACAGCAAAGTCCAAAGGCAGGGTCTGTGCCAGCTGAGCTTCCTGTCAAAGAGATTTCACAAGAGACAGTATCCAGGCCACATATTGTTTTAAATACACATCACTTATTTCCACCCCCACACTAGGCTGAGAATTACAAGGGCAAGGAATTCCAAACATCATTTCAAAGGGAGATAATTGAACATCTCCTCTGGGTCTGGCCCTTAATCTAGCCAAAGCCAGTGGTAAAAGCTGTACCCATGGCATCTTAGTTTCCATCACCAGCTTCCAAAGGTGTTTATTTCTCCATTCATTCTTTCTACCCGACCTGAACTCTGGGGGTTCCAGGGGGTATGGAGGTTCCATTGTATTCCTAAAGCAGCCATAACTCCTTGAAGGATGTTTCCTGTGAAATGAGTACCCCTATCTGAGTCTATTGCTTCCACAATCCCTTATCTTGGAATTATTTGTTCCAAAAATACCTTAATAACTGATCCTGTAGTTGCTGAAACATTTGGGAATGCTTCTGGCCACTCTGTTAGCTGACATACTATTACCAGAAGATATTTAAACCTTGCCACTCGGGGCATTTTAGTAAAACCGACCAGACATCTTTGGAAGGGATGCACAGCCCAAGGCCTCCCTCCCCTGGCAGTTTTATTTGTAACCTTGTTATTAGTTTTAGCACAAATCAAACAACCCTCAACAGCTTATTTTGCCAGATCAAAAAGACCCACAGTAGCACACATTTTGAGGAAGGCTTCTGCCAATCCTCGAGAACCCCAATGACTCCCTTCATGGAGTTGTTTTAATATTGTAAGGCCAGAACCTTTGGTATCCATTGTTTACCATTCTTTGTAAATCAATTATCCTCTCTTTCCTCTGCCCCACTCTTCTTAATTATCTCCAGCTCCTCTGGTGGAAAAGACAGTTTCTCTGGCAGTGGTGGGGCTACTGGGAGCAAAGAGAGGATCTTAGAGGTTTCTGGCAGCAGTGCATCTTTCCGAGTCTCTTCAGCCAGTTGATCACCTATTGCTTCTTCTGAGCACCCTGCCTGGTGCCCCTTAATGTGTATTATTGCCACACCTTTTGGTAAATTCACCACCCCCAGTAGGTGAGAAATTAAGCTCTCCTGAGCTAATGTTTTCTCCCTGCAGGTTAGTAAACCTCTTTTTTCCCGTAATTTCTCAAATGCATGTGTCACCCCATATGCATACTTAGAATCAGTAAAAATATTCACAATCTTGTCCTGATATAATTCCCAGGCTCTCACAAGCGCATACAGCTCTGCTGACTGAGCTGACCATGTCGGCGATAATCTCCCCCCTTCCCTTAATTCCCTTCCATTGATGACAGCATATCCTGTAAATCACTTCTCTTCTATCACCCTTGAAGACCCATTGATAAACACATTTTCTCCCTCAGGCCAGGGAGCATCTCACAAATCCTCCCTAGCCCGGGTCTGGAGGTCTATCACTTGAATGCAGTCGTGGGTTTCTCCCCAGGCCCCTCTCCAGGGCCGTTCCAACAGGAGGTTGGGTCAAACCCTTCCCCACTTCTCAGCTCTAAATCCTCCTGTTCCATTAAACAAGAGTCACACTGTAATAACCGAGCGCTGGTCATCCACTTAGAGGCCCTTTCGGTTAACAAAGCTTTAATTTGATGTGAAACTTGAACAATCAGATATCCTCCTGTCCTCAGCTTTCAGACCTCAGTCACCATCAAAGCCGTGGCTGCACAATTCTGCAGACAGTGAGTGGCCTCCGACCACTGGATCCAGCAATTTAGAAAGATAAGCAACAGGCCACCGTGTTCCCCCGTGTTCTTGTACCAAAATTCCTTTAGCATGGCCCTGTTTAACATCCATATAACTCAAATTCTTTTTCTGAGTCTGGAAGAGCTAAGACTGGGGCATTAATCAATTTGTCTTTTAATTTTCTAAAGCTTTGTTCCCCTTCTGGTGTCCATACCACAATGTGAGGGCTGCTTTGGGTTAAAAAGTCATATAAAGATCTGGCTACAACAGAAAAATCCTCAGTCCATGTTCTGCAGTACCGTACCACCCCTAAAAACTGCTCTAACTCTTTTTTAGTCTGGGCTAATGGTACTTGTAAAATTCCTTGTATTCTTTCTGGATCAATACACCGAAAACCTCCAGTCACAATGTGTTCCAGATATTTAGCCTTTTTCTCTACTAACTCTGCTTTCTTTTCAGACACTCTAAGTCCCTTTTTAGCAAGAAAATTGAGCAGCTTCACAGTAGCCTCTTCAACCACCTCTTCCTGTTCCCCTGATAAAAGCAAATCATCCACGTACTGCAGCAACCTAACTGCTGAGGGTGGGGTAAACTCTCTTAACATTTTCTGCAAGGCTTGCCCAAACAAAACCGGGGACTCTGTATATCCCTGGGGGAGGACTGTCCATGGCAATTGTTGTTTCTCTTGCTCAGTAGGTTCAGTGTCTGGCCTCAAGAAGTCAGTCTACAAAAATAGGCAAACCTCAGCATGGAAGTCAGAGTGCCAGTCTTTCAGTTCCATTTGTGCAGTGTGTGCAAACAACTTTTGAACATATTTGCAAAAAAATCTATTCGTTCTTGCTATACATTTCCAGAACCTGACTCTCCCCCCTTTTTGCTTTGATTTGAGATCAAAGCACCATTATTTTCTGGACAGCGAAGTAAGAACCAGCTGCAAATACAGGCTACAGGTGTGAACCTATGCTGCAGGAACGGAGCTGTAGCTCAGAATTAGAGGCAAGAAGTGGTGCCATGGCAAATGCAAATATTTAGTGTTGACACAGAAGCCTTGTGCAATGCCCTACCAGCCCATGGCGCACATTGCTATCAACTCTCTATCTGGTGTTACAAACAGTGTAGAGAGCTGACTGTAAGTTAAAAAAAATAGCCAAAATGTTCATTTTGTTCATATGATGAACAACAAGTGTCTAATATTACAGCCCTCCTAGAAGTGAGTGTTCACTTAGTACCTGCTGGCAGTTTTACTTGGAAATCAACAGGTCTGTATAAATCAAGTTATCAATACAAAATAATTTGCTCTATGGTCTAACTAAAAATACCTCATTGTTGATAAGTTTAGTGGAAGGTTGCAAGGTCAGCACTGACTACCTTTTCATTTTTTCTTTAGTGGTTATTCTGCACGAAAGTTACTCTTGTTCACAGAGTAACCAGTTTGGATGTAACTAAAATGCCGGTACATTTCATAAAGCCATTTCAGTATCAGAACAAAGCCATAACAATTCTCAGCCTTTTAAAATTAATTTTTAAATCACCAGTCTGAGTAGGATTCAGAATAAAAACTCTATCAAACCTCAGCTCCACTGGAAGATTCCCTTCCTTGTCTCCTCTGAATCAGTGCTATGTTCACTTTCTGATTGTCCATTGCTTTTTCAAGATAGAAAGTCACACTGATGGTGTTTTTGGTATGGTTAGGAATTGGGGAAGGGTCTCCATCTTTCATCAGCTTCACACTGCAGAGCCTTTGGAATGCGGCCCAAGGCCATTTTTTGCACAGCCTCGGTGCTTCTACATGAGGCAGAAAGTGCAATTGCATTTCCAGCCCAAAGCCCATGAGGAGTGGGGCAGCCAGAGCATCCTGTGCAGATCCAGGCCTGCAGCTGTGACTGCAGAGGGTTTGGGCTCCTGCCCAGCACAGCAGGTGCGGCTCCTCTGGGAGTGCCCCCTCTTCCCAGGTGCCCATGGATAGCAGGGACGAGGCTCTGCAAGGGGAAGGGAACAGGGTGGGGATGTCTGCTGGCAGGAGAGTGCAGCGGAGAGCAAACAGTCCAGGACATTCCTGGAGTGTGTGACAGAGAGCTTGTGACACAGCTGGGGACTGAGCCAGGGAGGGAAGGAGCTGCTGGCCCTGCTGTGTGTGAAGAGAGAAGGGCTGGTGGGGTATGGGAGGGTTGGGGGCTGCCTTGGGCTGGGACATCATGAAGTGTTTGTGTTCAATCCCAGAGAAGGATGGAGAGGTGTTGGGAAAATGTTGAACCGTAAGAAATTGTGAATTCCTTAAGCTTTAAGAGACAGTGCTTAGTCCTGTGTTCCCCCATTGCAGTGATTAATGTGGGCAAGTGGATGTCTTAGCCTTGAGAGTAAAGAGAGTGGGCCTGCCAAGAAGATCGCTGCAATGCACTCAAGGGGAAAGAACTGCTTTGAGGAGGCTCTTGACTGTCCGAGGAGAATTTGAGGCATGGGATCTTCCCCAAATGACCACCAGAGACCCTCTAGAGACCCCTACTCTCATGTCAATAACTTCTCATGTGTGATTTAAATATGTCAAAGAATTAGTGGAAATGTTTGGAATGTGAGTTTCAGCAAAGTAATGAACGTGTCTGAGTTCCATGGACACAAACTAATCGGTGAGATTGCTGGGTGAGCACGTGTTAGGGAAGTGATTGCCCACGCAACCCATACCGAAATCAAGTCATGCCTGCTTTCTCACACTGAGCTGGCAGCAGGAGTCAGACCCTGCTTGCTAAGCTTTCATTTTGGTCACTTCTATTGAAGGCTAAAGAAAGGTCACAATGAAACATTTTCAAGCCATTTCTCTCTGGTTTACCTTTTCGGGGGCCAAAGCTCTATGGTGCAGGTGGCCCAGGTGCACACAGAGAAATGCAGCCTCCCCTAACCCCTCGGTTCTCCCACAAATCGTCAGTGCTTGTTCCCAGGTGAGCTCTGGCAGCAGACAGAGCCTGCAGCGCAGTGGGCGCCGTGCCCTGCCCAGCCGGGGCTCTCTGGCACAGAGCAGCAGCAGCGCCAGCACCTTGCCGCTGCTCCTGCCTTGGCTTCACCTGCGAGCCACAAGCCTCTGGAAATCAGCACCGCCTGTCACATTTCCAGCTTGGAGCAGCTCCTGCTGGCAGGCAAATCCTGCCAGTTCCACTGCTTCCAGAGAGGAATAAAGGCAGGGGTACAGATGTACATACAGAGCAGCCCTGGCAATGTCCAATAAATGTGCAAATATGTGTCACGATCTGCTAAATGTGAAGCGAGATTCGTGAGGGTTCATTTCGGAATCTCAGAGCGCAAAAGAAACGCGGACGCGGGGAATTTTAGTTTCAATCAAAATAAGGTACTTTATTGTGCACCAATGCACGATTATTGTGATAGAGAGGGAGAGATATAAGAAACAAAGGGTAGAGGGAAAGAGACAGGGGTTATAGCTACCAACGGCAGGCGGAGTCCTCGTGGTCTTCTGTCGATGGGTCCGTCTTCTTCCGTGGGGAGATTTCTCTCTCTCGTAGGGGTCTTCTCAGAAAGCTCCTTTATAGTCCTCTTCAAGGCGAAGGGCAGACAGCCAAAAGGGTGGGAGACGGGCGTAGGCCTTCTCGAAGCGAGGGGCAGGTAGCCAAAGGTTGGGAGAGTGAGTTCCATAGGCACAGGTGTACGGGACTTTCAGTCCCTTCTCGCTCGGGCAGTCAGGAACAGTAACAACCAATTCCCTCGGCGCCTCTCAGCCGACACACCTACAGGACTTGGCAGTCACCTCTCCTCAGCCTGGCCAGGACTCCTGTACAAAAGTCCTCTTGCCCCCCTTTGGACATGGGGGTTCAGCCTCAGTCCCCATAGATGATCGTGAGACAAATGAAGGGTCTTCGGACCGTCTCTTACACCACCCCATTGCTCACGATCGTCGTTAAGAGCACTCAGCACGATTCTGTAGTGTTGTTGTGAAGTCTTCAGGACTCGCCAATGTCGGTAGCATCACCCAGAAAACAGAGACAAAAAGAGAGAAAAGAAAGAAAAGGAAAGAGAAAAGGGAAAGGAACAAAATAAAATCAATATTTTTAATTAACCAAAATTTCAATTAAATCCTGGTGAAGCAACAATTGCTTTACCAAAATACAATTAGGCAAAGGTTGGTGAATCAGTGTGTAATTGGATTACAAAAGGTAATAAAAGTAACTGGGGCTAAAATAAGAGAAATCACATCCAGTGATTTTAGTAAAATTACACACACAAAAATTTGAATGATTTTTAATATCCACACTATCACAATCAGTTCTTAAGCATCACTGTTTTAGGATCTTCGTTAGGATGAATTTCAAAATGACAGATATTCTGCTCTGTGTCTAAACAAATGTCTTGACCTCTGATTGCATTACTTTCACAGATAAACCCTTGTTGTTCCTGGACAATACAAGTTTCTAAATTAACAGTTTGTCATTTATCATCAATTTGACAGGCCCATCCCCTATGTTCGAAAGGATAGAGAATAGCTCCATCATGGTTTAAGCTTAATACAAAACCAGGATAAATTAAGAACACAGAAGCATTATAAATGGTTCACATGTAAGCTGTGACAGTGTTATTAACAGGATCATAGGTAAAATTTACAAACTTCTACCAAGATTGGAGGTTCTTTTCAAAATTGTTAACACTATCCTAATTTTTTTTTTTTTACTTTTGTTAAATGCTGTTGCATTTTTACCAAATCAAAAATTATAACAGCCAATTTGTTAAACAATACATTTGAATTGATGCTATTTAGAACCTCCAATACAGTTTTTAAAAAAAAAAAAAAAAAAAAAAAAGACCAGTTAGGTTTCTTGATATTTGCCTCTGGGAAAATCTACAGAAAAAGGGAAAACAGGCAGGTTGAATTTAAAAGTACCAGTGACTTAATAAAAATTTTGTAGGCCATTTTCAGATTTGAGTCTTCAATTTTTATCTATGTTTCTTCTATAGAAATTCTTAAAGTCCCACAGGGTTCTCCTGCAAAAACAAAAAAAACCTTGCCCTCTTTCAAGCAAAAAAAGAATTAAAATGATGGAACAATCCAGCAGGTATTAACCCTGTGTTCCTTTCTTGGGGTATTGGTGGCTATCCATGCACCATAATTGGATGAGCCCTTTCTTGAGTAGATGTTACCAGTTCTGCTAAATTTGGGGCTGTGGTAGTCAGAAGTCGCCACTTCCTGTTAGGCCTTTTCACTGGCCATACAGGGGAGTTGCCCAAAGCGTTTAACACGGATAGATTTTGCTTTAAGGGAGAAACTCCACACCTCTTGGCGTCCTCCTCGGTCAGGGCAGAAATCTGTGCACCTGTATCAATTAAAAAGGTCCCTGCTGCTTGTTTAGGTCTCACGGTAGCTGTGATTAGCACATCTCCTTTTTCTGTTTTAGCGAGCTGTCGAAAATAAATCCATTCTCTATTTCCCTGCTCACTACTAGGAAATGGAGATTCTAGTTTCCCTGTTTGGGGGGGAAAAAGTTTGCTTTGATGTATTGTCTGCACCGTCAACAAAAGGTGGGGCAAAAGCTGTGGCGGGTGCACTTTCTCTCACAGGAGAAAAGGAATGTGGTTTTGGCACACGCCACTGGGTAACCAGTTTGCTCAATTCATCTAAAGGTAAACCATCCATTAAATCTTTAGGAATTACCTTTTTAAGCCCAAAACGCCACCAATCAAGTTGGACCAAAATGGATTTAGGTTGTGACTGTTCTTTGGCAACATCTACAGTTTTGCTGAGATGGGGGAGTGCATTTTTAACTCCTACATGTTGGATGTCCCTTGATTTTTCTTCTAAAGGCTTCGCAAGGCAGTATTTTTTACTGTAATCAATTAATTCTTCTGCTACCTCCCCCCATGCCCAATCTTTAGGTCTAGGGTGAGCTCTGTTTCCTAGCGGGGCTGGTGTTGAAAAGTCAGAGGAATTTCCGTAAGAGTCTGTAATGGTACTGCCTGTATTTCTGCTATCGTCACCTCTGCACATGAAATTCTCTAACCCTTCCACAGGACCCACTGATGCTCTGGTTTTCTGGAGACTTATCTCTGTGGCTTCAAGTGACTCGGGGAGTCGCCGAATTAAGGGAGTCATAATTTCAGGGTAAACAGGCAACATCACTGGTGATTCACATCCAGGAATTAATGTTCTTTCATGTATTATCTGTAGGCAAGCAGCTTTGCGCACACTTTCTAGTAGTTGTTCAGCTGTGCCTGTTATTGCCAAGGAGTCTCCCCTGTCCAGAGAGTTTAACCCTCCAGCCCAGTAAGCAGCATGCTGAGTTAAGGACCATAGGGCCCAGCGATCACCTGTTGTTAAGAAAACTCTGTGGCCCCAGTAACCCTCAACTTTCAATTGAATTTGGTCACTCACAGTTAAAGACACACGGCACACATATTCTGTTTCAGGTTCTTTGATAAGATGTGCATATTCTTTTTTTAACTTTGCCAGTTCCGTGGCAGAATAGGGCGTTTCCTTGGTGGTTATCTGGGAGTCTGCATCCTCCTCATTGACATAAAAGTATTCAGTTTTAATTAAGGGTCTCATACGAGGGCAGCAATTTTCCCCACAGATTTTTACCAGGGTCAAATCTTTCTGGGGCTATATTTGGTTAATGTGAGGGGTTTCCTTTTCTTCTGTCTCTTTTGGTGAGTCAGCATCCCCTAAATTCTTGAGATATTCATCTCTCAATGCAGCTCGCAGCAAATGATTTTCATTTCTTTCTTGATCTAATTGTTTCTGCAGAATTTCTACCAGGTTTTGCAAGGAGTCAATAATAGCTTTCTCTTCACTACGCCACTTAAAGCGGTGCTCTATTGCTGCCGTAAGACATGCTCCTAAGACAGAGCAGGCTATGGATTTGTTACGGCCAAGTTTGAATCTTGCCTCATGTTGTAAAGCACATATTCTATCAGTTACACTCTCTAAATTAAACCAGTTTTGTTGTGCCCACTCCAGCTCTCCCGGAGAGGGTCTGGCATTTTGTTTTGCTAGTAGAGCATAAAATGCAACTTCATCTTTTGTATTAAGGTTTGCAGTCATTTTTGTGAAGGGATAAGACCACTACAGGGAGGTTCTACTTAGTTACTCACCGACACACCCAACAACTGAGCTGTGTCCCTCTTCGCTTCCCTGTGTGGTTGAAGAGACTGAAATCTGCTTGGGAGGCTCTCCTTAAGTTACTCAAAGTTGTCTCTTCTCTGCACCAAGCAGACTAAATTTATACATACATACACACTTTACTCCCCTTTTGCACTAAGAGATTCCTTCTTTTGTGAATTTCTGAAGACAGAGCCCTCAAATGAGTATAGGAGTACTTCTCGCTTAGGCATGTGCAGTTTGCGGGAAATCCGAGTCGCCCCCCTTGCTTTCTAGACACCGCTCACTCCTTTCGGGGTGTTGGGCTAGATGCGGCTGGAGCGAAACGTCCTTCCCCTGATACAGACTACACAGCGCCTGATAACCCCTTCTGTCTATCAGAAATCCTGTCCGTGACGCCAATTTAATGTCACGATCCGCTAAATGTGAAGTGAGATTCGTGAGGGTTCATTTCGGAATCTCAGAGCGCAAAAGAAACGCGGACGCGGGGAATTTTAGTTTCAATCAAAATAATGTACTTTATTGTGCACCAATGCACGATTATTGTGATAGAGAGGGAGAGATATAAGAAACAAAGGGTAGAGGGAAAGAGAGACAGGGGTTATAGCTACCAACGGCAGGCGGAGTCCTCATGGTCTTCTGTCAATGGGTCCGTCTTCTTCCGTGGGGAGATTTCTCTCTCTCGTAGGGGTCTTCTCAGAAAGCTCCTTTATAGTCCTCTTCAAGGCGAAGGGGAGACAGCCAAAAGGGTGGGAGACAGGCGTAGGCCTTCTCGAAGCGAAGGGCAGGTAGCCAAAGGTTGGGAGAGTGAGTTCCATAGGCACAGGTGTATGGGACTTTCAGTCCCTTCTTGCTCGGGCAATCAGGAACAGTAACAACCAATTCCCTCGGCGCCTCTCAGCCGACACACCTACAGGACTTGGCAGTCACCTCTCCTCAGCCTGGCCAGGACTCCTGTACAAAAGTCCTCTTGCCCCCCTTTGGACATGGGGGTTCAGCCTCAGTCCCCATAGATGATCGTGAGACAAATGAAGGGTCTTTGGACCGTCTCTTACCATATGTGGGGAGATTTGTTAGGAATTATTGCAGCCGTAATGCCAATAGTGCCTTCTCTGCTGGTTCTGGGCAATGCTCTGGGCCATTTCCTTGGTCTGGTTTCCTTTGCTTTGGGCCCATCTCAGTGTTCAGTTGGGGTACAGGCTGTAGGTGCTTGGGGCACTCAAGAGTTACTCTTGGATCCCTTGAGCAGCAGGGTTGGGCCTACGAGGGGGTTTGTGCTGCTTTGGGACACAGGAGAGCTCCCCAGGCTATTGTGTGTTTGCTCTAGGGAAGGCTGGGCTGCTTTGCATGAATTCACAGAGCAACCCAGAGCGGCTGTTTGTGATGTCAGGCCATGGTTGCCACGTCCCCGTGGTGTCAGCAGAAGGTTGCCTTGGTGCACGGAAGGCCTGAGTGTCAGAGCAGCTCTTGGGCTTGCTCAGTGCAGGAGCATCCTCCTGGCGTGAGGCATTGTCAGTGGGCAGCTGCACCCTGACAGGAGCCTTGTTTTTTCCCGTGCTGGAGCACAGTGTGCAAACCTGCAGAGCAGTGCTGAAATCATGGAGCCACTCGCTACTGCAGTTTGCACTGGTTTTGGCATTGCTTATTCCAGATATTACCTAACCAACCTGGCGCGTGAGTAGAGGTTTTCCCTGGCTGTAGCCTAATCTGGCTTGTGTATCTCTTCCTGCTCTTGCTCAGTAACTGAGTTGATTTTGAAACAAAAAGGCCATCAGGATGCCACTGGTTTGGTGAAGCTTCTGTCAACACATTCAGCTTAAAAGGAGGTGTCTGTAGCCAGGGGAGTGCAGGCAGCATTTGCAAGGGAATCTGCAGGGGTTGAGTTCCCTCCTTCCCAGGGAGAGTCTGTGGCAGCAGAGTCTGTCCTTTCCTCAGTTTGCTGCGTCAAGCAGGACAACTTCCAAAACGC
Source organism: Acanthiza pusilla (assembly GCA_036630365.1). Classification (NCBI taxonomy): domain Eukaryota; kingdom Metazoa; phylum Chordata; class Aves; order Passeriformes; family Acanthizidae; genus Acanthiza; species Acanthiza pusilla. The sequence goes on from JAXCHO010000011.1 coordinate 1,685,719, forward strand.
AGACTGGGAGACCTTCTCCAAAGGCCTTTGAAAAACTCTGCAGTTCTCACCAGAATTCAGGGAAAGCTTCTTTTTACAAACTTTTTTCTAAAGCTAGACAGCCATTAAAGCATTTAACTGTCTAGCTTGACTCTTTCCTGAATGCCAAACTAGCAATTCCCTTTGCAATGAGGTGCAAACTCCAAAACAGTGAGGGTCTGCTCCTGAACCCCAGAGTTGCTCCTGTGCTGTTTCACAATAGAACTGCCACAGCTCTGGGGGATTTTGGGGAAGCTTTTCTGGACAAGCGTTCCCAGCAAGTTAATGGAAATTAGTGCATGCAACTTATTTAAAGAAAAAAAAAAAGCACCTGAAAGAGAGGAGGGAAAAAAGCTGCTTTAGCCATTGGGCAGAACAGAAGCTTTGAGCGTTAAAGAACAATTTGCATTTTCTTGATCAAGCTGGTATTCATTTACTGGCAAAAGAGGCCAAAGCGTAGGCACAACCAAGAATGTTGTCCTGTTCTCTTGCTGGCTGTGTGAGAGAACTGTGTCTCCTGGAGGGATGTTGTGAAAGGAAAATACTCTCGGCTTGGCTTGACTTGTTCTGTGGGATTCACCAGCACAGGCAGTTTGCTCACAGCATCTCGTTCATTTTCCCTTGCCCACTGCAGGTCACCTGAGCCGTGTGTTCAGAGGTGCCGATGCCAAGGTGAGTGAGAAAGGAACCTTTGATGTTGCTGCTGTTTAAAATTGTGGGGCAAGCTGTGAGCTTGGCCTGTGGCAGTAGAGTGCAGAGGGTGGGCTGAAAGAAAATCCATTTCCATGTCTGCAGCAGCAATAGCAAAGGCATCATTGGCTGTTTCCTAATTATCCATTTCAGAGCTTATAAAGAAACAAAAGCCTAGCTCTGCAGAGAGAATGTTGCTTGCTGATTGTAGCCAGGGTGGAATATCTAATTCAGAACAATTTGCAGTACTGTTCCATTAGCCCATTTAAATTTAGTTGCAGTGACTTAGAGTCCCATTGCTACCAAAGTTTATGATTTCTCCTTAGTAGAGCTGGGTATAGAGCTGAACAGAAACAAGGTTGTGGTTGCACTGTTTTAGAATCTTTCTGTTCTTTCTCACGGAGAACATAGATAAGTTGCATTCTTTTACTTTCCTGATCTCTGTGTTTGGCATTGTGTGTTACTTGGTTGTGACCAATGGGTTTAGGAGGTGGATTCTTTACTGACTAGTAGTTGTTAGAGTATGTTAGAGTATAAAAACCTTTTCCTGTAAATAAACGGCCCTTCTCCGCCATACTTGGTCTGCCTGGTTTCTCTCAGCAAGCTTCTGCACTCAGGGGGATTTGAAAGCCATACAAGGTTATAAATGATAGGTAAGTGCCTGTCCCTCACACCACTGCCTGTCCCCAGAGCACAGAACCAACAGCAGACTCTCCTCTGGCTCCCGATGCTGCTGGAGAAGAGGCCAAAGAGGAGCAAAATGACCACAACCCTCCAGCTGTGGCCACACCACAGCCTGAACATCTCGGGCCTGTAAGTGCCAGTTCTCCTTGGTGCTGTCTTTGGAGCAAAGCAGAGCTGCATTTCTGACCAGACAGCACTTGCTGCTGGTGGCTGAAGATGCTGAGTGCTGGAGTCCTGCCAGGACCTAGCAATTCACCCCAGCCAGGGACAGCTGGAAAATGGTCTTTGACCTGTCACGTTTAGCCCCCAGCTTGCTGGGATTCTGACAGGGGCCAGCCTGAATCATGAAGGCTCCCTGTCCCCAGAGGTGGCAGCTGTCCAAAGACACCACTCTCAGCCTTGCCGGCTACATAGGTGACACTGTGGCCTGGAGAGAGCTGTCCCACTCCACAGACTGGCCAAGGAGCTGCAGGCACCAAAAATGTTGATCTGAACACACAAGTGCTTTGGGGTGGTTTGTCCCAAAGAGCTTCTTGGGTGTGCTTCCCTGCGAGTAGCTCAGAGACACACCAGGGACGTGGAGCTGCTGCTTGAAGTCAGGGATTTTGGTGCCTTGGTGTCCAGGCTGCTCTTTTGCCTCTTCAGGCAGAGCAGTCTGTGGCAGAGCTGACTGGCGCTCTGAGTGCTCCTGTCTTTTGGCTTTTGATAAGCTGCAAAGAGCTGATTGTGTTGTGGATGAACCTGTGTGGGGCCACTCTCCCATGTGGCAAAAGAAACAAACTGTGTTGTTCTGAGCCCTTCTTCTGAGGCAAAAAGCAGAGAATGAGAGTTTCTGTTGATACTTTGTGTTGTGAACGCTGCAGCTTTGAAAACTCCATTTGAAAACTCCGGTTGCAGCCTAGGGGCAAAGCTGCAGGTGCTTGACTGGTGCCTTGTAGTGCTAAGAACAGGAAAGACTTCTTGAAATTCTCAATGCTGTATTTTAAGACAAATGTGCAACTTTGTGCCTGGGGAGCTGCCTGGGACAAAAGGACCCAGGAGGGGTGGCCAACAGCAGCTGAACATGAGCCAGCATGTGCCCAGGTGGCCAAGAAGGCCAAGGGCATCCTGGCCTGTGTCAGCACTAGTGGGGCAGCAGGAGCAGGGCAGTGAGCGTCCCCCTGTGCTGGGCAGCAGTGAGGCCACATCTCGAGTGCTGTGTCCAGTTCTGGGCCCCTGTGAAGCAGGAAGGCATTGAGGGGCTGGAGCGTGGCCAGAGAAGGGCAAGGGAGCTGGGGAAGGGTGTGGAGCACAAGTCCAATGAGGAGGTGCTGAGGGAGCTTTAGCCTGGAGGAAGGGAGGCTCACGAGCGACCTTCAGCCAGACTTCCATAAATCCCTACATGACAGTGCTCCCCACAAGGGCCCTTTCCCTGCCAAGCATCCCATCACTGCATCCAAGTGCTTTAGACACTGGAGTAGGTGACCCTTCCATCTTTCCATTTGTTGGTTTGTTGGTTTGCTAGGAGGAGAAGCCTCGTGTATTTTCTGTTTCTGCAGCAAGCAAAGGTGCTTTTGCTCAACCTTTCCAGCACTGGAAGAGATTCCGCTAGAATTTTAGTTTGCAGGGTGGCAGTTCCGGAAGATGCAGTCTTTTTGCATGACAACACCTAGTTTGGGGCAGAGGCATTGGTGCAGAAGGAGCTGTTGTGGTGCCAGGCCAGCCACTAGGGCCTTGCACATCACTTTACAGTTAACAGGACCTGTGCCTTTTGGCAGCCCAGGGGATCAGTGTGTGTTGTGTTCCGGCTATGGGAATTCAGCAGGAAATCAAGGCCCTTGCATTCCAGCTGATCCTCAGAGGTCAGAGGGGCTGGGAGGGGCTGGGCTTCATTTCTGTTACAGCCACTTTGGCTCTGTCAGTCTGGTCCTCCCTGTCCCTTCCCTCGGGAATCCTCCCTGTCCCCACCTTGGGATCCTCCCTCTTCCTTTCCCTTGAGATCCTCTCTGTCCCTTCCCCTTGGCATCATCCCTGTCCCTTCCCTCTGGAATTCTCCCTTTCCCTCTGGTCCATCCCTGTCCTCCCATTCTCATCCTGCCATCGATCCCCCAAAACCCTTCCCCCTCCCACATTTTCCTCGGGAAAACTCCCCCTAATTTATGGGAAAATTAACTGACATTTCTCCCATCTCTTTCCAGCCCCGGATCCTTGGGGCCCGGGGTCACTCTTGGTGCTCCCTGTGGAAGGAAGATTCCCAAGGGTTGGATCCTGGGAAGGAAAAGCTGGAATCTCTCTCCTACCTTGGAGAGCAGCAAGGGAATGGGAAGGAGGATGGGAAAAGAGATTTTTCCAAGGGTGAGTTCTTGGGAATGTGGCCCGGATTCCCTAAAATTCCCAAAATCCTCCTCCCTGGATGCTTCTCCACCCTCTACCCTTTGGAAAAACCATTCCAAGTGGGGTTTTTTAATGTATTTTCCCTTTTTCGGGGGGGATTCCCTCCCAGAATTCCAGGCATGTCCCGCTTTTCCAGGAGTGCTGGCCCACCTGGCAATGCTGGAATTCCAGGCCCACCGGGAAGCTGTGGAGCAGGAGGAGAAGGAGCAGCAGGAAGAGAAGTCAGTTCTCCTGAAAGCCAAAATCCGGGAATTGCAACTCCAGCGGGATCAGCTCCGGGATAAACTGGAGTTGCTGGAAAAGGCAGTGAGGGAAGAATTCCAGGTGTTTTTCCAGGGAAATCCAGCTTGGGATGAGCCTTGAGGGTTTTTCCCAGGGATTTTCATGACCTCTCCTCCCTCCCGGCTTTTGTAGCAGCTCGGAAAAGAGGGAATTCCACCAGATCCAGCACTTTCCAGTCCTCAGGAGGTGCTGGAGTGGAAAATAGGGAATCTCCAGGGCCTTCTCCAGGTTTTCCAGCTCACAGGTAACGATCCCCTGGATTTCGGGAAAAGAACTTCCTGATTTATCGGAGCCTTTGGGAAATTCCCTGCTTGGGGAATTGGCAGGGATTCATGGACCGAGTGGTGGGACTGGGAAAGTCATCCTAGGGAAGGAATTCTTGGGAATCAGGTGGTTTCCTTGGGAATGAGGGGGATGACTTGGGAATGAGGTGCTTACCTTGGAAATTGGGCAGATAATTTGGGAATGAGCTGTTTTCCTTGGGAATTGAACCATTTCCTTGGGAATGAGGCATTTCCCTTGGGAATTAGAGAATTTTCTTTGGGAATTAAACCGTTTCCTTGGGAATCAGAGAGTTTCCCTTGGGAATTGTGTGCTTTCCTTGGGAACTGGGCATTTCCCTTGGGAATTAAATGGTCTCCATGGGAATTAGAGAGTTTTCCTTGGGAATTAGGTGGTTTATATGGGAATTGTGTGGTTTCCTTGGGAATTGTGTGGTTTTCTTGGGAATCGGGCATTTCCCTTGGGAATTAAATGGTTTCCTTGGGAATTATGCAGGTAATTTGGGAATTAGACAGTTTCCTTGGGAATTGGGTGGTTTTCTTGGGAATTAGACTGATAATTTGGGAATGAAGCAGTTTTCCTTGGGAATTAGACAGTTTCCATGAGAATTAGACAGATAATTTGGGAATGAGGCAGTTTCATTGGGAGTTATCCAGTTCCCTTGGGAATGAAGCATTTCTCTTGGGAATGAGGCAGTTTCCTTGGGAATTAGAGAGTTTTCCTTGGGAATTAGGTGGTTTATATGGGAATTGTGTGGTTTATTAACTGTCGGTGGAATTCCAGGAATTCTGGGATGGATTGGGGTGGGAGGAAGTTAAATGTTTCTGATCCTAAGAACGTCCTAAGATCCCCAGGGTGGTGGGAAATATTCCCAAAAAAAGGTGGATGTTCCTGGCTGGATCGGCTCGGTGCTGTCAGGGGAGTTCCAGGATGGATTGGTTTTCAAGAGATGTAAAAGTACCCAATCCTAAAAATGTCCTTAAAACCACAAAATGGTGGGAAACATTCCCAAAAAAAGGTGGAGGTTCCCGACTGGATCGGCTCAGTGCCATCACTGGAATTACGGGAATTCCGGGATGGGGTGGAAGGGATTGGAGCTCGGCCCGGTCCGTGCCAGGGCAGGGATGGATTCCTTGGGAAGGGCTCGGGTGGGTGAAGGCACCACGGGGCCACCAGCGCTGGGGACACCTTGGGCTGAAGCCACCAGTGATGGGTGACAGCTTTGGGGCTGAAGCCACCACGGTCCATAACCATCACATTTACATCTGCTCATCGCTTGGGACAGCACAAATCTACACCTTCTTCATTTGAAACGTTTCCTTCTGTGCAGATTGTGACATTTGCACTACTATGTACAAATACAGAAAAATCAACTGAACCTTAAAAATTAAATTTATTCCAAATTTCTGCACCCACATCGCCAATATATAAATATACAAATATCAAATGAAATTAAATAAACTAATTTATTGTTACAATCATGCTACGGAAATATACACAAATATCAACTTCCATTGAAGAAATTAAATAATGCAACCATCTACAAGCACTCACTATACACAAAGATCAACTGAAGTTTAACAATTCCATTTATTACATATTACTAAAACTGTACAGCCCATATAGAAATAGAAAAATATCTGTATCCCTCTCTAAATAACCCTAAGCCTAGAACTAAATAACTAGAATGAGGAAAATATACAACTCCAGATATTTAAATAGAAATAAATACATATAAACCCAAAAGAATATACAGTGTAAATATATATTAAGTTTCCCATATTACATAAAACTATACATATATAAATATATACATAAGAAACATCCATATTAATATATAAATTTCAATGTACTAATATAAAAATCCATAAAATTCCATCAATAGACCTATACAAAAATACAAGTTTGTACATATGCAGAGGACAAAACACAGATAGGAATATAACAACATTCATCTAGAAACAGAACTGGGTACATATATATACATATTTGTAACTACATATATATGTATATACATGCACATAAAGATATATATAACAACAGATAAAAATACAACTAGTACATATATAAACATAGCTATACAAATGACAATCTTCGTGTGTAACTATCCCTATTCTTATAAATATCTAAGCGCTCCTCCACACATCTATAAACAGAACTAAATCAGGAGGGATTCCAGCCGCCGATGGTCACAGGCTCTCCCTCGGTCTCTTCCTCCCGTGCAGCGCAGCCCTCCTGGACAGGGACAGCAGGTGGGACACCTGGGAAGCCAAGGGAACACTGAGTCAGTATGGGGACGTTTCCCTTGGCAGCACCTGCACTTGTGTCAGGGAAGAGAAAATCTCCGAGGCTCCCCAGGAGGGTCAGAAAGCAAAAGCAGGCGGAGCGGGCCAGGCTGCTGTGAGCGCAGCCCCGGCGGGACTGTCCCGCAGCCCCCGGCAGCCCGGGGGGCACAGGCGGCACAGCTGCCGGGCCCTGCCGGCACAGCTGCCTTGCCCAAGGACAGCCCCTGGGCCAGCCGGGGCAGCTGCGCTGAGCAGCCCCAGCACGGGCAGGGCCGCTCCTGCCCAGCCGGGCAGTGCCCACGGCCAAAGCCCGCGCCACCCTCACCCCCAGCCTGCCTCGCCGGCCCTGGGGCCTCACCCAGGCTCTCGGGCGGCAGCAGCAGCAGCTCCCCGGTCACTGCTCTTGCTGGTGGCCTTCAGCTTCTCCCTGATGGCTCCTGTCACTCTTTGGATGTTCTCAGGGACGGTCAGGGCAGCTGTGGCAAAAATGGAGGCTCTGGAATTGGTTCCAAGGCCTGGCAGAGCTGCAGTCCTGGACCCCTCTGTGCTCCCTGCTGGCTCCCTCCATCCCCTCAGCCCCGCCATCCCCTCAGCAAACCCGCAGACCCCCAGTTCCTTCAGCCGCCTCAGCCCCATCCAGTCCCCTTAGACCTGCCACCCCTCTCAGCTCCCTCCAGACCCCTCAGTTCTTGCCATCCCAACCAGAGCTGCCACTTCCCTCAGTCCCACCACCCCCCTTAGTCTGTGCCACTTCCCTGTCCTCTAAGCCCCCACCATCCCCCTTGGTTCCCCAGAAACCACAGTGCCACCATCCCCCTTTCCTCCCCCACACCTCTCAGCCCCACCATCCCTTCCAGCCCCACCAGGACGTCAATGTCTCTGTCCCTTCAAGTGTCACCTCTGCCCAGCCCCCTCAGCCCCCTGTGTCTCACCAGCCTTCAGCAGCTCCTCAGGGGACAGTGCCTGGGGCCACCGGCAGCTCCCAGCGCTCCAGGGACACCCGGGGCTGGAGCTGCTGCTCCGCCCGGCCCGGCCGCCAGCTCGGACCCAGCACAGGAAGAGGGGACAGAGGGGCACAGCGGGAAAAGCAAGAGGTGAGACAGGGAGCAAAGCAGGGAAAGAGGTTAAAAAACAGCCTATACCTATACAAATACCAGTGTGTGTATCTAAATAACCATATATCCCTATAACTACATAAATATAACTGTGCACACTTATCACCGTAACTATGTGCAGATATAAATAGAACTATACATATGTGTAAACCTACCTCTACACATCTATAAATACAACTAAATATATATGCATATACATATATAAATACAACTACTATATCTATAAAGACCTCTATATATATAAATTTAACAATACAGATCTATAAATATAACTCTACAGACATATAAATACAACTAAATAAATCAATAAATATAACTAGAGAATCTATACATGTATCTATAGACAGAGGGATTGCACCTGCCCGATGTTCAAAGGCTCTCCCTCTGTCTCTTGTGCCCAGGCAGGGCAGCCCTCCTGCAATGGTAGATTACATGGATAACTGGGAAGCAAAGGGAAACACTGAGTCAATATTGGCACTTGTACATGTTTCCCTTTGGCAGCAATTGTCCTTCTATCAGGGATTGTAAAAGATGGACTGAAAGGCAGATTCTCACTTGAGAATTGGAGGCCTGCTCTTTAAAGAACACGGATCCTTCCAAGTTTTCCAGTCTCTGTAAAATATTGAAATATCCCAATAAAATCTCAGCACTCAGGGTGCAAAGGTCACCTCTAAAAAAGCAGCCTCTCGAATGGAAACCTCAGCTTGGTACATGACACTACAAATCTATAGAAACAGACCTAGAGGGAGAGAGGTTCCAGCTGCCCCATCTTCACAGGCTCTCCCTCGGCCGCTCCGTCCCTCGCTGAGCTGTCCTCCTGCAGGGGTGCAGCACATGGGCATGGAGGAAGCCAAGGGCTGCAGAGCCCTGCAGAGCTGCCATGGAGCTCTTGCCAAGCCCTGACCAGCAGCAGCCCTTGCCAGCGCCTTGGGCTGATGTAGGGCAGTGTGGAGGGAAAGGTGGGCAGCAGAGGCAGGTGCTTCCATACCTGAGCTTCTTGAGCTGCCACAGTGTCCTGCATTGTCTGAGTCTTCCGTTGTCTCTTTTCCTTCTCTTTTCCTCTGCCTGGGGGTAGCCTGCAAGCCTTTCCATGCATGGTTGCATTAGCTAGGCATAGCCAGGAGTCACGAGCTAAGTCTCTTCTTCTTGGAGCATCTGGGAGCTGCTTTTACCTGCTTGACTCGGAAGGATTTGTCAGGGCTTCAGCCTTTGCCAGGGACACTGTGGAGGACTCGCAGGTGCTTGGAGGCAAATCTGGAGGTGCCTAAAGCAGAAATTGTGGAGGTGAGCGGTGGCAAGAGACAGCCTGGAGGAGGTAAGGCATTCACTGCAAAATCACTCTTGTAGCTGCACAGAGCAGACGCTGCTTTGCATCAGCCCCCACTCGCACGGTACAGCTGCCCCCAGGGAGACTGGAGGCAGCTGGCATGAGCTGGCATCTGAGCACAAGCCCCCTCAAGTGCACAGCTCCCCACCTCCCACTTTCATTTGCAAGGCTCTTGTCCACATGCCTAAAGCATTGCAGAAGCAACCTGAGCAGTTTGCGCTTGCATGTGTCAGTGCAGGGACTGCAAGGCAGGCAGGAAGCAAGCAAGGAATGAGAAAGGCTCAAGAGATGGGCTGTCAGCAGGAGGCACAACAGCTCCCTTGGCCTCATCAGAAAGTGCTCGCCTGCCTGGGATTCTTTGTGCCTGGGTATGTGCAGCTGACATAACTCCACCTTTTGGGCCTGCAGCAGCGTGGGCTCTGTGCCTTCTTCTTGGCAGACATCTGGCAGCGAGTGGGATGAATGGGAAGAGCTTTGTGCCTGGGGCTTCTCATTGTCTTGGCTTGCAGAGCCACTTTGGTCTCTGTGGTACAGCTCTGGAAAGGAAAGGCACCAAAATGCAGCCAAGTGATGTCTTGGATCACAACAGCACACAAAGCAAACGCCACAAGTGATCCCAGCGCCATTTGTCTGCTGGAAATGGAGATTGCTGGGACCCCCAGTGCCAGGCTGGGACAAGCCTCCCTTCCTGCTCCTACCTGTGCATATCTCTGTGGGTGCAGGTGACAATTCCTGGCCAGCAGTCTCCTCCCACAAGATGTCCTCCAAGTTCAGCATCATGTAATCCACCAGCACCTTCACCTGCACACAGGAAAGCCTTGCTCTCAGCCCTGGGGCCTGACAGTGTGCCAAGCAGCACCTGCCATCACTGCTGAGCCTTGCATCTGCACACAAGGCGCTGCCTCTTGCAGGGGCAGCTCTTGCAGGCAGCTCCTGCTCCAGCCTTGGCTGCAGAGAGGCGCTGCCAGGCACAGGCACCTCTGGGCAGCCAAGCTGCCGTGGGCCGGCCAGGCTGCAGCTGGCTGCTGAGGACAGCATTACCTTGTCATTCTCGGCCACCATGGCCTCCAAGTTCAGCTGCTCCTCCTGCGCTGGGCTCAGCAGGCTTGGCCCCAGGCAGATGGCCAGGTTGCTGCAGCTCATTCAGCTGCTGGATGTGTGCTGGCCGATGTCTTGCAGCAGTGCCAGCAGCTGCTTGAGGAGGAGCTGGTTCTTGGCCACCCTGAGGGAACAGGAAGGCAACGTTCATCACCACGACCAGGTGTCCCACAGATGCAGCAGAGTGTGGAAAGAGGGCAAAAACCAGCATCTCCCTCTCAAAGACCAAGACACCTACCTCAATATCCATGAACCTCCAACTTTGGTAAGAAAGGTCTCCAGAATGAAGAGGTGATCTCAAAACTTTTAACTACAATCAGCTGGAACTAGAACTAGAGGGAGAGGCACTCCAGCTGCCCCATCTTCATAGCCTCTCCCCTGGCTGCTTTGCTCCACGCACAGCACTCCTCCTGCAGAGGTACAAGCACATGGCCATGGAGGAACCCAAGGGCTGCAGAGCCCCTGCAGAGCTGCCATGGAGCTCTTGCCAAGCCCTAACCAGCAGCAGCCCTTGCCGGACCTTGCCAGCGCCTTGGGCTGACTTGGGGCAGTGAGGAGGGAAAGGCAGGCAGCAGAGCCTGGCCCATCCATACCTGAGCTTCTTGAGCTGCCGCAGCCTCCTCCATTCTCTGTATCTGCTGCTGCCTCTCTTCCTCCTCCTCCTTGCTGGCTGGTATTCTCTGTCTCTTCTCCAGACCTCTTCTTGTGATCTTTTCCTTCTTTTTTCCTCTGCCTGGGGGTAGCCTGCAAGCCTTTCCATACACAGTTGGATTAGCTAGGCAGAGCCAGCAGACACGAGCTAAGACTGTTCTTCTTGGAGCATCTGTGAGCTGCTCTTACCTGCTTGACTCGGAAGGGCTTGTCAGGGCTTCAGCCTTTGCCTGCGACTCTGTGGAGGACTCACAGGTGCTTGGAGGCAAATCTGGAGGCGCCTAGAGCAGAAATTGTGGAGGTGAGAGGTGGCAAGAGACAGCCCGGAGGAGTAAGGCATGGGCTGAAAAATCACTCCCTTAGCTGCACAGAGCAGATGCTGCTTTGCATCAGCCCCCACTCGCACGGTTCAGCTGCCCCCAAAGAGACTGGAGGCAGCTGGCATGAGCTGGCATCTGAGCACAAGGCCTCCCAAGTTGGCCATGACCTCCCCTGTGCTGCTTCCATATGACCATCTTTTGTCCACTGATGAAAAACTAAAGCCTAAAGCTTTACAGAAGCAACCTGTCCAGTTTGCAGTAGCATGTGTCAGTGTGGGGGCAGGGAAGAGGAAAGGAAAGGAAAGGAAAGGAAAGGAAAGGAAAGGAAAGGAAAGGAAAGGAAAGGAAAGGAAAGGAAAGGAAAGGAAAGGAAAGGAAAGGAAAGGAAAGGAAAGGAAAGGAAAGGAAAGGAAAGGAAAGGAAAGGAAAGGAAAGGAAAGGAAAGGAAAGGAAAGGAAAGGAAAGGAAAGGAAAGGAAAGGAAAGGAAAGGAAAGGAAAGGAAAGGAAAGGAAAGGAAAGGAAAGGAAAGGAAAGGAAAGGAAAGGAAAGGAAAGGAAAGGAAAGGAAAGGAAAGGAAAGGAAAGGAAAGGAAAGGAAAGGAAAGGAAAGGAAAGGAAGAAAGAGAGGAAGGAAGAAAGAGAGGAAGGAAGAAAGAGAGGAAGGAAGAGAGGAAGAAAGAGAGGAAGAAAGAGAGGAAGGAAGGAAGGAAGGAAGGAAGGAAGGAAGGAAGGAAGGAAGGAAGGAAGGAAGGAAGGAAGGAAGGAAGGAAGGAAGGAAGGAAGGAAGGAAGGAAGGAAGGAAGGAAGGAATGGTGCGGAAGGAAGGAATGGTGCGGAAGGAAGGAAGGAAGGAAGGAAGGAAGGAAGGAAGGAAGGAAGGAAGGAAGGAAGGAAGGAAGGAAGGAAGGAAGGAAGGAAGGAAGGAAGGAAGGAAGGAAGGAAGGAAGGAAGGAAGGAAGGAAGGAAGGAAGGAAGGAAGGAAGGAAGGAAGGAAGGAAGGAAGGAAGGAAGGAAGGAAGGAATGGTGCGGAAGGAAGGAATGGTGCGGAAGGAATGGTGCGGAAGGAAGGAAGGAAGGAAGGAAGGAAGGAAGGAAGGAAGGAAGGAAGGAAGGAAGGAAGGAAGGAAGGAAGGAAGGAAGGAAGGAAGGTAGGAAGGAAGGAATGGTGCGGAAGGAAGGAATGGTGCGGAAGGAATGGTGCGGAAGGAAGGAATGGTGCGGAAGGAATGGTGCGGAAGGAAGGAAGGAAGGAAGGAAGGAAGGAAGGAAGGAAGGAAGGAAGGAAGGAAGGAAGGAAGGAAGGAAGGAAGGAAGGAAGGAAGGAAGGAAGGAAGGAAGGAAGGAAGGAAGGAAGGAAGGAAGGAAGGAAGGAAGGAAGGAAGGAAGGAAGGAAGGAAGGAAGGAAGGAAGGAAGGAAGGAAGGAAGGAAGGAAGGAAGGAAGGAAGGAAGGAAGGAAGGAAGGAATGGGCTGTCAGCAGGAGGCACAGCAGCTTGTTGGCCTTGTGAGAAAGTGCCCATTTGTCTGGGACGCATTGTGCCCAGCGCTGTGCAGCTGACATACCTCTGCCTTTTGGGCTCTCCAGCACCAGGGTCTCTGCGCCATCTTCTTGGTGGACATTTGGCAGTGAGGGACATGCATGGGGACATCTTTTTGCCTGGGGCTGCTCGTCTGCTCAGCTTGCAGGGCCACTTGACTCTTCCTGGTGCTGCATTGTCTGAGTCTTCTGCTGCCACTCCTCCTCTTCCTCCTCGCTGGCTCAGAGTCCCCATCATCTACCCAGGCCTCTTCTCACTGTCGTTTCCTTCCCTTCTCTTCTGCCTGGGGCTACCGTGCAAGCTGTTACATGCCAAGTTCGATTAGCTAGGCATAGCCAGGAGTCACTAGCTAAGTCTCTTCTTGTTGGAGCATCTGTGAGCTGCTTTTACCTGCTTGACTCAGAAGGGCTCGTCAGGGCTTCAGCCTTTGCCAGGGACTCTGTGAAGAACTTGCGGGTGCTTGGAGGCAAATCTCGAGGTGCCTAGAGCAGAAATTGTGGAGGTGAGAGGTGGCAAGAGATAGCCTGGAGGAATAAGGCAACAATTGCCAAATAGACGCCTTAGCTGCTCAGAAACACATTGCTTTGCATCAGCTCCCTCTCACTCACACAGTACAGCTGCCCCCAAGGAGACTGGAGGCAGCTGGCATGAGCTGGCATGTGAGCACAAGCTCCCTCAAACTGACTCTGCTCGCCGCTGCTGCTTTCATTTGCAAGTCTTTTTTCCAATCTTGAGGCACCTGCCTAAAGCATTGCAGAAGCAACCTGAGCAGTGTGCACTTGCATGTGTCAATGCAGGGGCAGGAGAGCAGGAAGGAAGGAAGCAAGCAAGCAGAAAGCAAGGAAGCAAGGAATGCAAGAGGCTCCAGAGATGGGCTGTCAGCAGGAGGCACAACAGCTCCCTTGGACTCAAGAGGAAGTCCCCACCGGTCCAGAATGCATTGTGCCCAGGTGTGTGCAGCTGACATACCTCTGCCTTTTGGGCCTGCAGCAGCGTGGGCTCTGTGCCATCTTCTTCTTTTTGTGTATCTGGCAGCAAGGAGAGTGCACGGGGACAGCTCTGTGCCTGGGGCTCCTCATTGTCTTGGCTTGCAGAGCCACTTTGCTCTTCCTGGCACAGCTCTGCAAAGCAAAAGCATGTGCAGCCAAGCAATGTCTTGGAAGACAAGAACAAAGAAAGCTAAACTCACAGGGAAGCCCTATGCCACTTGTCTGCTGATGCAGAGATTGCAGGGACCCCCAGTGCCAGGCTGGGACAAGCCTCCCTTCCTGCTCCTACCTGTGCATATCTCTGTGGGTGCAGGTGACTCTTCCTGGCCAGCAGTCTCCTCCCCAAAGATCTCCTCCAAATTATGCATCATGAAGTCCACCAGCACCTTCACCTGCACACAGGAAAGCCTTGCTCTCAGCCCTGGGGCCTGACAGCGTGCCAAGCAGCACCTGCCATCACTGCTGAGCCTTGCCTCTGCACACAAGGCACTGCCTCTTGCAGGGGCAGCTCTTGCAGGCAGCTCCTGCTCCAGCCTTGGCTGCAGAGAGGCGCTGCCAGGCACAGGCACCTCTGGGCAGCCAAGCTGCCGTGGGCCGGCCAGGCTGCAGCCGGCTGCTGAGGACAGCATTACCTTGTCATTCTCGGCCACCATGGCCTCCAAGTTCAGCTGCTCCTCCTGCGCTGGGCTCAGCAGGCTTGGCCCCAGGCAGATGGCCAGGTTGCTGCAGCTCATTTGGCTGCTGGATGTGTGCTGGCCGATGTCTTGCAGCAGTACCAGCAGCTGCTTGAGGAGGAGCAGGTTGGCTGCAGGCAACTTCTTGGCCACCCTGAGGTAACAGGAAGACAAAGTTCATCAGCAGGGCCATGCTGCCCACATGCGCAGCGGAGTGGGGGAAAAATGGGAAAAATTAGCACCTCGCTCTGCAAATAGCAAGAGACCTACCTTGATATCCATGGACCTCCAACTTTGGAAAGAAAGGCCTCCAGAATTGAGTATTTTTCTCACAAATTGTAACTGTAAACATCTAGAAACAGAACTGGAGGGAGAGGCACTCCGGCTGCCCCATCTTCACAGCCTCTCCTGGAGCCCCTTCATACCACGCACAGCACTCCTCCTGCAGAGGTACAAGCACATGGCCATGGAGGAACCCAAGGGCTGCAGAGCCCCTGCAGAGCTGCCATGGAGCTCTTGCCAAGCCCTGACCAGCAGCAGCCCTTGCCGGACCTTGCCAGTGCCTTGGGCTGACTTGGGGCAGTGCGGAGGGAAAGGCAGGCAGCAGAGCCTGGCACGTCCATACCTGAGCTTCTTGAGCTGCCGCAGCCTCCTCCATTCTCTGTATCTGCTGCTGCCTCTCCTCTGCCTCTTCCTCGCTGGCTCGTAGTCCCCATCTCCTGCCCAGGCCTCAACTTGCTTTCTTTTTTGTCTCTTTTCCTCTGCCTTGGGGTAGCCTGCAAGCCTTTCCATGCACAGTTGGATTAGCTAGGCATAGCCAGGATCACGAGCTAAGTCTCTTCTTCTTGGAGCATCTGGGAGCTGCTTTTACCTGCTTGACTCGGAAGGGCTCATCAGGGCCTCAACCTTTGCCTGCGACTCTGTGGAGCACTCACAGGTGCTTGGAGGCAAATCTGGACGCGCCTAAAGCAGAAATTGTGGAGGTGAGCGGTGGCAAGAGACAGCCTGGAAGAGTAAGGTATCAGCTCCAAATCACTCCCTTAGCTGCACAGAGCAGACGCTGCTTTGCATCAGCCCCCACTTGCACAGTACAGCTGCCCCCAGGGAGACTGGAGGCAGCTGGCATGAGCTGGCATCTGAGCACAAGGGCTCTCAAGTTGGGCATGTCCCCCCCTGCTGCTTTCACTTCCAAGTATCTTGTCCACTGAGGACGCACATGCCTAAAGCACTGCAGAAGCAAACTGTCAGTGCAGAGGCACACAGGCAGGCAGGCAGGCAGGAAAGAAGGAAGGCAAAATCTCAAGAGGTGGGTGACAAAATTTGTGCTTTTCCAGGATGTGTTGTGCCCATGTTTCTGTCACTGACATACCTCTGCCTTTTGGGCCTGCAGCAGTGTGGCCTCTGCCCTCTCTTCTTGTTTGCTGTCTGGCAGTGACGGGGATTCATGGGGAGAGCTTTGTGCCTGGGGCTCCTCGTCTGCCTGCCTTGCAGGGCCACTTTGCTCCTCCTGGTGCAGCTCTAGAAAGCAAAAGCACCAAAATGCAGACAAGCAATGTCTTGGAAGACAAGAGCACTCAGAGCAAAAGCCACAAGCGAGCCCTGTGCCTCTTGTTTGCTGGACGTGGAGATTTCTGGGACCCCCAGTGCCAGGCTGGGACAAGCCTCCCTTCCTGCTCCTACCTGTGCATATCTCTGTGGGTGCAGGTGACTCTTCCTGGCCAGCAGTCTCCTCCCCAAAGATCTCCTCCATATTCAGGATCATAAACTCCACCAGCACCTTCACCTGCACACAGGAAAGCCTTGCTCTCAGCCCTGGGGCCTGACAGCGTGCCAAGCAGCACCTGCCATCACTGCTGAGCCTTGCCTCTGCACACAAGGCGCTGCCTCTTGCAGGGGCAGCTCTTGCAGGCAGCTCCTGCTCCAGCCTTGGCTGCAGAGAGGCACTGCCAGGCACAGGCACCTCTGGGCAGCCAAGCTGCCGTGGGCCGGCCAGGCTGCAGCCGGCTGCTGAGGACAGCATTACCTTGTCATTCTCGGCCACCATGGCCTCCAAGTTCAGCTGCTCCTCCTGCGCTGGGCTCAGCAGGCTTGGCCCCAGGCAGATGGCCAGGTTGCTGCAGCTCATTCGGCTGCTGGATGTGTGCTGGCCGATGTCTTGCAGCAGTGCCAGCAGCTGCTTGAGGAGGAGCAGGTTGGCTGCAGGCAACTTCTTGGCCACCCTGAGGGAACAGGAATGCAATGGTCATCAGCAGGGCCATGTTGCCCACAGCTGTCCCCAGAGCTTGCCCCAGGCAGGGGTGCAGCCAGCGGCTGTGTTGCACAGCTCTGCCGGCACTCTCAGCCAGCGGTCGGGGTCCCACGCTCCTGCAGGAAGGAAGCGCGGCGTTGCTTCCCAGCTGCTGATTTGCCCCGAGCCCACACAAGGGAAGGATCACTGTGCATTGCCCCAAAATGGGAGGGCCAGGCTCCAAGAGCGAGGTGCCCGAAAACACAGCCTTTGAAGGAGACCACCCCCTTCCAAGCAAATGACAGCTTTGACGCAATGCCTGCTGCAGAGCTGTAACTGCTGCTCACTAAAGCTTACACTTTGAGCTGAGAGATCTTCTCCTCCCTGCTGGCCATCTGCATTGCTGCCATCCAGTCCTCGTAGAGGTCTGTGACGAGGAGCTTGGAGGGGATGCTTCTGAGGAAGTCCTGCAATGCCAAGGGCTGCTGGTGAGTCTCAGAGCCCATGGCGGCCCAAGCAGGAGCCTTTGCGGCTGCAGGGCAGGAGGGCTCACCTTTAGGACGACGGCCAGCAGCAGAACCGGCTGGCTTGCCATGTCGACTGGCAGGCCATGGTCCAGGGCCTGCCGCAGCTCCTGAACTGCCCTGGCGCTCTCCGCTTTGCGGAAGATGCCTTCTGTTGTGGGCCCTTGCTGGCGCAGGACAGCCAGCAGCTCCTGCAGGAGAGGCAGGAGGGCAGGGACATGTGTGAGGAGCTGGGCCGGTCCAAGAGCAGTGGCCAGGGCCAGAGCTCCTCCCCAGCCTGGGCTCCCTGCCTCCTGCCATCAAGGGGCTGGCAGCAGAAGGCTGAGCCACGGCTGAAGAGCCCTGTGGCCCTTGGCTGGGGCCGTGCATGGGGACATTGGCTGTGCAGCAGCTGGACACAGGGATGGGCAGCCCCTGTGCAGGCTGCCTTACCTGGATGGGCCGGGGCAGCACAGTGCCGTCCTCTGCACAGATGGCTGCCAGGGGCTGCCCAAAGAGCGCCCTGCTGCAGCCGGAGCCCTCCTGCCCTGGAGCCCGGGCAGCCCCAGCTGGGCCCCGCCGCAGAGCAAAGGGCCATGGCAGCCACCTCCTCCTTGTCCTGCTGCTGTCACCACTAACGCTGGTCCCTCCTGCTGCAAAGGAAAATGGAACCAAAGCTTGTCACTGGAGACCACCAGGCCAGTGCTGTCACAGCCTGCCCTGCCCTGCCCTGCCTGCCTAGAGCGCTGTGCAGAGCCATGTGGCACCCCAGGCACACCCAGCTGCCACCTGCAAGTGTGGCTGCGGCTTGGAGGCTCCTGAGAGCTGGCGTGGTGCTGGGATAAGCTGCCCCAGCCCTGGCCCTGCTTTTCTCCAAGCGGCGGGCAGCAGCGGATGTCCCCCCTCGGGTGCCACACCTGCACAGCCACACTCAGGGGACAAGCGAGTGCAGCTCACTGCCAGAGCAGAGGCTGGCCTTTCCTCCCCAAACTCACCTGGGCAGTGGCCAAGTTGTCCTCCGTTGTCGGACGGGGCCGTGGCAGGCGCTTGCTGGGGATCAGCCTGCAAGAATCGAGGTTTGCTTGCAGAGCAGCCCTGCAGCACAGAGGGCCCCGGCCAGCCGCCCCCAGCCCCAGCAGCCTGAGCGCGGCACACGGCTGGCAGCCTCTGCCCCGCGGCCTCTCTGCCCCGCACAGCAGCAGTGCTGCCGCTGGCAGCAGCAAGGACGTGCCGGCGCTGCCGCTGGCTCCCCATGCCTCTGCTCGCCCCGGGGCACCAGGGAGCCTTGCTTCCCTTCCCCGCACACGAGGCCACTGTGCTAGCCACGCCTCCCCGGCACCCAGCACAGCCAGAGGCCACCGTGGGCAGAAAGGCAGCTCTTCTCACCTTTTCCAGCTCGGCGAACAGCCGCTCCAGCTTCCTGCCGCTCAACGTCCTGCCCTGCGCAAGAGAGAAGCCGTGCCAGAAGGTGAGCAGCCGCGCCTCTGGGGCTGGGCGCACGGAGAAGTGCTCGGGCACAGAGCCCGCAGCAGAGAGACACTCACTGCACGGCGGCCCTTCAGCTCCGCGGCCACGGCTTGGATGCTCGGCAGGCGGCTCACTCGGGCTCCGGGGCTCCTGTGGAGTGGCAAAAGGGACAGGCAGAGAGCCGGGTGAGCCCACAGCCGCCTGTGGTGCCTTGTCAGCTGTGCCCGACAGCTGCCCGCAGCCGCAGGGACAGCTCTCCCCAGCTGAGGAGCTGTGCGGCTGCTGCGGGAGCATCCCCTGCAGCAGCAGCAGCAGCAGCAGCAGCAGCAGCAGCAGCAGCAGCAGCAGCAGCAGCAGCAGCAGCAGCAGCAGCAGCAGCAGCAGCAGCTTACCCCTGCAGTGCGCCCACCCACTGCTCCTTCAGCGCCTGGGAGCTGCAGGAAGAGAGGAGAACCAGCGTCAGGCCCTGCTGTTCCCCAGCACCCTGGGGGTCTACACGCGCGCCCGCATGCCCCTCCCAATGCCCAGGGACACAAGGGCAGGACCAAGCCCCGTGGTGGGCACGGGACAAAGGTGCTGCCCAAGCCCTGGCTCCCTGGGAGCTGCCAGAGCAGCAGCTTTTGCCCTTGCCTTTTGGCAAGCCAAAGCTGACTGGGGGGGACACAGGCCACTCCCTGCTCCCGCTCTGCATGGAGGCCAGAGGCCATGGCAAGGCTGCCAAAGGCCTCCTGCTTCCCACGGCTGGCAAGCTCTCCTGCCCTGCCACGGCACGTGGCTCCACGACTCACCCAAAGGTGGCAATGCAGGAGCCGCTGGGCCAGACGAGGATGATGGAGGTGGCATCCTCATGGCTGCCCTCCTGCTGCTGCTCTTCTCTGGGCGGCACTGCCTCCTCGCCGCCGCTCAGCACCCACAGCTGGTCCAGGGCCAGGCGGAGCCGTGGGCACAGGGTGGTGCCTTGGCTGCAGAGAGCAGAGGAAAGCAGTGAGGGGCACGTGGCCTCCCTGGCACGCCCCGGGGCAGAGCCCTGGTGTGTCCCCCCCTTGCCCCCACCGCCCACCAATGTCGGCACACACAGCGGTGCGTGGAGCCCCCAGGGGCTGGGAGGCTGGGGCTTAGGCCAGGCTGGCTGTGGCCCGGCCCAGGGACAGGGATGGGGCAAAGGCGGCTGGGCCCTGAGGCTCTTACTGCAGCTTGGCGACCACCAGCTCATCCTGGAGGAGGAGAAGGCACCTCTCACTCCTCTTTGGGCCGTGCCTCAGAGCCACATCTGAGCTCAGCACGGCCTCGTCGCTGCTGAGAACCTTCCTGCAGAGTAGAGTGGCAGCCATGAGAAGGGCAGCCCCTTCTGCTGTGGCTTGCGGCTGTGGCCGTGTGTCTCTGGGCTCTGGGGGAGCTCACCTGGAGCCGAAGCAGCTCTTGGCCTGGCCCATCCTGCCTGGCACAGGAGGACCCTGGTCTCGTCTCAAAGGCTCTTGCCCTCGCTCACGGCGAGGATTCCAAGCGGGACTGAAAAGTTGGGCTGGTGCCGCTTGGTCAGAAATTTGCTTTCTCACTCTTTGGATCTGCACAACAGACAGCTCTGGGCTGCTGCTGCCGCCTCTCATGGACGCTGAGTCCAACTGACCAACGGTCCGAGCCCAACGGAGCCTGGCCTGGGCAGTTGGGGTGGGGCAGTGGGGGCAGGGCTTCCTGCCAGGCCCGGCCAAAGGCGACTCTGCCCGCAGCAGCCCCGAGCTGGACACACACGAGGCCAAGGCTCAGCTCCCTCCAGCTGCTGCCGAGGCTGTGCCTCCTGCAGGCCTGTGCACCGTCAGCTGCCTTGGCCCCAGGGGCTCTTTGGCCCCTCCAAATCGCTCAGCCTGGCCTCCAGTGGGACCTGCTTTCACAGCTGCCCCTTCCCCAGCTTCTACTGCTGCAAGGGCTTCTTATTCCTCCTCCTCCTCCTCCTCCTCCTCCTCCCCCTCCTCTTCCTCCTCTTCCTCCTTCTCGTCCTCCTCCTCTTCCTCCTCCTCCTCTTCCTCCTTCTCCTCCCCAGCTGCAGGACTTGCCTCTTCTGCAGGACTTGCCTCTTCTGCTGCTTGTTCAGCTGCAGCACCTTCCTGCCAGCCCTTCTCCAGCCCCTCAAGGTTCCTCTGCCTGCCAGCAGCACCACCCTCCCGCCCACCAGCCTCTCCCAGAGGCCACATGTGTGCCCTCTGCCTGCTCTCTGAGGGGACACTCTGATGCCAAAAGATTTTTGCTCTTTATTTATTTTTCCTCAGTCCGTAGCTCTGTAGACTATGATTGTGTAATTCTATCATTTCTTAGCTACCTGCAGTACTTCTCCTACCCTGTCAGGCAAACACATTCCAGGAATTCTAGTCTAATCTTGCTCCTTCAGTCAATCAAGGCTATTTCACTTCCCCATGTATTTAATGGGGGGCTAGAAGCAAGGCAGAGGCTTCAGTGGGGCTACGAACCAAGAGGGGGAATTACTTCATTAACTGTGCTTCTAATTCGGAATTCTTGCCAATCGTGCTAATTGGAGAAACTGATGAAAGTGCCCAAGCCCTGTCTCATGTGTGCATTTCACCATGAGTGCACCTGGAGGACTGTCAAGAAACGGTAACTGCTTTTTAGCACCTGAATCTTGTTTGGCTCTTGATTTTCAGAGCTCCAAGGCAACAACTCAGCCCATCAGCTGCATCACTCAAGGGCAGCAGCGCCTGCAGAGGACAGCACAGGGCGGCCAGGCCTGCACCTTGCTAGCAGGCAAGCTCTGCCCGAGGCCTCAGCAACTCAGGGGGAAAGCCACGTCCCTTTGGCCATGAGGCACCCAGTGCTGCTCCTCTGCATCCCCCTCAGTCCCAGTCCAGGCTGCCCAAAGGCTCCCAGTTTGCCTGAGGATGGCCCATCCCTTCCGTGTGCTGCCGGGACGGTGCCTCAGACACAGGGGCACAGGGGCTGTGCTGTGCCCTCGCTTGCTGCGGGGAGAGCCCCCAGGCCACCTTCTTAGGCGGCACCTTGGCTGCGCTCACGGTGCTCACAGCGGCGGCAGGAGGCTGCCTCCAGCTCTGGAGGCCAAGGCTAAAGCTCAGGGGTGGCTCTTGATGGGCAGGTGATTTCCCCATGCTCAAACCCAAAAAACGGGACACGAGAAAGGCCTAGAAGCATAGAGAGCTTTGGGTTGGCGTGTCCTGAAAGAAGTGAGATGCCCTCGTGCACGGGGGCTTGCTTCTCTTGGCTCACTTTCCCCATGGCAGGTGGAGCTTTCCTCAGCAGCCCTTGCAGCGCCTTCTCCCTGAACGTGGGGCTCTGCCGCCTCCCCAAAGCCTTGGAGGCTTTGCTGCCGCGCCTTTGCACACCTGGGGATGGGCAGGGCACGCCTGCCCCTTGTCCCCCAGCCCCCATCAGCACTCCTTGCCAAAAGCCTCCTAGATCCTAAGGCGCACATCTGCTAAATGCTCCGAAGAACACAAATCCACAGCCGCTTCAGTTTCAAAATGCCACGGTTTGCACATTGCTACAGCAGCGCTGCCCAGAGAGAAGTGCACCAAAGCCAACTTCCCTTGAAAAAGGCAATTTATTACAGCTCACCAGGACTGCACTGCTTCTATACAATTAACAAGTTCTGTTCCTAGCTTCCTACAGATTGTTCCATCTCTGCTGACTACATGGGAAGATACAAACACCAGTTCACACCACCTCATGTCTAACAGGTTACAGAATTGTGCCTATACAGATCCGTGTTGGGATAGAAAGAGACAAACACCCATCGCAGTCTCTAAATCCCCACAGAGCTAGAACAAAACCGTACAATGCAATGCATGCTTCCATAGACACTCATACATAGATAAAACTGTACTACGCGACGCATGTTTATGTAGAAATTTATGCAGAGATCAACACAACTATCAGTGGTGTGTAAATATATTGTCATCTCTACAAAAATGGCTGTACGCAGCAAAGAAATGAAACAGGACTATACAAACACCAAAGCACCCATCGATGCCTCCATAGCTCTGTAACAAAAGACACAGAACTGTGCAGCTGTACAACTTATTATGCACCGAAACAGAACTGGAGACAGACAGAGACATAACGACACACAGGCACGCCGATAAGCTGGGACATGGAGGGGTAGAGCAAGATACACAGGGAACCCGGCCGGCCCAGTCCAGGAATGGGCCAAAGAAGAACATATCGCCCCTCTCGGAATGGCTTGGGGATGCTCTGATGGGAAATTGGATTTGCATTTGTCATTAGAACAACATGCTGGGCTTAGGTGTGGAATTGGAATCCCCTCCCTTGGCCCCAGACGCATCTTTACTTTCGCTAAAGTGTCTAGAGAGCGTCACTGTGGCAGTGGTCCCTCTGCAAGGGCAACACAAAGGGCAGAATGAGCAATTGAGGGAATTGACTTTCCAGATTACTATACCACTGGACAAAAAATAATCCCTACTCCTGGAAAATGTCTTTACTGCCTCTGTCACCTTAAAAAGACACCAATTTGTATTAGAAGATATCACCTGGTGATTAAAGGTATTAAGCAATTGTTCACAACATGCATTGGGAGAATTAAACACCCAAATCCAGCAAACTACTAAAAGGACTTTGCAAAACAGATTAACCATGGATATGATATTGTTAAAGGAACAAGGAGTTTGTGGAACGTTGAATTTGACAGAAACTGAGTGTTGCAGAACAATTCATAATGCCTCTACCTCCTCTGAGGAGGCACGAGCTAAGATGAGAGAAAAAAGGAAGCATAGCAGAAATTTGTTTCATGCAATGCAACCACGAGAAGTGTTTGGTCGTACATGGGTCACTACCATCCTAGAGTCTCTTGGGCTCACAGGGTGGGGAAGATGGTTAGCTCCAATGGGAATAACAACTGTCACTGGAATTGTGTTCCTAATTGCTGGCATTGGCCTGGTTGAATGCATGATACAATGCTTGCTCCTTTCCTTCTCTCCCTCTGTACACTACATTCAAACCACCACTGACGGCAGACAAAAAAGGCTGACACTCCAAGTGGAGGCAAGCTTCAGCTTCAGCTCAACTGTTTATTATCCTGCAGTCTTTTATACCCTCTTTGCCACACCCATAACAGGTGTACCTTGTTACCTTCAGTTGGTTAGCAAACTCTCCACACATGCCCTTTCTGCTTGGTTCCCTTATAAGGTTGTTTATTTCTCTTGTTTATTACTCTTCTTCTCTTGATAAGCTGTAATTTACCAAGATCGAGGCTGCCCGCAGCCTTTTCCTATCTTACCACACACCATCACCGAAGAAAGTTACATCGATGTCTCATGAAATAATGCCAAATCACGGGCTGGGATGTAAGAGCCTGATAATAAGAGAAAGGCTTCAAAAAGTGCTTCGTCATTATGTCTGCTTTGCTCCCCCCACCCTGTCTCAGCAGCAATTAAGGTAGCACAGAGTGCTGGTGACCTATCCTATGCTGTTTCAAGTAACCTTAGCTTTTTCTAACTTTTCTCTACTTTTTTTTTTTTCTCTTTACCTCTCTTACTATTAACTAAAAAGATATACATTTTTTGGCATCAAATTTAATCTCAATTGGTTTTTATCTCATTTTTCGAAAATCTTTTCAACTTTCAAAGATCTGTTTTATGCACAGAGACTTAATTTTGTTTGCTCATCTGTGTTTAAACCAGTTTGTAACAACCACCTAATTGACGATGGAGTACGCACAAAGTCCTTTCCCTCAATTTCTGGAAAAATATCTGTGAAGATGTGACCAAACTTTAGGGAAAAGCCCTACGTGTTTCAAGGGTCTGTGTAGGAGACTTCTGCCTCTGTGAAAGTTTGTGTAGATTTTAGAGTTTATAAGGTGAAGTGTCTGTCAGTCAGAAATTCCAGCTTATTTCCCAACATCTTGCTCTCAAGGCAAGTCGTTCCTTGTCAGCAGGGATGTTTATTGTATCCCATCTCTCCGGTGGCAGAAATAACTCCTTTACCAGATGCCTATCCGACCTGGGTTAACTCACCCATTCAAGGGAGGGGGAGAATGCCTGGAATTATCACACCCGCTGATCGAACAGATGAGCTCTGCTGTGGTGGGGAAACGTCCTGCCACAGTCTGCTGATCCCAGAGCCATCCAGGTTGTGCTCTATGTTCCAAAGACTGTTCAGAGCGGGCACAAAAAGTGCTGCGTGCAGAGCGGAGAGTCCTGGAAGGTGCTCCCAAGAACATCCTGCTGCGGCAACAGGGCTCTGCTCTCTGGCTGGGAACAGCCTGGCTTTGCTGCCGTGACCGCAGGCAGGAGCTGAGGCAGTGCAGAGGCAGCAGGCAGCTTGTGTTTGCAGAGGGCCTGGGGCTGCCCGTCTGAGCCTACACCTGGAAACACACTTGGGGCAGGGTGAGCTAGAGCTGGAGTGCCTGTTCTGAAAGGACCAGAAGTCATTCAGCCTTGCCAGGGGTTCTTAAGAGCGTGTTGGTGCTCCCCAGGAAAAGTCGCCATTTGGGGCAATGCCTTTGGAGGAAAGGGGCTTGCTTCTCAAGGCAAGAGCTTCCCAAGGAGCTGCCAGTGAGGCAGGTGCAACTGTCTCCCTATGACTCCCTGTGGTCCTTTCAGTCCTTGAAGCCTGTTGCACTTGGCAGAGGGGCAGGGGAAGGGAGAAGCTGCGAAGAGCTCCTTTGGCATCCTCCCGCACCTGCGGAGACCAAGGCAAGCAGCTGCAGCAGGGTGTGTTACCCCCCTTTTGAGAGAGCTCTGAGCAGGAGCATCTCTGTCCAGCTGAGAGCCCCAAGCTCTCTTGGAGAGCTGTGAATTAAAGACCCTTCATGCACACCCTTGTCCCATCTTACCTGCCTGGTGTGTTTAAAGTCTTGGCAAGATGCATTTGCCTCTTGCTTGGCAGAAGCTGCTCAGGGCCAGGGCCAGCACAGAGCTGGGCTCTGTGGGCAGGCAGCGTGGAGAGTCTTGGCTGATCTTGGTGTGTCCCTGGCCTCAGAAAAGGCTTGCAGGCTTTGGCTCCCAGAGCATCCTGCTCATGGGCTCTTGCTGTGCATCCTGGGGAGCACAAGGCAGGCATTTCTGGCAGCTGGGCATTAGCAGGCCTTCAAATGGGACATGTTCTTGAGCAAGGCCAGCTGAGATCCCCTGAGAGGAGCTGAGTGCTCCTTGCTCCTCTCTGCTGACACGTGAGCGTTTGTTGCTGTCGGGGTGACCCAGGCTGTGTGAGGAGCTGCTACACGTACACGAGACAGCCAGTCCTGTCCCCCTGGGTCGCAGCAGTGCCTCGCAGCAGTCCTGCACGCACGTCAGGACGCTGGCCAAGAGAGGCCCTGCAAGCTGAGGCAGCTGATTTGAAGCTGGCATGGGTACCTACAGGTCAAGCACCGCGGTGTTCCCTCAGGATACACCAGCGCTGAAGGGTCTCCCCAGAGCTGACTGGTGCCTCCCACAGCTGGTGGCACCAGGTGCTTTCCTGGGGAATGTTCTACCTGCCCCTCTCGAGAGTAAAGAGGGAGCTGCAGAAAGAGCTTGCCACGCTGCTCTCGATCCTTTACCAGCAGTGCTGCTTAACTGGAGAAGTCTGAGCTGAGCGGAGCTGTGCAAATGTGACAGCCATGGCCAGGAACGGTCACAAGGATGACCCAGGAGCCGCAGGCCTGGCAGCCTGAGCTGGGTAGCGGGGAAGGCCTTGGAGCAGATCCTCCTGAGTGCCATCCCACAGCACGTGCAGGGAACCAGGGGCTCTGCTGGAGGCTGGGAAAGCTCTGCGCAGGGATCGGGCCAGGTGGGGGTGTTGAGGTGTCCCATGGAGGTGTTGGGGGAGGTTGATGTTTGTGGGGGTGTTGGGGAAGGAGTTGTCTGGAAGCTGAGAGGTCTAGGCTGGAATTTGATTCAGCTCCAAGGCAGCATCTGTGGTTTTGCACAGCTTTGGTTACAGAGGGCAGAAAGAGTATCTGTCACCTCTTGTGTTAGTGGTCCTGATTCTCAGGCAGGGAAGAGGAGGGCAGAGCTGCACTTTCTTGGCCACTTAGAAATCTGTGTCAGAGAGAGGATTAGTCTTTTTGCAGTATATTCACTTGTTTGGAGTACTTGTGTAACACTGAGGGGACTTTCAGTCCTTGAGAGCTTTTATTGCTGAAGAGAATTTTTATATTCTTATCCCTTCACAGGAAACCAAAGAATGGCCTTTTTTTTTGCCTCTGATGTGTTCTTGGTTTTCCTAAGTGACTCTCAATGGATGACAATAAGGTAAATGAGTTACTGGTTTGAGATGGGAAGCAAACCTGCGAATCTTTTGCATTCTCAGGCCACACCAATTGATTTGGGAAGTTTGCAGCTTTTTTGAGCTACTTGAGTTGAGCAATGGGAAGGACTGCTTTCCTGAATGCAGCATCACTAAATGCCAGATTCTTCTGTGCCTCTGTGGCAAAGGTGTTTGTGTGCTGCAGAAGAGCACTTCAATGAGAAAATAACTCCAGGACGGACTGAGATCTTCTGACAGGTACCAAGTGCTGGCAGCAGTGGCTGCAGGTGCTCGTGCCGAGGGCCAGCTGCAGGAAGGAGCAGGGACAGCAATGCACGCTGCCCTTGGCTGTCCTCTGGCAGAGAAACCCCCGGAGGCACAGGTCTCTGGGGCAGGAGTCAGGCAGCAGCGCTGCCAGGGCTCGGGGGCTGAGAGAGACCAATCTGATTTTTATTCGTGCCTCAACATATGTTATACAGGAGGTGAAACATTCTTTGAGGGGCTGTACACACGCTGGGAGCTCTGTGCCCCGGCAGGTTTCGCCCGGCAGGCAGTCAGGGCAGAGAAAGCTTCCAGCACTGCTCTGCAAGCGACCCCGCCTTGCCCGTGGGGCAGATCCGCGGCTGCCCGGCAGAAAACGCGCAGGCAGGCACGCTGCGGGAGGGCCAAGCACATCAAAGCAGTGAAGGGCGACACAGCCGCGGCCATTTCCTTTTGGCTTCCCCGGAGGGAGCGGCGGCTCGCCCGGAGGGTCAGCTCTGCCCCCTCCCCGCCTCGCTTTTTCCCTCGCTGAGCTGCTGCTCCTTCCCTGGCTGGCTGTCCCGCCCGGCCCTGTCCTGCCGCGCTTCGCCGCTTCCGCCAGGCAGCTCCGTCGCCGCGACACCCTCGTGCTCTGCCGTTTGCCCAGCGGAGCTGCCGCTGCCTGCTGCCTGCACCCTGCCTGCAGCCAGCCGCAGCCCCCGGCCCCGGCCCCGGCCCCGGCCCCGGCCCCGGCCCCGGCCCCGGCCCCGGCCCCGGCCCCGGCCCCGGCCCCGGCCCCGGCCCCGGCCCCGGCCCCGGCCCCGGCCCCGGCCCCGGCCCCGGCCCCGGCCCCGGCCCCGGCCCCGGCCCCGGCCCCGGCCCCGGCCCCGGCCCCGGCCCCGGCCCCGGCCCCGGCCCCGGCCGCTCCCGAGTGCGCCCTTAGCCTCGGCAGCCTGTTCCTCGCCCAACGCAGGGACACGCAGCTGCTGCTGTTTGGAAGTATCGCCCTGCCGGCCCCAGGAGCGGCGCAGACTCCTGGCAGCTCGCATCCCACACGCTCCATCTGCCCAACGCTGGCCGGCGGGGCGCCCGGGCTACAGCGCTAGCCATCTGTCCGCTATTGTCTTTCTCTCTCCGTCTCTCTTCTTCCCTCTCTGTTCCTTACTCTATCCCGCTTTGGTAGGAACACTGATAAAGATCAATAAACAGCTCTCAGATATAATATTGCCGCCTTTGCGCTTTATGTTTTGTTCGAGAAATCTATTAAAAAGAATCCTTCCCGACTCCCCCTTTTTACAGTGGGACGGGACAGGGGGGTGGCAGCTCTGCTTGGGCGGGGACTCTGCCACACCTGCTGATTTCAGTGCTCCCCGGGCCCCAGGGCTGAGAGCAGAATTGGTGCCCTGGCCCGCACGTTCCCTGTCTGTGTCACAGCCCAGTGTTTAGGATGGCCAGCAGCCGGGACTTGTCCCAAGGAGGCCGTGCCAGCCTCTGTGGAAGGCCCCATGCCCTTCCCGCTGTGGGGGCTCCTGCTGCTGCCCTGAGCCCGCAGAGCAGGGGAGCGTTTGCTTCTTGTTTGAGCTACTCCTGAAGTTGCTGTCGGGCTTAGACCCTCGGGGCAATGGATTCCTTAAACCTGGACCACTTTGGATGGGGTGGGGCTGGCCCCAGGGCACGTGGCAGCGTGTCCCAGGGCCCCTTGGTGACACAGCACAGCGTGGTAACCGTGGAGTGCAACGGAGTGTCCGAGGGTGCGGCATGGTAACCGTGGAGTGCAACGGAGTATTCGAGGGCCCTTTGTGACACGTTGTACCATAGGTGCTGGCGCTGACGCTGCCACGCCAGAGTGCTCGGTGCTCTCAACGGGACAGGACGCTTCTTTTGGTGCTGACCCAGAGCTTTTCCGAAGCGCTACTGCTGCGGCTGACCTCGTGGCCAGACTGCGGCACTTGGTGACTCGGAGCTTTTCCGAGGCGCTAGTCCTGCGGCTGACCTCGTGGCCAGACTGCGGCACTTGGTGACTCGGAGCTTTTCCGAGGCGCTAGTCCTGCGGCTGACCTCGTGGCCAGACTGCGGCACTCGGTGACTCGGAGCTTTTCCGAGTCATCTCCCATCCCTGCGGCCGGTGCCTTTGAGGCCAGACCGCGGGATTTGGCGAGCTGAACCACTGGCGAGGAGTCTCCTGTCCCTGTGGCAGGAGCCCTCGAGACCAGAGCGCAGGACTTTTTGTCCTGCAGCCTTCTGAGACTTCTCTGTCTGTCGCAGGTGCCTTCGAGGCACCACTGCGGGGCTTGTTGCCTCAGACCTTTCCCGAGGGCATCCCTCTTGCTGGTGCCCTCGAGGCCAGACAGTGGCATGGCGCGCAGATTGCTCAGCCTGTTCGCAGTGTTCCAGCGGAAGAAGAAAGGCCCTGCAGCTGCCCCAGCACAGCAGCCTGAAGGGCTGGAGCAGCTCCAGCAGGACGGTGAGTGGCAGAGCTGGGCCACAGGGCTGGTGCCTGCAGCCAGCTTGGCCCCATCCCATCCCAGCCCCTGTGGACATGCCCACGGACAGGATGGAACAGGGGCCGGGGCTGCCCCCCACAGCAGCCCTGCTCCATCCCCTGGGCATCCCGGGCTGTCCCTGCCTGGGCAGCGCAGGGCTGGGCTGTGTTCTCCGGCCTCTCCCGCAGCCCCTCAGCTCTGGCTGCACTCGCTCTTTCCAGCTGCAGGGAAGGACCGGACACAAGAGCAGGATCCCGCCCGTGGCCGCTTCCGCAGAGCAGCGCAGGTACGTGCAGCCATCCCCACCGGGGACAGCTGGGCCCGCTGTCACTGCTCAGCCCAGCACCGCGCTTGGAGCGGTCCCACAGAACGGCCCTCTCTTCCCGCCCTCCGTTCTCCTGCAGATCCTGCGGAGGCTCCTGCGCGTTCGGCGGAGAAAGAGCACCACCGCAGCAGCTGAGGGCACAGCCGAGCCTGACTCCAGGTCGACCGAGCTGCAGGAAAAGCCTGATGTCAGCGCAGCATCCACTGAGCGTGCAGTGAACTCTGACACAGCGAAGGCTGCCACAGCACTGACCAGGGGCACAGCCACTGGGGACAGGGACACCGGACACGGGACCGGGGGCATGGCAAATGCTGACGCCAGGCCCACTCCGACTGTGAGTCACGCTCTCGCTCTACATTTTCTCAAGGACAATGCTGTTTCTTCTCAGCAGCAGCTAAGCAGACTGGGACCAGGGCCGGAGGCCTCCCAGGATCGTGTGGCCCCTCAAGCCACGTCCGCTGGGCCCCCTCAGCCTTTGAGGCCAGCACGGTGTGGTGGGAAAGGAAGCACTTCTGGGGGGAAGCCGGGGAAGTTGCTCCCTTGGACACCACTCCAGCTCTTCCCCATGCCTCCTCCAGGTGCCAGCCATGGTGAGGGAGATTCACCAGAGACTCGTCTCCCGTGTCTCTGTGGATGCCAGCCTGCAAGCTGCCATTCTGACGATGGCTGAAGAACACCCCGATGATGTGGTGCTGAGCCTCCTGCGCTGTGCCCCATCGTGTGACAGGTGCGGGGTACAAGTGCCGGGAGAGCTCAGGGCTCAGCAGCCTTTGGGGCCCATCCACAGCCTGTCCACTGGGGTCTGCCACACAGGCGGGGAGCTCCAGGAACCTCGGGCCCCTCTGGTTCCCGAGCTTGCTGCCACGTTCCCTCCCTGCCCCTCAGGGCACCGGGGCTCTGCCACCCGGCCCCACACAGCTGCCCAGGGCACGGTACTGATGCAGAGCTCTGGTCCCACAGAGCTGCTGCAGTGATGTGGAGGACCATGGGCTCGTCAGAACCAGCAGCAGAGAAGGTGCTTCCAGCGCTGCTCCGTGTGATGGAGGACAGGCCACTGCACTGCCTGGCATTCTCCTATTACTTCCAGAAGGACATCTTTGCCCTGGCTGTGAGTTTCTGGAATGGCCTTTGCTCGCCCTGCAGCTCTCCATGCTCTCCCCTCCCTGCCTAGGTCTCCCTACCTCAGGTGCTGGGCTGACACCTGGGCTAGGGGCAGGCTCAGGGGCAGCAGCAGGCCGGCTGCTCCCCCCGCCTCTGCCCTGGGGCCCTGCCACGTGGACACCTCGGCACTGAGCGCTGTCTGGGGCTGCTTCGTCTTTTGCAGGCGACTGTGGCGCTGTGGGTGATTGCCCAGGTGCCCGAGTGCCACGAGGCCGTGACCCATTATTCCTCCCGCCTGTTTGTGGCTCTGCTCTCCCAAGTTTCCATCACCACAAAGCAGATGCCACAGAACGTTGCCAGCTTCTGGAGAGCATGCCGGGAGGAACACAGCCTTCCCGCCAACCCCAACAGGTGCCAGTCGTCCTCTCCTTCCCATGCCCTTGTGGCCAGGGCCAGCGCTCCCAGCGTGACCTGGGCTTTGCTCTGCACACAGGTTTGCAGTGCAGTCCATGAAGGCTCTGCTCTGCCGACTCTACTGTGACGATGAGGTGGTGGCTATGGAGCGCAAGCACATCTGGGACACGCTGCTCTGTGCCGACACCCAGCATCATGCAGTGGTTCTGCTGGCCAGGTGAGACCCCCTTCTCCCCACTGCCCCTGGCACTGGTGCCCTGTGCCTGGAGTGCCCCACACCATCCCTGGGGTTGTGGGAGAGAGGGCCTTGTCAGCAAGGGACAGCCAAGCAGACTGCAAAAGGCTGGGAAAGGAGCATGCCCAGGAGCAGCCACCTCCCAAAGGGCCCACGTCCCCTCGCAGGTTGCTGGGGAAGGATCGGACCTCTGTGACTCAGTCCTGGGAGAGGTTTGCCCACCTGGCTCAGGGGTTTTGGTGCCTTTTTCCCCCTGCCAGGGAGATGCGCCGTGGCTCGACCGCCCTCTGTTCCCGCATCGCACTGCACCTGCTCGGGCTGCTCAACGGGCAGGAGCCGCGCTGGGCTCTGCTGGGCCTGGCATTCCTTGTGCAGGTGAGTCTGATGGCCAGCGCTGCCTCGCTCAGCTGCCTCCCAGCTCTCTGCCCTCTCGCAGCTGCAGCCGCCTGGGACGGTGCCCGTGCCCTGTGCTGCTGCTGCCTGGGCCCAGCCCCGTGCGGTTCCAGGCTCCTGCCAGCCAGGTCCCCTGTCACCGCCCTGTGCCTTTCAGGTCCTGGAGTGCCTGGACTTGAGGGAATGTGGTGAGAGTGCCATGAGGGCCGTGTCAAGGTACCTGCAGAGCGAGTCCAAGGAGGGGCGTTGCCTGGCACTCAGAGGCCTTGTGGTGCTCAGCAAGGAGCCCTCGCTGGTGAGAAGGGGCAGTGGCTGAAGCCACACTGGCAGTGTGGGGCTGGGGAACGCAGTCACTTGGGCTTGGCTGGGCTTCAGGAGCTGAGGCAGCTGCCCCCAGCTCTCCTGCCTCCCGGTTCAGCTGCCCGAGTGCTTTGGGACAGCCCTTTGGCCTCTGGGCCGTGCAGCAGCAGGCTGAGCTTGCAGTGCCAGGGCGCTGTTGGTGCTGCAGTGTTCACGGCTTCATAGCACAGCCTTGTGTTCCACACAGGGTGGACGAACACGTGGCCTGTATCCAGACCTCGTGGAGCTGCTGGCTTATGGAGATGGAGAGGTGGTCGGCATGACCCTCTCTGTGCTCACGCACATGCTCCAGGAGAAAGACATCCGGATATCCAGCATCACTGCCCCGAGGCTGGCTGAGCCACTCCTGCTGCTTTTTGACAACGTAAGGCTCTGTGCCCCCAGCCACGGGCACCGGGTGCTGCCTGGAAACTTTGTGCCCTGTGGATTTTTGAGCCTTTGCCCAGGTGAGCCCGGAGTAGTTGGTGCTGAGGCCTTTTCCTTTCCTCCAGGACGACGGCCACGTGCGGCTGCTCTCCATTCGCCTCTTCTGCAAGGTGCTGGAGCTGGTAGTTGAAGAGGGAAAAAAGCCTCTCACGACACTTGTGAGCCAGAGCCTGCTTCCACTCTTCTTGCACTGGCACGATGAGAACAGGAGTGTGGCAAATGTGAGGTTTTGTGTGATGCGGGTGCACCCCTGGGAGGGGGCTTGGCTGCCTCCTGCCCCGGCGGGCTCCAGCCTCCCGCTGGCCTTGGCACAGGGACGCGGGTCCTGTGCCCCAGGCTGCGGTG
This sequence comes from Acanthiza pusilla, assembly GCA_036630365.1. Taxonomy (NCBI): domain Eukaryota; kingdom Metazoa; phylum Chordata; class Aves; order Passeriformes; family Acanthizidae; genus Acanthiza; species Acanthiza pusilla. Next base: position 1,718,772 of record JAXCHO010000011.1, read on the forward strand.
CCACCTCTGGCTCTCTTCTGTTCTCCAGGCCTCTCGCGAAGCACTGCTTTGTGTGGCCCGATTCCAGAAGAGGGGGAATCTCGAGGAGCTGCTGAAGGGGCAGCGGATGAGGTTCGCCGAGTGCCTGGTAAGGACAACCTGGGGAAGCCTCAGCCGCAGCCCGGAGAAGCCCCTGGCACCTGTGGCCCTGCCCGGCGCTGCGCCCCACACGCCGCGGCCTTCCCCGGGCTCCTCTGGCCCCGAGCCAGGTGCCCACGGAGCCCCGGGCCCACTGGGCTGTGGGGCACGGCGGCACCACGGCTCCCCGGGCAGAACCCGGCCCTCTGCACCCTCCAGAGCTCGGGGCTCTGCGGGCAGGGGAGCCCAGGGCTGGGCAGGGGAGCCCAGGGCTGGGCACAGAGCCCGTGCCGAGCCTTCCTTCTAAGTCCCGGCACTCTCTGCAGCTGACAGAGGATGAGAGCCGAGCGGCCGAGCACCTGCGCCGGGCCCTGCCGTGCCTGGAGAGCCCACAGAAGCGCCTGCGACAGGCGGCCATCAGGGTCATCGGTGAGCCACGAACCCGGGCTCCTTCCCTCCCTCCCTCCTCCCTCCCCGGCCCGGCCCCAGCCGGGCTGCTGCCCCAGCGGCAGTAGCACCCGGGCCCGGGGCGCTGGAGCCCCGCATGGCCTCGGGGCCTCTGCCGCCCTGCTGTCGCACCCGTGCCCTTCCTCGGGCGTCAGCATGCGGCAGCGGCCCGGGCTGAGCCCTGCCGGGACAGAGGCCGTGTGACCCCAGGGTGGCAGGGGCCCGGGCTGAGCCCTGCCGGGGCAGAGGCCGTGTGGCCCCAGGGTGGCAGCGGCCCGGGCTGAGCCCTGCCGGGACAGAGGCCGTGTGGCCCCAGGGTGGCAGTGGCCCGGGCTGAGCCCTGCCGGGGCAGAGGCCGTGTGGCCCCAGGGTGGCAGTGCCGCTGCGGGGCTGCTGTGCCGCTGGGGCCGTGACATGCTCTGCATTCCCAGGGGTCGCCGGGGTGCTCATGATGGGGCAGAAGGAGGAGCTGCAGGTCCTCAGCGAGGGTGAGTGAGGGCAGCGGGGGCTGGCGGCGGGAGCCACAATCCCTGCCCCGGCTGCTGAGGGCTCTGCTCCCTGTGCGGACCAGGGGTGGCATGGGCAGAGCACACAGAGGTGTCAGGGACACAGTGGGGATCCGTGGCCGGCGCCTTCCGGCCGACCCCATTGTCTCCTGCTCGCTCCTGGCCGTGGCACGAGCTGGGTGGGATGGCCCTGGCAGGAAGATCTCCCTGGATTCCCACAGTCCGGGCTCTGACTGTGGCTCTCTTCCTTTTCTTGCAGCCCTTCAAGCCCTGAGGGAAGACAACAACCCCTCCTTCGTTAGCCTCTATGTCCAAGTGACATTAGAAGGGAGAGCTGCAGAACTTCGTCAGCTGCATGATCAGCAGAACCAGTGCCCCTAGAAGACCTCCAGCTACCAGGGAGGATGAGACCACCTGGAGAGCAGAGGGGACCAACTGCAGCTCCAGGCACAGCTGATGCTGCTCAGGGCTGAGCCTGTGTCCAGCTGCAGGAGCTCCTGCCATCTTCCCTCCCCTTTGACAGCTCCCTCCCTCCAGCCCTCAGACCATGCCCATCCCATTTTTTCCCTCCCAGTTCACCCCTTCGCTTTGCTTTCCCTTAATAAACATTTCCATTAATAAACTTGGGGCAATATGAGCTAGGTCTGGAGCACCTGTTCTGAAAGGAGGAGAAGTAATTCAGCCTTGCCAGGGTTTCTTAAATGTGGGTTGGTATTGCCCAGGAAATGCAGAAATTTGGGGAAATGCCTTTGGAGGAGAGGGGATTGCTTCTCAGGGGAAGTGCTTCCCAAGGAGGAAGGTGCAACTGGCTCCCTTTGGCTCCCTGTGGTCCGTTCCGTCCTTGAGGCCTGTTGCACTTGGCAGAGGGGCAAGGGAAGGGAGAAGGCTGTGAAGAGCAGCTCTGGCATCTGCCTGGGCCAGCAGAGACCAGGCCAAGCACTGCAGCAGGGTGTGATAGCCCTCGTTTCAGCTGAGAGGTGCAAAGCTCTCTGTGAGAGCTGTGAAGGAAAAGTCCTTTATGTACACACTGATCACATCTCACCTGCCTGGTGCCTTTCAACTCTTGGCAAGAAGCATTTGCCTCTTGCTCGCTGGAGGCTGCTGTGGCCAAGAGCTGGGAATGCTCTTTTGGAGCTACAATCACCCCATGACTTAGACACAAAGGCTTGATGCTGCTGCAATGGACAACCAGAGGCTATTGCAGCTGTTCAGTAAAGCAATTGTTTGACAATCACAACAGTAATTTAATGAGGCCCAGCACTGAGCTGATGGTTGGTCCAGTTGACCTCCAGAGGTTCCTTCTGTGTCTTCTGAATACTGACTAGTCTTAAAGAACTTGTACATTCCCCAAAAGCCCTACCACTGCACGATTGCACCAAGACTCCTCCAGGGGAAGGAGAAACGATGATTTTGTTTGCTTGTCTTCATGCTATAGCCATCATCTCAGTCAGCCCAAGCCACTGACCTAGAGGCTGCCTTACCCAGAGTATCCCACTCAACCCATCCATTGAGGTTGTCATAAAAATTCAGAGTTTCCTTTGCCCAGAGAAATGAGAAGACTCTTGGAATCTGGGCAGGTTTGTAGCCAGTTCACTTCTCTGCGATGGTGGATCCATAGGTCCCATCTTCAAGGAAATTATGAAGTGTGAGAAGAATCCTTGGGAGATGGCAACAGCACTTCCTACAGCCACAAAAATAATCAACTCCAAAATGGAGTTTTGTCAGTTAAAAAGGGAAACTTTATTTGCAGAATATCTTTTGAGCTGTACATATTTTCAGCTTACACACCTGGTGCTAGCTTGGGAACTTAAGCTTTATTTAAATATTAAATATATTTAAATAACTTAAGTGTTTATTTTAAAGAAGGATGACAGTTGTTCTTTTAATTGCTCGCCTTTTCATGTCATTGGGTCTCCACTAAGGAAACTATGTCCTGTCTTTATATCATGATTCAACTCAGCACAAAAAGGCATGACACAGACATATCTCCCATTACTCATTCAACACAATAAACAAATGGAGAACAGGAACAACGTGCAGCACAAAGATTAAGAAGTTGAATTTCTGTGCAGGTCTTTTTCCTTGCCACTTAAGGCAATAAATCATTTCAATTAGACATAATTAAAACAGTTTGCATTTGAAATGTGAATTAAAATTGAAATCAGTATTATCCAGCTCCCCCCTTCCACTTTTATCTCAGCTATCAGAAGGATATTGCATATCTATCTACTCTTGGCACAGATTAAGTCATAACTTACACTTTTTTAATATAATATCTGGTTGCAATCAAGCACTGGTATATGGACTTTTATCGTCAATTCCACAGTTACACAATCTTTTCCAAGTTCCTGTCCAGATACCTCTGGGCTTTAAATCCCTTATTGTCTTTTCTAATTTTCCCTTTTCATCTAAAATTAATTAGAGTGCAGACTCTCTTGTCTTTTTGATATTCCATTCAGTTTTCAGGGTGTTTTTGTTCTCCACCTAAACAACAGTTTTTCAAAGATTGAATACACTGGCCTCATGTCTGTGGGTGTAGATTAAACAAAAAGAATGCCACAATAGATATGGGCCAAAAATTAAGTAAAGAGAAGTAAAGAAATCTTTTGTAGTCTGTTATAAAAAGGCCAACCTTATGATATTAGAGTGCAGAGCAGTGGACTGATTAATTAAGATAATAAAACTGATGTAATTAAACATGACTTGGATTCTCTTTATTAGCCCTTCTGTTGTCAACTAAACCTTTCAAACCCTGTAAATAAGCAAGCCATATGACAGGTGAAATTGGTATGGGGGGGATTCAAGTTACTTAATGCTGTAATTTTTTCCTGGTTTTCACTCTTTTAGAGCATCAGGACTAACGCCTGGAATAAACACATTGATTTGGTTGTGTTGTCAGTGGGTCACTAATCAGAGAAATCATTGATTAGACAGTAATCTGTCTATTGAGTCTGACATTGTCTCTGGTACCTTAGCAATGGGGGGCTGCATTCTTTAAACGGAGACATTGACCTTGTTTTCGCCGTCTGGAGACTGAAATGAGGATTCACAGTAAAGACAACGGTCCTATCCTTTGTTTTATTCTCTTGTCATTTTGGTTGAGTTTTTTTTGTTTTTTCTGTGTGGGTTGTTTGGTTGGGGTTGTTTTTTTCTCAGCTCAGGTCTGATTGTCATGTTGTCCTGGGGTGATGTAATGATAATCCTGTATTCCATATCGTTCGCATGCCTGCCTAAAATGTCCTGTCACTTTAACTGTGCTCAGCAGCCGGGAGAAGCTCGGCCTGCGCGGGATGTTTTGAAACGCTCCCCCGCTCGCTGTTCCGGGAGGAAGGGACGTTGTTTAGTCGGGCTGCTGCTGCTGCTGTGACTGCTGCTTTTCTTCCCTCCTCCCCTGGGATTGCTTCTTCATCGTCTTTTTTGGACCCTTTTTCCTCGACTTTTTCGTCGGAGAACCCTGGGAGCCCCGGAGGACAGTGGACAGGAAATCCCTGGGGGGAAACCCCCGGAAAGGGGGTCACTACACCTGAGGAGGACTCTAAAGTTCCATCAGCTATTCATTCGGGTTTGGTGATTCCTTTTCCCCTTTCCCTTTCCCCTGTGTCTGTGTGTGGGGGGGCTGAATAAACAGTTCTTTCCACTTTCCCCGAGCTTTTTTTTTTTGCTGTCTGTGGGGGAGGGGGTGCTGGAGGCCTTTGCTGTGGGAGGAGGTGTTCTGTTCAGAGCATTTCCCACCCAGGAAATTTGTCTCTAACCCGAGACAAATTCTTTGCGCCCAACTTAAAGGGGCTTGACAATTTGGTGCCCACCTTTTGTGGGGTAGAGAAAGTGGAAAAAACTAATAATTACATTCTGGTTTTGAACACTCTGTATTGGATTGCAGCAATCTGTGGTCACCATGTTGTTTGATGGGATGTTGTTTGATGTGATTCTGTCTCTCTGGCATGTAGGCCTGTTTCCCTGCCAACAGATAGGGGCAATTTTGTCTCTGATGTATAATTTTTATAGATCAGGAGCACGACTCCGGCTTGTTATAGTAATGTGCACAGTATGCGTGATCTATAAAAAGGTAACAGAGGTATTGGAAACTGATAATAATGTATATGCTCTGCTGCTTTCCTCTCCTAGTTATAGTAGCTTCTTCTGGAGCTTTGTTAGTAATATTACCCAACCTAGTATGTCACCTTTTAAAAAGGTTCACTTTCCCCTGGATGTTAAAGAGACCACTGTCCTGGTATTCATGGTGCTTAATCTGATAGGTTTCAGCTATGTGATGGTCACTTTGTCCAGAATGAGGGCTGAGAGGTCCAGAGGGCCTGAGCAGGAGCAGACACCTGATGCAAACGTGGGGAAATTTGAGTGGTGTGGAGTATGGGGGGACATAGGCCAAGTTTTAAAGAAATTCTCTGACCCAATAGATTGGGAGATTCCCCTTGAACAAATTCTGGGACCAGCTGAGGTGGGGAAATATCTCAAAGAGAAGTGCAATGACAACCTTAAGACAATATGTTGGGGCCTGGCATATGCTTATCGTACATTGTTTAATACCCTAGAGCAGGCAGATAGGGAGCCTAAGCCAATGGCAGTTGCTCCTGTTACGAGAAGCAGGAAATACCAAGTCAAAACTGATCGCCCAGCAGATGATGATGGGGGCGAGGGATCCTCAAAGCCAACGATTGAGTCAGAAGTCATTGTCGAGTCCATGTCCATAAGGGACCTTCGCAGCCTAAGGAAAGATTACAATCAACGAGATAATGAATCTATAATTAGTTGGTTGATCCGTCTTTGGGATGCTGCAGGCGATGTTACACTTCTAGATGGCAATGAGATGAGGCATTTGGGGACCCTGTCACAGGATGCAGAGATCAACCGAGAGGCACGGAATGCGGCTGACCCTTGCAGCCTCTGGAGACGAGTTATCAGAGGTGTGAGGGAGAGATACCTGTGCCCCGAGGATCTCTATCAGCAACAAACCCCGTGGAAGACCATAGAACAAGGGATTCAACGCCTGAGAGAAATGGAGGTGGTAGAGATTGTCTTCTCAGAGGACATAGCAAACCCAGCCCCGCTTATGGATCCAGATGCGGTTGAATGTATGCCTGTAATGTGGCGAAAACTCGTACGACTTGGGCCAAAGGAATATGCTTCTGCTTTAGCAATAATGAAGCAAGATGATGGGCATGAGGCCGTGCTTGATATGGCAAGGAAGCTCCGAGCATATGCAGATACCGTGCATGGCCCAGTGAATGCAAGAATCTCAGCTGTGGAGACACGTCTACAGAAACTTGAGGATAGGATAGAGGAGAATCACAATAAACTCAGTAAGGAGATTAAAGAGGGCCTTCTCCAAATCTCGACAGTAAAGATTGAAGATTCTGTTACTGAACGCAGACGTTCCCTGGCTATGAGGAGCAGGTACAACCCTCGACGTGAGCTGTGGTATTTCCTGTGTGAGAGTGGAGAAGACATGAGGAGGTGGGACCAACAACCCACTGCCGCTCTGGCGCGACGGGTGCGTGAACTGAAGGAGGGCAAGACTCAGAGAGGAAACTCCACCAGAAGAGAAGTAGCTCCAGTTGATGTGTCCAATCCCCTTGAAGGAACCTCTAACATGCATACCCACCAGGGCTAGAGGGGCCCTGCCTCTAGCCAGGTAGGGGCCAGGGAAAATTGTGCTTTTTGGACTGTGTGGATTCGATGGCCTGGCACAACGGAACCACAAAAATACGAGGCTTTGGTTGACACTGATGCGCAGTGCACAATAATTCCATCGCAACACGTGGGGGGAGAGTCTATTTCTATTGCCGGCGTGACCGGAGGATCACAGGACTTGACTCTGGTGGAAGCTGAGTTGAGCCTGACTGGAAAAGAGTGGAAGAAACATTCCATTGTGACTGGTCCGGAGGCCCCATGTATTCTGGGCATAGACTTCCTCCAAAATGGATATTTCAAAGACCCAAAGGGACTCAAGTGGGCATTTGGGATAGCTGCTGTAGAGACAGAGGGCATTAAGCAATTGAACACCTTGCCTGGACTGTCAGAGAACCCATTTGTAGTAGGACTCCTGAGAGGGGAAGAGCAACAAGTACCAATTGCCACCTCGACAGTGCACCGCCAGCAGTACCGGACAAATCGAGATGCTGTGATTCCCATCCACAAGCTGATCCGTGAGCTAGAGAGCCAAGGGGTGGTCAGCAGGACCCACTCACCCTTCAACAGCCCCATCTGGCCTGTGCGCAGATCTGATGGAGATTGGAGATTGACTGTGGATTGTCGTGCTTTGAACGAGGTGACTCCACCGCTGAGCGCTGCCGTGCCAGACATGCTGGAGCTCCAGTATGAGCTGGAGTCCAAGGCAGCAAAGTGGTATGCCACCACTGACATTGCGAACGCATTTTTCTCCATTCCTCTGGCAGCAGAGTGCAGGCCTCAGTTTGCTTTCACCTGGAGGGGCGTGCAGTACACCTGGAACCGACTGCCCCAGGGGTGGAAACACAGTCCCACCATTTGCCATGGACTGGTCCAGAATGTACTGGAAAAGGGTGAGGCTCCAGAACATCTGCAGTACATCGATGACATCATTGTGTGGGGGGACACAGCGAAAGAAGTGTTTGAGAAAGGAGAGAAAATCATCCAGATTCTCCTGGAAGCCGGTCTCGCCATCAAAAGGAGCAAAGTCAAGGGGCCTGCCAAAGAGATCCAGTTCCTGGGAGTGAGGTGGCAAGATGGACGGCGTCAGATCCCCACCAAAGTCATCAATAAAATCACCGCAATGTCTCCACCAACTAACAAGAAGGAGACACAAGCTTTCCTGGGAGCCATAGGTTTTTGGAGAATGCATATTCCTGAGTACAGTCAAATTGTGAGTCCTCTCTACCAGGTTACCCGCAAGAAGAACGATTTCCACTGGGGCCCTGAACAGCAACAAGCCTTCGCCCAGATCAAGCAGGAGATTGCCCATGCAGTAGCCCTTGGCCCAGTCAGGACAGGACCAGAAGTAAAGAATGTACTCTACTCTGCAGCCGGGAGTCATGGTTTGTCTTGGAGCCTTTGGCAGAAGGTGCCTGGTGAGACTCGAGGGTGACCACTGGGATTCTGGAGCCGAAGCTACAGAGCGGCTGAAGCCAACTACACCCCAACAGAGAAAGAGATCTTGGCAGCCTATGAAGGAGTCCGAGCTGCCTCAGAGGTAACCGGCACAGAAACACAACTCCTCCTGGCACCCCGACGACCGGTGCTGGGGTGGATGTTCAAAGCAGAGGTTCCTTCTACCCACCATGCCACCAACACCACATGGAGTAAATGGATTGCCCTCATTACACAGCACATCCGTATGGGAAATCTGAATCGCCCTGGGATCCTGGAGGTAATTACAAATTGGCCTGAAGGTGAAGATTTTGGTTTGACCAATGAAGAAGAGCTGGAACAGGTAACTCGGGCGGAGGAAGCTCCACCATACAACCAACTGCCACCAGATGAAACACGCTACGCTCTCTTCACTGATGGTTCCTGTCGTATTGTGGGAGCAAAGCGAAGATGGAAAGCAGCTGTATGGAGCCCCACACGACAGGTTGCAGAAGCTACAGAAGGAGAAGGTGGATCGAGCCAATTTGCTGAGCTCAAAGCCGTCCAGCTGGCCCTGGACATTGCTGAAAGGGAGAAGTGGCCAAGGCTATACTTGTACACCAATTCATGGATGGTAGCCAATGCTCTGTGGGGCTGGCTGGAAAAGTGGAGAAGGGCCAATTGGCAGCATAGAGGAAAACCAATTTGGGCTGCTGAGGAGTGGAAAGACATTGCTGCCCGGGCAGAGAAACTATCTGTGAAGGTCCGCCACGTAGACGCCCATGTCCCCAAGAGCCGAGCTAATGAGGAACACCAAAACAATGAACAGGTAGATCAGGCTGCACAGATAAAGGTGTCCCAGGTAGACTTGGATTGGCAGCATAAGGGAGAGCTGTTCCTAGCCCGATGGGCCCATGATGCCTCAGGCCATCAGGGCAGAGATGCCACCTATAAGTGGGCACGAGACCGAGGGGTGGATCTAACCATGGATTGTATCTCCCAGGTGATCCATGACTGTGAGACATGCGCTGCCATCAAGCAAGCCAAGTGGGTGAAACCCCTGTGGTATGGGGGAAGGTGGACCAAATACAAGTATGGTGAGGCCTGGCAGATTGATTACATCACACTGCCTCAAACCCGCCACGGCAAGCGCCACGTGCTCACAATGGTAGAAGCCACCACGGGGTGGCTGGAGACCTACCTTGTGCCTCATGCCACTGCCCGCAACACCATCCTGGGCCTTGAAAGGCAAGTCCTTTGGAGGCATGGTACGCCCAAAAGAATTGAGTCAGAGAACGGGACTCATTTCAAAAACAACCTTATTAACACCTGGGCTAGGGAGCATGGCATTGAGTGGGTATACCATATCCCTTATCATGCCCCTGCTACTGGCAAAGTAGAGCGGTACAATGGATTGTTAAAAACCACCTTGAAGGCACTGGGTGGAGGGACTTTCAAAAACTGGGAGCAGCATTTAGCAAAGGCCACTTGGTTAGTTAATACCCGAGGCTCCATCAACCGAGCAGGCCCTGCCCAGTCTGAGCTCCTCCATACAGTAGATGGAGATAAGGTTCCAGCAGTACATGCCAGAGGCTTGTTAGGAAAGACAGTTTGGATTAATTCTGCCTCGTGTAAAGAGAAACCTACCCGTGGGGTTGTTTTTGCTCAGGGTCCAGGGTGTACTTGGTGGATAATGCAGGAAAATGGAAAAATACGATGTGTACCTCAAGGAAATTTGATTTTGGGTGAGGGTCATGTGTAATGTTGGGATGACCCATTGTTTGCTGAAAGTTACTGCCACCATTCGGCATACATGCCAAATATATATATGTGTGTGTTTAGAATTAAGACATATTAGTGTAGGCTTTAAGCCAACGATATGGAATAAGGGGTGGAATGTCCTGGGGTGATGTAATGATAATCCTGTATTCCATATCGTTCGCATGCCTGCCTAAAATGTCCTGTCACTTTAACTGTGCTCAGCAGCTGGGAGAAGCTCGGCCTGCGCGGGATGTTTTGAAACGCTCCCCCGCTCGCTGTTCCAGGAGGAAGGGAGGTTGTTTAGTCGGGCTGCTGCTGCTGCTGTGACTGCTGCTTTTCTTCCCTCCTCCCCTGGGATTGCTTCTTCATCGTCTTTTTTTGGACCTTTTTTCCTCGATTTTTTCGTTGGAGAACCCTGGGAGCCCCGGAGGACGGTGGACAGGAAATCCCTGGGGGGAAACCCCCGGAAAGGGGGTCACTACACCTGAGGAGGACTCTAAAGTTCCATCAGCTATTCATTCGGGTTTGGTGATTCCTTTTCCCCTTTCCCTTTCCCCTGTGTCTGTGTGTGGGGGGGCTGAATAAACAGTTCTTTCCACTTTCCCCGAGCTTTTTTTGCTGTCTGTGGGGGAGGGGGTGCCGGAGGCCTTTGCTGTGGGGGGCGGTGTTCTGTTCAGAGCATTTCCCACCCAGGAAAATTGTCTCTAACCCGAGACACCCCTCTTCCCAGGTGCCCATGGATAGCAGGGACGAGGCTCTGCAAGGGGAAGGGAACAGGGTGGGGATGTCTGCTGGCAGTAGAGTGCAGTGGAGAGCAAACAGTCCAGGACATTCCTGGAGTGTGTGACACAGAACTTGTGACACAGCTGGGGACTGAGCCAGGGAGGGAAGGCGCTGCTGGCCCTGCTGTTTGTGAAGAGAGAAGGGCTGGTGGGGGACGGGAGGGTTGGGGGCTGCCTTGGGCTGGGACATCATGAAGTGTTTGTGTTCAATCCCAGAGAAGGATGGAGAGATGTTGGGAAAATGTTGAACCGTAAGAAATTGTGAATTCCTTAAGCTTTAAGAGACAGTGCTTAGTCCTGTGTTCCCCCATTGCAGTGATTAATGTGGGCAAGTGGATGTCTTAGCCTTGAGAGTAAAGAGAGTGGGCCTGCCAAGAAGATCGCTGCAATGCACTCAAGGGGAAAGAACTGGTTGGAGGAGGCTCTTGACTGTCCGAGGAGAATTTGAGGCATGGGATCTTCCCCAAATGACCACCAGAGACCCTCTAGAGACCCCTACTCTCATGTCAATAACTTCTCATATGTGATTTAAATATGTCGAAGAATTAGTGGAAATGTTTAGAATGTGAGTTTCAGCAAAGTAATGAACGTGTCTGAGTTCCATGGACACAAACTGATTGGTGAGATTGCTGGGTGAGCACGTGTTAGGGAAGTGATTGCCCACGCAGCCCATAGCGAAATCAAGGCATGCCTGCTTTCTCACACTGAGCTGGCAGCAGGAGTCAGGTCCTGCTTGCTAAGCTTTCATTTTGGTCACTTCTATTGAAGGGTAAAGAAAGGTCACAATGAAACATTTTCAAGCTCTTTCTCTCTGGTTTACCTTTTCGGGGGCCAAAGCTCTATGGTGCAGGTGGCACACAGAGAAATGCAGCCTCCCCTAACCCCTCGGTTCTCCACAAATCGTCAGTGCTTGTTCCCAGGTGAGCTCTGGCAGCAGACAGAGCCTGCAGCGCAGTGGGCGCCGTGCCCTGCCCAGCCGGGGCTCTCTGGCACAGAGCAGCAGCAGCGCCAGCACCTTGCAACAGCTCCTGCCTTGGCTTCACCTGCGAGCCACAAGCCTCTGGAAATCAGCACCGCCTGTCACATTCCCAGCTTGGAGCAGCTCCTGCTGGCAGGCAAATCCTGCCAGTTCCACTGCTTCCAGAGAGGAATAAAGGCAGGGGTACAGACGTACATACAGAGCAGCCCTGGAAATGTCCAATAAATGTGCAAATATGTGTCACGATCCGCTAAATGTGAAGCGAGATTCGTGATGGTTCGTTTCGGAATCTCAGAGCGCAAAAGAAACGCGGACGCGGGGAATTTTAGTTTCAATCAAAATAAGGTACTTTATTGTGCACCAATGCACGATTATTGTGATAGAGAGGGAGAGATATAAGAAACAAAGGGTAGAGGGAAAGAGAGACAGGGGTTATAGCTACCAACGGCAGGCGGAGTCCTCGTGGTCTTCTGTCAATGGGTCCGTCTTCTTCCGTGGGGAGATTTTTCTTTCATAGGGGTCTTCTCAGAAAGCTCCTTTATAGTCCTCTTCAAGGCGAAGGGCAGACAGCCAAAAGGGTGGGAGACGGGCGTAGGCCTTCTCGAAGCGAAGGGCAGGTAGCCAAAGGTTGGGAGAGTGAGTTCCATAGGCACAGGTGTACGGGACTTTCAGTCCCTTCTCGCTTGGGCAGTCAGGAACAGTAACAACCAATTCCCTCGGCGCCTCTCAGCCAACACACCTACAGGACTTGGCAGTCACCTCTCCTCAGCCTGGCCAGGACTCCTGTACAAAAGTCCTCTTGCCCCCCTTTGGACATGGGGGTTCAGCCTCAGTCCCCATAGATGATCGTGAGACAAATGAAGGGTCTTCGGACCGTCTCTTACACCACCCCATGGCTCACGATTGTTGTTAAGAGCACTGAGCACGATTCTGTAGTGTTGTTGTGAAGTCTTCAGGACTCGCCAATGTTGGTAGCATAACCCAGAAAACAGAGACAGAAAGAGAGAAAAGAAAGAAAAGGAAAGAGAAAAGGGAAAGGAACAAAATAAAATCAACATTTTTAATTAACCAAAATTTCAATTAAATCCTGGTGAAGCAACAATTGCTTTACCAAAATACAATTAGGCAAAGGTTGGTGAATCAGTGTGTAATTGGATTACAAAAGGTAATAAAAGTAACTGGGGCTAAAATAAGAGAAATCACATCCAGTGATTTTAGTAAAATTACACACACAAAAATTTGAATGATTTTTAGTATCCACACTATCACAATCAGTTCTTAAGCATCACTGTTTTAGGATCTTCGTTAGGATGAATTTCAAAATGACAGATATTCTGCTCTGTGTCTAAACAAATGTCTTGACCTCTGATTGCATTACTTTCACAGATAAACCCTTGTTGTTCCTGGACAATACAAGTTTCTAAATTAACAGTTTGCCATTTATCATCAATTTGACGGGCCCATCCCCTATGTTCGAAAGGATAGAGAATAGCTCCATCATGGTTTAGGCTTAATACAAAACCAGGATAAATTAAGAACACAGAAGCATTATAAATGGTTCACACGTAAGCTGTGACAGTGTTATTAACAGGATCATAGGTAAAATTTACAAACTTCTACCAAGACTGGAGGTTCTTTTCAAAATTGTTAACACTATCCTAATTTTTTTTTTTTTTACTTTTGTTAAATGCTGTTGCATTTTTACCAAATCAAAAATTATAACAGCCAATTTGTTAAACAATACCTTTGAATTGATGCTATTTAGAACCTCCAATGCAGTTTAAAAAAAAAAAAAAAAAAAAAAAAAGACCAGTTAGGTTTCTTGATATTCGCCTCTGGGAAAATCTACAGAAAAAGGGAAAACAGGCAGGTTGAATTTAAAAGTACCAGTGACTTAATAAAAATTTTGTAGGCCATTTTCAGATTTGAGTCTTCAATTTTTATCTATGTTTCTTCTATAGAAATTCTTAAAGTCCCACAGGGTTCTCCTGCAAAAACAAAAAAAAACTTGCCCTCTTTTAAGCAAAAAAAGAATTAAAATGATGGAACAATCCAGCAGGTATTAACCCTATGTTCTTTTCTTGGGGTATTGGTGGCTATCCATGCACCATAATTGGATGAGCCCTTTCTTGAGTAGATGTTACCAGTTCTGCTAAATTTGGGGCTGTGGTAGTCAGAAGTCGCCACTTCCTGTTAGGCCTTTTCACTGGCCATACAGGGGAGTTGCCCAAAGCGTTTAACACGGATAGATTTTGCTTTAAGGGAGAAACTCCACACCTCTTGGCATCCTCCTCGGTCAGGGCAGAAATCTGTGCACCTGTATCAATTAAAAAGGTCACTGCTGCTTGTTTAGGTCTCACGGTAGCTGTGATTAGCACATCTCCTTTTTCTGTTTTAGCGAGCTGTCAAAAATAAATCCATTCTCTATTTCCCTGCTCACTACTAGGAAATAGAGATTCTAGTTTCCCTGGTTGGGGGGGAAAAGTTTGCTTTGATGTATTGTCTGCACCGTCAACAAAAGGTGGGGCAAAAGCTGTGGCGGGTGCACTTTCTCTCACAGGAGAAAAGGAATGTGGTTTTGGCACACGCCACTGGGTAACCAGTTTGCTCAATTCATCTAAAGGTAAACCATCCATTAAATCTTTAGGAATTACCTTTTTAAGCCCAAAACGCCACCAATCAAGTTGGACCAAAATGGATTTAGGTTGTGACTGTTCTTTGGCAACATCTACAGTTTTGCTGAGATGGGGGAGTGCATTTTTAACTCCTACATGTTGGATGTCCCTTGATTTTTCTTCTAAAGGCTTCGCAAGGCAGTATTTTTTACTGTAATCAATTAATTCTTGTGCTACCTCCCCCCATGCCCAATCTTTAGGTCTAGGGTGAGCTCTGTTTCCTAGCGGGGCTGGTGTTGAAAAGTCAGAGGAATTTCCGTAAGAGTCTGTAATGGTACTGCCTGTATTTCTGCTATCGTCACCACTGCACATGAAGTTCTCTAACCCTTCCACAGGACCCACTGATGCTCTGGTTTTCTGGAGACTTATCTCTGTGGCTTCAAGTGACTCGGGGAGTCGCCGAATTAAGGGAGTCATAATTTCAGGGTAAACAGGCAACATCACTGGTGATTCACATCCAGGAATTAATGTTCTTTCATGTATTATCTGTAGGCAAGCAGCTTTGTGCACACTTTCTAGTAGTTGTTCAGCTGTGCCTGTTATTGCCAAGGAGTCTCCCCTGTCCAGAGAGTTTAACCCTCCAGCCCAGTAAGCAGCATGCTGAGTTAAGGACCATAGGGCCCAGCGATCACCTGTTGTTAAGAAAACTCTGTGGCCCCAGTAACCCTCAACTTTCAATTGAATTTGGTCACTCACAGTTAAAGACACACAGCACACATATTCTGTTTCAGGTTCTTTGATAAGATGTGCATATTCTTTTTTTAACTTTGCCAGTTCCGTGGCAGAATAGGGCGTTTCCTTGGTGGTTATATGGGAGTCTGCATCCTCCTCATTGACATAAAAGTATTCAGTTTTAATTAAGGGTCTCATACGAGGGCAGCAATTTTCCCCACAGTTTTTTACCAGGGTCAAATCTTTCTGGGGCTATATTTGGTTAATGTGAGGGGTTTCCTTTTCTTCTGTCTCTTTTGGTGAGTCAGCATCCCCTAAATTCTTGAGATATTCATCTCTCAATGCAGCTCGCAGCAAATGATTTTCATTTCTTTCTTGATCTAATTGTTTCTGCAGAATTTCTACCAGGTTTTGCAAGGAGTCAATAATAGCTTTCTCTTCACTACGCCGCTTAAAGCGGTGCTCTATTGCTGCCGTAAGACATGCTCCTAAGACAGAGCAGGCTATGGATTTGTTACGGCCAAGTTTGAATCTTGCCTCATGTTGTAAAGCACATATTCTATCAGTTACACTCTCTAAATTAAACCAGTTTTGTTGTGCCCACTCCAGCTCTCCCGGAGAGGGTCTGGCATTTTGTTTTGCTAGTAGAGCATAAAATGCAACTTCATCTTTTGTATTAAGGTTTGCAGTCATTTTTGTGAAGGGATAAGACCACTACAGGGAGGTTCTACTTAGTTACTCACCGACACACCCAACAACTGAGCTGTGTCCCTCTTCGCTTCCCTGCATGGTTGAAGAGACTGAAATATGCTTGGGAGGCTCTCCTTAAGTTACTCAAAGTTGTCTCTTCTCTGCACCAAGCAGACTAAATTTATACATACATACACACTTTACTCCCCTTTTGCACTAAGAGATTCCTTCTTTTGTGAATTTCTGAAGACAGAGCCCTCAAATGAGTATAGGGGTACTTCTCGCTTAGGCATGTGCAGTTTGCGGGAAATCCGAGTCGCCCCCCTTGCTTTCTAGACACCGCTCACTCCTTTCGGGGTGTCGGGCTAGGTGCGGCTGGAGCAAAACGTCCTTCCCCTGATACAGACTACACAGCGCCTGGTAACCCCTTCTGTCTATCAGAAATCCTGTCCGTGACGCCAATTTAATGTCACGATCCGCTAAATGTGAAGCGAGATTCGTGAGGGTTCGTTTCGGAATCTCAGAGCGCAAAAGAAACGCGGACGTGGGGAATTTTAGTTTCAATCAAAATAAGGTACTTTATTGTGCACCAATGCACGATTATTGTGATAGAGAGGGAGAGATATAAGAAACAAAGGGTAGAGGGAAAGAGAGACAGGGGTTATAGCTACCAACGGCAGGCGGAGTCCTCGTGGTCTTCTGTTGATGGGTCCGTCTTCTTCCGTGGGGAGATTTCTCTCTCTCGTAGGGGTCTTCTCAGAAAGCTCCTTTATAGTCCTCTTCAAGGCAAAGGGCAGATAGCCAAAAGGGTGGGAGACGGGCGTAGGCCTTCTCGAAGCGAAGGGCAGGTAGCCAAAGGTTGGGAGAGTGAGTTCCATAGGCACAGGTGTATGGGACTTTCAGTCCCTTCTCGCTCGGGCAGTCAGGAACAGTAACAACCAATTCCCTCGGCGCCTCTCAGCCGACACACCTACAGGACTTGGCAGTCACCTCTCCTCAGCCTGGCCAGGACTCCTGTACAAAAGTCCTCTTGCCCCCCTTTGGACATGGGGGTTCAGCCTCAGTCCCCATAGATGATCGTGAGACAAATGAAGGGTCTTCGGACCGTCTCTTACCATATGTGGGGAGATTTGTTAGGAATTATTGCAGCCGTAATGCCAATAGTGCCTTCTCTGCTGGTTCTGGGCAATGCTCTGGGCCATTTCCTTGGTCTGGTTTCCTTTGCTTTGGGCCCATCTCAGTGTTCAGTTGGGATACAGGCTGTAGGTGCTTGGGGCACTCAAGAGCTACTCTTGGATCCCTTGAGCAGCAGGGTTGGGTCTACGAGGGGTTTGTGCTGCTTTGGGACACAGGAGAGCTCCCCAGGCTATTGTGTGTTTGCTCTAGGGAAGGCTGGGCTGCTTTGCATGAATTCACAGAGCAACCCAGAGCGGCTGTTTGTGATGTCAGGCCATGGTTGCCACGTCCCCGTGGTGTCAGCAGAAGGTTGCCTTGGTGCACGGAAGGCCTGAGTGTCAGAGCAGCTCTTGGGCTTGCTCAGTGCAGGAGCATCCTCCTGGCGTGAGGCATTGTCAGTGGGCAGCTGCACCCTGACAGGAGCCTTGTTTTTTCCCGTGCTGAAGCACAGTGTGCAAACCTGCAGAGCAGTGCTGAAATCATGGAGCCACTCGCTGCTGCAGTTTGCACTGGTTTTGGCATTGCTTATTCCAGATATTACCTAACCAACCTGGCGCGTGAGTAGAGGTTTTCCCTGGCTGTAGCCTAATCTGGCTTGTGTATCTCTTCCTGCTCTTGCTCAGTAACTGAGCTGATTTTGAAACGAAAAGGCCATCAGGATGCCACTGGTTTGGTGAAGCTTCTGTCAACACATTCAGCTTAAAAGGAGGTGTCTGTAGCCAGGGGAGTGCAGGCAGCATTTGCAAGGGAATCTGCAGGGGTTGAGTTCCCTCCTTCCCAGGGAGAGTCTGTGGCAGGAGAGTCTGTCCTTTCCTCAGTTTGCTGCGTCAAGCAGGACAACTTCCAAAACGCAGACTGGGAGACCTTCTCCAAAGGCCTTCGAAAAACTCTGCAGTTCTCGCCAGAATTCAGGGAAAGCTTCTTTTTACAAACTTTTTTCTAACGCTAGACAGTCATTAAAGCATTTAACTGTCTAGCTTGACTCTTTCCTGAATGCCAAACTAGCGATTCCCTTTGCAATGAAGTGCAAACTCCAAAACAGTGAGGCTCTGCTCCTGAACCCCAGAGTTGCTCCTGTGCTGTTTCACAATAGAACTGCCACAACTCTGGGGGATTTTGGGGAAGCTTTTCTGGACAAGCGTTCCCAGCAAGTTAATGGAAATTAATGCATGCAACTTATTTAAAGAAAAAAAAAAAGCACCTGAAAGAGAAGAGGGAAAAAAGCTGCTTTAGCCATTGGGCAGAACAGAAGCTTTGAGCGTTAAAGAACAATTTGCATTTTCTTGATCAAGTTGGTATTCATTTACTGGCAAAAGAGGCCAAAGTGTAGGCACAACCAAGAATGTTGTCCTGTTCTCTTGCTGGCTGTGTGAGAGAACTGTGTCTCCTGGAGGGATGTTGTGAAAGGAAAATACTCTCGGCTTGGCTTGACTTGTTCTCTGGGATTCACCAGCACAGGCAGTTTGCTCACAGCATCTCGTTCATTTTCCCTTGCCCACTGCAGGTCACCTGAGCCATGTGTTCAGAGGTGCCGATGCCAAGGTGAGTGAGAGAGGAACCTTTGATGTTGGTGCTGTTTAAAATTGTGGGGCAAGCTGTGAGCTTGGCCTGTGGCAGTAGAGTGCAGAGGGTGGGCTGAAAGAAAATCCATTTCCACGTCTGCAGCAGCAATAGCAAAGGCATCGTTGGCTGTTTCCTAATTTTCCATTTCAGAGCTTATAAAGAAACAAAAGCCCAGTTCTGCAGAGAGAATGTTGCTTGCTGATTGTAGCCAGGGTGGAATATCTAATTCAGAACAATCTGCAGTACTGTTCCATTAGCCCATTTTAATTTAGTTGCAGTGACTTAGAGTCCCATTGCTACCAAAGTTTATGATTTCTCCTTAGTAGAGCTGGGTATAGAGCTGAATAGAAACAAGGTTATAAATGAGAGGTAAGTGCCTGTCCCTCACACCACTGCCTGTCCCCAGAGCACAGAACCAACAGCAGACTCTCCTCTGGCTCCCGATGCTGCTGGAGAAGAGGCCAAAGAGGAGCAAAATGACCACAACCCTCCAGCTGTGGCCACACCACAGCCTGAACATCTCGGGCCTGTAAGTGCCAGTTCTCGTTGGTGCTGTCTTTGGAGCAAAGCAGAGCTGCATTTCTGACCAGACAGCACTTGCTGTTGGTGGCTGAAGATGCTGAGTGCTGGAGTCCTGCCAGGACCTAGCGATTCACCCCAGCCAGGGACAGCTGGAAAATGGTCTTTGACCTGTCACATTTAGCCCCCAGCTTGCTGGGATTCTGACAGGGGCCAGCCTGAATCATGAAGGCTCCCTGTCCCCAGAGGTGGCAGCTGTCCAAAGACACCGCTCTCAGCCTTGCCGGCTACGTAGGTGACACTGTGGCCTGGAGAGAGCTGTCCCACTCCACAGACTGGCCAAGGAGCTGCAGGCACCAAAAATGTTGATCTGAACACACAAGTGCTTTGGGGTGGTTTGTCCCAAAGAGCTTCTTGGGTGTGCTTCCCTGCGAGTAGCTCAGAGACACACCAGGGACGTGGAGCTGCTGCTTGAAGTCAGGGATTTTGGTGCCTTTGTGTCCAGGCTGCTCTTTTGCCTCTTCAGGCAGAGCAGTCTGTGGCAGAGCTGACTGGCGCTCTGAGTGCTCCTGTCTTTTTGCTTTTGATAAGCTGCAAAGAGCTGATTGTGCTGTGTATGAACCTGTGTGGGGCCACTCTCCCATGTGGCAAAAGAAACAAACTGCGTTGTTCTGAGCCCTTCTTCTGAGGCAAAAAGCAGAGAATGAGAGTTTCTGTTGATACTTTGTGTTGTGAATGCTGCAGCTTCGAAAACTCCATTTGAAAACTCCGGTTGCAGCCTAGGGGCAAAGCTGCAGGTGCTTGACTGGTGCCTTGTAGTGCTAAGAACAGGAAAGACTTCTTGAAATTCTTGATCTGTATTTTAAGACAAATGTGCAACTTTGTGACTGGGGAGCTGCCTGGGACAAAAGGACCCAGGAGGGGCAGCCAACAGCAGCTGAACATGAGCCAGCGTGTGCCCAGGTGGCCAAGAAGGCCAAGGGCATCCTGGCCTGTGTCAGCACTAGTGGGGCAGCAGGAGCAGGGCAGTGAGCGTCCCCCTGTGCTGGGCAGCAGTGAGGCCACATCTCGAGTGCTGTGTCCAGTTCTGGGCCCCTGTGAAGCAGGAAGGCATTGAGGGGCTGGAGCGTGGCCAGAGAAGGGCAAGGGAGCTGGGGAAGGGTGTGGAGCACAAGTCCAATGAGGAGGTGCTGAGGGAGCTTTAGCCTGGAGAAAGGGAGGCTCCCGAGCGACCTTCAGCCAGACTTCCATAAATCCCTACATGACAGTGCTCACCACAAGGGCCCTTTCCCTGCCAAGCATCCCATCACTGCATCCAAGCGCTTTAGACACTGGAGTGGGTGACCCTTCCATCTTTCCATTTGTTGGTTTGTTGGTTTGCTAGAAGGAGAAGCCTCGTGTATTTTCTCTTTCTGCAGCAAGCAAAAGTGCTTTTGCTCAACCTTTCCAGCACTGGAAGAGATTCTGCTAGAATTTTAGTTTGCAGGGTGGCAGTTCTGGAGGATGCAGTCTTTTTGCATGAGAACACGCAGTTTGGGGCAGGGACAGTGGTGCAGAAGGAGCTGTTCTGGTGCCAGGCCAGCCACTAGGGCCTTGCACATCACTTTAGAGTTAACAGGACCTGTGCCTTTTGGCAGCCCAGGGGATCAGTGTGTGTTGTGTTCCGGCTATGGGAATTCAGCAGGAAATCAAGGCCCTTGCATTCCAGCTGATCCTCAGAGGTCAGAGGGGCTGGGAGGGGCTGGGCTTCATTTCTGTTACAGCCACTTTGGCTCTGTCAGTCTGGTCCTCCCTGTCCCTTCCCTCGGGAATCCTCCCTGTCCCCACCTTGGGATCCTCCCTCTTCCTTTCCCTTGAGATCCTCTCTGTCCCTTCCCCTTGGCATCATCCCTGTCCCTTCCCTCTGGAATTCTCCCTTTCCCTCTGGTCCATCCCTGTCCTCCCATTCTCATCCTGCCATCGATCCCCCAAAATCCTTCCCCCTCCCACATTTTCCTCGGGAAAACTCCCCCTAATCTATGGGAAAATTAACTGACATTTCTCCCATCTCTTTCCAGCCCCAGATCCTTGGGGCCCGGGGTCACTCTTGGTGCTCCCTGTGGAAGGAAGATTCCCAAGGGCTGGATCCTGGGAAAGAAAAGCTGGAATCTCTCTCCTACCTTGGAGAGCAGCAAGGGAATGGGAAGGAGGATGGGAAAAGGGATTTTTCCAAGGGTGAGTTCTTGGGAATGTGGCCCGGATTCCCTAAAATTCCCAAAATCCTCCTCCCTGGATGCTTCTCCACCCTCTACCCTTTGGAAAAACCATTCCAAGTGGGGTTTTTTAATGTATTTTCCCTTTTCTTTGGGGATTCCCTCCCAGAATTCCAGGCGTGTCCCGCTTTTCCAGGAGTGCTGGCCCGCCTGGAAATGCTGGAATTCCAGGCCCACTGGGAAGCTGTGGAGCAGGAGGAGAAGGAGAAGCAGGAAGAGAAGTCAGTTTTCCTGAAAGCCAAAATCCGGGAATTGCAGCTCCAGCGGGGTCAGCTCCGGGATAAACTGGAGTTGCTGGAAAAGGCAGGGAGGGAAGAATTCCAGGTTTTTCCAGGGAAATCCAGCTTGGGATGAGCCTTGAGGGTTTTTCCCAGGGATTTTCGTGACCTCTCCTCCCTCCCGGCTTTTGTAGCAGCTCGGAAAAGAGGGAATTCCATCGGATCCAGCGCTTTCCAGTCCTCGGGAGGTGCTGGAGTGGAAAATCAGGAATCTCCAGGGCCTTCTCCAGGTTTTCCAGCTCACAGGTAACGATCCCCTGGATTTCGGGAAAAGAACTTCCTGATTTATCAGAGCATTTGGGAAATTTCCTGCTTGGGGAATTGGTAGGGATTCATGGACTGAGTGGTGGGACTGGGAAAGTCATCCCAGGGAAGGAATTATTGGGAATCAGGTGGTTTCCTTGGGAATGAGGGGGATGACTTGGGAACGAGGTGCTTTCCTTGGGAATTGGGCAGATAATTTGGGAATGAGCTGTTTTCCTTGGGAATTGAACCATTTCCTTGGGAATGAGGCATTTCCCTTGGGAATTAGAGAATTTTCTTTGGGAATTAAACCGTTTCCTTGGGAATCAGAGAGTTTCCCTTGGGAATTGTGTGCTTTCCTTGGGAATTGGGCATTTCCCTTGGGAATTAAATGGTTTCCATGGGAATTATAGAGTTTTCCTTGGGAATTAGGTGGTTTATATGGGAATTAGGTGGTTTCCTTGGGAATTGTGTGGTTTCCTTGGGAATTAAACAGTTTCCTTGCGAATTGGGTGGTTTTCTTGGGAATTAGACCGGTAATTTGGGAATGAGGCAATTTTCCTTGGGAATTAGACAGTTTTTCTTGGGAATTAGTTTCCATGGGAATTAGACAGATAATTTGGGAATGAGGCAGTTTCATTGGGAATTATCCAGTTCCCTTGGGAATGAAGCATTTCTCTTAGGAATGAGGCAGTTTCCCTGGGAATTAGAGAGTTTTCCGAGGGCATTAAAGAGTTTTCCTTGGGAATTAGGTGGTTTATATGGGAATTGTGTGGTTTATTAACTGTCGGTGGAATTCCAGGAATTCTGGGATGGATTGGGGTGGGAGGAATTTAAAGGTTTCTGATCCTAAGAACGTCCTAAGATCTCCAGGATGGTGGGATATATTCCCAAAAAAAGGTGGATGTTCCTGGCTGGATCGGCTCGGTGCTGTCAGGGGAGTTCCAGGATGGATTGGTTTTCAAGAGATGTAAAAGTACCCAATCCTAAAAATGTCCTTAAAACCACAAAATGGTGGGAAATATTCCCAAAAAAAGCCAAATGTTCCCGGCCGGATCGGCTCAGTGCCATCACTGGAATTCCGGGAATTCCGGGATGGGGTGGAAGGGATTGGAGCTCGGCCCGGTCCATGCCGGGGCAGGGATGGATTCCTTGGGAAGGGCTCGGGTGGGTGAAGGCACCACGGGGCCACCAGCGCTGGGGACACCTTGGGCTGAAGCCACCAGTGATGGGTGACAGCTTTGGGGCTGAGGCCACCACGGTCCATAACCATCACATTTACATCTGCTCATTGCTTGGGACAGCACAAATCTACACCTTCTTCATTTGAAACGTTTCCTTCTTTGCAGATTGTGACATTTGCACTACTATGTACAAATACAGAAAAATCAACTGAACCTTAAATATTAAATTTATTCCAAATTTCTGCACCCACACCGCCAATACATAAATATACAAATATCAAATGAAATTAAATAAACTAATTTATTGTTACAATCATGCTATGGAAATACACATAAATATCAACTTCCATTGAAGAAATTAAATAATGCAACCATCTACAAGCACTCACTATACACAAAGATCAACTGAAGTTTAACAATTCCATTTATTACATATTACTAAAACTGTACAGCCCATATAGAAATAGAAAAATATCTGTATCCCTCTCTAAATAACCCTAAGCCTAGAACTAAATAACTAGAATGAGGAAAATATACAACTCCAGATATTTAAATAGAAATAAATACATATAAACCCAAAAGAATATAAAGTGTAAATATATATTAAGTTTCCCATATTACATACAACTATACATATATAAATATATACATAAGAAACATCCATATTAATATATAAATTTCAATGTACTAATATAAAAATCCATAAAACTCCATCAATAGACCTATAAAAAAATACAAGTTTGTACATATGCAGAGGACAAAACACAGATAGGAATATAACAAAATTCATCTAGAAACAGAACTGGCTACATATATATACATATTTGTAACTACATATATATGTATATACATGCACATACAGATATATATATAACAACAGATATAAACACAACTAGTACATATATAAACATAGCTATACAAATAACAATCTTCGTGTGTAACTATCCCTATTCTTATAAATATCTAAGCGCTCCTCCACACATCTATAAACAGAACTAAATCAGGAGGGATTCCAGCCGCCGATGGTCACAGGCTCTCCCTCGGTCTCTTCCTCCCGTGCAGCGCAGCCCTCCTGGACAGGGACAGCAGGTGGGACATCTGGGAAGCCAAGGGAACACTGAGTCAGTATGGGGACGTTTCCCTTGGCAGCAGCTGCACTTGTGTCAGGGAAGAGAAAATCTCCGAGGCTCCCCAGGAGGGTCAGAAAGCAAAAGCAGGCGGAGCGGGCCAGGCTGCTGTGAGCGCAGCCCCGGCGGGACTGTCCCGCAGCCCCCGGCAGCCCGGGGGGCACAGGCGGCACAGCTGCCGGGCCCTGCCGGCACAGCTGCCTTGCCCAAGGACAGCCCCTGGGCCAGCCGGGGCAGCTGCGCTGAGCAGCCCCAGCACGGGCAGGGCCGCTCCTGCCCAGCCGGGCAGTGCCCACGGCCAAAGCCCGCGCCACCCTCACCCCCAGCCTGCCTCGCCGGCCCTGGGGCCTCACCCAGGCTCTCGGGCGGCAGCAGCAGCAGCTCCCCGGTCACTGCTCTTGCTGGTGGCCTTCAGCTTCTCCCTGATGGCTCCTGTCACTCTTTGGATGTTCTCAGGGACGTTCAGGGCAGCTGTGGCAAAAGTGGAGGCTCCGGAATTGGTTCCAAGGCCTGGCAGAGCTGCAGTCCTGGACCCCTCTGTGCTCCCTGCTGGCTCCCTCCATCCCCTCAGCCCCGCCATCCCCTCAGCAAACCCGCAGCCCCCCAGTTCCTTCAGCCGCCTCAGCCCCATCCAGTCCCCTTAGACCTGCCACCCCTCTCAGCTCCCTGCAGACCCCTCAGTTCTTGCCATCCCAACCAGAGCTGCCACTTACCTCAGTCCCACCACCCCTCTTAGTCTGTGCCACTTCCCTGTCCTCTAAGCCCCCACCATCCCCCTTGGTTCCCCAGAAACCACAGTGCCACCATCCCCCTTTCCTCCCCCACACCTCTCAGCCCCACCATCCCTTCCAGCCCCACCAGGACGTCAATGTCTCTGTCCCTTCAAGTGTCACCTCTGCCCAGCCCCCTCAGCCCCCTGTGTCTCACCAGCCTTCAGCAGCTCCTCAGGGGACAGTGCCTGGGGCCACTGGCAGCTCCCAGCGCTCCAGGGACACCCGGGGCTGGAGCTGCTGCTCCGCCCGGCCCGGCCGCCAGCTCGGACCCAGCACAGGAAGAGGGGACAGAGGGGCACAGCGGGAAAAGCAAGAGGTGAGAGAGGGAGCAAAGCAGGGAAAGAGGTTAAAAAACAGCCTGTACCTATACAAATACCAATGTGTGTATCTAAATAACCATATATCCCTATAACTACATAAATATAACTGTGCACACTTATCACCGTAACTATGTGCAGATATAAATATAACTATACATATGTGTAAACCTACCTCTACACATCTATAAATACAACTAAATATATATACATATACATATATAAATACAACTACTATATCTATAAAGACCTCTATATATATAAATTTAACAATACAGATCTATAAATATAACTCTACAGACATATAAATACAACTAAATAAATCAATAAATATAACTAGAGAATCTATACATGTATCTATAGACAGAGGGATTGCACCTGCCCGATGTTCAAAGGCTCTCCCTCTGTCTCTTGTGCCCAGGCAGGGCAGCCCTCCTGGAATGGTGGATCAGATGGATAACTGGGAAGCAAAGGGAAACACTGAGTCAATATTGGCACTTGCGCATGTTTCCCTTTGGCAGCAATTGTCCTTCTATCAGGGATTGTAAAAGATGGACTGAAAGGCAGATTCTCACTTGAGAATTGGAGGCCTGCTCTTTAAAGAACACGGATCCTTCCAAGTTTTCCAGTCTCTGTAAAATATTGAAATATCCCAATAAAATCTCAGCACTCAGGGTGCAAAGGTCACCTCTAAAAAAGCAGCCTCTCGAATGGAAACCTCAGCTTGGTACATGTCACTACAAATCTATAGAAACAGACCTAGAGGGAGAGGGGTTCCAGCTGCCCCATCTTCACAGGCTCTCCCTCGGCCGCTCCGTCCCTCGCAGAGCTGTCCTCCTGCAGGGGTGCAGCACATGGCCATGGAGGAAGCCAAGGGCTGCTGAGCCCTGCAGAGCTGCCATGGAGCTCTTGCCAAGCCCTGACCAGCAGCAGCCCTTGCCAGCGCCTTGGGCTGATGTAGGGCAGTGTGGAGGGAAAGGTGGGCAGCAGAGGCAGGCGCTTCCATACCTGAGCTTCTTGAGCTGCCACAGTGTCCTGCATTGTCTGAGTCTTCCGTTGTCTCTTTTCCTTCTCTTTTCCTCTGCCTGGGGGTAGTCTTCAAGCCTTTCCATGCATGGTTGCATTAGCTAGGCATAGCCAGGAGTCACGAGCTAAGTCTCTTCTTCTTGGAGCATCTGGGAGCTGCTTTTACCTGCTTGACTCGGAAGGATTTGTCAGGGCTTCAGCCTTTGCCAGGGACACTGTGGAGGACTCGCAGGTGCTTGGAGGCAAATCTGGAGGTGCCTAAAGCAGAAATTGTGGAGGTGAGCGGTGGCAAGAGACAGCCTGGAGGAGGTAAGGCATGGACTGCAAAATCACTCCCTTAGCTGCACAGAGCAGACGCTGCTTTGCATCAGCCCCCACTCACACGGTACAGCTGCCCCCAGGGAGACTGGAGGCAGCTGGCATGAGCTGGCATCTGAGCACAAGCCCCCTCAAGTGCACAGCTCCCCACCTCCCACTTTCATTTGCAAGGCTCTTGTCCACATGCCTAAAGCATTGCAGAAGCAACCTGAGCAGTTTGCGCTTGCATGTGTCAGTGCAGGGACTGCAAGGCAGGCAGGAAGCAAGGAATGAGAAAGGCTCAAGAGATGGGCTGTCAGCAGGAGGCACAACAGCTCCCTTGGCCTCATCAGAAAGTGCTCGCCTGTCTGGGATTCTTTGTGCCTGGGTATGTGCAGCTGACATAACTCCACCTTTTGGGCCTGCAGCAGCGTGGGCTCTGTGCCTTCTTCTTGGCAGACATCTGGCAGCGATTGGGATGAATGGGAAGAGCTTTGTGCCTGGGGCTCCTCATTGTCTTGGCTTGCAGAGCCACTTTGGTCTCTGTGGTACAGCTCTGGAAAGGAAAAGCACCAAAATGCAGCCAAGTGATGTCTTGGATCACAAGAGCACACAAAGCAAAAGCCACAAGTGATCCCAGCGCCATTTGTCTGCTGGAAATGGAGATTGCTGGGACCCCCAGCGCCAGGCTGGGACAAGCCTCCCTTCCTGCTCCTACCTGTGCATATCTCTGTGGGTGCAGGTGACTCTTCCTGGCCAGCAGTCTCCTCCCACAAGATGTCCTCCAAGTTCAGCATCATGTAATCCACCAGCACCTTCACCTGCACACAGGAAAGCCTTGCTCTCAGCCCTGGGGCCTGACAGCGTGCCAAGCAGCACCTGCCATCACTGCTGAGCCTTGCCTCTGCACACAAGGCACTGCCTCTTGCAGGGGCAGCTCTTGCAGGCAGCTCCTGCTCCAGCCTTGGCTGCAGAGAGGCACTGCCAGGCACAGGCACCTCTGGGCAGCCAAGCTGCCCTGGGCCGGCCAGGCTGCAGCCGGCTGCTGAGGACAGCATTACCTTGTCATTCTCGGCCACCATGGCCTCCAAGTTCAGCTGCTCCTCCTGCGCTGGGCTCAGCAGGCTTGGCCCCAGGCAGATGGCCAGGTTGCTGCAGCTCATTCGGCTGCTGGATGTGTGCTGGCCGATGTCTTGCAGCAGTGCCAGCAGCTGCTTGAGGAGGAGCTGGTTCTTGGCCACCCTGAGGGAACAGGAAGGCAACGTTCATCACCACGACCAGGTGTCCCACAGATGCAGCAGAGTGCGGAAAGAGGGCAAAAACCAGCATCTCCCTCTCAAAGACCAAGACACCTACCTCAATATCCATGAACCTCCAACTTTGGTAAGAAAGGTCTCCAGAACGAAGAGGTGATCTCAAAACTTTTAACTACAATCAGCTGGAACTAGAACTGGAGGGAGAGGCACTCCAGCTGCCCCATCTTCACAGCCTCTCTCTCAGCAGCTTCACCCCACGCACAGCACTCGACCTGCAGAGGTACAAGCACATGGCCATGGAGGAACCCAAGGGCTGCAGAGCTGCCATGGAGCTCTTGCCAAGCCCTGGGCAGCAGCAGCCCTTGCCAGTGCCTTGGGCTGGCTTGGGGCAGTGCAGAGGGAAAGGCAGGCAGCAGAGCCTGGCACATCCATACCTGAGCTTCTTGAGCTGCCGCAGCCTCCTCCATTCTCTGTATCTGCTGCTGCCTCTCCTCTGCCTCTTCCTCGCTGGCTCGTAGTCCCCATCTCCTGCCCAGGCCTTATCTTGCTTTTGTTTTTGTCTCTTTTCCTCTGCCTGGGGGTAATAGCCTTTTGGGCTCTCCAGCACCAGGGTCTCTGCGCCATCTTCTTGGCGCATGTCTGGCAGTGAGGGACATGCATGGGGACATCTTTTTGCCTGGGGCTGCTCGTCTGCTCAGCTTGCAGGGCCACTTGGCTCTTCCTGGCGCTGCAATGTCTGAGTCTTCTGCTGCCACTCCTCCTCTTCTTCCTTGCTGGCTCATAGTCCCCGTCACCTACCCAGGCCTCTTCTCACTGTCATTTCCTTCCCTTCTCTTCTGCCTGGGGGTACCCTGCAAGCTGTTACATTCAGAGTTGGATTAGCTAGGGAAAGGCAGGAGCCACGAGCTATGTCCCTTTTTCTTGGAGCATCTGTGAGCTGCTTTTACCTGCTTGACTCTGAAGGGCTCATCAGGGCTTCAACCTTCACCTGGGACACCGTGGAGGACTCGCAGGTGCTTGGAGGCAAATCTGGAGGCACCTAAAGCAGAAATTCTGGAGGTGAGAGGTGGCAAGAGATAGCCTGGAAGAGTAAGGCATGGACTGCAAAATCACTCTTGTAGCTGCACAGAGCAGATGCTGCTTTGCATCAGCCCCCACTCGCATGGTTCAGCTGCCCCCAGGGAGTCTGGAGGCAGCTGGCATGAGCTGGCATCTGAGCACAAGCCCCCTCAAGTGCACAGCTCCCCACCTCCCACTTTCATTTGCAAGGCTCTTGTCCACATGCCTAAAGCATTGCAGAAGCAACCTGAGCAGTTTGCGCTTGCATGTGTCAGTGCAGGGACTGCAAGGCAGGCAGGAAGCAAGCAAGGAATGAGAAAGGCTCAAGAGATGGGCTGTCAGCAGGAGGCACAACAGCTCCCTTGGCCTCATCAGAAAGTGCTCGCCTGTCTGGGATTCTTTGTGCCTGGGTATGTGCAGCTGACATACCTCCACCTTTTGGGCCTGCAGCAGCGTGGGCTCTGTGCCTTCTTCTTGGCAGACATCTGGCAGCGATTGGGATGAATGGGAAGAGCTTTGTGCCTGGGGCTCCTCATTGTCTTGGCTTGCAGAGCCACTTTGGTCTCTGTGGTACAGCTCTGGAAAGGAAAGGCACCAAAATGCAGCCAAGTGATGTCTTGGATCACAAGAGCACACAAAGCAAAAGACAGAAATGAGCCCTGCACCTCTTCACTGCGGGACGTGGAGATTGCTGGGACCCCCAGTGCCAGGCTGGGACAAGCCTCCCTTCCTGCTCCTACCTGTGCATATCTCTGTGGGTGCACGTGACTCTTCCTGGCCAGCAGTCTCCTCCCACAAGATGTCCTCCAAGTTCAGCTTCATGTAATCCACCAGCACCTTCACCTGCACACAGGAAAGCCTTGCTCTCAGCCCTGGGGCCTGACAGCGTGCCAAGCAGCACCTGCCATCACTGCTCAGCCTTGCCTCTGCACACAAGGCGCTGCCTCTTGCAGGGGCAGCTCTTGCAGGCAGCTCCTGCTCCAGCCTTGGCTGCAGAGAGGCGCTGCCAGGCACAGGCACCTCTGGGCAGCCAAGCTGCCGTGGGCCGGCCAGGCTGCAGCCGGCTGCTGAGGACAGCATTACCTTGTCATTCTCGGCCACCATGGCCTCCAAGTGCAACTGCTCCTCCTGCGCTGGGCTCAGCAGGCTTGGCCCCAGGCAGATGGCCAGGTTGCTGCAGCTCATTCGGCTGCTGGATGTGTGCTGGCCGATGTCTTGCAGCAGTGCCAGCAGCTGCTTGAGGAGGAGCTGGTTCTTGGCCACCCTGAGGGAACAGGAAGGCAACGTTCATCACCACGACCAGGTGTCCCACAGATGCAGCAGAGTGTGGAAAGAGGGCAAAAACCAGCATCTCCCTCTCAAAGACCAAGACACCTACCTCAATATCCATGAACTTCCAACTTTGGTAAGAAAGGTCTCCAGAATGAAGAGGTGATCTCAGAACTTTTAACTACAATCAGCTGGAACTAGAACTAGAGGGAGAGGCACTCCAGCTGCCCCATCTTCACAGCCTCTCCCTTGGCTGCTTTGCTCCATGCACAGCACTCCTCCTGCAGAGGTACAAGCACATGGCCATGGAGGAACCCAAGGCCCCTGCAGAGCTGCCATGGAGCTCTTGCCAAGCCCTGGGCAGCAGCAGCCCTTGCCGGACCTTGCCAGCGCCTTGGGCTGACTTGGGGCAGTGAGGAGGGAAAGGCAGGCAGCAGAGCCTGGCACATCCATACCTGAGCTTCTTGAGCTGCCGCAGCCTCCTCCATTCTCTGTATCTGCTGCTGCCTCTCTTCCTCCTCCTCCTTACTGGCTGGTATTCTCTGTCTCTTCTCCAGACCTCTTCTTGTGATCTTTTCCTTCTCTTTTCCTCTGCCTGGGGGTAGCCTGCAAGCCTTTCCATGCATGGTTGGATTAGCTAGGCATAGCCAGGAGTCAGGAGCTAAGACTGTTCTTCTTGGAGCATCTGTGAGCTGCTCTTACCTGCTTGACTCAGAAGGGCTCGTCAGGGCTTCAGCCTTTGCCTGCGACTCTGTGGAGGACTCACAGGTGCTTGGAGGCAAATCTGGACGCACCTAGAGCAGAAATTGTGGAGGTGAGAGGTGGCAAGAGACAGCCCGGAGGAGTAAGGCATGGGCTGAAAAATCACTCCCTTAGCTGCACAGAGCAGATGCTGCTTTGCATCAGCCCCCACTCGCACGGTACAGCTGCCCCCAAAGAGACTGGAGGCAGCTGGCATGAGCTGGCATCTGAGCACAAGGGCTCCCAAGTTGGCCATGACCTCCCCTGTGCTGCTTCCATATGACCATCTTTTGTCCACTGATGAAAAACTAAAGCCTAAAGCATTGCAGAAGCAACCTGTCCAGTTTGCAGTAGCATGTGTCAGTGTGGGGGCAGGGAAGAGGAAAGGAAAGGAAAGGAAAGGAAAGGAAAGGAAAGGAAAGGAAAGGAAAGGAAAGGAAAGGAAAGGAAAGGAAAGGAAAGGAAAGGAAAGGAAAGGAAAGGAAAGGAAAGGAAAGGAAAGGAAAGGAAAGGAAAGGAAAGGAAAGGAAAGGAAAGGAAAGGAAAGGAAAGGAAAGGAAAGGAAAGGAAAGGAAAGGAAAGGAAAGGAAAGGAAAGGAAAGGAAAGGAAAGGAAAGGAAAGGAAAGGAAAGGAAAGGAAAGGAAAGGAAAGGAAAGGAAAGGAAAGGAAAGGAAAGGAAAGGAAAGGAAAGGAAAGGAAAGGAAAGGAAAGGAAGAAAGAGAGGAAGGAAGAAAGAGAGGAAGGAAGAGAGGAAGGAAGAGAGGAAGGAAGGAAGGAAGGAAGGAAGGAAGGAAGGAAGGAAGGAAGGAAGGAAGGAAGGAAGGAAGGAAGGAAGGAAGGAAGGAAGGAAGGAAGGAAGGAAGGAAGGAAGGAAGGAAGGAAGGAAGGAAGGAAGGAAGGAAGGAAGGAAGGAAGGAAGGAAGGAAGGAAGGAAGGAAGGAAGGAAGGAAGGAAGGAATGGGCTGTCAGCAGGAGGCACAGCAGCTTGTTGGCCTCGTGAGAAAGTGCCCATTTGTCTGGGACGCATTGTGCCCAGGGTGTGCAGCTGACATACCTCTGCCTTTTGGGCTCTCCAGCACCAGGGTCTCTGCGCCATCTTCTTGGCGGACATTTGGCAGTGAGGGACATGCATGGGGACATCTTTTTGCCTGGAGCTGCTCGTCTGCTCAGCTTGCAGGGCCACTTGGCTCTTCCTGGCGCTGCATTGTCTGAGTCTTCTGCTGCCACTCCTCCTCTTCTTCCTCGCTGGCTCAGAGTCCCTGTCATCTACCCAGGCCTCTTCTCACTGTCGTTTCCTTCCCTTCTCTTCTGCCTGGGGCTACCGTGCAAGCTGTTACATGCCAAGTTCGATTAGCTAGGCATAGCCAGGAGTCATGAGCTAAGTCTCTTCTTGTTGGAGCATCTGTGAGCTGCTTTTACCTGCTTGACTCAGAAGGGCTCGTCAGGGCTTCAGCCTTTGCCAGGGACTCTGTGAAGAACTTGCGGGTGCTTGGAGGCAAATCTCGAGGTGCCTAGAGCAGAAATTGTGGAGGTGAGAGGTGGCAAGAGATAGCCTGGAGGAATAAGGCAACAATTGCCAAATAGATGCCTTAGCTGCTCAGAAACACATTGCTTTGCATCAGCTCCCTCTCACTCTCACAGTACAGCTGCCCCAAGGAGACTGGAGGCAGCTGGCATGAGCTGGCGTCTGAGCACAAGCTCCCTCAAACTGACTCTGCTCGCCGCTGCTGCTTTCATTTGCAAGTCTTTTTTCCAATCGTGAGGCACCTGCCTAAAGCATTGCAGAAGCAACCTGAGCAGTTGCACTTGCATGTGTCAATGCAGGGGCAGGAGAGCAGGAAGGAAGGAAGCAAGCAAGCAGAAAGCAAGGAAGCAAGGAATGCGAGAGGCTCCAGAGATGGGCTGTCAGCAGGAGGCACAACAGCTCCCTTGGACTCAAGAGGAAGTCCCCACCGGTCCAGAATGCATTGAGCCCAGGTGTGTGCAGCTGACATACCTCTGCCTTTTGGGCCTGCAGCAGCGTGGGCTCTGTGCCATCTTCTTCTTT
Organism: Acanthiza pusilla; assembly: GCA_036630365.1. NCBI lineage: Eukaryota > Metazoa > Chordata > Aves > Passeriformes > Acanthizidae > Acanthiza > Acanthiza pusilla. The sequence goes on from JAXCHO010000011.1 coordinate 1,751,591, forward strand.
TTGTGTATCTGGCAGCAAGGAGAGTGCACGGGGACAGCTCTGTGCCTGGGGCTCCTCATTGTCTTGGCTTGCAGAGCCACTTTGCTCTTCCTGGCCCAGCTCTGTAAAGCAAAAGCACCAAAATGCAGCCAAGCAATGTCTCGGAAGACAAGAACAAAGAAAGCTAAACTCACAGGGAAGCCCTATGCCTCTTGTCTGCTGATGCGGAGATTGCTGGGACCCCCAGTGCCAGGCTGGGACAAGCCTCCCTTCCTGCTCCTACCTGTGCATGTCTCTGTGGGTGCACGTGACTCTTCCTGGCCAGCAGTCTCCTCCCACAAGATCTCCTCCATATTCAGGATCATGAACTCCACCAGCACCTTCACCTGCACACAGGAAAGCCTTGCTCTCAGCCCTGGGGCCTGACAGCGTGCCAAGCAGCACCTGCCATCACTGCTGAGCCTTGCCTCTGCACACAAGGCGCTGCCTCTTGCAGGGGCAGCTCTTGCAGGCAGCTCCTGCTCCAACCTTGGCTGCAGAGAGGCGCTGCCAGGCACAGGCACCTCTGGGCAGCCAAGCTGCCGTGGGCCGGCCAGGCTGCAGCCGGCTGCTGAGGACAGCATTACCTTGTCATTCTCGGCCACCATGGCCTCCAAGTTCAGCTGCTCCTCCTGCGCTGGGCTCAGCAGGCTTGGCCCCAGGCAGATGGCCAGGTTGCTGCAGCTCATTCGGCTGCTGGATGTGTGCTGGCCGATGTCTTGCAGCAGTGCCAGCAGCTGCTTGAGGAGGAGCAGGTTGGCTGCAGGCAACTTCTTGGCCACCCTGAGGGAACAGGAAGACAAAGTTCATCAGCAGGGCCATGCTGCCCACATGCGCAGCAGAGTGGGGGAAAAAGGGAAAAATTAGCACCTTGCTCTGCAAATAGCAAGAGACCCACCTTGATATCCATGGACCTCCAACTTTGGAAAGAAAGGCCTCCAGAATTGAATATTTTTCTCACAAATTGTAACTGTAAACATCTAGAAACAGAACTGGAGGGAGAGGCACTCCGGCTGCCCCATCTTCACAGCCTCTCCTGGAGCCCCTTCATCCCGCGCACAGCACTCCTCCTGCAGAGGTACAAGCACATGGCCATGGAGGAAGCCAAGGGCTGCAGAGCCCCTGCAGAGCTGCCATGGAGCTCTTGCCAAGCCCTAACCAGCAGCAGCCCTTGCCAGCGCCTTGGGCTGGCTTGGGGCAGTGTGGAGGGAAAGGCAGGCAGCAGAGCCTGGCACATCCATACCTGAGCTTCTTCAGCTGCCGCAGCCTCCTCCATTCTCTGTATCTGCTGCTGCCTCTCCTCTGCCTCTTCCTCGCTGGCTCGTAGTCCCCATCTCCTGCCCAGGCCTCAACTTGCTTACGTTTTCGTCTCTTTTCCTCTGCCTTGGGGTAGCCTGCAAGCCTTTCCATGCACAGTTGGATTAGCTAGGCAGAGCCAGCAGACACGAGCTAAGTCTCTTCTTCTTGGAGCATCTGTGAGCTGCTCTTACCTGCTTGACTCAGAAGGGCTCATCAGGGCCTCAACCTTTGCCTGCGACTCTGTGGAGGACTCACAGGTGCTTGGAGGCAAATCTGGACGTGCCTAGAGCAGAAATTGTGGAGGTGAGCAGTGGCAAGAGACAGCCTGGAAGAGTAAGGTATCAGCTCCAAATCACTCCCTTAGCTGCACAGAGCAGACGCTGCTTTGCATCAGCCCCCACTCGCACGGTACAGCTGCCCCCAAAGAGACTGGAGGCAGCTGGCATGAGCTGGCATCTGAGCACAAGGGCTCTCAAGTTGGGCATGACCCCCCCTGCTGCTTTCATTTACAAGTATCTTGTCCACTGAGGACGCACATGCCTAAAGCACTGCAGAAGCAAACTGTCAGTGCAGAGGCACACAGGCAGGCAGGCAGGCAGGAAAGAAGGAAGGCAAAATCTCAAGAGGTGGGTGCCAAAATTTGTGCTTTTCTAGGATGTGTTGTGCCCGTGTTTCTGTCGCTGACATACCTCTGCCTTTTGGGCCTCCAGCAGCGTGGCCTCTGCCCTCTCTTCTTGTTTGCTGTCTGGCAGCGAGGGCGATTCATGGGAACAGCTTTGTGCCTGGGGCTCCTCATCTGCCTGCCTTGCAGGGCCACTTTGCTCCTCCTGGCGCAGCTCTAGAAAGCAAAAGCACCAAAATGCAGCCAAGTGATGTCTTGGAAGACAAGAGCACTCAGAGCAAAAGCCACAAGCGAGACCTGTGCCTCTTGTTTGCTGGACGTGGAGATTTCTGGGACCCCCAGTGCCAGGCTGGGACAAGCCTCCCTTCCTGCTCCTACCTGTGCATGTCTCTGTGGGTGCAGGTGACTCTTCCTGGCCAGCAGTCTCCTCCCCAAAGATCTCCTCCATATTCAGGATCATAAACTCCACCAGCACCTTCACCTGCACACAGGAAAGCCTTGCTCTCAGCCCTGGGGCCTGACAGCGTGCCAAGCAGCACCTGCCATCACTGCTGAGCCTTGCCTCTGCACACAAGGCGCTGCCTCTTGCAGGGGCAGCTCTTGCAGGCAGCTCCTGCTCCAGCCTTGGCTGCAGAGAGGCGCTGCCAGGCACAGGCACCTCTGGGCAGCCAACCTGCTGTGGGCCGGCCAGGCTGCAGCCGGCTGCTGAGGACAGCATTACCTTGTCGTTCTCGGCCACCATGGCCTCCAAGTGCAACTGCTCCTCCTGCGCTGGGCTCAGCAGGCTTGGCCCCAGGCAGATGGCCAGGTTGCTGCAGCTCATTCGGCTGCTGGATGTGTGCTGGCCGATGTCTTGCAGCAGTGCCAGCAGCTGCTTGAGGAGGAGCAGGTTGGCTGCAGGCAACTTCTTGGCCACCCTGAGGGAACAGGAAGATAATGTTCATCAGCAGGGCCATGTTGCCCACAGCTATCCCCAGAGGTTGCCCCAGGCAGGGGTGCAGCCAGCGGCTGTGTTGCACAGCTCTGCCGGCACTCTCAGCCAGTGGTCGGGGTCCCACGCTCCTGCAGGAAGGAAGTGCGGCATTGCTTCCCAGCTGCTGATTTGCCCCGAGCCCACACAAGGGAAGGATCGCTGTGCATTGCCCCAAAATGGGAGGGCCAGGCTCCAAGAGCGAGGTGCCCGAACACACAGCCTTTGAAGGAGACCACCCCCTTCCAAGCAAATGCCAGCTTTGGAGCAATGCCTGCTGCAGAGCTGTAGCTGCTGCCCACTAAAGCTTACACTTTCAGCTGAGAGATCTTGTCCTCCCTGCTGGCCATCTGCATCGCTGCCATCCAGTCCTCGTAGAGGTCTGTGACGAGGAGCTTGGAGGGGATGCTTCTGAGGAAGTCCTGCAATGCCAAGGGCTGCTGGTGAGCCTCGGAGCCCATGGCAGCCCAAGCAGGAGCCTTTGCGGCTGCAGGGCAGGAGGGCTCACCTTTAGGACGACGGCCAGCAGCAGAACCGGCTGGCTTGCCATGTCGACGGGCAGGCCATGGTCCAGGGCCTGCCGCAGCTCCTGAACTGCCCTGGCGCTCTCCGCTTTGCGGAAGATGCCTTCTGTTGTGGGCCCTTGCTGGCGCAGGACAGCCAGCAGCTCCTGCAGGAGAGGCAGGAGGGCAGGGACATGTGTGAGGAGCTGGGCCGGTCCAAGAGCAGTGGCCACGGCCAGAGCTCCTCCCCAGCCTGGGCTCCCTGCCTCCTGCCATCAAGGGGCTGGCAGCAGAAGGCTGAGCCACGGCTGAAGAGCCCTGTGGCCCTTGGCTGGGGCCGTGCATGGGGACATTGGCTGTGCAGCAGCTGGACACAGGGATGGGCAGCTCCTGTGCAGGCTGCCTTACCTGGATGGGCCGGGGCAGCACAGTGCCGTCCTCCGCACAGATGGCTGCCAGGGGCTGCCCAAAGAGCGCCCTGCTGCAGCCAGAGCCCTCCTGCCCTGGAGCCCGGGCAGCCCCAGCTGGGCCCTGCCGCAGAGCAAAGGGCCATGGCAGCCACCTCCTCCTCGTCCTGCTGCTGTCACCACTAACGCTGGTCCCTCCTGCTGCAAAGGAAAATGGAACCAAAGCTTGTCACTGGAGACCACCAGGCCAGTGCTGTCACAGCCTGCCCTGCCCTGCCCTGCCTGCATAGAGCGCTGTGCAGAGCCATGTGGCACCCCAGGCACACCCAGCTGGCAGCTGCAAGTGTGGCTGCAGCTCAGAGGCTCCTGAGAGCTGGTGTGGTGCTGGGATAAGCTGCCCCAGCCCTGGCCCTGCTTTTCTCCAAGCTGCGGGCAGCAGCGGATGTCCCTCTGCGGGTGCCACACCTGCACAGCCACACTCAGGGGACAAGCGAGTGCAGCTCACTGCCAGAGCAGAGGCTGGCCTTTCCTCCCCAAACTCACCTGGGCAGCGGCCAAGTTGTCCTCCGTTGTCGGACGGGGCCGTGGCAGGCGCTTGCTGGGGATCAGCCTGCAAGAATCGAGGTGTGCTTGCAGAGCAGCCCTGCAGCACAGAGGGCCCCCGGCCAGCCGCCCCCAGCCCCAGCAGCCTGAGCGCGGCACACGGCTGGCAGCCTCTGCCCCGCGGCCTCTCTGCCCCGCACAGCAGCAGTGCTGCCGCTGGCAGCAGCAAGGACGTGCCGGCGCTGCCGCTGGCTCCCCATGCCTCTGCTCGCCCCGTGGCACCAGGGAGCCTTGCTTCCCTTCCCCGCACACGAGGCCACTGTGCTAGCCACGCCTCCCCGGCACCCAGCACAGCCAGAGGCCACCGTGGGCAGAAAGGCAGCTCTTCTCACCTTTTCCAGCTCTGCGAGCAGCCGCTGCAGCTTCCTGCCGCTCAATGTCCTCCCCTGCGCAAGAGAGAAGCCGTGCCAGAAGGTGAGCAGCCGCGCCTCTGGGGCTGGGCGCTCGGAGAAGCGCTCGGGCACAGAGCCCGCAGCAGAGAGACACTCACTGCACGGCGGCCCTTCAGCTCCGCGGCCACGGCTTGGATGCTCGGCAGGCGGCTCACTCGGGCTCCGGGGCTCCTGTGGAGTGGCAAAAGGGACAGGCAGAGAGCCGGGTGAGCCCACAGCCGCCTGTGGTGCCTTGTCAGGCAGCTGTGCCCGACAGCTGCCCGCAGCCGCAGGGACAGCTCTCCCCAGCTGAGGAGCTGTGCGGCTGCTGCGGGAGCATCCCCTGCAGCAGCAGCAGCAGCAGCAGCAGCAGCAGCAGCAGCAGCAGCAGCAGCAGCAGCAGCAGCAGCAGCAGCAGCAGCAGCAGCTTACCCCTGCAGTGCGCCCACCCACTGCTCCTTCAGTGCCTGGGAGCTGCAGGAAGAGAGGAGAACCAGCGTCAGGCCCTGCTGTTCCCCAGCACCCTGGGGGTCTACACGCACGCCCGCATGCCCCTCCCAATGCCCAGGGACACAAGGGCAGGACCAAGCCCCATGGTGGGCACGGGGCAAAGGTGCTGCCCAAGCCCTGGCTCCCTGGGAGCTGCCAGAGCAGCAGCTTTTGCCCTTGCCTTTTGGCAAGCCAAAGCTGACTGGGGGGGACACAGACCACTCCCTGCTCCCGCTCTGCACAGAGGCCAGAGGCCATGGCAAGGCTGCCAAAGGCCTCCTGCTTCCCACGGCTGGCAAGCTCTCCTGCCCTGCCACGGCACGTGGCTCCACGACTCACCCAAAGGTGGCAATGCACGAGCCACTGGGCCAGACGAGGATGATGGAGGTGGCATCCTCATGGCTGCCCTCCTGCTGCTGCTCTTCTCTGGGCGGCACTGCCTCCTCGCCGCCGCTCAGCACCCACAGCTGGTCCAGGGCCAGGCGGAGCCGTGGGCGCAGGGTGGTGCCTCGGCTGCAGAGAGCAGAGGAAAGCAGTGAGGGGCACGTGGCCTCCCTGGCATGCCCCGGGGCAGAGCCCTGGTGTGTCCCCCCCTTGCCCCCACCGCCCGCCAACGTTGGCACACACAGTGGTGCGTGGAGCCCCCAGGGGCTGGGAGGCTGGGGCTTAGGCCAGGCTGGCTGTGGCCTGGCCCAGGGACAGGGATGGGGCAAAGGCGGCTGGGCCCTGCGGCTCTTACTGCAGCTTGGCGACCACCAGCTCATCCTGGAGGAGGAGAAGGCGCCTCTCGCTCCTCTTTGGGCCGTGCCTCAGAGCCACATCTGCGCTCAGCACGGCCTCGTCGCTGCTGAGAACCTTCCTGCAGAGCAGAGAGTGGCAGCCATGAGAAGGGCAGCCCCTTCTGCTGTGGCTTGCGGCTGTGGCCGTGTGTCTCTGGGCTCTGGGGGAGCCTACCTGGAGCCGAAGCAGCTCTTGGCCTGGCCCATCCTGCCTGGCACAGGAGGACCCTGGTCTCGTCTCAAAGGCTCTTGCCCTCGCTCACGGCGAGGATTCCAAGCGGGACTGAAAAGTTGGGCTGGTGCCGCTTGGTCAGAAATTTGCTTTCTCACTCTTTGTATTCACACAACAGACAGCTCTGGGCTGCTGCTGCCGCCTCTCGTGGACGCTGAGTCCAACTGACCAACGGTCCGAGCCCAACGGAGCCTGGCCTGGGCAGTTGGGGTGGGGCAGTGGGGGCAGGGCTTCCTGCCGGGCCCGGCCAAAGGCGACTCTGCCCGCGGCAGCCCCGAGCTGGACACACACGAGGCCAAGGCTCAGCTCCCTCCAGCAGCTGCCAAGGCTGTGCCTCCCGCAGGCCTGCGCACCGTCAGCTGTCTTGGCCCCAGGGGCTCTTTGGCCCCTCCAGATCGCTCAGCCTGGCCTCCAGCAGGACCTGCTTTCACAGCTGCCCCTTCCCCAGCTTCTACTGCTGCAAGGGCTTCTTCCTCCTCCTCCTCCTTCTCCTCCTCCCTGGCTGCAGGACTTGCCTCTTCTGCAAGACTTGCCTCTTCTGCTGCACATTCAGCTGCAGCAGCTTCCTGCCAGCCCTTCTCCAGCCCCTCAAGGTTCCTCTGCCTGCCAGCAGCACCACCCTCCTGCCCACCAGCCTCTCCCAGAGGCCACATGCATGCCCTCTGTCTGCTCTTTGAGGGGACACTCTGATGCCAAAAGATTTTTGCTTTTTATATATTTTTCCTCAGTCCATAGCTCTGTAGACTATGATTGTGTAATTCTACCATTTCTTAGCTACCTGCGGTACTTCTCCTACCCTGTCAGGCAAACACATTCCGGGAATCCTAGTCTAATCTTGCTCCTTCAGTCAATCAAGGCTATTTCACTTCCCCATGGATTTAGATACAGAAAATGGGCATCTAGAAGCAAGGCAGAGCCTTCAGTTGGGCTCCGAACCAAGAGGGGGAATTACTTCACTAACTGTGCTTCTCATTCGGAATTCTTGCCAATCGTGCTCATTGCAGAAACTGATGAAAGTGCCGAAGCCCTGTCTCACATGTGCATTTCACCATGAGTGCACCTGGAGGAATGTCAAGAAACGGTAACTGCTTTTTGGCATCTGAATCTTGTTTGGCTCTTGATTTTCAGAGCTCCAAGGCAACAGCTCAGCCCATCAGCTGCATCACTCAAGGGCAGCAGCGCCTGCAGAGGACAGCACAGGGCGGCCAGGCCTGCACCTTGCTAGCAGGCAAGCTCTGCCCAAGGCCTCAGCAACTCAGGGGGAAAGCCACGTCCCCTTTGGCCATGAGGCACCCAGTGCTGCTCCTCTGCATCCCCCTCAGTCCCAGTCCAGGCTGCCCAAAGGCTCCCAGTTTGCCTGAGGATGGCCCATCCCTTCCGTGTGCTGCCGGGACGATGCCTCAGACACAGGGGCACAGGGGCTGTGCTGTGCCCTCGCTTGCTGCAGGGAGAGCCCCCAGGCCACCTTCTTAGGCGGCACCTTGGCTGCGCTCACGGTGCTCACAGCGGCGGCAGGAGGCTGCCTCCGGCTCTGGAGGCCAAGGCTAAAGCTCAGGGGTGGCTCTTGATGGGCAGGTGATTTCCCCATGCTCAAACCCAAAAAACGGGACACGAGAAAGGCCTAGAAGCATAGAGAGCTTTGGGTTGGCGTGTCCTGAAAGAAGTGAGATGCCCTCGTGCACTGGGGCTTGCTTTCCTTGCCCCACTTTCCCCATGGCAAGTGGAGCTTTCCTTAGCAGCCCTTGCAGCGCCTTCTCCCTGAACGTGGGGCTCTGCCGCCTCCCCAAAGCCTTGGAGGCTTTGCTGCCGCGCCTTTGCGCACCTGGCCATGGGCGGGGCACACCTGCCTCTTGTCCCCCAGCCCCCATCATCACTCCTTGCCAAAAGCCTCCCAGATCCTAAGGCGCACGTCTGCTAAATGCTCCGAAGAACACAAATCCACAGCCGCTTCAGTTTCAAAATGCCACGGTTTGCACATTGCTACAGCGGCGCTGCCTAGAGAGAAGTGCACCAAAGCCAACTTCCCCTGAAAAAGGCAATTTATTACAGCTCACCAGGACTGCACTGCTTCTACACAATTAACAAGTTCTGTTCCTAGCTTCCTACAGATTGTTCCATCTCTGCTGACTACATGGGAAGATACAAACACCAGTTCACACCACCTCATATCTAACAGGTTACAGAGTTGTGCCTATACAGATCCGTGTTGGGATAGAAAGAGACAAACACCCATGGCAGTCTCTACATCCCCACAGAGCTAGAACAAAACCGTACAATGCAATGCATGCTTCCATAGACATTCATACATAGATAAAACTGTACTACGCGACACATGTTTATGTAGAAATTTATGCAGAGATCAACACAACTATCAGTGGTGTGTAAATATATTGTCATCTCTATAAAAATGGCTGTACACAGCAAAGAAACGAAACAGGACTATACAAACACCAAAGCACCCATCGATGCCTCCATAGCCGTGTAACAAAAGACACAGAACTGTGCAGCTGTACAACTTGTTATGTACCGAATAGAACTGGAGACAGACAGAGACATAACGATACACAGGCACGCCGATAAGCCGGGACATGGAGGGGTAGAGCAAGATACACAGGGAACCCGGCCGGCCCAGTCCAGGAATGGGCCAAAGAAGAACATATCGCCCCTCTCGGAATGGCTTGGGGATGCTCTGATGGGAAATTGGATTTGCATTTGTCATTAGAACAACATGCTGGGCTTAGGTGTGGAATTGGAATCCCCTCCTGTGGCCCCAGATGCATCTTTACTTTCGCTAAAGTGTCTAGAGAGCGTCACTGTGGCAGTGGTCCCTCTGCAAGGGCAACACAAAGGGCAGAAGGAGCAATTGAGGGAATTGACTTTCCAGATTACTATACCACTGGACAAAAAATAATCCCTACTCCTGGAAAATGTCTTTACTGCCTATGTCACCTTAAAAAAACACTAATTTTTATTAGAAGATATTACCTGGTGATTAAAATTATTAAGCAATAAAGGTCTCACAACATGCATTGGGAGAATTAAACACCCAAGTCCAGCAAACTACTAAAAGGACTTTGCAAAACAGATTAGCCATGGATATGATATTGTTAAAGGAACAAGGAGTTTGTGGCATGTTGAATTTGACAGAAACTGAGGGTTGCAGAACAATTCATAATGCCTCTACCTCCTCTGAGGAGGCACGAGCTAAGATGAGAGAAATAAGGAAGCATAGCAGAAATTTGTTTCATGCAATGCAACCATGAGAAGTGTTTGAGAGTTCATGGGTCACTACCATCCTAGAGTCTCTTGGGCTCACAGGGGGGGGAAGATGGTTAGCTCCAATTGGAATAACAACTGTCACTGGAATTGTGTTCCTAATTGCTGGCATTGGCCTGGTTGAATGCATGATACAACGCTTGCTCCTTCTCTCCCTCTGTACACTGCATTCAAACCACCACTGACGGCAGACAAAAAAGGCTGACACTCCTAGTGGAGGCAAGCATCAGCTTCAGCTCAACTGTTTATTATCCTGCAGTACAGTCTTTTATACCCTCTTTGCCACACCCATAACAGGTGTACCTTGTTACCTTACAGTTGGTTAGCAAACTCTCCACACATGTCCTTTCTGCTTGGTTCCCTTATAAGGTCATTTATTTCTCTTGTTTATTACTCTTCTTCTCTTGATAAGCTGTAATTTGTCAAGATCGAGGCTGCCCGCAGCCTTTTCCTATCTTACCACACACCATCACCGAAGAAAGTTACATTGATGTCTCATGAAATAATGCCAAATCACAGGCTGGGATGTAAGAGCCTGTTAATAAGAGAAAGGCTTCAAAAAGTGCTTTGTCATTATGTCTGCTTTGCTCCCCCCACCCTGTCTCAGTAGCAATTAAGGTAGCACAGAGTGCTGGTGACCTATCCTATGCTGTTTCAAGTAACCTTAGCTTTTTCTAACTTTTCTCTACTTTTTTTTTTTCTCTTTACCTCTCTTACTATTAACTAAAAAGATATACATTTTTTGGCATCAAATTTAATCTCAATTGGTTTTTATCTCATTTTTCGAAAATCTTTTCAACCTTCAAAGATCTGTTTTATGCACAGAGACTTAATTTTGTTTGCTCATCTGTGTTTAAACCAGTTTGTAACAACCACCTAATTGACGATGGAGTACGCACAAAGTCCTTTCCCTCAATTTCTGGAAAAATATCTGCGAAGATGTGTCCAAACTTTAGGGAAAAGCCCTACATGTTTCAAGGGTCTGTGTAGGAGACTTCTGCCTCTGTGAAAGTTTGTGTAGATTTTAGAGTTTATAAGGTGAAGTGTCTGTCAGTCAGAAATTCCAGCTTATTTCCCAACATCTTGCTCTCAAGGCAAGTCGTTCCTTGTCAGCAGGGATGTTTATTGTATCCCATCTCTCTGGTGGCAGAAATAACTCCTTTACCAGATGCCTATCCGACCTGGGTTAACTCACCCATTCAAGGGAGGGGGAGAATGCCTGGAATTATCGCACCCGCTGATTGAACAGATGAGCTCTGCTGTGGTAGGGGGAAACGTCCTGCCACAGTCTGCTGATCCCAGAGCCAGCCAGGTTGTGCTCTGTGTTCCAAAGACTGTTCAGAGCAGGCACAAAAACTGCTGCAAGCACAGCGGAGAGTCCTGGAAGGTGCTCCCAAGAACATCCTGCTGCGGCAACAGGGCTCTGCTCTCTGGCTGGGAACAGCCTGGCTTTGCTGCCGTGACCGCAGGCAGGAGCTGAGGCAGTGCAGAGGCAGCAGGCAGCTTGTGTTTGCAGAGGGCCTGGGGCTGCCCGTCTGAGCCTACACCTGGAAACACACTTGGGGCAGGGTGAGCTAGAGCTGGAGTGCCTGTTCTGAAAGGACCAGAAGTCATTCAGCCTTGCCAGGGGTTCTTAAGAGCGTGTTGGAGCTCCCCAGGAAAAGTCGCCATTTGGGGCAATGCCTTTGGAGGAAAGGGGCTTGCTTCTCAAGGCAAGTGCTTCCCAAGGAGCTGCCAGTGAGGCAGGTGCCACTGTCTCCTTGTAGCTCCCTGTGGTCCTTTCAGTCCTTGAGGCCTGTTGCACTTGGCAGAGGGGCAGGGGAAGGGAGAAGCTGCGAAGAGCTCCTTTGGCATCCTCCCGCACCTGCGGAGACCAAGCCAAGCAGCTGCAGCAGGGTGTGTTACCCTCCTTTCGAGAGAGCTCTGAGCAGGAGCATCTCTGTCCAGCTGAGAGCCCCAAAGCTCTCTTGGAGAGCTGTGAATTAAAAGCCCTTCATGCACACCCTTGTCCCATCTTACCTGCCTGATGTGTTTAAAGCCTTGGCAAGATGCATTTGCCTCTTGCTTGGCAGAAGCTGCTCAGGGCCAGGGCCAGCACAGAGCTGGGCTCTGTGGGCAGGCAGCGTGGAGAGTCTTGGCTGATCTTGGTGTGTCCCTGGCCTCAGAAAAGGCTTGCAGGCTTTGGCTCCCAGAGCGTCCTGCTCATGGGCTCTTGCTGTGCATCCTGGGGAGCACAAGGCAGGCATTTCTGGCAGCTGGGCATTAGCAGGCCTTCAAATGGGGCATGTTCTTGAGCAAGGCCAGCTGAGATCCCCTGAGAGGAGCTAAGTGCTCCTTGCTCCTCTCTGCTGACACGTGAGCGTTTGTTGCTTTCGGGGTGACCCAGGCTGTGTGAGGGGCTGCTACGCGTACACGAGACAGCCAGTCCTGTCCCCCTGGGTCACAGCAGTGCCTCACAGCAGTCCTGCACGCACGTCAGGACGCTGGCCAGGAGAGGCCCTGCAAGCTGAGGCAGCTGATTTGAAGCTGGCGTGGGTACCTACAGGTCAAGCACCGCGGTGTTCCCTCAGGATACACCAGCGCTGAAGGGTCTCCCCAGAGCTGACTGGTGCCTCCCACAGCTGGTGGCACCAGGTGCTTTCCTGGGGAATGTTCTACCTGCCCCTCTCGAGAGTAAAGAGGGAGCTGCAGAAAGAGCTTGCCACGCTGCTCTCGATCCTTTACCAGCAGTGCTGCTTAACTGGAGAAGTCTGAGCTGAGCGGAGCTGTGCAAATGTGACAGCCATGGCCAGGAACGGTCACAAGGGTGACCCAGGAGCCGCAGGCCTGGCAGCCTGAGCTGGGTAGCGGGGAAGGCCTTGGAGCAGATCCTCCTGAGTGCCATCCCACAGCATGTGCAGGGAACCACGGGCTCTGCTGGAGGCTGGGAAAGCTCTGCGCAGGGATCGGGCCAGGTGGGGGTGTTGAGGTGTCCCATGGAGGTGTTGGGGGAGGTTGATGTTTGTGGGGGTGTTGGGGAAGGAGTTGTCTGGAAGCTGAGAGGTCTAGGCTGGAATTTGATTCAGCTCCAAGGCAGCATCTGTGGTTTTGCACAGCTTTGGTTACAGAGGGCAGAAAGAGTATCTGTCACCTCTTGTGTTAGTGGTCCTGATTCTCATGCAGGGAAGAGGAGGGCAGAGCTGCACTTTCTTGGCCACTTAGAAATCTGTGTCAGAGAGAGGATTAGTCTTTTTGCAGTATATTCACTTGTTTGGAGTACTTGTGTAACACTGAGGGGACTTTCAGTCCTTGAGAGCTTTTATTGCTGAAGAGAATTTTTATATTCTTATCCCTTCACAGGAAACCAAAGAATGGCCTTTTTTTTTGCCTCTGATTTGTTCTTGTTTTTCCTAAGTGACTCTCAATGGATGACAAAAAGGTAAATGAGTTACTGGTTTGAGATGGGAAGCAAACCTGCGAATCTTTTGCATTCTCAGGCCACACCAATTGATTTGGGAAGTTTGCAGCTTTTTTGAGCTACTTGAGTTGAGCAATGGGAAGGACTGCTTTCCTGAATGCAGCATCACTAAATGCCAGATTCTTCTGTGCCTCTGTGGCAAAGGTGTTTGTGTGCTGCAGAAGATCACTTCAATGAGAAAAGAACTCCAGGACGGACTGAGATCTTCTGACAGGTACCAAGTGCTGGCAGCAGTGGCTGCAGGTGCTCGTGCCGAGGGCCAGCTGCAGGAAGGAGCAGGGACAGCAATGCACGCTGGCCTTGGCTGCCCTCTGGCAGAGAAAGCCCCGGAGGCACAGGTCTCTGGGGCAGGAGTCAGGCAGCAGCGCTGCCAGGGCTCGGGGGCTGAGAGAGACCAATCTGCTTTTTATTCGTGCCTCAACATATGTTATACATGAGGTGAAACATTCTTTGAGGGGCTGTACACACGCTGGGAGCTCTGTGCCCCGGCAGGCTTCGCCCGGCAGGCAGTCAGGGCAGAGAAAGCTTCCAGCACTGCTCTGCAAGCGACCCCGCCTTGCCCGTGGGGCAGATCCGCGGCTGCCCGGCAGAAAACGCGCAGGCAGGCACGCTGCAGGAGGGCCAAGCACATCAAAGCAGTGAAGGGCGACACAACCGCGGCCATTTCCTTTTGGCTTCCCTGGAGGCAGCGGCGGCTCGCCCGGAGGGTCAGCCCTGCACCCCTCCCCGCCTCGCTTTTTCCCTCGCTGAGCTGCTGCTCCTTCCCTGGCTGGCTGTCCCGCCCGGCCCTGTCCTGCCGCGCTTCGCCGCTTCCGCCAGGCAGCTCCGTCGCCGCGACACCCTCGTGCTCTGCCGTTTGCCCAACGGAGCTGCCGCTGCCTGCTGCCTGCACCCAGCCGCAGCCCCCAGCCGCAGCCCCCGGCCCCGGCCCCGGCCCCGGCCCCGGCCCCGGCCCCGGCCCCGGCCCCGGCCCCGGCCCCGGCCCCGGCCCCGGCCCCGGCCCCGGCCCCGGCCCCGGCCCCGGCCCCGGCCCCGGCCCCGGCCCCGGCCCCGGCCCCGGCCCCGGCCCCGGCCCCGGCCCCGGCCCCTCCCGAGTGCGCCCTTAGCCTCGGCAGCCTGTTCCTCGCCCAACGCAGGGACACGCAGCTGCTGCTGTTTGGAAGTATCGCCCTGCCGGCCCCAGGAGCGGCGCAGACTCCTGGCAGCTCGCATCCCACACGCTCCATCTGCCCAACTCTGGCCGGCGGGGCGCCCGGGCTACAGCGCTAGCCATCTGTCCGCTATTGTCTTTCTCTCTCCGTCTCTCCTCTTCCCTCTCTGTTCCTTACTCTATCCCGATTTGGTAGGAACACTGATAAAGATCAATAAACAGCTCTCAGATATAATATTGCCGCCTTTGCGCTTTATGTTTTGTTCGAGAAATCTATTAAAAAGAATCCTTCCCGACTCCCCCTTTTTACAGTGGGACGGGGCAGCGGGGTGGCAGCTCTGCTTGGGCGGGGACTCTGCCACACCTGCTGATTTCAGTGCTCCCCGGGCCCCAGGGCTGAGAGCAGAATTGGTGCCCTGGCCCACACGTTCCCTGTCTGTGTCACAGCCCAGTGTTTAGGATGGCCAGCAGCCGGGACTTGTCCCAAGGAGGCCGTGCCAGCCTCTGTGGAAGGCCCCATGCCCTTCCCGCTGTGGGGGCTCCTGCTGCTGCCCTGAGCCCGCAGAGCAGGGGAGCGTTTGCTTCTTGTTTGAGCTACTCCTGAAGTTGCTGTCGGGCTTAGACCCTCGGGGCAATGGATTCCTTAAACCTGGGCCACTTTGGATGGGGTGGGGCTGGCCCCAGGGCACGTGGCAGCGTGTCCCAGGGCCCCTTGGTGACACAGCACAGCATGGTAACCGTGGAGTGCAACGGAGTATTCGAGGGCCCTTTGTGACATGTTGTACCATAGGTGCTGGCACTGACGCTGCCACGCCAGAGTGCTCGGTGCTCTCAACAGGACAGGACGCTTCTTTTGGTGCTGACCCAGAGCTTTTCCAAAGCGCTACTGCTGTGGCTGACCTCGTGGCCAGACTGCGGCACTTGGTGACTCGGAGCTTTTCCGAGGCGCTAGTCCTGCGGCTGACCTCGTGGCCAGACTGCGGCACTTGGTGACTCGGAGCTTTTCCGAGTCATCTCCCATCCCTGCGGCCGGTGCCTTTGAGGCCAGGCCGCGGGATTTGGCGAGCTGAACCACTGGCGAGGAGTCTCCTGTCCCTGTGGCAGGAGCCCTCGAGACCAGAGCACAGGACTTTTTGTCCTGCAGCCTTCTGAGACTTCTCTGTCTGTCGCAGGTGCCTTCGAGGCACCACTGCGGGGCTTGTTGCCTCAGACCTTTCCCAAGGGCATCCCTCTTGCTGGTGCCCTCGAGGCCAGACAGTGGCATGGCGCGCAGATTGCTCAGCCTGTTCGCAGTGTTCCAGCGGAAGAAGAAAGGCCCTGCAGCTGCCCCAGCACAGCAGCCTGAAGGGCTGGAGCAGCTCCAGCAGGACGGTGAGTGGCAGAGCTGGGCCACAGGGCTGGTGCCTGCAGCCAGCTTGGCCCCATCCCATCCCAGCCCCTGTGGACAGGCTGTGGATGGGCCCCAAAGGCTGCTGAGCCCTGAGCTCTCCCGGCACTTGTACCCCGCACCTGTCACACGATGGGGCACAGCGCAGGAGGCTCAGCACCACGTCATCGGGGCGTTCTTCAGCCAGCGTCAGAATGGCAGCTTGCAGGCTGGCATCCACAGAGACACGGGAGACGAGTCTCTGGTGAATCTCCCTCACCATGGCTGGCACCTGGAGGAGGCATGGGGAAGAGCTGGAGTGGTGTCCAAGGGAGCAACTTCCCCGGCTTCCCCCAAGAAGTGCTTCCTTTCCCACCACACCGTGCTGGCCTCAAAGGCTGAGGGGGACATGCCCACGGACAGGATGGAACAGGGGCCGGGGCTGCCCCCCACAGCAGCCCTGCTCCATCCCCTGGGCATCCCGGGGCTGTCCCTGCCTGGGCAGCGCAGGGCTGGGCTGTGTTCTCCGGCCTCTCCCGCAGCCCCTCAGCTCTGTCTGCACTCGCTCTTTCCAGCTGCAGGGAAGGACCGGAGACAAGAGCAGGATCCCGCCCGTGGCCGCTTCCGCAGAGCAGCGCAGGTACCTGCAGCCATCCCCACCGGGGACAGCTGGGCCCGCTGTCACTGCTCAGCCCAGCACCGCGCTTGGAGCGGTCCCACGGAACGGCCCTCTCTTCCCGCCCTCCGTTCTTTTGCAGATCCTGCGGAGGCTCCTGCGCGTTCGGCGGAGAAAGAGCACCACCGCAGCAGCTGAGGGCACAGCCGAGCCTGACTCCAGGCAGACCGAGCTGCAGGCAAAGCCTGATGTCAGCGCAGCATCCACTGAGCGTGCAGTGAACTCTGACACGGCGAAGGCTGCCACAGCACTGACCAGGGGCACAGCCATCGGGGACAGGGACACCGGACACGGGACCGGGGGCATGGCAAATGCTGACGCCAGGCCCACTCCGACTGTGAGTCACGCTCTCGCTCTACATTTTCTCAAGGAAAATGCTGTTTCTTCTCAGCAGCAGCTAAGCAGACTGGGACCAGGGCCGGAGGCCTCCCAGGATCGTGTGGCCCCTCAAGCCACGTCCGCTGGGCCCCCTCAGCCTTTGAGGCCAGCACGGTGTGGTGGGAAAGGAAGCACTTCTTGGGGGAAGCCGGGGAAGTTGCTCCCTTGGACACCACTCCAGCTCTTCCCCATGCTTCTTCCAGGTGCCAGCCATGGTGAGGGAGATTCACCAGAGACTCGTCTCCCGTGTCTCTGTGGATGCCAGCCTGCAAGCTGCCATTCTGACGCTGGCTGAAGAACACCCCGATGATGTGGTGCTGAGCCTCCTGCGCTGTGCCCCATCGTGTGACAGGTGCGGGGTACAAGTGCCGGGAGAGCTCAGGGCTCAGCAGCCTTTGGGGCCCATCCACAGCCTGTCCACTGGGGTCTGCCACACAGGCGGGGAGCTCCAGGAACCTCGGGCCCCTCTGGTTCCCGGGCTTGCTGCCACGTTCCCTCCCTGCCCCTCAGGGCACCGGGGCTCTGCCACCCGGCCCCACATAGCTGCCCAGGGCACGGTACTGATGCAGAGCTCTGGTCCCACAGAGCTGCTGCAGTGATGTGGAGGACCATGGGCTCATCAGAACCAGCAGCGGAGAAGGTGCTTCCAGCGCTGCTCTGTGTGATGGAGGACAGGCCACTGCACTGCCTGGCATTCTCCTATTACTCCCAGAAGGACATCTTTGCCCTGGCTGTGAGTTTCTGGAATGGCCTTTGCTCGCCCTGCAGGTCGCCTCTCCAGCAGCTCTCCATGCTCTCCCCTCCCTGCCTAGGTCTCCCTACCTCAGGCGCTGGGCTGACACCTGGGCTAGGGGCAGGCTCAGGGGCAGCAGCAGGCCGGCTGCTCCCCCCGCCTCTGCCCTGGGGCCCTGCCACGTGGACACCTCGGCACTGAGCGCTCTCTGGGGCTGCTTTGTCTTTTGCAGGCGACTGTGGCGCTGTGGGTGATTGCCCAGGTGCCCGAGTGCCACGAGGCCGTGACCCATTATTCCTCCCGCCTGTTTGTGGCTCTGCTCTCCCAAGTTTCCATCACCACAAAGCAGATGCCACAGAACGTTGCCAGCTTCTGGAGAGCATGCCGGGAGGAACACAGCCTTCCCGCCAACCCCAACAGGTGCCAGTCGTCCTCTCCTTCCCATGCCCTTGTGGCCAGGGCCAGCGCTCCCAGCGTGACCTGGGCTTTGCTCTGCACACAGGTTTGCAGTGCAGTCCATGAAGGCTCTGCTCTGCCGACTCTACTGTGATGATGAGGTGGTGGCTATGGAGCGCAAGCACATCTGGGACACAATGCTCTGTGCCGACACCCAGCATCATGCAGTGGGTCTGCTGGCCAGGTGAGACCCCCTTCTCCCCACTGCCCCTGGCACTGGTGCCCTGTGCCTGGAGTGCCCCACACCATCCCTGGGGTTGTGGGAGAGAGGGCCTTGTCACCAAGGGACAGCCAAGCAGACTGCAAAAGGCTGGGAAAGGAGCATGCCCAGGAGCAGCCGCCTCCCAAAGGGCCCACGTCCCCTCGCAGGGTGCTGGGGAAAGATCGGACCTCTGTGACTCAGTCCTGGGAGAGGTTTGCCCACCTGGCTCAGGGGTTTTGGTGCCTTTTTCCCCCTGCCAGGGAGATGCGCCGTGGCTCGACCGCCCTCTGTTCCCGCATCGCGCTGCACCTGCTCGGGCTGCTCAACGGGCAGGAGCCGCGCTGGGCTCTGCTGGGCCTGGCATTCCTTGTGCAGGTGAGTCTGATGGCCAGCGCTGCCTCGCTCAGCTGCCTCCCAGCTCTCTGCCCTCTCGCAGCCGCAGCCGCCTGGGACGGTGCCCGTGCCCTGTGCTGCTGCTGCCTGGGCCCAGCCCCGTGCGGTTCCAGGCTCCTGCCAGCCGGGTCCCCTGTCACCACCCTGTGCCTTTCAGGTCCTGGAGTGCCTGGACTTGAGGGAATGTGGTGAGAGTGCCATGAGGGCCGTGTCAAGGTACCTGCAGAGCGAGTCCAAGGAGGGGCGTTGCCTGGCACTCAGAGGCCTTGTGGTGCTCAGCAAGGAGCCCTCGCCGGTGAGAAGGGGCAGTGGCTGAAGCCACACTGGCAGTGTGGGGCTGGAGAATGCAGTCATTTGGGCTTGGCTGGGCTTCAGGAGCTGAGGCAGCTGCCCCCAGCTCTCCTGCCTCCCGGTTCAGCTGCCCGAGTGCTTTGGGACAGCCCTTTGGCCTCTGGGCCCTGCAGCAGCAGGCTGAGCTTGCAGTGCCAGGGCGCTGTTGGTGCTGCAGTGTTCACGGCTTCATAGCACAGCCTTGTGTTCCACACAGGGTGGACGAACACGTGGCCTGTATCCAGACCTCGTGGAGCTGCTGGCTTATGGAGATGGAGAGGTGGTCGGCATGACCCTCTCTGTGCTCACGCACATGCTCCAGGAGAAAGACATCCGGATATCCAGCATCACTGCCCCGAGGCTGGCTGAGCCACTCCTGCTGCTTTTTGACAACGTAAGGCTCTGTGCCCCCAGCCATGGGCACCGGGTGCTGCCCAGAAACTTTGTGCCCTGTGGATTTTTGAGCCTTTGCCCAGGTGAGCCCGGAGTAGTTGGTGCTGAGGCCTTTTCCTTTCCTCCAGGATGACGGCCACGTGCGGCTGCTCTCCATTCGCCTCTTCTGCAAGGTGCTGGAGCTGGTAGTTGAAGAGGGAAAAAAGCCTCTCATGACACTTGTGAGCCAGAGCCTGCTTCCACTCTTCTTGCACTGGCACGATGAGAACAGGAGTGTGGCAAATGTGAGGTTTTGTGTGATGCGGGTGCACCCCTGGGAGGGGGCTCGGCTGCCTCCTGCCCCGGCGGGCTCCAGCCTCCCACTGGCCTTGGCATAGGGACGCGGGTCCTGTGCCCCAGGCTGCGGTGCCACCTCCGGCTCTCTGCTGCTCTCCAGGCCTCTCGCGAAGCACTGCTTTGTGTGGCCCGATTCCAGAAGAGGGGGAATCTCGAGGAGCTGCTGAAGGGGCAGCGGATGAGGTTCGCTGAGTGCCTGGTAAGGACAACCTGGGATAGCCCCAGCCGCAGCTAGGAGAAGCCCCTGGCACCTGTGGCCCTGCCCGGCACTGCGCCCCACACGCCGCGGCCTTCCCCGGGCTCCTCTGGCCCCGAGCCGGGTGCCCACGGAGCCCCGGGCCCACTGGGCTGTGGGGCACGGCGGCACCGCGGCTCCCCGGGCAGCACCCGGCCCTCTGCACCCTCCAGAGCTCAGGGCTCTGCGGGCAGGGGAGCCCAGGGCTGGGCAGGGGAGCCCAGGGCTGGGCACAGAGCCCACGCCGAGCCTTCCTTCTGAGCCCCGGCGCTCTCTGCAGCTGACAGAGGATGAGAGCCGAGCGGCCGAGCACCTGCGCCGGGCCCTGCCGTGCCTGGAGAGCCCACAGAAGCGCCTGCGACAGGCGGCCATCAGGGTCATCGGTGAGCCACGAACCAGGGCTCCTTCCCTCCCTCCCTCCTCCCTCCCCGGCCCGGCCCCAGCCCGGCTGCTGCCCCAGTGGCAGCAGCACCCGGGCCCGGGGCGCTGGAGACCCGCATGGCCCCGGGGCCGCTGCCGCCTCGCTCTTGCACCCGTGCCCTTCCTCGGGCGTCAGCATGCGGCAGCGGCCCGGGCTGAGCCCTGCCGGGGCAGAGGCCGTGTGGCCCCAGGGTGGCAGCGGCCCGGGCTGAGCCCTGCCGGGACAGAGGCCGTGTGGCCCCAGGGTGGCAGCGGCCTGGGCTGAGCCCTGCCGGGGCAGAGGCCGTGTGGCCCCAGGGTGGCAGCGGCCCCAGGGTGGCAGTGGCCCGGGCTGAGCCCTGCCAGGGCAGAGGCCGTGTGGCCCCAGGGTGGCAGCGGCCTGGGCTGAGCCCTGCCGGGGCAGAGGCCGTGTGGCCCCAGGGTGGCAGCGGCCCGGGCTGAGCCCTGCCGGGGCAGAGGCCGTGTGGCCCCAGGGTGGCAGCGGCCCGGGCTGAGCCCTGCCGGGGCAGAGGCTGTGTGGCCCCAGGGTGGCAGCGGCCCGGGCTGAGCCCTGCCGGGGCAGAGGCTGTGTGGCCCCAGGGTGGCAGCGGCCTGGGCTGAGCCCTGCCGGGGCAGAGGCCGTGTGGCCCCAGGGTGGCAGTGCCGCTGCGGGGCCGCTGTGCCGCTGCGGCCGTGACATGCTCTGCGTTCCCAGGGGTCGCCGGGGTGCTCATGATGGGGCAGAAGGAGGAGCTGCAGGTCCTCAGCGAGGGTGAGTGAGGGCAGCGGGGGCTGGCGGTGGGAGCCACAATCCCTGCCCCGGCTGCTGAGGGCTCTGCTCCCTGTGCGGACCAGGGGTGGCATGGGCAGAGCACACAGAGGTGTCAGGGACACAGTGGGGATCCGTGGCCGGCGCCTTCTGACCGACCCCGTTGTCTCCTGCTCGCTCCTGGCCGTGGCACGAGCTGGGTGGGATGGCCCTGGCAGGAAGGTCTCCCTGGATTCCCACAGTCCGCGCTCTGACCGTGGCTCTCTTCCTTTTCTTGCAGCCCTTCAAGCCCTGAGGGAAGACGACAGCCCCTCCTTCATGAGGCTCTACGTCCAAGTGACGTTCGAAGGGAGAGTTGCAGAACTTCATCCATCTGCAGGATCAGCAGAACCAGTGCCCCTAAAAGACCTCCAGCTACCAGGGAGGATGAGACCACCTGGAGAGCAGAGGGGACCAGCTGCAGCTCCGGGCACAGCTGATGCTGCTCAGGGCTGAGCCTGTGTCAAGCTCCAGGAGCTCCTGCCATCTTCCCTCCCCTTTGACAGCTCCCTCCCTCCAGCCCTCAGACACTGCCCATCCCATTTTTTCCCTCCCAGTTCACCCCTTCGCTTTGCTTTCCCTTAATAAACATTTCCATTAATAAACTTGGGGCAATATGAGCTAGGTCTGGAGCACCTGTTCTGAAAGGAGGAGAAGTAATTCAGCCTTGCCAGGGTTTCTTAAATGTGGGTTGGTATTGCCCAGGAAATGCAGAAATTTGGGGAAATGCCTTTGGAGGAGAGGGGATTGCTTCTCAGGGGAAGTGCTTCCCAAGGAGGAATGTGCAACTGGCTCCCTTTGGCTCCCTGTGGTCCGTTCCGTCCTTGAGGCCTGTTGCATTTGGCAGAGGGGCAAGGGAAGGGAAAAGGCTGTGAAGAGCAGGTCTGGCATCTGCCTGGGCCAGCAGAGACCAAGCCAAGCACTGCAGCAGGGTGTGATAGCCCTCGTTTCAGCTGAGAGGTGCAAAGCTCTCTGTGAGAGCTGTGAAGGAAAAGTCCTTTATGTACACACTGATCACATCTCACCTGCCTGGTGCCTTTCAACTCTTGGCAAGAAGCATTTGCCTCTTGCTCGCTGGAGGCTGCTGTGGCCAAGAGCTGGGAATGCTCTTTTGGAGCTACAATCACCCCATGACTTAGACACAAAGGCTTGATGCTGCTGCAATGGACAACCAGAGGCTGATACAGCTGTTCAGTAAAGCAATTGTTTGACAATCACAACAGTAATTTAATGAGGCCCAGCACTGAGCTGATGGTTGGTCCAGTTGACCTCCAGAGGTTCCTGTCGGAAAGAGGGAGTCTGACACCACATTTGTGATCATCAGAACTCAGTTTATTGCCTTTCAGCTACACAATATATACGTTACTTAATTAGCCTCATACATATTGCAAAAGCTAAGCTCAGGATAGGCTGCTGTCCACCTGCGTTAATCAGCTTGTTTGGCAGTCTTGTGGTATCTTCTTCTTCATTGTTTGTGTCTCCCAGATCCCCCTTCTCATGGGAACTCCTTGTGCTTCTCAGGTCTTGTTTCTCATGGGAATCTTGCTTGCTTATCAAGGGCCCACAAGCTGCAGCTGTGGCTCTGGATGTTCCTTAGCTCTTAACCATTGCAGTGCCAGATCCTCCACATTTCCTACATTTCCCCCTGTTTCTTTAATGGTTACAAAGCACTAGTTAATTTCTTAGTTAAGCAGTTAAACATTAATTGAACAATTAAAACAATAATTATAATGATTATCAATAGCCGTAGTCCTTTCTTCAGCAGTTGAGCCAGCCAAGGAGAAAGTCTGAGCTGACAGCCAGTCGTTGCAAAGCACAGCAAAACAACCTTTTGAAAGTTATTATTATCAAAAGCAACAACAACACTGTCTTACACAAATTCTTGAGCTACTCAGTGATTCTTCAGCTTTGAGCAACCTCTCCACTTCAACTTGTTACTATAAGGTTACTTAAAATAATTTTTCTAGCAAGTACTACTTTAGCTAATTGAAACTGTGAAAACAATATACACCGTTGCTCTAAAGTCTCTGTCAAGCTCTAATCTTGATTAAAGAGTCCATGGTTTCTTCTGAACTCTGATTCTTGATTCTGATCAGGTGAGCAGGTAATTGCTTCAAACCTGTTGATGATAGAACACATGCATACTCTCTTCTCTAGGTTAACAGGTTAACATCTGAGCTTTGTCATTACATGTTATTATACACTCAATTGTAGGTTTTGCATTATGAGCAAAGGTAATTAAGGCAACAGATACAACTACAGGTGCAATACATAAGAGAAAGAGAACAGTACTTTAAAAATATACAGATCATTAACCATTTAACTATTAGCTACTACCCAGAGTCTACAATCACGGGAGAGTCCCATTTTACAGGTGAGACTTGAAGACCTTTCCCGGGCAAGGCTCTCAAGTTTACCTGAAAGGGGTTCCAGTTCTTAGCAAGCCGAATTGGTGAGCCAAAATGACTCAATTGCAGTTTTAGGGTAGAAACATCTGGGATTAAAGATTCAGTACCCGATCAGCTTAGGGCCAGGGCTTGGCCAGAGCCCAGGCCTTACCTGAGAGGGTCTCTCTAAATCTTCTAAACAAGCTTCTATTAATATCAATACACTTCTTGCAGATCAGCGTTGTGGTTTAGTTTTAACTAAATAGTCAATGGTACCATAAACAAATTACAAATAGCTGTGAACAAAGAGACACATATGTATAGCATCAAAAAATGTTTTCTGGGTAATGCTCTCTGTAAAAGCTTAGTAAATTCATATCATTACTTTAACAACACATCTAGAGTTTCATGTTTTGATAGAACTTAAACTTTAACTTCACTTAAAATTAAGATAAATCCAACAGAGCTTAAAGTTAACATAATTGAAAGCAAAAATTAATGTCAAGCACTTAAAAAATAAGTCCTATCTCATAGGCGCCTCTACCCAGACTTACATGCCGGCAAAATACAAATTAACAGAGACAGTTTACACACATGTACAAGAAAACAAAATCAGACTTGCTTTTGCTAAAGTTATCACGGGGCTAACTGACTCTTAGGCCACAAAATGCTTTACAGAATTGGCCTCAGGATGCTACTCAGCCAGTTCTGGCTCTGAGGCAGCAAGTTACACCCCTCTGCCAGCTGTTACAAATTCACTAAACAGCACCACCACTCACAAACATGGAAATTCTCTTTACCCGACTACAAGCGTCTGTTTTCTCTTTTCTTTCTTTCAGAGGTCACCAAAATTCAATTTCTTAATCAAACTGAAAACCAACAGACTTTACATAAATTTTGATCAACTTGAAGTTGACAGGTCTGACTTATAAACTCAGAAGACATAAAAGACTCAAACAATATTCTTAGTACATTTGCTGCAGCACTTTCACACTTGCATGCACACAGATACTGATTAAGGAATACCTATGGAAAGAAAAATATTCTTTTGAATTCAGTGAGGTATGTCTTTGCATTCTTTTAACTTTAAATTTACCAAAATTAGATACAAGATCAAGAGTATACCTTAAGAGTTTTAGATACAGCAGAATTCAACTTATTTTGACTTTCTCCGTACAAGAAACTACTGAAAATTCATCATACAGCAGTTAAACATTTGCAAAAAATATCAAGAAAAATAACTGAGTTGTAAATTAAATAGCAGCAACACAGAACTTTAGAGGGTAGAATTTTTGTAGGATTAACTGGAAATAAATCTAAGGTGTGGCAGATTTATGGTCATGTGGAAAATGCCTGTTTCTAAGATAAGTGTAAGTTTATTAAGGTGTTTTCGAGGTGCAGCTTTACTCACAGGGATGATAGCACCGTATGTTCTTGGAAAATTGCATCTAAGACCTGCTTAACTTGCAGATGGTAAGACAGCTTTCAGTAAAAATAATTACAAACGGTTTGAGATGTAAAGATGACATCAAGGACATAATCATATAACACTGCCATGATTCTGGACACGCATCTTACTTAATGCTATGGATAGAATTGACACATGTTACACATTCACCGAGTTTCGCAATTCGCCTATACATATGCATGACCTATCCCCGCTTCGTATTATAATGAGTTTAAAAGTCATTTCCATGTGGTCACGCCTGCGCAGTGTTATTTGGTAGTGGGCTCCGGGGGTCTTGGGAGGAAGTATATACTCATCCTCTTGTCTTGAACTTTTCACCTTTCTGTCTTGCACATGCTCTCTGGGTCCCTGGCCCAAGTCCCAATAACAACTCTGGTTTCAGCCAGCGTAGGGGTTCCACAGATACAAGCTGGGTCACAGTCCCTGCTTTTGTCAAAATCTTTTATAAACTATAGGTGACAAGGAAGAACAAGCACATTTGAATCTCTGAACAAAGTACTAGCTAGAAATGTTGTCACATGTGTCTACATGGCAAAAACAATTGCATTTAAATTGTCTTGTTAAAGCTGTATAGGCAAACAGGTAAAGCTGGCACCACGCTACATGTTTTTACAGTAGAGGATCGTGAGCTAATTATATTCGATTTCCAAACAGCTTCTGCAGATAACAAACATGGAGTCAGGCCTAGTATAGGCCCCACACAGCCAACCGCTCCCAGGAACTCGCAAATCATTCAATGTTTTAACTCTGTGGATCACAACAAAGCTGAGGCAATACATATGTAACTAAGCAGAACATAAAATTATTTTACTCAGATTAAATGCTTCAGGTACATCCACCAAAACTTGCTAGCTGAAAACTGGCTTCTCAGCAAAGTTCAGAACTAGGAAAAAGCTCGTGGCATTCTTTAAAGGAAAGATACACAGCAAGAAATTGAGAGGGCTTGCTTCTGTTGACAGATTTAAGACAGTTTGCATACCAATGCTATGGAGGTAAGATAAGATGTTAATTAACTTAACAATGCACAAGACCTTTTAAAGTACTTTGTAACAACCCAACTCTTGGTTTAACCCTTTCATTGAACAAAGCTACCACCATCGTTGCTTTTTGGTTTTAAGAAGTTGGAAACAAACTCAAAATACAACCCAATTGCACTAATTGAAAGACACCCAAAAGTACATTTGTAAACGGAACCGTAGATTTCCCCATACAAGCCCTTCCCGTCCTTTTTTTTTTTTTTTTTTTTTTTTTTTAAATTTGGCAACACGGTTGTAGTGGTGGGAGGGAGAGGAAAACTATCCTGGTTTTGTTGAAAGTAACTAGCATTCAAACCCTGAGTTGTTAACAACACATTATGCACCACCCACCAAAACTTTCCCATCTTTTTCACCTTTTTATCATCATCTGCTACAGCATCTCAAATAATATCTCCAAGTTTTCGCCACTGAGCTAGCTAATGAACTGAGTGTGGATTCTGAAAGCACCCTTTTGCATACCTGTCAGCTAGAAGCCCGGGTAGGTTCTTAATATCAATCCCAGTTACCCCCCTTCTTTGCAGCATGTCTGCAAAGATTCATACGCCGCTTGCCTGTCCATAATCAATTCGGTACCGATGCAGCTTCTCCCAGGCTTCGGTGGCGCGTGTCGGCCGGACTCGCCTATGCGGTCGCCGGGGCACGGGCGCTCCCTGTGCCGGTCTCATCCTCAGGTTTTCCAGAGAGCGCCTTTTTTGCCATCCGGACTCGTGTATACGGTCGCCGGGGCACGGGCGCTCCCTGCGCCGGTCTCGTCCTTAGGTTTTCCAGAGAGCGCCTTTTTGCCATCCGGACTCGTGTATACGGTCGCCGGGGCACGGGCGAACTCTTCCTGAGGATTACCGGAGCGCCTTTTTGCCGTCCCTCTGCTTGCAGGACCCGAGCTCCTACTCTTCCGACCGTGGTTCGCAGGGCATCATCGCGTCGCAGGGTCACCATTTTGTCGGAAAGAGGGAGTCTGACACCACCTTTGTGATCATCAGAACTCAGTTTATTGCCTTTCAGCTACACAATATATACGTTACTTAATTAGCCTCATACATATTGCAAAAGCTAAGCTCAGGATAGGCTGCTGTCCACCTGCGTTAATCAGCTTGTTTGGCAGTCTTGTGGTATCTTCTTCTTCATTGTTTGTGTCTCCCAGGTCCTGCTTCTCATGGGAACTCCTTGTGCTTCTCAGGTCTGGTTTCTCATGGGAATCTTGCTTGCTTATCAAGGGCCCACAAGCTACAGCTGTGGCTCTGGATGTTCCTTAGCTCTTAACCATTGCAGTGCCAGATCCTCCACATTTCCCACAGGTTCCTTCTGTGTCTTCTGAATACTGACTAGTCTTAAAGAACTTGTACATTCCCCAAAAGCCCTACCACTGCACGATTGCACCAAGACTCCTCCAGAGGAAGGAGAAACGATGATTTTGTTTGCTTGTCTTCATGCTATAGCCATCATCTCAGTCAGCCCAAGCCACTGACCTAGAGGCTGCCTTACCCAGAGTATCCCACTCAACCCATCCATTGAGGTTGTCATAAAAATTCAGAGTTTCCTTTGCCCAGAGAAATGAGAAGACTCTTGGAATTTGGGCAGGTTTGTAGCCAGTTCACTTCTCTGCGATGGTGGATCCATAGGTCCCATCTTCAAGGAAATTATGAAGTGCGAGAAGAATCCTTGGGAGATGGCAACAGCACTTCCTACAGCCACAAAAATAATCAACTCCAAAATGGAGTTTTGCCAGTTAAAAAGGGAAACTTTATTTGCAGAATATCTTTTGAGCTGTACATATTTTCAGCTTACACACCTGGTGCTAGCTTGGGAACTTAAGCTTTATTTAAATATTAAATGTATTTAAATAACTTAAGTGTTTATTTTAAAGAAGGATGACAGTTGTTCTTTTAATTGCTCGCCTTTTCATGTCATTGGGTCTCCACTAAGGAAACTGTGTCCTGTCTTTATATCATGATTCAACTCAGCACAAAAAGGCATGACACAGACATATCTCCCATTACTCATTCAACACAATAAACAAATGGAGAACAGGAACAACGTGCAGCACAAAGATTAAGAAGTTGAATTTCTGTGCAGGTCTTTTTCCTTGCCACTTAAGGCAATAAATCATTTCAATTAGACATAATTAAAACAGTTTGCATTTGAAATGTGAATTAAAATTGAAATCAGTATTATCCAGCTCCCCCCTTCCACTTTTATCTCAGCTATCAGAAGGATATTGCATATCTATCTACTCTTGGCACAGATTAAGTCATAACTTACACTTTTTTAATATAATATCTGGTTGCAATCAAGCACTGGTATATGGACTTTTATCGTCAATTCCACAGTTACACAATCTTTTCCAAGTTCCTGTCCAGATACCTCTGGGCTTTAAATCCCTTCTTGTCTTTTCTAATTTTCCCTTTTCATCTAAAATTAATTAGAGTGCAGACTCTCTTGTCTTTTTGATATTCCATTCAGTTTTCAGGGTGTTTTTGTTCTCCACCTAAACAACAGTTTTTCAAAGATTGAATACACTGGCCTCATGTCTGTGGGTGTGGATTAAACAAAAAGAATGCCACAATAGATATGGGCCAAAAATTAAGTAAAGAGAAGTAAAGAAATCTTTTGTAGTCTGTTATAAAAAGGCCAACCTTATGATATTAGAGTGCAGAGCAGTGGACTGATTAATTAAGATAATAAAACTGATGTAATTAAACATGACTTGGATTCTCTTTATTAGCCCTTCTGTTGTCAACTAAACCTTTCAAACCCTGTAAATAAGCAAGCCATATGACAGGTGAAATTGGTATGGGGGGGATTCAAGTTACTTAATGCTGTAATTTTTTCCTGGTTTTCACTCTTTTAGAGCATCAGGACTAACGCCTGGAATAAACACATTGATTTGGTTGTGTTGTCAGTGGGTCACTAATCAGGGAAATCATTGATTAGACAGTAATCTGTCTATTGAGTCTGACATTGTCTCTGGTACCTTAGCAATGGGGGGCTGCATTCTTTAAACGGAGACATTGACCTTGTTTTCGCCGTCTGGAGACTGAAATGAGGATTCACAGTAAAGACAACGGTCCTATCCTTTGTTTTATTCTCTTGTCATTTTGGTTGAGTTTTTTTGGTTTTTTCTGTGTGGGTTGTTTGGTTGGGGTTGTTTTTTTCTCAGCTCAGGTCTGATTGTCATGTTGTCCTGGGGTGATGTAATGATAATCCTGTATTCCATATCGTTCGCATGCCTGCCTAAAATGTCCTGTCACTTTAACTGTGCTCAGCAGCCGGGAGAAGCTCGGCCTGCGCGGGATGTTTTGAAACGCTCCCCCGCTCGCTGTTCCGGGAGGAAGGGACGTTGTTTAGTCGGGCTGCTGCTGCTGCTGTGACTGCTGCTTTTCTTCCCTCCTCCCCTGGGATTGCTTCTTCATCGTCTTTTTTGGACCCTTTTTCCTCGACTTTTTCGTCGGAGAACCCTGGGAGCCCCGGAGGACAGTGGACAGGAAATCCCTGGGGGGAAACCCCCGGAAAGGGGGTCACTACACCTGAGGAGGACTCTAAAGTTCCATCAGCTATTCATTCGGGTTTGGTGATTCCTTTTCCCCTTTCCCTTTCCCCTGTGTCTGTGTGTGGGGGGGCTGAATAAACAGTTCTTTCCACTTTCCCCGAGCTTTTTTTTTTTGCTGTCTGTGGGGGAGGGGGTGCTGGAGGCCTTTGCTGTGGGAGGAGGTGTTCTGTTCAGAGCATTTCCCACCCAGGAAATTTGTCTCTAACCCGAGACAAATTCTTTGCGCCCAACTTAAAGGGGCTTGACAATTTGGTGCCCACCTTTTGTGGGGTAGAGAAAGTGGAAAAAACTAATAATTACATTCTGGTTTTGAACACTCTGTATTGGATTGCAGCAATCAGTGGTCACCATGTTGTTTGATGGGATGTTGTTTGATGTGATTCTGTCTCTCTGGCATGTAGGCCTGTTTCCCTGCCAACAGATAGGGGCAATTTTGTCTCTGATGTATAATTTTTATAGATCAGGAGCACGACTCCGGCTTGTTATAGTAATGTGCACAGTATGCGTGATCTATAAAAAGGTAACAGAGGTATTGGAAACTGATAATAATGTATATGCTCTGCTGCTTTCCTCTCCTAGTTATAGTAGCTTCTTCTGGAGCTTTGTTAGTAATATTACCCAACCTAGTATGTCACCTTTTGAAAATGTTCACTTTCCCCTGGATGTTAAAGAGACCACTGTCCTGGTATTCATGGTGCTTAATCTGATAGGTTTCAGCTATGTGATGGTCACTTTGTCCAGAATGAGGGCTGAGAGGTCCAGAGGGCCTGAGCAGGAGCAGACACCTGATGCAAACGTGGGGAAATTTGAGTGGTGTGGAGTATGGGGGGACATAGGCCAAGTTTTAAAGAAATTCTCTGACCCAATAGATTGGGAGATTCCCCTTGAACAAATTCTGGGACCAGCTGAGGTGGGGAAATATCTCAAAGAGAAGTGCAATGACAACCTTAAGACAATATGTTGGGGCCTGGCATATGCTTATCGTACATTGTTTAATACCCTAGAGCAGGCAGATAGGGAGCCTAAACCAATGGCAGTTGCTCCTGTTACGAGAAGCAGGAAATACCAAGTCAAAACTGATCGCCCAGCAGATGATGATGGGGGCGAGGGATCCTCAAAGCCAACGATTGAGTCAGAAGTCATTGTCGAGTCCATGTCCATAAGGGACCTTCGCAGCCTAAGGAAAGATTACAATCAACGAGATAATGAATCTATAATTAGTTGGTTGATCCGTCTTTGGGATGCTGCAGGCGATGTTACACTTCTAGATGGCAATGAGATGAGGCATTTGGGGACCCTGTCACAGGATGCAGAGATCAACCGAGAGGCACGGAATGCGGCTGACCCTTGCAGCCTCTGGAGACGAGTTATCAGAGGTGTGAGGGAGAGATACCTGTGCCCCGAGGATCTCTATCAGCAACAAACCCCGTGGAAGACCATAGAACAAGGGATTCAACGCCTGAGAGAAATGGGGGTGGTAGAGATTGTCTTCTCAGAGGACATAGCAAACCCAGCCCCGCTTATGGATCCAGATGCGGTTGAATGTACGCCTGTGATGTGGCGAAAACTCGTACGACTTGGGCCAAAGGAATATGCTTCTGCTTTAGCAATAATGAAGCAAGATGATGGGCATGAGGCCGTGCTTGATATGGCAAGGAAGCTCTGAGCATATGCAGATACCGTGCATGGCCCAGTGAATGCAAGAATCTCAGCTGTGGAGACACGTCTACAGAAACTTGAGGATAGGATAGAGGAGAATCACAATAAACTCAGTAAGGAGATTAAAGAGGGCCTTCTCCAAATCTCGACAGTAAAGATTGAAGATTCTGTTACTGAACGCAGACGTTCCCCGGCTATGAGGAGCAGGTACACCCCTCGACGTGAGCTGTGGTATTGCCTGTGTGAGAGTGGAGAAGACATGAGGAGGTGGGACCAACAACCCAGCGCTGCTCTGGCGCGACGGGTGCGTGAACTGAAGGAGGGCAAGACTCAGAGAGGAAACTCCACCAGAAGAGAAGTAGCTCCAGTTGATGTGTCCAATCCCCTTGAAGGAACCTCTAACATGCATACCCACCAGGGCTAGAGGGGCCCTGGGGCCAGGGAAAATTGTGCTTTTTGGACTGTGTGGATCCGATGGCCTGGCACAACGGAACCACAAAAATACGAGGCTTTGGTTGACACTGATGCGCAGTGCACAATAATTCCATCGCAACACGTGGGGGGAGAGTCTATTTCTATTGCCGGCGTGACCGGAGGATCACAGGACTTGACTCTGGTGGAAGCTGAGTTGAGCCTGACTGGAAAAGAGTGGAAGAAACATTCCATTGTGACTGGTCCGGAGGCCCCATGTATTCTGGGCATAGACTTCCTCCAAAATGGATATTTCAAAGACCCAAAGGGACTCAAGTGGGCATTTGGGATAGCTGCTGTAGAGAGAGAGGGCATTAAGCAATTGAACACCTTGCCTGGACTGTCAGAGAACCCATTTGTAGTAGGACTCCTGAGAGGGGAAGAGCAACAAGTACCAATTGCCACCTCGACAGTGCACCGCCGGCAGTACCGGACAAATCGAGATGCTGTGATTCCCATCCACAAGCTGATCCGTGAGCTAGAGAGCCAAGGGGTGGTCAGCAGGACCCACTCACCCTTCAACAGCCCCATCTGGCCTGTGCGCAGATCTGATGGAGATTGGAGATTGACTGTGGATTGTCGTGCTTTGAACGAGGTGACTCCACCGCTGAGCGCTGCCGTGCCAGACATGCTGGAGCTCCAGTATGAGCTGGAGTCCAAGGCAGCAAAGTGGTATGCCACCATTGACATTGCGAACGCATTTTTCTCCATTCCTCTGGCAGCAGAGTGCAGGCCTCAGTTTGCTTTCACCTGGAGGGGCGTGCAGTACACCTGGAACCGACTGCCCCAGGGGTGGAAACACAGTCCCACCATTTGCCATGGACTGGTCCAGAATGTACTGGAAAAGGGTGAGGCTCCAGAACATCTGCAGTACATCGATGACATCATTGTGTGGGGGGACACAGCGAAAGAAGTGTTTGAGAAAGGAGAGAAAATCATCCAGATTCTCCTGGAAGCCGGTCTCGCCATCAAAAGGAGCAAAGTCAAGGGGCCTGCCAAAGAGATCCAGTTCCTGGGAGTGAGGTGGCAAGATGGACGGCGTCAGATCCCCACCAAAGTCATCAATAAAATCACCGCAATGTCTCCACCAACTAACAAGAAGGAGACACAAGCTTTCCTGGGAGCCATAGGTTTTTGGAGAATGCATATTCCTGAGTACAGTCAAATTGTGAGTCCTCTCTACCAGGTTACCCGCAAGAAGAACGATTTCCACTGGGGCCCTAAACAACAACAAGCCTTCGCCCAGATCAAGCAGGAGATTGCCCATGCAGTAGCCCTTGGCCCAGTCAGGACAGGACCAGAAGTAAAGAATGTACTCTACTCTGCAGCCGGGAGTCATGGTTTGTCTTGGAGCCTTTGGCAGAAGGTGCCTGGTGAGACTCGAGGGTGACCACTGGGATTCTGGAGCCGAAGCTACAGAGCGGCTGAAGCCAACTACACCCCAACAGAGAAAGAGATCTTGGCAGCCTATGAAGGAGTCCGAGCTGCCTCAGAGGTAATCGGCACAGAAACACAACTCCTCCTGGCACCCCGACTACCGGTGCTGGGGTGGATGTTCAAAGCAGAGGTTCCTTCTACCCACCATGCCACCAACACCACATGGAGTAAATGGATTGCCCTCATTACACAGCACATCCGTATGGGAAATCTGAATCGCCCTGGGATCCTGGAGGTAATTACAAATTGGCCTGAAGGTGAAGATTTTGGTTTGACCGATGAAGAAGAGCTGGAACAGGTAACTCGGGCGGAGGAAGCTCCACCATACAACCAACTGCCACCAGATGAAACACGCTACGCTCTCTTCACTGATGGTTCCTGTCGTATTGTGGGGGCAAATAGAAAATGGAAAGCAGCTCTATGGAGCCCCACACGACAGGTTGCAGAAGCTACAGAAGGAGAAGGTGGATCGAGCCAATTTGCTGAGCTCAAAGCCGTCCAGCTGGCCCTGGACATTGCTGAAAGGGAGAAGTGGCCAAGGCTATACTTGTACACCAATTCATGGATGGTAGCCAATGCTCTGTGGGGCTGGCTGGAAAAGTGGAGAAGGGCCAATTGGCAGCATAGAGGAAAACCAATTTGGGCTGCTGAGGAGTGGAAAGACATTGCTGCCCGGGCAGAGAAACTATCTGTGAAGGTCCGCCACGTAGACGCCCATGTCCCCAAGAGCCGAGCTAATGAGGAACACCAAAACAATGAACAGGTAGATCAGGCTGCACAGATAAAGGTGTCCCAGGTAGGCTTGGATTGGCAGCATAAGGGAGAGCTGTTCCT
Organism: Acanthiza pusilla; assembly: GCA_036630365.1. NCBI lineage: Eukaryota > Metazoa > Chordata > Aves > Passeriformes > Acanthizidae > Acanthiza > Acanthiza pusilla. Next base: position 1,785,312 of record JAXCHO010000011.1, read on the forward strand.
AGCCCGATGGGCCCATGATGCCTCAGGCCATCAGGGCAGAGATGCCACCTATAAGTGGGCACGAGACCGAGGGGTGGATCTAACCATGGACTGTATCTCCCAGGTGATCCATGACTGTGAGACATGCGCTGCCATCAAGCAAGCCAAGCGGGTGAAACCCCTGTGGTATGGGGGAAGGTGGACCAAATACAAGTATGGTGAGGCCTGGCAGATTGATTACATCACACTGCCTCAAACCCGCCACGGCAAGCGCCACGTGCTCACAGTGGTAGAAGCCACCACGGGGTGGCTGGAGACCTACCCTGTGCCTCATGCCACTGCCCGCAACACCATCCTGGGCCTTGAAAGGCAAGTCCTTTGGAGGCATGGTACGCCCGAAAGAATTGAGTCAGACAACGGGACTCATATCAAAAACAACCTTATTAACACCTGGGCTAGGGAGCATGGCATTGAGTGGGTATACCATATCCCTTATCATGCCCCTGCTGCTGGCAAAGTAGAGCGGTACAATGGATTGTTAAAAACCACCTTGAAGGCACTGGGTGGAGGGACTTTCAAAAACTGGGAGCAGCATTTAGCAAAGGCCACTTGGTTAGTTAATACCCGAGGCTCCATCAACCGAGCAGGCCCTGCCCAGTCTGAGCTCCTCCATACAGTAGATGGAGATAAGGTTCCAGCAGTACATGCCAGAGGCTTGTTAGGAAAGACAGTTTGGATTAATTCTGCCTCGTGTAAAGAGAAACCTACCCGTGGGGTTGTTTTTGCTCAGGGTCCAGGGTGTACTTGGTGGATAATGCAGGAAAATGGAAAAATACGATGTGTACCTCAAGGAAATTTGATTTTGGGTGAGGGTCATGTGTAATGTCGGGATGTCCCATTGTTTGCTGAAAGTTACTGCCACCATTCGGCATACATGCCAAATATATATATGTGTGTGTTTAGAATTAAGACATATTAGTGTAGGCTTTAAGCCAACGATATGGAATAAGGGGTGGAATGTCCTGGGGTGATGTAATGATAATCCTGTATTCCATATCGTTCGCATGCCTGCCTAAAATGTCCTGTCACTTTAACTGTGCTCAGCAGCTGGGAGAAGCTCGGCCTGCGCGGGATGTTTTGAAACGCTCCCCCGCTCGCTGTTCCGGGAGGAAGGGACGTTGTTTAGTCGGGCTGCTGCTGCTGCTGTGACTGCTGCTTTTCTTCCCTCCTCCCCTGGGATTGCTTCTTCATCGTCTTTTTTTGGACCTTTTTTCCTCGATTTTTTCGTTGGAGAACCCTGGGAGCCCCGGAGGACAGTGGACAGGAAATCCCTGGGGGGAAACCCCCGGAAAGGGGGTCACTACACCTGAGGAGGACTCTAAAATTCCATCAGCTATTCATTCGGGTTTGGTGATTCCTTTTCCCCTTTCCCTTTCCCCTGTGTCTGTGTGTGGGGGGGCTGAATAAACAGTTCTTTCCACTTTCCCCGAGCTTTTTTTGCTGTCTGTGGGGGAGGGGGTGCCGGAGGCCTTTGCTGTGGGAGGAGGTGTTCTGTTCAGAGCATTTCCCACCCAGGAAAATTGTCTCTAACCCGAGACACCCCTCTTCCCAGGTGCCCATGGATAGCAGGGACGAGGCTCTGCAAGGGGAAGGGAACAGGGTGGGGATGTCTGCTGGCAGTAGAGTGCAGCGGAGAGCAAACAGTCCAGGACATTCCTGGAGTGTGTGACACAGAACTTGTGACACAGCTGGGGACTGAGCCAGGGAGGGAAGACGCTGCTGGAGCTGCTGTTTGTGAAGAGAGAAGGGCTGGTGGGGGACGGGAGGGTTGGGGGCTGCCTTGGGCTGGGACATCATGAAGTGTTTGTGTTCAATCCCAGAGAAGGATGGAGAGGTGTTGGGAAAATGTTGAACCGTAAGAAATTGTGAATTCCTTAAGCTTTAAGAGACAGTGCTTAGTCCTGTGTTCCCCCATTGCAGTGATTAATGTGGGCAAGTGGATGTCTTAGCCTTGAGAGTAAAGAGAGTGGGCCTGCCAAGAAGATCGCTGCAATGCACTCAAGGGGAAAGAACTGGTTTGAAAAGGCTCTTGACTGTCCGAGGAGAATTTGAGGCATGGGATCTTCCCCAAATGACCACCAGAGACCCTCTAGAGACCCCTACTCTCATGTCAATAACTTCTCATGTGTGATTTAAATATGTCAAAGAATTGGTGGAAATGTTTAGAATGTGAGTTTCAGCAAAGTAATGAACGTGTCTGAGTTCCATGGACACAAACTGATTGGTGAGATTGCTGGGTGAGCACGTGTTAGGGAAGTGATTGCCCACGCAGCCCATAGCGAAATCAAGGCATGCCTGCTTTCTCACACTGAGCTGGCAGCAGGAGTCAGGCCCTGCTTGCTAAGCTTTCATTTTGATCACTTCTATTGAAGGCTAAAGAAAGGTCACAATGAAACATTTTCAAGCCCTTTCTCTCTGGTTTACCTTTTCGGGGGCCAAAGCTCTATGGTGCAGGTGGCACACAGAGAAATGCAGCCTCCCCTAACCCCTCGGTTCTCCACAAATCGTCAGTGCTTGTTCCCAGGTGAGCTCTGGCAGCAGACAGAGCCTGCAGCGCAGTGGGTGCCGTGCCCTGCCCAGCCGGGGCTCTCTGGCACAGAGCAGCAGCAGCGCCAGCACCTTGCAACTGCTCCTGCCTTGGCTTCACCTGCGAGCCACAAGCCTCTGGAAATCAGCACCGCCTGTCACATTCCCAGCTTGGAGCAGCTCCTGCTGGCAGGCAAATCCTGCCAGTTCCACTGCTTCCAGAGAGGAATAAAGGCAGGGGTACAGACGTACATACAGAGCAGCCCTGGAAATGTCCAATAAATGTGCAAATATGTGTCACGATCCGCTAAATGTGAAGCGAGATTCGTGATGGTTCGTTTCGGAATCTCAGAGTGCAAAAGAAACGCGGACGCGGGGAATTTTAGTTTCAATCAAAATAAGGTACTTTATTGTGCACCAATGCACGATTATTGTGATAGAGAGGGAGAGATATAAGAAACAAAGGGTAGAGGGAAAGAGAGACAGGGGTTATAGCTACCAACGGCAGGCGGAGTCCTCGTGGTCTTCTGTCAATGGGTCCGTCTTCTTCCGTGGGGAGATTTTTCTTTCATAGGGGTCTTCTCAGAAAGCTCCTTTATAGCTCTCTTCAAGGCGAAGGGCAGACAGCCAAAAGGGTGGGAGACGGGCGTAGGCCTTCTCAAAGCGAAGGGCAGGTAGCCAAAGGTTGGGAGAGTGAGTTCCATAGGCACAGGTGTACGGGACTTTCAGTCCCTTCTCGCTTGGGCAGTCAGGAACAGTAACAACCAATTCCCTCGGCGCCTCTCAGCCGACACACCTACAGGACTTGGCAGTCATCTCTCCTCAGCCTGGCCAGGACTCCTGTACAAAAGTCCTCTTGCCCCCCTTTGGACATGGGGGTTCAGCCTCAGTCCCCATAGATGATCGTGAGACAAATGAAGGGTCTTCGGACCGTCTCTTACACCACCCTGCGGCTCACGATTGTTGTTAAGAGCACTCAGCACGATTGTGTAGTGTTGTTGTGAAGTCTTCAGGACTCGCCAATGTTGGTAGCATCACCCAGAAAACAGAGACAGAAAGAGAGAAAAGAAAGAAAAGGAAAGAGAAAAGGGAAAGGAACAAAATAAAATCAACATTTTTAATTAACCAAAATTTCAATTAAATCCTGGTGAAGCAACAATTGCTTTACCAAAATACGATTAGGCAAAGGTTGGTGAATCAGTGTGTAATTGGATTACAAAAGGTAATAAAAGTAACTGGGGCTAAAATAAGAGAAATCACATCCAGTGATTTTAGTAAAATTACACACACAAAAATTTGAATGATTTTAAGTATCCACACTATCACAATCAGTTCTTAAGCATCACTGTTTTAGGATCTTCATTAGGATGAATTTCAAAATGACAGATATTCTGCTCTGTGTCTAAACAAATGTCTTGACCTCTGATTGCATTACTTTCACAGATAAACCCTTGTTGTTCCTGGACAATACAAGTTTCTAAATTAACAGTTTGCCATTTATCATCAATTTGACGGGCCCATCCCCTATGTTCAAAAGGATAGAGAATAGCTCCATCATGGTTTAAGCTTAATACAAAACCAGGATAAATTAAGAACACAGAAGCATTATAAATGGTTCACACGTAAGCTGTGACAGTGTTATTAACAGGATCATAGGTAAAATTTACAAACTTCTACCAAGATTGGAGGTTCTTTTCAAAATTGTTAACACTATCCTAATTTTTTTTTTTACTTTTGTTAAATGCTGTTGCATTTTTACCAAATCAAAAATTATAACAGCCAATTTGTTAAACAATACCCTTGAATTGATGCTATTTAGAACCTCCAATACAGTTTTAAAAAAAAAAAAAAAGAAAAAAAGACCAGTTAGGTTTCTTGATATTCGCCTCTGGGAAAATCTACAGAAAAAGGGAAAACAGGCAGGTTGAATTTAAAAGCACCAGTGACTTAATAAAAATTTTGTAGGCCATTTTCAGATTTGAGTCTTCAATTTTTATCTATGTTTCTTCTATAGAAATTCTTAAAGTCCCACAGGGTTCTCCTGCAAAAACAAAAAAAACTTGCCTTCTTTCAAGCAAAAAAAGAATTAAAATGATGGAACAATCCAGCAGGTATTAACCCTGTGTTCCTTTCCTGGGGTATTGGTGGCTATCCATGCACCATAATTGGATGAGCCCTTTCTTGAGTAGATGTTACCAGTTCTGCTAAATTTGGGGCTGTGGTAGTCAGAAGTCGCCACTTCCTGTTAGGCCTTTTCACTGGCCATACAGGGGAGCTGCCCAAAGCGTTTAACACGGATAGATTTTGCTTTAAGGGAGAAACTCCACACCTCTTGGCATCCTCCTCGGTCAGGGCAGAAATCTGTGCACCTGTATCAATTAAAAAGGTCACTGCTGCTTGTTTAGGTCTCACGGTAGCTGTGATTAGCACATCTCCTTTTTCTGTTTTAGCGAGCTGTCAAAAATAAATCCATTCTCTATTTCCCTGCTCACTACTAGGAAATGGAGATTCTAGTTTCCCTGGTTGGGGGGGAAAAGTTTGCTTTGATGTATTGTCTGCACCGTCAACAAAAGGTGGGGCAAAAGCTGTGGCGGGTGCACTTTCTCTCACAGGAGAAAAGGAATGTGGTTTTGGCACACGCCACTGGGTAACCAGTTTGCTCAATTCATCTAAAGGTAAACCATCCATTAAATCTTTAGGAATTACCTTTTTAAGCCCAAAACGCCACCAATCAAGTTGGACCAAAATGGATATAGGTTGTGACTGTTCTTTGGCAACATCTACAGTTTTGCCGAGATGGGGGAGTGCATTTTTAACTCCTACATGTTGGATGTCCCTTGATTTTTCTTCTAAAGGCTTCGCAAGGCAGTATTTTTTACTGTAATCAATTAATTCTTGTGCTACCTCCCCCCATGCCCAATCTTTAGGTCTAGGGTGAGGTCTGTTTCCTAGCAGGGCTGGTGTTGAAAAGTCAGAGGAATTTCCGTAAGAGTCTGTAATGGTACTGCCTGTATTTCTGCTATCGTCACCACTGCACATGAAGTTCTCTAACCCTTCCACAGGACCCACTGATGCTCTGGTTTTCTGGAGACTTATCTCTGTGGCTTCAAGTGACTCGGGGAGTCCCCGAATTAAGGGCCTCATAATTTCAGGGTAAACAGGCAACATCACTGGTGATTCACATCCAGGAATTAATGTTCTTTCATGTATTATCTGTAGGCAAGCAGCTTTGTGCACACTTTCTAGTAGTTGTTCAGCTGTGCCTGTTATTGCCAAGGGGTCTCCCCTGTCCAGAGAGTTTAACCCTCCAGCCCAGTAAGCAGCATGCTGAGTTAAGGACCATAGGGCCCAGCGATCACCTGTTGTTAAGAAAACTCTGTGGCCCCAGTAACCCTCAACTTTCAATTGAATTTGGTCACTCACAGTTAAAGACACACAGCACACATATTCTGTTTCAGGTTCTTTGATAAGATGTGCATATTCTTTTTTTAACTTTGCCAGTTCCGTGGCAGAATAGGGCGTTTCCTTGGTGGTTATATGGGAGCCTGCATCCTCCTCATTGACATAAAAGTATTCAGTTTTAATTAAGGGTCTCATACGAGGGCAGCAATTTTCCCCACAGTTTTTTACCAGGGTCAAATCTTTCTGGGGCTATATTTGGTTAATGTGAGGGGTTTCCTTTTCTTCTGTCTCTTTTGGTGAGTCAGCATCCCCTAAATTCTTGAGATATTCATCTCTCAATGCAGCGCGCAGCAAATGATTTTCATTTCTTTCTTGATCTAATTGTTTCTGCAGAATTTCTACCAGGTTTTGCAAGGAGTCAATAATAGCTTTCTCTTCACTACGCCGCTTAAAGCGGTGCTCTATTGCTGCCGTAAGACATGCTCCTAAGACAGAGCAGGCTATGGATTTGTTACGGCCAAGTTTGAATCTTGCCTCATGTTGTAAAGCACATATTCTATCAGTTACACTCTCTAAATTAAACCAGTTTTGTTGTGCCCACTCCAGCTCTCCCGGAGAGGGTCTGGCATTTTGTTTTGCTAGTAGAGCATAAAATGCAACTTCATCTTTTGTATTAAGGTTTGCAGTCATTTTTGTGAAGGGATAAGACCACTACAGGGAGGTTCTACTTAGTTACTCACCGACACACCCAACAACTGAGCTGTGTCCCTCTTCGCTTCCCTGCATGGTTGAAGAGACTGAAATCTGCTTGAGAGGCTCTCCTTAAGTTACTCAAAGTTGTCTCTTCTCTGCACCAAGCAGACTAAATTTATACATACATACACACTTTACTCCCCTTTTGCACTAAGAGATTCCTTCTTTTGTGAATTTCTGAAGACAGAGCCCTCAAATGAGTATAGGGGTACTTCTTATTTAGGCATGTGCAGTTTGCGGGAAATTCGAGTTGCCCCCCTTGCTTTCTAGACACCGCTCACTCCTTTCGGGGTGTCGGGCTAGGTGCGGCTGGAGCGAAACGTCCTTCCCCTGATACAGACTACACAGCGCCTGATAACCCCTTCTGTCTATCAGAAATCCTGTCCGTGACGCCAATTTAATGTCACGATCCGCTAAACGTGAAGCGAGATTTGTGAGGGTTCGTTTCGGAATCTCAGAGCGCAAAAGAAACGCGGACGCGGGGAATTTTAGTTTCAATCAAAATAATGTACTTTATTGTGCACCAATGCACGATTATTGTGATAGAGAGGGAGAGATATAAGAAACAAAGGGTAGAGGGAAAGAGACAGGGGTTATAGCTACCAACGGCAGGCGGAGTCCTCGTGGTCTTCTGTCGATGGGTCCGTCTTCTTCCGTGGGGAGATTTCTCTCTCTCGTAGGGGTCTTCTCAGAAAGCTCCTTTATAGCCCTCTTCAAGGCGAAGGGCAGACAGCCAAAAGGGTGGGAGACGGGCGTAGGCCTTCTCGAAGCGAAGGGCAGGTAGCCAAAGGTTGGGAGAGTGAGTTCCATAGGCACAGGTGTATGGGACTTTCAGTCCCTTCTCGCTTGGGCAGTCAGGAACAGTAACAACCAATTCCCTCGGCGCCTCTCAGCCGACACACCTACAGGACTTGGCAGTCACCTCTCCTCAGCCTGGCCAGGACTCCTGTACAAAAGTCCTCTTGCCCCCCTTTGGACATGGGGGTTCAGCCTCAGTCCCCATAGATGATCGTGAGACAAATGAAGGGTCTTCGGACCGTCTCTTACAATATGTGGGGAGATTTGTTAGGAATTATTGCAGCCGTAATGCCAATAGTGCCTTCTCTGCTGGTTCTGGGCAATGCTCTGGGCCATTTCCTTGGTCTGGTTTCCTTTGCTTTGGGCCCATCTCAGTGTTCAGTTGGGGTACAGGCTGTAGGTGCTTGGGGCACTCAAGAGCTACTCTTGGATCCCTTGAGCAGCAGGGTTGGGCCTACGAGGGGTTTGTGCTGCTTTGGGACACAGGAGAGCTCCCCAGGCTATTGTGTGTTTGCTCTAGGGAAGGCTGGGCTGCTTTGCATGAATTCACAGAGCAACCCAGAGCGGCTGTTTGTGATGTCAGGGCATGGTTGCCACGTCCCCGTGGTGTCAGCAGAAGGTTGCCTTGGTGCACGGAAGGCCTGAGTGTCAGAGCAGCTCTTGGGCTTGCTCAGTGCAGGAGCATCCTCCTGGCATGAGGCATTGTCAGTGGGCAGCTGCACCCTGACAGGAGCCTTGTTTTTTCCCGTGCTGGAGCACAGTGTGCAAACCTGCAGAGCAGTGCTGAAATCATGGAGCCACTCGCTGCTGCAGTTTGCACTGGTTTTGGCATTGCTTATTCCAGATATTACCTAACCAACCTGGCGCGTGAGTAGAGGTTTTCCCTGGCTGTAGCCTAATCTGGCTTGTGTATCTCTTCCTGCTCTTGCTCAGTAACTGAGCTGATTTTGAAACAAAAAGGCCATCAGGATGCCACTGGTTTGGTGAAGCTTCTGTCAACACATTCAGCTTAAAAGGAGGTGTCTGTAGCCAGGGGAGTGCAGGCAGCATTTGCAAGGGAATCTGCAGGGGTTGAGTTCCCTCCTTCCCAGGGAGAGTCTGTGGCAGCAGAGTCTGTCCTTTCCTCAGTTTGCTGTGTCAAGCAGGACAACTTCCAAAACGCAGACTGGGAGACCTTCTCCAAAGGCCTTCGAAAAACTCTGCAGTTCTCGCCAGAATTCAGGGAAAGCTTCTTTTTACAAACTTTTTTCTAAAGCTAGACAGCCATTAAAGCATTTAACTGTCTAGCTTGACTCTTTCCTGAATGCCAAACTAGCGATTCCCTTTGCAATGAAGTGCAAACTGCAAAACAGTGAGGGTCTGCTCCTGAACCTCAGAGTTGCTCCTGTGCTGTTTCACAATAGAACTGCCACAGCTCTGGGGGATTTTGGGGAAGCTTTTCTGGACAAGCGTTCCCAGCAAGTTAATGGAAATTAGTGCATGCAACTTATTTAAAGAAAAAAAAAAAGCACCTGAAAGAGAAGAGGGAAAAAAGCTGCTTTAGCCATTGGGCAGAACAGAAGCTTTGAGCGTTAAAGAACAATTTGCATTTTCTTGATCAAGTTGGTATTCATTTACTGGCAAAAGAGACCAAAGCATAGGCACAACCAAGAATGTTGTCCTGTTCTCTTGCTGGCTGTGTGAGAGAACTGTGTCTCCTGGAGGGATGTTGTGAAAGGAAAATACTCTCGGCTTGGCTTGACTTGTCCTGTGGGATTCACCAGCACAGGCAGTTTACTCACAGCATCTCGTCCATTTTCCCTTGCCCACTGCAGGTCACCTGAGCCGTGTGTTCAGAGGCGCCGATGCCAAGGTGAGTGAGAAAGGAACCTTTGATGTTGCTGCTGTTCAAAATTGTGGGGCAAGCTGTGAGCTTGGCCTGTGGCTGTAGAGTGCAGAGGGTGGGCTGAAAGAAAATCCATTTCCATGTCTGCAGCAGCAATAGCAAAGGCATCGTTGGCTGTTTCCTAATTTTCCATTTCAGAGTTTATAAAGAAACAAAAGCCCAGTTCTGCAGAGAGAATGTTGCTTGCTGATTGTAGCCAGGGTGGAATATCTAATTCAGAACAATCTGCAGTACTGTTCCATTAGCCCATTTTAATTTAGTTGCAGTGACTTAGAGTCCCATTGCTACCAAAGTTTATGATTTCTCCTTAGCAGAGCTGGGTATAGAGCTGAACAGAAACAAGGTTATAAATGAGAGGTAAGTGCCTGTCCCTCACACCACTGCCTGTCCCCAGAGCACAGAACCAACAGCAGACTCTCCTCTGGCTCCCGATGCTGCTGGAGAAGAGGCCAAAGAGGAGCAAAATGACCACAACCCTCCAGCTGTGGCCACACCACAGCCTGAACATCTCGAGCCTGTAAGTGCCAGTTCTCCTTGGTGCTGTCTTTGGAGCAAAGCAGAGCTGCATTTCTGACCAGACAGCACTTGCTGCTGGTGGCTGAAGATGCTGAGTGCTGGAGTCCTGCCAGGACCTAGCGGTTCACCCCAGCCAGGGACAGCTGGAAAATGGGCTTTGACCTGTCACGTTTAGCCCCCAGCTTGCTGGGATTCTGACAGGGGCCAGCCTGAATCATGAAGGCTCCCTGTCCCCAGAGGTGGCAGCTGTCCAAAGACACCGCTCTCAGCCTTGCCGGCTACGTAGGTGACACTGTGGCCTGGAGAGAGCTGTCCCACTCCACAGACTGGCCAAGGAGCTGCAGGCACCAAAAATGTTGATCTGAACACACAAGTGCTTTGGGGTGGTTTGTCCCAAAGAGCTTCTTGGGTGTGCTTCCCTGCGAGTAGCTCAGAGACACACCAGGGACGTGGAGCTGCTGCTTGAAGTCAGGGATTTTGGTGCCTTTGTGTCCAGGCTGCTCTTTTGCCTCTTCAGGCAGAGCAGTCTGTGGCAGAGCTGACTGGAGCTCTGAGTGCTCCTGTCTTTTGGCTTTTGATAAGCTGCAAAGAGCTGATTGTGCTGTGCATTAACCTGTGTGGGGCCACTCTCCTCCCGTGTGGCAAAAGAAACAAACTGTGTTGTTCTGAGCCCTTCTTCTGAGGCAAAAAGCAGAGAATGAGAGTTTCTGTTGATACTTTGTGTTGTGAATGCTGCAGCTTCGAAAACTCCATTTGAAAACTTCAGTTGCAGCCTAGGGGCAAAGCTGCAGGTGCTTGACTGGTGCCTTGTAGTGCTAAGAACAGGGAAGACTTCTTGACATTCTTGATGCTGTACTTTAAGACAAATGTGCAACTTTGTGCCTGGGGAGCTGCCTGGGACAAAAGGACCCAGGAGGGGTGGCCAACAGCAGCTGAACATGAGCCAGCGTGTGCCCAGGTGGCCAAGAAGGCCAAGGGCATCCTGGCCTGTGCCAGCACCTGTGGGGCAGCAGGAGCAGGGCAGTGAGCGTCCCCCCTGTGCTGGGCAGCAGTGAGGCCACATCTCGAGTGCTGTGTCCAGTTCTGGGCCCCTGTGAAGCAGGAAGGCATTGAGGGGCTGGAGCGTGGCCAGGGAAGGGCAAGGGAGCTGGGGAAGGGTGTGGAGCACAAGTCCAATGAGGAGGTGCTGAGGGAGCTTTAGCCTGGAGAAAGGGAGGCTCACGAGCGACCTTCAGCCAGACTTCCATAAATCCCTACATGACAGTGCTCACCACAAGGGCCCTTTCCCTGCCAAGCATCCCATCACTGCATCCAAGCGCTTTAGACACTGGAGTGGGTGACCCTTCCATCTTTCCATTTGTTGCTTTGTTGGTTTGCTAGGAGGAGAAGCCTCATGTATTTTCTCTCTCTGCAGCAAGCAAAGGTGCTTTTGCTCAACCTTTCCAGCACTGGAAGAGATTCTGCTAGAATTTTAGTTTGCAAGGTGGCAGTTCTGGAGGATGCAGTCTTTTTGCATGAGAACACCTAGTTTGGGGCAGGGACAGTGGTGCAGAAGAAGCTGTTCTGGCGCCAGGCCAGCCACTAGGGCCTTGCACATCACTTTCGAGTTAACAGGACCTGTGCCTTTTGGCAGCCCAGGGGATCAGTGTGTGTTGTGTTCCGGCTATGGGAATTCAGCAGGAAATCAAGGCCCTTGCATTCCAGCTGATCCTCAGAGGTCAGAGGGGCTGGGAGGGGCTGGGCTTCGTTTCTGTTCCAGCCACTTTGGCTCTGTCAGTCTGGTCCTCCCTGTCCCTTCCCTCGGGAATCCTCCCTGTCCCCACCTTGGGATCCTCCCTCTTCCTTTCCCTTGAGATCCTCTCTGTCCCTTCCCCTTGGCATCATCCCTGTCCCTTCCCTCTGGAATTCTCCCTTTCCCTCTGGTCCATCCCTGTCCTCCCATTCTCATCCTGCCATCGATCCCCCAAAACTCTTCCCCCTCCCACATTTTCCTCGGGAAAACTCCCCCTAATTTATGGGAAAATTAACTGACATTTCTCCCATCTCTTTCCAGCCCCGGATCCTTGGGGCCCGGGGTCACTCTTGGTGCTCCCTGTGGAAGGAAGATTCCCAAGGGTTGGATCCTGGGAAAGAAAAGCTGGAATCTCTCTCCTACCTTGGAGAGCAGCAAGGGAATGGGAAGGAGGATGGGAAAAGGGATTTTTCCAAGGGTGAGTTCTTGGGAATGTGGCCCGGATTCCCTAAAATTCCCAAAATCCTCCTCCCTGGATGCTTCTCCACCCTCTACCCTTTGGAAAAACCATTCCAAGTGGGGTTTTTTAATGTATTTTCCCTCTTTGGGGGGGATTCCCTCCCAGAATTCCAGGCGTGTCCCGCTTTTCCAGGAGTGCTGGCCCACCTGGAAATGCTGGAATTCCAGGCCCACCGGGAAGCTGTGGAGCAGGAGGAGAAGGAGCAGCAGGAAGAGAAGTCAGTTCTCCTGAAAGCCAAAATCCGGGAATTGCAGCTCCAGCGGGATCAGCTCCAGGATAAACTGGAGCTGCTGGAAAAGGCAGTGAGGGAAGAATTCCAGGTTTTTCCAGGGAAATCCAGCTTGGGATGAGCCTTGAGGGTTTTTCCCAGGGGTTTTCATGACCTCTCCTCCCTCCCAGCTTTTGTAGCAGCTCGGAAAAGAGGGAATTCCACCAGATCCAGCGCTTTCCAGTCCTCGGGAGGTGCTGGAGTGGAAAATAGGGAATCTCCAGGGCCTTCTCCAGGTTTTCCAGCTCACAGGTAACGAACCCCTGGATTTCGGGAAAAGAACTTCCTGATTTATCGGAGCCTTTGGGAAATTCCCTGCTTGGGGAATTGGCAGGGATTCATGGACTGAGTGGTGGGACTGGGAAAGTCATCCCAGGGAAGGAATTCTTGGGAATCAAGCAATTTCCTTGGGAATGAGGGGGATGACTTGGGAATGAGGTGCTTTCCTTGGGAATTGGGCAGATAATTTGGGAAGGAGCTGTTTTCCTTGGGAATGAGGCATTTCCCTTGGGAATTAGAGAATTTTCTTTGGGAATTAAACCATTTCCTTGGGAATCAGAGAGTTTCCCTTGGGAATTGTGTGCTTTCCTTGGGAATTGTGTGCTTTCCTTGGGAACTGGGCATTTCCCTTGGGAATTAAATGGTTTCCATGGGAATTAGAGAGTTTTCCTTGGGAATTAGGTGGTTTATATGGGAATTGTGTGGTTTCCTTGGGAATTGTGTGGTTTTCTTGGGAATCGGGCATTTCCCTTGGGAATTAAATGGTTTCCTTGGGAATTATGCAGGTAATTTGGGAATTAGACAGTTTCCTTGGGAATTGGGTGGTTTTCTTGGGAATTAGACTGATAATTTGGGAATGAAGCAGTTTTCCTTGGGAATTAGACAATTTCTATGAGAATTAGACAGATAATTTGGGAATGAGGCAGTTTCATTGGGAGTTATCCAGTTCCCTTGGGAATGAAGCATTTCTCTTGGGAATGAGGCAGTTTCCTTGGGAATTAGAGAGTTTTCCTTGGGAATTTGGTGGTTGATATGGGAATTGTGGTGTTTATTAACCGTGTGTGGAATTCCAGGAATTCTGGGATGGATTGGGGTGGGAGGAATTTAAAGGTTTCTGATCCTAAGAACGTCCTAAGAACCCCAGGATGGTGGGAAATATTCCCCCCAAAAAAGTGGATGTTCCCAGCCGGATCAGCTCAGTGCTGTCAGGGGAGTTCCAGGATGGATTGGGTTGGAAGAGATGTAAAGGAACCCGATCTTAAAAATGTCCTAAGACCCCCAAAATAATGGGAAATATTCCCAAAAAAAGCCAAATGTTCCTGGCCGGATCGGCTCAGTGCCGTCACTGGAATTCCGGGAATTCCGGGATGGGGTGGAAGGGATTGGAGCTCGGCCCGGTCCGTGCCGGGGCAGGGATGGATTCCTCGGGAAGGGCTCGGGTGGGTGAAGGCACCACGGGGCCACCAGCGCTGGGGACACCTTGGGCTGAAGCCACCAGTGATGGGTGACAGCTTTGGGGCTGAGGCCATCACGGTCCATAACCATCACATTTACATCTGCTCATCGCTTGGGACAGCACAAATCTACACCTTCTTCATTTGAAACGTTTCCTTCTTTGCAGATCGTGACATTTGCACTACTATGTACAAATACAGAAAAATCAACTGAACCTTAAAAATTAAATTTATTCTAAATTGCTGTACCCGCACTGCCAATATATAAATATACAAATATCAAATGAAATTTTAAAAAACTAATTTATTGTTACAATAATGCTATGGAAATATACACAAATATCAACTTCCGTTGAAGAAATTAAATAATGCAACCCTCTACAGCCACTCACTATACACAAAGATCAACTGAAGTTTAACAGTTTAATTTATTACATATTACTAAAACTGTACAGCCCAGATAGAAATAGAAAAATATCTGTATCCCTCTCTAAGTAACCCTTAGCCTAGAACTAAATAACTAGAATGATGGAAATATACAACTCCATAGATATTTAAATAGAAATAAATACATATAGACCCAAAAGAATATAGTGTGTAAATATATATTTAGTTTCCCATATTATATAGAACTACACATATATAAACATATACATAAGAAGCAACCATATTAATATACAAATTTCAATGTAATAATATAAAAATCCATATCACTCCATCAATAGAACTATACAAATGTAAAAGTTTGTACATATGCAGAGAACTAAACACAGATAGGAATATAACAACATTCATCTAGAAACAGAACTGGGTACATATATATACATATTTGTAACTACATATATATGTATATACATGCACATACAGATATATATAACAACAGATAAAAATAGAGCTAGATATATAAATATACCTATACAAATAACAATCTTCGTGTGTAACTATCCCTATTGTTATAAATGTCTAACCGCTCCTCTACACATCTATAAACAGAACTAAATCAGGAGGGATTCCAGCCGCCGATGGTCACAGGCTCTCCCTCGGTCTCTTCCTCCCATGCAGCGCAGCCCTCCTGGGCAGGGACAGCAGGTGGGACATCTGGGAAGCCAAGGGAACACTGAGTCAGTATGGGGACGTTTCCCTTGGCAGCAGCTGCACTTGTGTCAGGGAAGAGAAAATCTCCGAGGCTCCCCAGGAGGGTCAGAAAGCAAAAGCAGGCGGAGCGGGCCAGGCTGCTGTGAGCGCAGCCCCGGCGGGACTGTCCCGCAGCCCCCGGCAGCCCGGGGGGCACAGGCGGCACAGCTGCCGGGCCCTGCCGGCACAGCTGCCTTGCCCAAGGACAGCCCCTGGGCCAGCCGGGGCAGCTGCGCTGAGCAGCCCCAGCACGGGCAGGGCCGCTCCTGCCCAGCCGGGCAGTGCCCACGGCCAAAGCCCGCGCCACCCTCACCCCCAGCCTGCCTCGCCGGCCCTGGGGCCTCACCCAGGCTCTCGGGCGGCAGCAGCAGCAGCTCCCCGGTCACTGCTCTTGCTGGTGGCCTTCAGCTTCTCCCTGATGGCTCTCGTCACTCTCTGGATGTTTTCAGGGACGGTCAGGGCAGCTGTGGCAAAAGTGGAGGCTCTGGAATTGGTTCCAAGGCCTGGCAGAGCTGCAGTCCTGGACCCCTCTGTGCTCCCTGCTGGCTCCCTCCATCCCCTCAGCCCCGCCATCCCCTCAGCAAACCCGCAGGCCCCCAGTTCCTTCAGCCGCCTCAGCCCCATCCAGTCCCCTTAGACCTGCCACCCCTCTCAGCTCCCTCCAGACCCCTCAGTTCTTGCCATCCCAACCAGAGCTGCCACTTCCCTCAGTCCCACCACCCCCCTTAGTCTGTGCCACTTCCCTGTCCTCTAAGCCCCCACCATCCCCCTTGGTTCCCCAGAAACCACAGTGCCACCATCCCCCTTTCCTCCCCCACACCTCTCAGCCCCACCATCCCTTCCAGCCCCACCAGGACGTCAATGTCTCTGTCCCTTCAAGTGTCACCTCTGCCCAGCCCCCTCAGCCCCCTGTGTCTCACCAGCCTTCAGCAGCTCCTCAGGGGACAGTGCCTGGGGCCACCGGCAGCTCCCAGCGCTCCAGGGACACCCGGGGCTGGAGCTGCTGCTCCGCCCGGCCCGGCCGCCAGCTCGGACCCAGCACAGGAAGAGGGGACAGAGGGGCACAGCGGGAAAAGCAAGAGGTGAGAGAGGGAGCAAAGCAGGGAAAGAGGTTAAAAAACAGCCTATACCTATACAAATACCAATGTGTGTATCTAAATAACCATATATCCCTATAACTACATAAATATAACTGTGCACACTTATCACCGTAACTATGTGCAGATATAAATATAACTATACATATGTGTAAACCTACCTCTACACATCTACAAATACAACTAAATATATATGCATATACATATATAAATACAACTACTATATCTATAAAGACCTCTATATATATAAATTTAACAATACAGATCTATAAATGTAACTCTACAGACATATAAATACAACTAAATAAATCAATAAATATAACTAGAGAATCTATACATGTATCTATAGACAGAGGGATTGCACCTGCCCGATGTTCAAAGGCTCTCCCTCTGTCTCTTGTGCCCAGGCAGGGCAGCCCTCCCAGAATGGTAGATCAGATGGATAACTGGGAAGCAAAGGGAAACACTGAGTCAATATTGGCACTTGCGCATGTTTCCCTTTGGCAGCAATTGTCCTTCTATCAGGGATTGTAAAAGATGGACTGAAAGGCAGATTCTCATTGGAGAATTGGAGGCCTGCTCTTTAAAGAACACGGATCCTTCCAAGTTTTCCAGTCTCTGTAAAATATTGAAATATCCCAATAAAATCTCAGCACTCAGGGTGCAAAGGTCACCTCTAAAAAAGCAGCCTCTCGAATGGAAACCTCAGCTTGGTACATGACACTACAAATCTATAGAAACAGACCTAGAGGGAGAGGGGTTCCAGCTGCCCCATCTTCACAGGCTCTCCCTCGGCCGCTCCATCCCTCGCAGAGCTGTCCTCCTGCAGGGGCACAGCACATGGGCATGGAGGAAGCCAAGGGCTGCAGAGCCCTGCAGAGCTGCCATGGAGCTCTTGCCAAGCCCTGACCAGCAGCAGCCCTTGCCAGCGCCTTGGGCTGATGTAGAGCAGTGTGGAGGGAAAGGCAGGCAGCAGAGGCAGGCGCTTCCATACCTGAGCTTCTTGAGCTGCCACAGTGTCCTGCATTGTCTGAGTCTTCTGTTGTCTCTTTTTCTTCTCTTTTCCTCTGCCTGGGGGTAGCCTGCAAGCCTTTCCATGCATGGTTGCATTAGCTAGGCATAGCCAGGAGTCATGAGGTAAGTCTCTTCTTCTTGGAGCATCTGGGAGCTGCTTTTACCTGCTTGACTCGGAAGGACTTGTCAGGGCTTCAGCCTTTGCCAGGGACACTGTGGAGGACTTGCAGGTGTTTGGAGGCAAATCTGGAGGTACCTAAAGCAGAAATTGTGGAGGTGAGAGGTGGCAAGAGACAGCCTGGAGGAGGTAAGGCATGGACTGCAAAATCACTCTCTCAGATGCACTGAGCAGACGCTGCTTTGCATCAGCCCCCACTCGCACGGTACAGCTGCCCCCAGGGAGACTGGAGGCAGCTGGCATGAGCTGGCATCTGAGCACAAGCCCCCTCAAGTGCACAGCTCCCCACCTCCCACTTTCATTTGCAAGGCTCTTGTCCACATGCCTAAAGCATTGCAGAAGCAACCTGAGCAGTTTGCGCTTGCATGTGTCAGTGCAGGGACTGCAAGGCAGGCAGGAAGCAAGGAATGAGAAAGGCTCAAGAGATGGGCTGTCAGCAGGAGGCACAACAGCTCCCTTGGCCTCATCAGAAAGTGCTCGCCTGTCTGGGATTCTTTGTGCCTGGGTATGTGCAGGTGACATACCTCGGCCTTTTGGGCCTGCAGCAGCGTGGGCTCTGTGCCTTCTTCTTGGCAGACATCTGGCAGCGATTGGGATGAATGGGAACAGCTTTGTGCCTGGGGCTCCTCATTGTCTTGGCTTGCAGAGCCACTTTGGTCTCTGTGGTACAGCTCTGGAAAGCAAAGGCACCAAAATGCAGCCAAGCAATGTCTTGGAAGACAAGAATACACAAAGCAAAAGAAACAAATGAGCCCTGCACCTCTTGACTGTGGGACGTGGAGATTGCTGGGACCCCCAGTGCCAGGCTGGGACAAGCCTCCCTTCCTGCTCCTACCTGTGCATATCTCTGTGGGTGCGGGTGACTCTTCCTGGCCAGCAGTCTCCTCCCACAAGATGTCCTCCAAATACAGCGCGATGAAGTCCACCAGGATTTCACCTGCACACAGGAAAGCCTTGCTCTCAGCCCTGGGGCCTGACAGCATGCCAAGCAGCACCTGCCATCACTGCTGAGCCTTGCCTCTGCACACAAGGCACTGCCTCTTGCAGGGGCAGCTCTTGCAGGCAGCTCCTGCTCCAGCCTTGGCTGCAGAGAGGCGCTGCCAGGCACAGGCACCTCTGGGCAGCCAAGCTGCCGTGGGCCGGCCAGGCTGCAGCCAGCTGCTGAGGACAGCATTACCTTGTCATTCTCGGCCACCATGGCCTCCAAGTTCAGCTGCTCCTCCTGCGCTGGGCTCAGCAGGCTTGGCCCCAGGCAGATGGCCAGGTTGCTGCAGCTCATTCGGCTGCTGGATGTGTGCTGGCCGATGTCTTGCAGCAGTGCCAGCAGCTGCTTGAGGAGGAGCAGGTTGGCTGCAGGCAACTTCTTGGCCACCCTGAGGGAACAGGAAGACAAAGTTCATCAGCAGGGCCATGCTGCCCACATGCGCAGCAGAGTGGGGGAAAAATGGGAAAAAATAGCACCTCCTCTGCAAATAGCAAGAGACCTACCTTGATATCCATGGATCTCCAACTTTGGAATGAAAGGCCTCCAGAATGAAATCTTTTTCTCACAAATATAACGATAGACATCTGGAAACAGAACTGGAGGAAGAGACAGTCCAGCAGCCCCATCTTCACAGCCTCTCCTGGAGCCCCTGAGCCCCATGCACAGCACTCCTCCTGCAGAGGTACAAGCACATGGCCATGGAGGAAGCCAAGGGCTGCAGAGCCCCTGCAGAGCTGCCATGGAGCTCTTGCCAAGCCCTGGGCAGCAGCAGCCCTTGCCAGCGCCTTGGGCTGACTTGGGGCAGTGCAGAGGGAAAGGCAGGCAGCAGAGCCTGGCACATCCATACCTGAGCTTCTTCAGCTGCCGCAGCCTCCTCCATTCTCTGTATCTGCTGCTGCCTCTCCTCTGCCTCTTCCTCGCTGGCTCGTAGTCTCCATCTCCTGCCCAGGCCTTATCTTGCTTTTGTTTTTGTCTCTTTTCCTCTGCCTGGGGGTAATAGCCTTTTGGGCTCTCCAGCACCAGGGTCTCTGCGCCATCTTCTTGGCGCATGTCTGGCAGTGAGGGACATGCATGGGGACATCTTTTTGCCTGGGGCTGCTCGTCTGCTCAGCTTGCAGGGCCACTTGGCTCTTCCTGGCGCTGCAATGTCTGAGTCTTCTGCTGCCACTCCTCCTCTTCTTCCTTGCTGGCTCATAGTCCCCGTCACCTACCCAGGCCTCTTCTCACTGTCATTTCCTTCCCTTCTCTTTTGCCTGGGGGTACCCTGCAAGCTGTTACATTCAGAGCTGGATTAGCTAGTGAAAGGCAGGAGCCACGAGCTATATCCCTTTTTCTTGGAGCATCTGGGAGCTGCTTTTACCTGCTTGACTCGGAAGGACTTGTCAGGGCTTCAGCCTTTGCCAGGGACACTGTGGAGGACTCACAGGTGCTTGGAGGCAAATCTGGAGGCACCTAAAGCAGAAATTGTGGAGGTGAGAGGTGGCAAGAGATAGCCTGGAAGAGTAAGGCATGGACTGCAAAATCACTCTTGTAGCTGCACAGAGCAGACGCTGCTTTGCATCAGCCCCCACTCGCACGGTTCAGCTGCCCCCAGGGAGTCTGGAGGCAGCTGGCATGAGCTGGCATCTGAGCACAAGCCCCCTCAAGTGCACAGCTCCCCACCTCCCACTTTCATTTGCAAGGCTCTTGTCCACATGCCTAAAGCATTGCAGAAGCAACCTGAGCAGTTTGCGCTTGCATGTGTCAGTGCAGGGACTGCAAGGCAGGCAGGAAGCAAGAAAGGAATGAGAAAGGCTCAAGAGATGGGCTGTCAGCAGGAGGCACAACAGCTCCCTTGGCCTCATCAGAAAGTGCTCGCCTGTCTGGGATTCTTTGTGCCCAGGTATGTGCAGCTGACATACCTCCACCTTTTGGGCCTGCAGCAGCGTGGGCTCTGTGCCTTCTTCTTGGCAGACATCTGGCAGCGATTGGGATGAATGGGAAGAGCTTTGTGCCTGGGGCTCCTCATTGTCTTGGCTTGCAGAGCCACTTTGGTCTCTGTGGTACAGCTCTGGAAAGGAAAAGCACCAAAATGCAGCCAAGTGATGTCTTGGATCACAAGAGCACACAAAGCAAAAGCCACAAGTGATCCCAGCGCCATTTGTCTGCTGGAAATGGAGATTGCTGGGACCCCCAGTGCCAGGCTGGGACAAGCCTCCCTTCCTGCTCCTACCTGTGCATATCTCTCTGGGTGCAGGTGACAATTCCTGGCCAGCAGTCTCCTCCACCAAGATGTCCTCCAAGTTCAGCATCATGTAATCCACCAGCACCTTCACCTGCACACAGGAAAGCCTTGCTCTCAGCCCTGGGGCCTGACAGCGTGCCAAGCAGCACCTGCCATCACTACTGAGCCTTGCCTCTGCACACAAGTTGCTGCCTCTTGCAGGCAGCTCTTGCAGGCAGCTCCTGCTCCAGCCTTGGCTGCAGAGAGGCGCTGCCAGGCACAGGCACCTCTGGGCAGCCAAGCTGCCGTGGGCTGGCCAGGCTGCAGCCGGCTGCTGAGGACAGCATTACCTTGTCATTCTCGGCCATCATGGCCTCCAAGTTCAGCTGCTCCTCCTGCGCTGGGCTCAGCAGGCTTGGCCCCAGGCAGATGGCCAGGTTGCTGCAGTTCATTCGGCTGCTGGATGTGTGCTGGCCGATGTCTTGCAGCAGTGCCAGCAGCTGCTTGAGGAGGAGCTGGTTCTTGGCCACCCTGAGGGAACAGGAAGGCAACGTTCATCACCACGACCAGGTGTCCCACAGATGCAGCAGAGTGTGGAAAGAGGGCAAAAACCAGCATCTCCCTCTCAAAGACCAAGACACCTACCTCAATATCCATGAACTTCCAACTTTGGTAAGAAAGGTCTCCAGAATGAAGAGGTGATCTCAAAACTTTTAACTACAATCAGCTGGAACTAGAACTAGAGGGAGAGGCACTCCAGCTGCCCCATATTCATAGCCTCTCCCTTGGCTGCTTTGCTCCACGCACAGCACTCCTCCTGCAGAGGCACAAGCACATGGCCATGGAGGAACCCAAGGGCTGCAGAGCCCCTGCAGAGCTGCCATGGAGCTCTTGCCAAGCCCTGGGCAGCAGCAGCCCTTGCCGGCCCTTGCCAGCGCCTTGGGCTGACTTGGGGCAGTGAGGAGGGAAAGGCAGGCAGCAGAGCCTGGCACATCCATACCTGAGCTTCTTGAGCTGCCGCAGCCTCCTCCATTCCCTGTATCTGCTGCTGCCTCTCTTCCTCCTCCTCCTTACTGGCTGGTATTCTCTGTCTCTTCTCCAGACCTCTTCTTGTGGTCTTTTCCTTCTCTTTTCCTCTGCCTTGGGGTAGCCTGCAAGCCTTTACATGCACGGTTGGATTAGCTAGGCAGAGCCAGCAGACACGAGCTAAGTCTCTTCTTCTTGGAGCATCTGTGAGCTGCTCTTACCTGCTTGACTCGGAAGGGCTCGTCAGGGCTTCAGCCTTTGCCTGTGGCTCTGTGGAGGACTCACAGGTGCTTGGAGGCAAATTTGGACGCGCCTAGAGCAGAAATTGTGGAGGTGAGAGGTGGCAAGAGACAGCCCAGAGGAGTAAGGCATGGGCTGCAAAATCACTCCCTTAGCTGCACAGAGCAGATGCTGCTTTGCATCAGCCCCCACTCGCACGGTACAGCTGCCCCCAAAGAGACTGGAGGCAGCTGGCATGAGCTGGCATCTGAGCACAAGGGCTCCCAAGTTGGCCATGACCTCCCCTGTGCTGCTTCCATATGACCATCTTTTGTCCACTGATGAAAAACTAAAGCCTAAAGCATTGCAGAAGCAACCTGTCCAGTTTGCAGTAGCATGTGTCAGTGTGGGGGCAGGGAAGAGGAAAGGAAAGGAAAGGAAAGGAAAGGAAAGGAAAGGAAAGGAAAGGAAAGGAAAGGAAAGGAAAGGAAAGGAAAGGAAAGGAAAGGAAAGGAAAGGAAAGGAAAGGAAAGGAAAGGAAAGGAAAGGAAAGGAAAGGAAAGGAAAGGAAAGGAAAGGAAAGGAAAGGAAAGGAAAGGAAAGGAAAGGAAAGGAAAGGAAAGGAAAGGAAAGGAAAGGAAAGGAAAGGAAAGGAAAGGAAAGGAAAGGAAAGGAAAGGAAAGGAAAGGAAAGGAAAGGAAAGGAAAGGAAAGGAAAGGAAAGGAAAGGAAAGGAAAGGAAAGGAAAGGAAAGGAAAGGAAAGGAAAGGAAAGGAAAGGAAAGGAAAGGAAAGGAAAGGAAAGGAAGAAAGAGAGGAAGGAAGGAAGGAAGGAAGGAAGGAAGGAAGGAAGGAAGGAAGGAAGGAAGGAAGGAAGGAAGGAAGGAAGGAAGGAAGGAAGGAAGGAAGGAAGGAAGGAAGGAAGGAAGGAAGGAAGGAAGGAAGGAAGGAAGGAAGGAAGGAAGGAAGGAAGGAAGGAAGGAAGGAAGGAATGGGCTGTCAGCAGGAGGCACAGCAGCTTGTTGGCCTCGTGAGGAAGTGCCCATTTGTCTGGGACACATTGTGCCCAGGGTGTGCAGCTGACATACCTCTGCCTTTTGGGCTCTCCAGCACCAGGGTCTCTGCGCCATCTTCTTGGTGGACATTTGGCAGTGAGGGACATGCATGGGGACATCCTTTTGCCTGGGGCTGCTCGTCTGCTCAGCTTGCAGGTCCACTTGGCTCTTCCTGGCGCTGCATTGTCTGAGTCTTCTGCTGCCACTCCTCCTCTTCCTCCTCACTGGCTCAGAGTCCCTGTCATCTACCCAGGCCTCTTCTCACTGTCGTTTCCTTCCCTTCTCTTCTGCCTGGGGGTACCGTGCAAGCTGTTACATGCCAAGTTCGATTAGCTAGGGAAAGGCAGGAGTCACGAGCTAAGTCTCTTCTTGTTGGAGCATCTGTGAGCTGCTTTTACCTGCTTGACTCAGAAGGGCTCGTCAGGGCTTCAGCCTTTGCCAGGGACTCTGTGAAGAACTTGCGGGTGCTTGGAGGCAAATCTCAAGGTGCCTAGAGCAGAAATTGTAGAGGTGAGAGGTGGCAAGAGATAGCCTGGAGGAATAAGGCAACAATTGCCAAATAGACGCCTTAGCTGCTCAGAAACACATTGCTTTGCATCAGCTCCCTCTCACTCGCACAGTACAGCTGCCCCAAGGAGACTGGAGGCAGCTGGCATGAGCTGGCATGTGAGCACAAGCTCCCTCAAACTGACTCTGCTCGCCGCTGCTGCTTTCATTTGCAAGTCTTTTTTCCAATCGTGAGGCACCTAAAGCATTGCAGAAGCAACCTGAGCAGTTGCACTTGCATGTGTCAATGCAGGGGCAGGAGAGCAGGAAGGAAGGAAGGAAGGAAGCAAGCAAGCAGAAAGCAAGGAAGCAAGGAATGCGAGAGGCTCCAGAGATGGGCTGTCAGCAGGAGGCACAACAGCTCCCTTGGACTCAAGAGGAAGTCCCCACCGGTCCAGAATGCATTGTGCCCAGGTGTGTGCAGCTGACATACCTCTGCCTTTTGGGCCTGCAGCAGCGTGGGCTCTGTGCCATCTTCTTCTTTTTGTGTATCTGGCAGCAAGGAGAGTGCACGGGGACAGCTCTGTGCCTGGGGCTCCTCATTGTCTTGGCTTGCAGGGCCACTTTGCTCTTCCTGGCCCAGCTCTGCAAAGCAAAAGCATGTGCAGCCAAGCAATGGCTTGGAAGACAAGAACAAAGAAAGCTAAACTCACAGGGAAGCACTATGCCACTTGTCTGCTGATGCAGAGATTGCAGGGACCCCCAGTGCCAGGCTGGGACAAGCCTCCCTTCCTGCTCCTACCTGTGCATATCTCTGTGGGTGCAGGTGACTCTTCCTGGCCAGCAGTCTCCTCCCCAAAGATCTCCTCCAAATTATGCATCATGAAGTCCACCAGCACCTTCACCTGCACACAGGAAAGCCTTGCTCTCAGCCCTGGGGCCTGACAGCGTGCCAAGCAGCACCTGCCATCACTGCTGAGCCTTGCCTCTGCACACAAGGCGCTGCCTCTTGCAGGGGCAGCTCTTGCAGGCAGCTCCTGCTCCAGCCTTGGCTGCAGAGAGGCGCTGCCAGGCACAGGCACCTCTGGGCAGCCAAGCTGCCGTGGGCCGGCCAGGCTGCAGCCGGCTGCTGAGGACAGCATTACCTTGTCATTCTCGGCCACCATGGCCTCCAAGTTCAGCTGCTCCTCCTCTGCTGGGCTCAGCAGGCTTGGCCCCAGGCAGATGGCCAGGTTGCTGCAGCTCATTCGGCTGCTGGATGTGTGCTGGCCGATGTCTTGCAGCAGTGCCAGCAGCTGCTTGAGGAGGAGCAGGTTGGCTGCAGGCAACTTCATGGCCTCCCTGAGGGAACAGGAAGACAAAGTTCATCAGCAGGGCCATGCTGCCCACATGCGCAGCAGAGTGGGGGAAAAAGGGGAAAAATTAGCACCTTGCTCTGCAAATAGCAAGAGACCCACCTTGATATCCATGGACCTCCAACTTTGGAAAGAAAGGCCTCCAGAATTGAATATTTTTCTCACAAATTGTAACTGTAAACATCTAGAAACAGAACTGGAGGGAGAGGCACTCCAGCTGCCCCATCTTCACAGCCTCTCCTGGAGCTCCTTCATCCCGCACACAGCACTTCTCCTGCAGAGGTACAAGCACATGGCCATGGAGGAAGCCAAGGGCTGCAGAGCCCTGCAGAGCTGCCATGGAGCTCTTGCCAAGCCCTGACCAGCAGCAGCCCTTGCCAGCGCCTTGGGCTGGCTTGGGGCAGTGCGGATGGAAAGGCAGGCAGCAGAGCCTGGCACATCCATACCTGAGCTTCTTGAGCTGCCGCAGCCTCCTCCATTCTCTATATCTGCTGCTGCCTCTCCTCTGCCTCTTCCTCGCTGGTTCGTAGTCCCCATCTCCTGCCCAGGCCTCAACTTGCTTACGTTTTCGTCTCTTTTCCTCTGCCTTGGGGTAGCCTGCAAGCCTTTCCATGCACAGTTGGATTAGCTAGGCAGAGCCAGCAGACACGAGCTAAGTCTCTTCTTCTTGGAGCATCTGTGAGCTGCTCTTACCTGCTTGACTCAGAAGGGCTCATCAGGGCCTCAACCTTTGCCTGCGACTCTGTGGAGCACTCACAGGTGCTTGGAGGCAAATCTGGACGCGCCTAGAGCAGAAATTGTGGAGGTGAGCAGTGGCAAGAGACAGCCTGGAAGAGTAAGGTATCAGCTCCAAATAACTCCCTTAGCTGCACAGAGCAGACGCTGCTTTGCATCAGCCCCCACTCGCACGGTACAGCTGCCCCCAAAGAGACTGGAGGCAGCTGGCATGAGCTGGCATCTGAGCACAAGGGCTCTCAAATTGGGCATGAACCCCCCGTGCTGCTTTCATTTACAAGTATCTTGTCCACTGAGGACGCACATGCCTAAAGCACTGCAGAAGCAAACTGCCAGTGCAGAGGCACACAGGCAGGCAGGCAGGCAGGAAAGAAGGAAGGCAAAATCTCAAGAGTTGGGTGACAAAATTTGTGCTTTTCCAGGATGTGTTGTGCCCGTGTTTCTGTCGCTGACATACCTCTGCCTTTTGGGCCTCCAGCAGCGTGGCCTCTGCGCTCTCTTCTTGTTTGCTGTCTGGCAGCGAGGGCGATTCATGGGGACAGCTTTGTGCCTGGAGCTCCTCATCTGCCTGCCTTGCAGGGCCACTTTGCTCCTCCTGGTGCAGCTCTAGAAAGCAAAGGCACCAAAATGCAGCCAAGCAATATCTTGGAAGACAAGAGCACACAGAGCAAAAGCCACAAGCGAGCCCTGTGCCTCTTGTTTGCTGGACGTGGAGATTGCTGGGACCCCCAGTGCCAGACTGGGACAAGCCTCCCTTCCTGCTCCTACCTGTGCATATCTCTGTGGGTGCAGGTGACTCTTCCTGGCCAGCAGTCTCCTCCCCAAAGATCTCCTCCATATTCAGGATCATAAACTCCACCAGCACCTTCACCTGCACACAGGAAAGCCTTGCTCTCAGCCCTGGGGCCTGACAGCGTGCCAAGCAGCACCTGCCATCACTGCTGAGCCTTGCCTCTGCACACAAGGCGCTGCCTCTTGCAGGGGCAGCTCTTGCAGGCAGCTCCTGCTCCAGCCTTGGCTGCAGAGAGGCGCTGCCAGGCACAGGCACCTCTGGGCAGCCAAGCTGCCCTGGGCCGGCCAGGCTGCAGCCGGCTGCTGAGGACACCATTACCTTGTCATTCTCGGCCACCATGGCCTCCAAGTTCAGCTGCTCCTCCTGCGCTGGGCTCAGCAGGCTTGGCCCCAGGCAGATGGCCAGGTTGCTGCAGCTCATTCAGCTGCTGGATGTGTGCTGGCCGATGTCTTGCAGCAGTGCCAGCAGCTGCTTGAGGAGGAGCAGGTTGGCTGCAGGCAACTTCTTGGCCACCCTGAGGGAACAGGAAGACAACATTCATCACCAGGACCATGTGTCCCACAAATGTAGCAGATTGTGGAAAGAGGGGAAAAAGCAGCATCTCCCTCTGAAATACCAAGACACCTACCTCAATATCCATGGACCTCCATGTTTGGTAAGAAAGGCCTCCAGAATGAAGAGGTGATCTCAAAACCTTTAACTATAATCAGCTGGAACTTGAGGGAGAGGCACTCTGGCTGCCCCATCTTCACAGCCTCTCCCTTGGCCACTTTGCTCCGTGCACAGCACTCCTCCTGCAGAGGTTCAAGTATATGGCCATGGAGGAAGTCAGGAACTGCAGAGCCCTGCAGAGCTGCCATGGAGCTCTTGCCAAGCCCTGACCAGCAGCAGCCCTTGCCGGCCCTTGCCAGCGCCTTGGGCTGATGTAGGGCAGTGCAGAGGGAAAGGTGGGCAGCAGAGGCAGGCGCTTCCATACCTGAGCTTTTTGAGCTGCCACAGTGTCCTGCATTGTATGAGACTTCTGTTGTCTCTTTTAGTCCTCTTCCTTACTGGCTGGTATTCTCTATCTATTCGCCAGGCCACTTCTTCTGGTCTTTTCCTCCTCTTTTCCTCTGCCTGGGGGTAGCCTGCAAGCCTTTACATGCATGGTTGGATTAGCAAGGCATACCTAGGAGTCATGAGCTAAGTCTCTTCTTGTTGGGGCATCTGTGAGCTGCTTTTACCTGTTTGACTCAGAAGGCCTCGTCAGAGCTTCAGCCTTTGCCAGGGACACTGTGGAGGACTCGCAGATGCTTGGAGGCAAATCTGGAGGCACCTAAAGCAGAAATTGTGGAGGTGAGAGGTGGCAAGAGACAGCCTGGAGAAGTAAGACATGGACTGCAAAATCACTCTCTTAGCTGCACAAAGCAGACGCTGCTTTGCATCAGCCCCCACTCGCACGGTTCAGCTGCCCCTAAAGAGACTGGAGGCAGCTGGCATGAGCTGGCATCTGAGCACAAGCCCCCTCAAGTGCACATTTCCCCATGTGCCACTTTCATTTGCAAGGCTCTTGTCCACATGCCTAAAGCATTGCAGAAGCAACCTGAGCAGTTTGCGCTTGCATGCGTCAGTGCAGAGACTGCAAGGCAGGCAGGAAGCAAGCAAGGAATGAGAAAGGCTCAAGAGATGGGCTGTCAGCAGGAGGCACAACAGCTCCCTTGGCCTCATGAGAAAGTGCTCGCCTGTCTGGGATTCTTTGTGCCTGGGTATGTGCAGCTGACATACCTCCACCTTTTGGGCCTGCAGCAGCGTGGGCTCTGTGCCTTCTTCTTGGCAGACATCTGGCAGCGATTGGGATGAATGGGAAGAGCTTTGTGCCTGGGGCTCCTCATTGTCTTGGCTTGCAGAGCCACTTTGGTCTCTGTGGTACAGCTCTGGAAAGGAAAAGCACCAAAATGCAGCCAAGTGATGTCTTGGATCACAAGAGCACACAAAGCAAAAGCCACAAGTGATCCCAGCGCCATTTGTCTGCTGGAAATGGAGATTGCTGGGACCCCCAGTGCCAGCCTGGGACAAGCCTCCCTTCCTGCTCCTACCTGTGCATATCTCTGTGGGTGCAGGTGACAATTCCTGGCCAGCAGTCTCCTCCCACAAGATGTCCTCCAAGTTCAGCATCATGTAATCCACCAGCACCTTCACCTGCACACAGGAAAGCCTTGCTCTCAGCCCTGGGGCCTGACAGCGTGCCAAGCAGCACCTGCCATCACTGCTGAGCCTTGCCTCTGCACACAAGGCGCTGCCTCTTGCAGGGGCAGCTCTTGCAGGCAGCTCCTGCTCCAGCCTTGGCTGCAGAGAGGCGCTGCCAGGCACAGGCACCTCTGGGCAGCCAAGCTGCCGTGGGCCGGCCAGGCTGCAGCCGGCTGCTGAGGACAGCATTACCTTGTCATTCTCGGCCACCATGGCCTCCAAGTTCAGCTGCTCCTCCTGCGCTGGGCTCAGCAGGCTTGGCCCCAGGCAGATGGCCAGGTTGCTGCAGCTCATTCGGCTGCTGGATGTGTGCTGGCCGATGTCTTGCAGCAGTGCCAGCAGCTGCTTGAGGAGGAGCAGGTTGGCTGCAGGCAACTTCTTGGCCACCCTGAGGGAACAGGAAGGCAATGTTCATCAGCAGGGACGTGTTGCCCACAGCTGTCGCCAGAGCTTGCCCCAGGCAGGGGTGCAGCCAGCGGCTGTGTTGCACAGCTCTGCCGGCGCTCTCAGCCAGCGGTCGGGGTCCCACGCTCCTGCAGGAAGGAAGCGCGGCGTTGCTTCGCAGCTGCTGATTTGCCCCGAGCCCACACAAGGGAAGGATCATTGTGCATTACCCCAAAATGGGAGTGCAAGGTGCCCAAAAGCACAGCCTTTGAAGGAGACCACCCCCTTCCAAGCAAATGCCAGCTTTGGAGCAATGCCTGCTGCAGAGCTGTAACTGCTGCTCACTAAAGCTTACACTTTGAGCTGAGAGATCTTCTCCTCCCTGCTGGCCATCTGCATCGCTGCCATCCAGTCCTCGTAGAGGTCTGTGACGAGGAGCTTGGAGGGGATGCTTCTCAGGAAGTCCTGCAATGCCAAGGGCTGCTGGTGAGCCTCGGAGCCCATGGCAGCCCAGGCAGGAGCCTTTGCGGCTGCAGGGCACGAGGGCTCACCTTTAGGACGACGGCCAGCAGCAGAACCGGCTGGCTTGCCATGTCGACGGGCAGGCCATGGTCCAGGGCCTGCCGCAGCTCCTGAACTGCCGTGGCTCTCTCCGCTTTGCGGAAGATGCCTTCTGTTGTGGGCCCTTGCTGGCGCAGGACAGCCAGCAGCTCCTGCAGGAGAGGCAGGAGAGCAGGGACATGTGTGAGGAGCTGGGCCGGTCCAAGAGCAGTGGCCAGGGCCAGAGCTCCTCCCCAGCCTGGGCTCCCTGCCTCCTGCCATAAAGGGGCTGGCAGCAGAAGGCTGAGCCACGGCTGAAGAGCCCTGTGGCCCATGGCTGGGGCCGTGCATGGGGACATTGCCTGTGCAGCAGCCGGACACAGGGATGGGCAGCCCCTGTGCAGGCTGCCTTACCTGGATGGGCTGGGGCAGCACAGTGCCGTCCTCTGCACAGATGACTGCCAGGGGCTGCCCAAAGAGCACCCTGCTGCAGCCGGAGCCCTCCTGCCCTGGAGCCCGGGCAGCCCCAGCTGGGCCCTGCCGCAGAGCAAAGGGCCATGGCAGCCACCTCCTCCTTGTCCTGCTGTGGGCACCACTAACGCTGGTCCCTCCTCCTGCAAAGGAAAACAGAACCAAAGCTTGTCACTGGAGACCACCAGGCCAGTGCTGTCACAGCCTGCCCTGCCTGCCTAGAGCGCTGTGCAGAGACATGTGGCACCCCAGGCACACCCAGCTGGCAGCTGCAAGTGTGGCTGCTGCTCAGAGGCTCCTGAGAACTGGTGTGGTGCTGGGATAAGCTGCCCCAGCCCTGGCCCTGCTTTTCTCCAAGCTGCAGGCAGCAGCGGATGTCCCCTCTTGGGTGCCACACCTGCACAGCCACACTCAGGGGACAAGCGAGTGCAGCTCACTGCCAGAGCAGAGGCTGGCCTTTCCTCCCCAAACTCACCTGGGCAGCGGCCAAGTTGTCCTCCGTTGTCGGACGGGGCCGTGGCAGGCGCTTGCTGGGGATCAGCCTGCAAGAATCGAGGTGTGCTTGCAGAGCAGCCCTGCAGCACAGAGGGGCCCCGGCCAGCCGCCCCCAGCCCCAGCAGCCTGAGTGCGGCACACGGCTGGCAGCCTCTGCCCTGCGGCCTCTCTGCCCCGCACAGCAGCAGTGCTGCCGCTGGCAGCAGCAAGGACGTGCTGGCGCTGCCGCTGGCTCCCCATGCCTCTGCTCGCCCCGTGGCACCAGGGAGCCTTGCTTCCCTTCCCCGCACACGAGGCCACTGTGCTAGCCACGCCTCCCCCGCACCCAGCACAGCCAGAGGCCACCGTGGGCAGAAAGGCAGCTCTTCTCACCTTTTCCAGCTCTGCGAGCAGCCGCTCCAGCTTCCTGCCGCTCAATGTCCTGCCCTGCGCAAGAGAGAAGCCGTGCCAGAAGGTGAGCAGCCGCGCCTCTGGGGCTGGGCGCACGGAGAAGCGCTCGGGCACAGAGCCCGCAGCAGAGAGACACTCACTGCACGGCGGCCCTTCAGCTCCGCGGCCACGGCTTGGATGCTCGGCAGGCGGCTCACTCGGGCTCCGGGGCTCCTGTGGAGTGGCAAAAGGGACAGGCAGAGAGCCGGGTGAGCCCACAGCCGCCTGTGGTGCCTTGTCAGCTGTGCCCGACAGCTGCCCGCAGCCGCAGGGACAGCTCTCCCCAGCTGAGGAGCTGTGCGGCTGCTGCGGGAGCATCCCCTGCAGCAGCAGCAGCAGCAGCAGCAGCAGCAGCAGCAGCAGCAGCAGCAGCAGCAGCAGCAGCAGCAGCAGCAGCAGCAGCTTACCCCTGCAGTGCGCCCACCCACTGCTCCTTCAGCGCCTGGGAGCTGTAGGAAGAGAGGAGAACCAGCGTCAGGCCCTGCTGTTCCCCAGCACCCTGGGGGTCTACACGTGCGCCCGCATGCCCCTCCCAATGCCCAGGACCAAGCCCTGTGGTGGGCACGGGACAGAGGTGCTGCCCAAGCCCTGGCTCCCTGGGAGCTGCCAGAGCAGCAGCTTTTGCCCTTGCCTTTTGGCAAGCCAGACCTGACTGGGGGGCACACACGCCACTCCCTGCTCCCGCTCTGCACGGAGGCCAGAGGCCATGGCAAGGCTGCCAAAGGCCTCCTGCTTCCCACGGCTGGCAAGCTCTCCTGCCCTGCCACGGCACATGGCTCCATGACTCACCCAAAGGTGGCAATGCAGGAGCCGCTGGGCCAGACGAGGATGATGGAGGTGGCATCCTCATGGCTGCCCTCCTGCTGCTGCTCTTCTCTGGGCAGCGCTGCCTCCTCGCCGCCGCTCAGCACCCACAGCTGGTCCAGGGCCAGGTGGAGCCGTGGGCGCAGGGTGGTGCCTCGGCTGCAGAGAGCAGAGGAAAGCAGTGAGGGGCACGTGGCCTCCCTGGCGTCCCCCGGGGTAGAGCCCTGGTGTGTGTCCCCCCCCTTGCCCCCACCGCCCACCAACGTCGGCACACACAGCGGTGCGTGGAGCCCCCAGGGGCTGGGAGGCTGGGGCTTAGGCCAGGCTGGCTGTGGCCTGGCCCAGGGACAGGGATGGGGCAAAGGCGGCTGGGCCCTGAGGCTCTTACTGCAGCTTGGCGACCACCAGCTCATCCTGGAGGAGGAGAAGGCGCCTCTCACTCCTCTTTGGGCCGCAGCTCAGAGCCACATCTGAGCTCAGCACGGCCTCGTCGCTGCTGAGAACCTTCCTGCAGAGTAGAGTGGCAGCCATGAGAAGGGCAGCCCCTTCTGCTGTGGCTTGCGGCCATGGCCATGTGTCTCTGGGCTCTGGGGGAGCTCACCTGGAGCCGAAGCAGCTCTTGGCCTGGCCCATCCTGCCTGGCACAGGAGGACCCTGGTCTTGCCTCAAAGACGAGGGCCTCTCGCTCACGGCGAGGATTCCAAGCAGGACTCAAAAGTTGGGCTGGTGCCGCTTGGTCAGAAATTCACTTTCTCACACTTTGGATCCTCACAACAGACAGCTCTGGGCTGCTGCTGCCGCCTCTCGTGGACGCTGAGTCCAACTGACCAACGGTCCGAGCCCAACGGAGCCTGGCCTGGGCAGTTGGGGTGGGGCAGTGGGGGCAGGGCTTCCTGCCGGGCCCGGCCAAAGGCGACTCTGCCCGCGGCAGCCCCGAGCTGGACACACACGAGGCCAAGGCTCAGCTCCCTCCAGCTGCTGCCAAGGCTGTGCCTCCTGCAGGCCTGCGCACCGTCAGCTGCCTTGGCCCCAGGGGCTCTTTGGCCCCTCCAAATCGCTCAGCCTGGCCTCCAGCGGGACCTGCTTTCACAGCTGCCTCTTCCCCAGCTTCTACTGCTGCAAGGGCTTCTTCCTCCTCCTCCTCCTCCTCCTCGTTCTCCTCCCCCTCCTCCCCCCCCTTCCCCCCCTCCCCCTCCTCCCCCTCCCCCTCTTCTCCCTCCCCCTCCTCCTCGTTCTCCTCCTCCCTGGCTGCAGGACTTGCCTCTTCTGCAGGACTTGCCTCTTCTGCTGCTTGTTCAGCTGCAGCAGCTTCCTGCCAGCTCTTCTCCAGCCCCTCAAGGTTCCTCTGCCTGCCAGCACCACCACCCTCCTGCCCACCAGCCTCTCCCGGAGGCCACATGTGTGCCCTCTGCCTGCTCTCTGAGGGGACACTCTGATGCCAAAAGATTTTTGCTTTTTATTTATTTTTCCTCAGTCCATAGCTCTGTAGACTAGGATTGTGTAATTCTATCATTTCTTAGCTACCTGCAGTACTTCTCCTACCCTGTCAGGCAAACACATTCCAGGAATTCTAGTCCAGTCTTGCTTCTTCAGTGAAACAAGGCTATTTCACTTCCCCGTGTATTTAGATACAAAAAATGGGCATCTAGAAGCAAGGCAGAGCCTTCAGTGGGGCTTCCAACCAAGAGGAGGAATTACTTTATTAACTGTGCTTCTCATTCGGAATTCTTGCCAATCGTGCTAATTGGAGAAACTGATGAAAGTGCCCAAGCCCTGTCTCATGTCTGCATTTCACCAGGAGTGCACCTGGAGGACTGTCAAGAAACTGTAATTGCTTTGGGGAGGCTCTGCCGCCTCCCCAAAGCCTTGGGGGCTTTGCTGCCTCGCCTTTGCGCACCTGGGCATGGGCGGGGCACGCCTGCCTCTTGTCCCCCAGCCCCCATCATCACTCCTTGCCAAAAGCCTCCCGGATCCTAAGGCGCACATCTGCTAAATGCTCCGAAGAACACAAATCCACAGCCGCTTCAGTTTCAAAATGCCACGGTTTGCACATTGCTACAGCGGCGCTGCCTAGAGAGAAGTGCACCAAAGCCAACTTCCCTTGA
The DNA here is from genome assembly GCA_036630365.1 of Acanthiza pusilla. Classification (NCBI taxonomy): domain Eukaryota; kingdom Metazoa; phylum Chordata; class Aves; order Passeriformes; family Acanthizidae; genus Acanthiza; species Acanthiza pusilla. The sequence goes on from JAXCHO010000011.1 coordinate 1,818,937, forward strand.
AAAAGGCAATTTATTACAGCTCACCAGGACTGCACTGCTTCTATATAATGAACAAGTTCTGTTCCTAGCTTCCTACAGATTGTTCCATCTCTGCTGACTACATGGGAAGATACAAACACCAGTTCACACCACCTCATGTCTAACAGGTTACAGAGGTGCGGCTGTACAGATCCATGTTGGGATAGAAAGAGACAAACACCCATCGCAGTCTCTACATCCCCACAGAGCTAGAACAAAACCGTACAATGCAATGCATGCTTCCATAGACACTCATACATAGATAAAACTGTACTACGCGACGCATGTTTATGTAGAAATTTATGCAGAGATCAACACAACTATCGGTGGTGTGTAAATATATTGTCATCTCTATAAAAATGGCTGTACACAGCAAAGAAAGGAAACAAGACTATACAAACACCAAAGCACCCATCGATGCCTCCATAGCCCTGTAACAAAAGACACAGAACTGTGTAGCTGTACAACTTGTTATGCACCGAAACAGAACTGGAGACAGACAGAGACATAACGATACGCAGGCACACCGATAAGCCGGGACATATAAGGGTAGAGCAAGATACACAAGGAACCCAGCCAGCCCAGTCCAGGAATGGGCCAAAGAAGAACATATCGCCCCTCTCGGAATGGCTTGGGGATGCTCTGATGGGAAATTGGATTTGCATTTGTCATTAGAACAACATGCTGGGCTTAGGTGTGGAATTGGGATCCCCTCCCTTGGCCCCAGACACATCTTTACTTTCGCTAAAGTGTCTAGAGAGCGTCACTGTGGCAGTGGTCCCTCTGCAAAGGCAACACAAAGGGCAGAAGGAGCAACTGAGGGAATTGACTTTCCAGATTACTATACCACTGGACAAAAAATAATCCCTACTCCTGGAAAATGTCTTTATTGCCTATGTCACCTTAAAAAAACACTAATTTGTATTAGAAGATATTACCTGGCCATTAAAGGTATTAAGCAATAAAGGTCTCACAACATGCATTGGGAGAATTAAACACCCAAATTCAGCAAACTACTAAAAAGACTTTGCAAAACAGATTAGCCATGGATATGATATTGTTAAAGGAACAAGGAGTTTGTGGAATGTTGAATTTGACAGAAACGGAGTGTTGCAGAACAATTCATAATGCCTCTACCTCCTCTGAGGAGGCACGAGCTAAGATGAGAGAAATAAGGAAGCATAGCAGAAATTTGTTTCATGCAATGCAACCATGAGAAGTGTTTGAGAGTTCATGGGTCACTACCATCCTAGAGTCTCTTGGGCTCACAGGGTGGGGAAGATGGTTAGCTCCAATGGGAATAGCAACTGTCACTGGAATTGTGTTCCTAATTGCTGGCATTGGCCTGGTTGAATGCATGATACAACGCTTGCTCCTTTCCTTCTCTCCCTCTGTACACTACATTCAAATCACCACTGACAGCAGACAAAAAAGGCTGACACTCCAAGTGGAGGCAAGCATCAGCTTCAGCTCAACTGTTTATTATCCTGCAGTACAGTCTTTTATACCCTCTTTGCCACACCCATAACAGGTGTACCTTGTTACCTTCAGTTGGTTAGCAAACTCTCCACACATGTCCTTTCTGCTTGCTTCCCTTATAAGGTTGTTTATTTCTCTTGTTTATTACTCTTCTTCTCTTGATAAGCTGTAATTTACCAAGATCTAGGCTGCCCGCAGCCTTTTCCTATCTTACCACACACCATCACCGAAGAAAGTTACATCGATGTCTCATGAAATAATGCCAAATCATGGGCTGGGATGTAAGGGCCTGATAATAAGAGAAAGGCTTCAAAAAGTGCTTCGTCATTATGTCTGCTTTGCTCCCCCCACCCTGTCTCAGCAGCAATTAAGGTAGCACAGAGTGCTGGTGACCTATCCTATGCTGTTTCAAGTAACCTTAGCTTTTTCTAACTTTTCTCTACTTTTTTTTTTTCTCTTTACCTCTCTTACTATTAACTAAAAAGATATACATTTTTTGGCATCAAATTTAATCTCAATTGGTTTTTATCTCATTTTTCGAAAATCTTTTCAACCTTCAAAGATCTGTTTTATGCACAGAGACTTAATTTTGTTTGCTCATCTGTGTTTAAACCAGTTTGTAACAACCACCTAATTGACGATGGAGTACACACAAAGTCCTTTCCCTCAATTTCTGGAAAAATATCTGTGAAGATGTGTCCAAACTTTAGGGAAAAGCCCTACATATTTCAAGGGTCTGTGTAGGAAACTTCTGCCTCTGTGAAAGTTTGTGTAGATTTTAGAGTTTATAAGGTGAAGTGTCTGTCAGTCAGAAATTCCAGCTTATTTCCTTACATCTTGCTCTCAAGCCAAGTCGTTCCTTGTCAGCAGGGATGTTTATTGTATCCCATCTCTCCGGTGCCAGAAATAACTCCTTTACCAGATGCCTGTCCGACCTGGGTTAACTCACCCATTCAAGGGAGGGGGAGAATGCCCGGAATTATCACACCCGCTGATTGAACAGATGAGCTCTGCTGTGGTGGGGAAACGTCCTGCCACAGTCTGCTGATCCCAGAGCCAGCCAGGTTGTGCTCTGTGTTCCAAAGACTGTTCAGAGCAGGCACAAAAAGTGCTGCGTGCAGAGCGGAGAGTCCTGGAAGGTGCTCCCAAGAACATCCTGCTGCGGCAACAGGGCTCTGCTCTCTGGCTGGGAGCAGCCTGGCTTTGCTGCCGTGACCGCAGGCAGGAGCTGAGGCAGTGCAGAGGCAGCAGGCAGCTTGTGTTTGCAGAGGGCCTGGGGCTGCCCGTCTGAGCCTACACCTGGAAACACACTTGGGGCAGGGTGAGCTAGAGCTGGAGTGCCTGTTCTGAAAGGACCAGAAGTCATTCAGCCTTGCCAGGGGTTCTTAAGAGCGTGTTGGTGCTCCCCAGGAAAAGTCGCCATTTGGGGCAATGCCTTTGGAGGAAAGGGGCTTGCTTCTCAAGGCAAGAGCTTCCCAAGGAGCTGCCAGTGAGGCAGGTGCCACTGTCTCCTTGTAGCTCCCTGTGGTCCTTTCAGTCCTTGAGGCCTGTTGCACTTGGCAGAGGGGCAGGGGAAGGGAGAAGCTGCGAAGAGCAGCTTTGGCATCCTCCCACACCTGCAGAGACCAAGGCAAGCAGCTGCAGCAGGGTGTGTTACCCCCCTTTCGAGAGAGCTCTGAGCAGGAGCATCTCTGTCCAGCTGAGAGCCCCGAAGCTCTCTTGGAGAGCTGTGAATTAAAAACCCTTCATGCACACCCTTGTCCCATCTTACCTGCCTGGTGTGTTTAAAGTCTTGGCAAGATGCATTTGCCTCTTGCTTGGCAGAAGCTGCTCTGGGCCAGGGCCAGCACAGAGCTGGGCTCTGTGGGCAGGCACCGTGGAGAGTCTTGGCTGAGCTTGGTGTGTCCCTGGCCTCAGAAAAGGCTTGCAAGCTTTGGCTCCCAGAGCGTCCTGCTCATGGGCTCTTGCTGTGCATCCTGGGGAGCACAAGGCAGGCATTTCTGGCAGCTGGGCATTAGCAGGCCTTCAAATGGGGCATGTTCTTGAGCAAGGGCAACTGAGATCCCCTGAGAGGAGCAGAGTGCTCCTTGCTCCTCTCTGCTGACACGTGAGCGTTTGTTGCTTTCGGGGTGACCCAGGCTGTGTGAGGAGCTGCTATGCGTACACGAGACAGCCAGTCCTGTCCCCCTGGGTCACAGCAGTGCCTCGCAGCAGTCCTGCACGCACGTCAGGACGCTGGCCAAGAGAGGCCCTGCAAGCTGAGGCAGCTGATTTGAAGCTGGCGTGGGTACCTACAGGTCAAGCACCGCGGTGTTCCCTCAGGATACACCAGCGCTGAAGGGTCTCCCCAGAGCTGACTGGTGCCTCCCACAGCTGGTGGCACCAGGTGCTTTCCTGGGGAATGTTCTACCTGCCCCTCTGGAGAGTAAAGAGGGAGCTGCAGAAAGAGCTTGCCACGCTGCTCTCGATCCTTTACCAGCAGTGCTGCTTAACTGGAGAAGTCTGAGCTGAGCGGAACTGTGCAAATGTGACAGCCATGGCCAGGAACGGTCACAAGGATGACCCAGGAGCCGCAGGCCTGGCAGCCTGAGCTGGGTAGCGGGGAAGGCCTTGGAGCAGATCCTCCTGAGTGCCAGCCCACAGCATGTGCAGGGAACCAGGGGCTCTGCTGGAGGCTGGGAAAGCTCTGCGCAGGGATCGGGCCAGGTGGGGGTGTTGAGGTGTCCCATGGAGGTGTTGGGGGAGGTTGATGTTTGTGGGGGTGTTGGGGAAGGAGTTGTCTGGAAGCTGAGAGGTCTAGGCTGGAATTTGATTCAGCTCCAAGGCAGCATCTGTGGTTTTGCACAGCTTTGGTTACAGAGGGCAGAAAGAGTATCTGTCACCTCTTGTGTTAGTGGTCCTGATTCTCATGCAGGGAAGAGGAGGGCAGAGCTGCACTTTCTTGGCCACTTAGAAATCTGTGTCAGAGAGAGGATTAGTCTTTTTGCAGTATATTCACTTGTTTGGAGTACTTGTGTAACACTGAGGGGACTTTCAGTCCTTGAGAGCTTTTATTGCTGAAGAGAATTTTTATATTCTTATCCCTTCACAGGAAACTAAAGAATGGCCTTTTTTTTTGCCTCTGATTTGTTCTTGTTTTTCCTAAGTGACTCTCAATGGATGACGATAAGGTAAATGAGTTACTGGTTTGAGATGGGAAGCAAACCTGCGAATCTTTTGCATTCTCAGGCCACACCAATTGATTTGGGAAGTTTGCAGCTTTTTTGAGCTACTTGAGTTGAGCAATGGGAAGGAATGCTTTCCTGAATGCAGCATCACTAAATGCCAGATTCTTCTGTGCCTCTGTGGCAAAGGTGTTTGTGTGCTGCAGGAGATCACTTCAATGAGAAAATAACTCCAGGACGGACTGAGATCTTCTGACAGGTACCAAGTGCTGGCAGCAGTGGCTGCAGGTGCTCCTGCCGAGGGCCAGCTGCAGGAAGGAGCAGGGACAGCAATGCACGCTGCCCTTGGCTGTCCTCTGGCAGAGAAACCCCCGGAGGCACAGGTCTCTGGGGCAGGAGTCAGGCAGCAGCGCTGCCAGGGCTCGGGGGCTGAGAGAGACCAATCTGCTTTTTATTCGTGCCTCAACATATGTTATACATGAGGTGAAACATTCTTTGAGGGGCTGTACACACGCTGGGAGCTCTGTGCCCCGGCAGGCTTCGCCCGGCAGGCAGTCAGGGCAGAGAAAGCTTCCAGCACTGCTCTGCAAGCGACCCCGCCTTGCCCGTGGGGCAGATCTGCGGCTGCCCGGCAGAAAACGCGCAGGCAGGCACGCTGCAGGAGGGCCAAGCACATCAAAGCAGTGAAGGGCGACACAACCGCGGCCATTTCCTTTTGGCTTCCCTGCAGGGAGCGGCGGCTCGCCCGGAGGGTCAGCTCTGCCCCCCTCCCCGCCTCGCTTTTTCCCCCGCTGAGCTGCTGCTCCTTCCCTGGCTGGCTGTCCCGCCCGGCCCTGTCCTGCCGCGCTTCGCCGCTTCCGCCAGGCAGCTCCGTCGCCGCGACACCCTCGTGCTCTGCCGTTTGCCCAGCGGAGCTGCCGCTGCCTGCTGCCTGCACCCTGCCTGCAGCCAGCCGCAGCCCCCGGCCCCGGCCCCGGCCCCGGCCCCGGCCCCGGCCCCGGCCCCGGCCCCGGCCCCGGCCCCGGCCCCGGCCCCGGCCCCGGCCCCGGCCCCGGCCCCGGCCCCGGCCCCGGCCCCGGCCCCGGCCCCGGCCCCGGCCCCGGCCCCGGCCCCGGCCCCGGCCCCGGCCCCGGCCCCGGCCCCGGCCCCGGCCCCGGCCCCGGCCCCGGCCCCGGCCGCTCCCGAGTGCGCCCTTAGCCTCGGCAGCCTGTTCCTCGCCCAACGCAGGGACACGCAGCTGCTGCTGTTTGGAAGTATCGCCCTGCCGGCCCCAGGAGCGGCGCAGACTCCTGGCAGCTCGCATCCCACACGCTCCATCTGCCCAACTCTGGCCGGCGGGGCGCCCGGGCTACAGCGCTAGCCATCTGTCCGCTATTGTCTTTCTCTCTCCGTCTCTCTTTTTCCCTCTCTGTTCCTTACTCTATCCCGATTTGGTAGGAACACTGATAAAGATCAATAAACAGCTCTCAGATATAATATTGCTGCCTTTGCGTTTTATGTTTTGTTCGAGAAATCTATTAAAAAGAATCCTTCCCGACTCCCCCTTTTTACAGTGGGACGGGGCAGCGGGGTGGCAGCTCTGCTTGGGCAGGGACTCTGCCACACCTGCTGATTTCAGTGCTCCCCGGGCCCCAGGGCTGAGAGCAGCATTCGTGCCCTGGCCCGCACGTTCCCTGTCTGTGTCACAGCCCTGTGTTTAGGATGGCCAGCAGCCGGGACTTGTCCCAAGGAGGCCGTGCCAGCCTCTGTGGAAGGCCCCATGCCCTTCCCGCTGTGGGGGCTCCTGCTGCTGCCCTGAGCCCGCAGAGCAGGGGAGCGTTTGCTTCTTGTTTGAGCTACTCCTGAAGTTGCTGTCGGGCTTAGACCCTCGGGGCAATGGATTCCTTAAACCTGGGCCACTTTGGATGGGGTGGGGCTGGCCCCAGGGCACGTGGCAGCGTGTCCCAGGGCCCCTTGGTGACACAGCACAGCATGGTAACCGTGGAGTGCAACGGAGTGTCCGAGGGTGCGGCATGGTAACCGTGGAGTGCAACGGAGTATTCGAGGGCCCTTTGTGACATGTTGTACCATAGGTGCTGGCGCTGACACTGCCACGCCAGAGTGCTCGGTGCTCTCAACGGGACAGGACGCTTCTTTTGGTGCTGACCCAGAGCTTTTCCGAAGCGCTACTGCTGCGGCTGACCTCGTGGCCAGACTGCGGCACTTGGTGACTCGGAGCTTTTCCGAGGCGCTAGTCCTGCGGCTGACCTCGTGGCCAGACTGCGGCACTCGGTGACTCGGAGCTTTTCCGAGTCATCTCCCATCCCTGCGGCCGGTGCCTTTGAGGCCAGACCGCGGGATTTGGCGAGCTGAACCACTGGCGAGGAGTCTCCTGTCCCTGTGGCAGGAGCCCTCGAGACCAGAGCGCAGGACTTTTTGTCCTGCAGCCTTCTGAGACTTCTCTGTCTGTCGCAGGTGCCTTCGAGGCACCACTGCAGGGCTTGTTGCCTCAGACCTTTCCCGAGGGCATCCCTCTTGCTGGTGCCCTCGAGGCCAGACAGTGGCATGGCGCGCAGATTGCTCAGCCTGTTCGCAGTGTTCCAGCGGAAGAAGAAAGGCCCTGCAGCTGCCCCAGCACAGCAGCCTGAAGGGCTGGAGCAGCTCCAGCAGGACGGTGAGTGGCAGAGCTGGGCCACAGGGCTGGTGCCTGCAGCCAGCTTGGCCCCATCCCATCCCAGCCCCTGTGGACATGCCCACGGACAGGACGGAACAGGGGCCGGGGCTGCCCCCCACAGCAGCCCTGCTCCATCCCCTGGGCATCCCGGGGCTGTCCCTGCCTGGGCAGCGCAGGGCTGGGCTGTGTTCTCCGGCCTCTCCCGCAGCCCCTCAGCTCTGTCTGCACTCGCTCTTTCCAGCTGCAGGGAAGGACCGGACACAAGAGCAGGACCCCGCCCGTGGCCGCTTCCGCAGAGCAGCGCAGGTACCTGCAGCCATCCCCACCGGGGACAGCTGGGCCCGCTGTCACTGCTCAGCCCAGCACCGTGCTTGGAGCGGTCCCACAGAACGGCCCTCTCTTCCCGCCCTCCGTTCTCCTGCAGATCCTGCAGAGGCTCCTGCGCGTTCGGCGGAGAAAGAGCACCACCGCAGCAGCTGAGGGCACAGCCGAGCCTGACTCCAGGCTGACCGAGCTGCAGGCAAAGCCTGATGTCAGCGCAGCATCCACTGAGCGTGCAGTCAACTCTGACACGGCGAAGGCTGCCACAGCACTGACCAGGGGCACAGCCATTGGGGACAGGGACACCGGACACGGGACCGGGGGCATGGCAAATGCTGACGCCAGGCCCACTCCGACTGTGAGTCACGCTCTCGCTCTGCATTTTCTCAAGGACAATGCTGTTTCTTCTCAGCAGCAGCTAAGCAGACTGGGACCAGGGCCAGAGGCCTCCCAGGATCGTGTGGCCCCTCAAGCCACGTCCGCTGGGCCCCCTCAGCCTTTGAGGCCAGCACGGTGTGGTGGGAAAGGAAGCACTTCTTGGGGGAAGCCGGGGAAGTTGCTCCCTTGGACACCACTCCAGCTCTTCCCCATGCCTCCTCCAGGTGCCAGCCATGGTGAGGGAGATTCACCAGAGACTCGTCTCCCGTGTCTCTGTGGATGCCAGCCTGCAAGCTGCCATTCTGACGATGGCTGAAGAACACCCCGATGATGTGGTGCTGAGCCTCCTGCGCTGTGCCCCATCGTGTGACAGGTGCGGGGTACAAGTGCCGGGAGAGCTCAGGGCTCAGCAGCCTTTGGGGCCCATCCACAGCCTGTCCACTGGGGTCTGCCACACAGGCGGGGAGCTCCAGGAACCTCGGGCCCCTCTGGTTCCCGAGCTTGCTGCCACATTCCCTCCCTGCCCCTCAGGGCACCGGGGCTCTGCCACCCGGCCCCACACAGCTGCCCAGGGCACGGTACTGATGCAGAGCTCTGGTCCCACAGAGCTGCTGCAGTGATGTGGAGGACCATGGGCTCATCAGAACCAGCAGCGGAGAAGGTGCTTCCAGTGCTGCTCCGTGTGATGGAGGACAGGCCACTGCACTGCCTGGCATTCTCCTATTACTCCCAGAAGGACATCTTTGCCCTGACTGTGAGTTTCTGGAATGGCCTTTGCTCGCCCTGCAGGTCGCCTCTCCAGCAGCTCTCCATGCTCTCCCCTCCCTGCCTAGGTCTCCCTACCTCAGGCGCTGGGCTGACACCTGGGCTAGGGGCAGGCTCAGGGGCAGCAGCAGGCCGGCTGCTCCCCCCGCCTCTGCCCTGGGGCCCTGCCACGTGGACACCTCGGCACTGAGCGCTCTCTGGGGCTGCTTTGTCTTTTGCAGGCGACTGTGGCGCTGTGGGTGATTGCCCAGGTGCCCGAGTGCCACGAGGCCGTGACCCATTATTCCTCCTGCCTGTTTGTGGCTCTGCTCTCCCAAGTTTCCATCACCACAAAGCAGATGCCACAGAACGTTGCCAGCTTCTGGAGAGCATGCCGGGAGGAACACAGCCTTCCCGCCAACCCCAACAGGTGCCAGTCGTCCTCTCCTTCCCATGCCCTTGTGGCCAGGGCCAGCGCTCCCAGCGTGACCTGGGCTTTGCTCTGCACACAGGTTTGCGGTGCAGTCCATGAAGGCTCTGCTCTGCCGACTCTACTGTGACGATGAGGTGGTGGCTATGGAGCGCAAGCACATCTGGGACACGCTGCTCTGTGCCGACACCCAGCATCATGCAGTGGTTCTGCTGGCCAGGTGAGACCCCCTTCTCCCCACTGCCCCTGGCACTGGTGCCCTGTGCCTGGAGTGCCCACACCATCCCTGGGGTTGTGGGAGAGAGGGCCTTGTCACCAAGGGACAGCCAAGCAGACTGCAAAAGGCTGGGAAAGGAGCATGCCCAGGAGCAGCCACCTCCCAAAGGGCCCACGTCCCCTCGCAGGGTGCTGGGGAAAGATCGGACCTCTGTGACTCAGTCCTGGGAGAGGTTTGCCCACCTGGCTCAGGGGTTTTGGTGCCTTTTTCCCCCTGCCAGGGAGATGCGCCGTGGCTCGACCGCCCTCTGTTCCCGCATCGCACTGCACCTGCTCGGGCTGCTCAACGGGCAGGAGCCGCGCTGGGCTCTGCTGGGCCTGGCATTCCTTGTGCAGGTGAGTCTGATGGCCAGCGCTGCCTCGCTCAGCTGCCTCCCAGCTCTCTGCCCTCTCGCAGCCGCAGCCGCCTGGGACGGTGCCCGTGCCCTGTGCTGCTGCCTGGGCCCGGCCCCGTGCGGTTCCAGGCTCCTGCCAGCCGGGTCCCCTGTCACCGCCCTGTGCCTTTCAGGTCCTGGAGTGCCTGGACTTGAGGGAATGTGGTGAGAGTGCCATGAGGGCCGTGTCAAGGTACCTGCAGAGCGAGTCCAAGGAGGGGCGTTGCCTGGCACTCAGAGGCCTTGTGGTGCTCAGCAAGGAGCCCTCGCTGGTGAGAAGGGGCAGTGGCTGAAGCCACACTGGCAGTGTGGGGCTGGGGAACGCAGTCACTTGGGCTTGGCTGGACTTCAGGAGCTGAGGCAGCTGCCCCCAGCTCTCCTGCCTCCCGGTTCAGCTGCCCGAGTGCTTTGGGACAGCCCTTTGGCCTCTGGGCCCTGCAGCAGCAGGCTGAGCTTGCAGTGCCAGGGCGCTGTTGGTGCTGCAGTGTTCACGGCTTCATAGCACAGCCTTGTGTTCCACACAGGGTGGACGAACACGTGGCCTGTATCCAGACCTCGTGGAGCTGCTGGCTTATGGAGATGGAGAGGTGGTCGGCATGACCCTCTCTGTGCTCACGCACATGCTCCAGGAGAAAGACATCCGGATATCCAGCATCACTGCTCCGAGGCTGGCTGAGCCACTCCTGCTGCTTTTTGACAACGTAAGGCTCTGTGCCCCCAGCCACGGGCACCGGGTGCTGCCCGGAAACTTTGTGCCCTGTGGATTTTTGAGCCTTTGCCCAGGTGAGCCTGGAGTAGTTGGTGCTGAGGCCTTTTCCTTTCCTGCAGGACGACGGCCACGTGCGGCTGCTCTCCATTCGCCTCTTCTGCAAGGTGCTGGAGCTGGTAGTTGAAGAGGGAAAAAAGCCTCTCACGACACTTGTGAGCCAGAGCCTGCTTCCACTCTTCTTGCACTGGCACGATGAGAACAGGAGTGTGGCAAATGTGAGGTTTTGTGTGATGCGGGTGCACCCCTGGGAGGGGGCTCGGCTGCCTCCTGCCCCGGCGGGCTCCAGCCTCCCGCTGGCCTTGGCACAGGGACGCGGGTCCTGTGCCCCAGGCTGCGGTGCCACCTCCGGCTCTCTGCTGCTCTCCAGGCCTCTCGCGAAGCACTGCTTTGTGTGGCCCGATTCCAGAAGAGGGGGAATCTCGAGGAGCTGCTGAAGGGGCAGCGGATGAGGTTCGCTGAGTGCCTGGTAAGGACAACCTGGGGAAGCCTCAGCCGCAGCCTGGAGAAGCCCCTGGCACCTGTGGCCCTGCCCGGCGCTGCGCCCCACACGCCACGGCCTTCCCCGGGCTCCTCTGGCCCTGAGCCGGGTGCCCATGGAGCCCCGGCACCGCTGGGCTGTGGGGCATGGCGGCACCATGGCTCCCCGGACAGAACCCAGCCCTCTGCACCCTCCAGAGCTCGGGGCTCTGCGGGCAGGGGAGCCCAGGGCTGGGCAGGGGAGCCCAGGGCAGGGCAGGGGAGCCCAGGGCTGGGCGCAGAGCCCGCGCCGAGCCTTCCTTCTGAGTCTCGGCGCTCTCTGCAGCTGACAGAGGACGAGAGCCGAGCGGCCGAGCACCTGCGCCGGGCCCTGCCGTGCCTGGAGAGCCCACAGAAGCGCCTGCGACAGGCAGCCATCAGGGTCATCGGTGAGCCACGAACCAGGGCTCCTTCCCTCCCTCCCTCCTCCCTCCCCGGCCCGGCCCCAGCCCGGCTGCTGCCCCAGTGGCAGCAGCACCCGGGCCCGGGGCGCTGGAGCCCCGCATGGCCTCGGGGCCGCTGCCGCCCTGCTGTCGCACCCGTGCCCTTCCTCGGGCGTCAGCATGCGGCAGCGGCCCGGGCTGAGCCCTGCCGGGGCAGAGGCCGTGTGGCCCCAGGGTGGCAGCGGCCCGGGCTGAGCCCTGCCGGGGCAGAGGCCGTGTGGCCCCAGGGTGGCAGCGGCCCGGGCTGAGCCCTGCCGGGACAGAGGCCGTGTGGCCCCAGGGTGGCAGCGGCCCGGGCTGAGCCCTGCCGGGACAGAGGCCGTGTGGCCCCAGGGTGGCAGCGGCCCGGGCTGAGCCCTGCCGGGGCAGAGGCCGTGTGGCCCCAGGGTGGCAGTGGCCCCAGGGTGGCAGCGGCCCGGGCTGAGCCCTGCCGGGACAGAGGCCGTGTGGCCCCAGGATGGCAGTGCCGCTGCGGGGCCGCTGTGCCGCTGGGGCCGTGACATGCTCTGCATTCCCAGGGGTCGCCGGGGTGCTCATGATGGGGCAGAAGGAGGAGCTGCAGGTCCTCAGCGAGGGTGAGTGAGGGCGGCGGGGGCTGGCGGTGGGAGCCACAATCCCTGCCCCGGCTGCTGAGGGCTCTGCTCCCTGTGCGGACCAGGGGTGGCATGGGCAGAGCACACAGAGGTGTCAGGGACACGGCGGGGATCCGTGGCCGGCGCCTTCCGGCTGACCCCGTTGTCTCCTGCTCACTCCTGGCCGTGGCACGAGCTGGGTAGGATGGCCCTGGCAGGAAGATCTCCCTGGATTCCCACAGTCCGGGCTCTGACTGTGGCTCTCTTCCTTTTCTTGCAGCCCTTCAAGCCCTGAGGGAAGACAACAGCCCCTCCTTCATTAGCCTCTATGTCGAAGTGACATTAGAAGGGAGAGCTGCAGAACTTCGTCAGCTGCATGATCAGCAGAACCAGTGCCCCTAGAAGACCTCCAGCTACCAGGGAGGATGAGACCACCTGGAGAGCAGAGGGGACCAGCTGCAGCTCCGGGCACAGCTGATGCTGCTCAGGGCTGAGCCTGTGTCAAGCTCCAGGAGCTCCTGCCATCTTCCCTCCCCTTTGACAGCTCCCTCCCTCCAGCCCTCAGACCATGCCCATCCCATTTTTTCCCTCCCAGTTCACCCCTTCACTTTGCTTTCCCTTAATAAACATTTCCATTAATAAACTTGGGGCAATATGAGCTAGGTCTGGAGCACCTGTTCTGAAAGGAGCAGAAGTAATTCAGCCTTGCCAGGGTTTCTTAAATGTGGGTTGGTATTGCCCAGGAAATGTAGAAATTTGGGGAAATGCCTTTGGAGGAGAGGGGATTGCTTCTCAGGGGAAGTGCTTCCCAAGGAGGAAGGTGCAACTGGCTCACTTTGGCTCCCTGTGGTCCGTTCCGTCCTTGAGGCCTGTTGCACTTGGCAGAGGGGCAAGGGAAGGGAGAAGGCTGTGAAGAGCAGGTCTGGCATCTGCCTGGGCCAGCAGAGACCAAGCCAAGCACTGCAGCAGGGTGTGATAGCCCTCGTTTCAGCTGAGAGGTGCAAAGCTCTCTGTGAGAGCTGTGAAGGAAAAGTCCTTTATGTACACACTGATCACATCTCACCTGCCTGGTGCCTTTCAACTCTTGGCAAGAAGCATTTGCCTCTTGCTCGCTGGAGGCTGCTCTGGCCAAGAGCTGGGAATGCTCTTTTGGAGCTACAATCACCCCATGACTTAGACACAAAGGCTTGATGCTGCTGCAATGGACAACCAGAGGCTGATGCAGCTGTTCAGTAAAGCAATTGTTTGACAATCACAACAGTAATTTAATGAGGCCCAGCACTGAGCTGATGGTTGGTCCAGTTGACCTCCAGAGGTTCCTTCTGTGTCTTCTGAATACTGACTAGTCTTAAAGAACTTCTACATTCCCCAAAAGCCCTACCACTGCACGATTGCACCAAGACTCCTCCAGGGGAAGGAGAAACGATGATTTTGTTTGCTTGTCTTCATGCTATAGCCATCATCTCAGTCAGCCCAAGCCACTGACCTAGAGGCTGCCTTACCCAGAGTATCCCACTCAACCCATCCATTGAGGTTGTCATAAAAATTCAGAGTTTCCTTTGCCCAGAGAAATGAGAAGACTCTTGGAATTTGGGCAGGTTTGTAGCCAGTTCACTTCTCTGCGATGGTGGATCCATAGGTCCCATCTTCAAGGAAATTATGAAGTGCGAGAAGAATCCTTGGGAGATGGCAACAGCACTTCCTACAGCCACAAAAATAATCAACTCCAAAATGGAGTTTTGTCAGTTAAAAAGGGAAACTTTATTTGCAGAATATCTTTTGAGCTGTACATATTTTCAGCTTACACACCTGGTGCTAGCTTGGGAACTTAAGCTTTATTTAAATATTAAATATATTTAAATAACTTAAGTGTTTATTTTAAAGAAGGATGACAGTTGTTCTTTAAATTGCTCGCCTTTTCATGTCATTGGGTCTCCACTAAGGAAACTATGTCCTGTCTTTATATCATGATTCAACTCAGCACAAAAAGGCATGACACAGACATATCTCCCATTACTCATTCAACACAGTAAACAAATGGAGAACAGGAACAACGTGCAGCACAAAGATTAAGAAGTTGAATTTCTGTGCAGGTCTTTTTCCTTGCCACTTAAGGCAATAAATCATTTCAATTAGACATAATTAAAACAGTTTGCATTTGAAATGTGAATTAAAATTGAAATCAGTATTATCCAGCTCCCCCCTTCCACTTTTATCTCAGCTATCAGAAGGATATTGCATATCTATCTACTCTTGGCACAGATTAAGTCATAACTTACACTTTTTTAGTATAATATCTGGTTGCAATCAAGCACTGGTATATGGACTTTTATCGTCAATTCCACAGTTACACAATCTTTTCCAAGTTCCTGTCCAGATACCTCTGGGCTTTAAATCCCTTATTGTCTTTTCTAATTTTCCCTTTTCATCTAAAATTAATTAGAGTGCAGACTCTCTTGTCTTTTTGATATTCCATTCAGTTTTCAGGGTGTTTTTGTTCTCCACCTAAACAACAGTTTTTCAAAGATTGAATACACTGGCCTCGTGTCTGTGGGTGTGGATTAAACAAAAAGAATGCCACAATAGATATGGGCCAAAAATTAAGTAAAGAGAAGTAAAGAAATCTTTTGTAGTCTGTTATAAAAAGGCCAACCTTATGATATTAGAGTGCAGAGCAGTGGACTGATTAATTAAGATAATAAAACTGATGCAATTAAACATGACTTGGATTCTCTTTATTAGCCCTTCTGTTGTCAACTAAACCTTTCAAACCCTGTAAATAAGCAAGCCATATGACAGGTGAAATTGGTATGGGGGGGATTCAAGTGACTTAATGCTGTAATTTTTTCCTGGTTTTCACTCTTTTAGAGCATCAGGACTAACGCCTGGAATAAACACATTGATTTGGTTGTGTTGTCAGTGGGTCACTAATCAGAGAAATCATTGATTAGACAGTAATCTGTCTATTGAGTCTGACATTGTCTCTGGTACCTTAGCAATGGGGGGCTGCATTCTTTAAACGGAGACATTGACCTTGTTTTCACCGTCTGGAGACTGAAATGGGGATTCACAGTAAAGACAACGGTCCTATCCTTTGTTTTATTCTCTTGTCATTTTGGTTGAGTTTTTTGGGTTTCTTCTGTGTGGGTTGTTTGGTTGGGGTTTTTTTTTTCTCAGCTCAGGTCTGATTGTCATGTGTTTTTCTGCATTTCTCTTTTTAAAACGTGCACATGCTGTTCCTGCACATAGGTGACATTTTGACAGGATGTGAAAGGGCTTTAACAATTTCCTCCCCACCATTTCCTGAAAACTGATTTTTAGTATTCATTCATTCAAATGAAGAAGTAACAGTTTGTAAAACTTCCTTTTTGGGGGGAGGGGGTCATTCTGTTTGCCTTTTGAGGAACTCAGGACATCACTCACCGGCAAGTCTGATTGTGTGTCTATTTCAGAGCTCCTCTGGCCCATGGGCTCAGCTCATCCACTGTGTACCAGCAGCATTCATGGAGAAAGGGAAGTGAAATGTGATGTTAATCTCCCTGGATAGTACTGGAAAGAGTGATTCTTCCAATCTAGCAGTACGACACAATGTTAGCCTTGAAATTAGGCACTTGGGCTCCAGTTCATCATTAATCAGAAAGGCACTTGAGCATGTCTATACCTTTAGGCATGTGTTTAAGTGTTTTGCTGCAGTGGGGAGGCTAAAGTAAATGCTTAAATGATTTGTCGAGCTTGTGTTCCAACATGTTGCGGTTAACATTTGCGTAGAGCAGCAGGAATGCGCGTTGTTTTCTACACGGAGACTGAGGGCAGTTATCAGACTCTCATCTCAACGAATTAAATCAACATCACTTGGAATTAGTTCAGTTACATGAAGCTGTCAGGGCTGTCTTAAGAAAAGATCCATTGCACTCTGTGATCCAGGGGAAGTCTGTGACACCCTATCAACTCACACGAAACAAGATTTCACTTTGTGCTCGTCACCACTCATTTTCAGAGTGTGTATTTTAGATCCACATTGGCTCTTCCAATTCACAAGCCAAAATGCTTAAAATTCCAATTGACAGGTCTTTGTCATTGTTATTCATTATGCTTTGTTAAAGCCATTTAATCATGTGCAGGCCCTACAAAGGATTTCTTCATCTTTCTCTTTTTAACAAACATGCTTTTGAAGGTAAGCTTGCATAGCAAATAACTTATCCGATAGAAATAATCACAGAGAGCAACAGGGAAAGAAATCTAATCTGCTGGGAATTGTTCTTTGCTTTCATTGTCCTGCAGCACCATTTTACCAGAAAGAGCTCTGAATAATTTAGGGGTTGCTAATATGATTGCAGTGTCTTCCCATGTTCTCCATAACCACTTGAGGTCAGTGTCCTATCTGGTTATATTTGATGCTCCAGGAAAAAGAGGAAGCTTTAAAACTGAAGGCAGCCTATCAACTAGAAAGATCACTCTAGGTGGATTTTATAGGTCACTCAAGGTGGACAGTAAGAAGAGGCAAACATTCAGGTGATGTTCAGAAACATGATGAATTCAGAGGTTTGTTTCAGTAAAAACTCGAAATGAGAAAACTGACTATTATAGTCCTCCTACCCATGTTTCACGTTAGTGGGCTAAGAGTTGGTGCTGAAGTCAATAAATATAAGGAATACTGAGTTAGAAATCCATCTTCTCCTCACTAACTGCAGCATGGTACCCTGCTCTGCCAGGGATAGCTGCCCGGGATCTTTGAGGTCTTTTCTTCCCTCAACAAAAGAGTTTGAATTGAAAAATCACACCACCTGTGTCCTGTGTCTGTCCGTTAATGAGGGCTCTAATTATCATCAGATGAGTGCAATCACTGCTAACACTGGCCTGGGTTATTTCAGAGGCTCCTGGGGCAGCAGTAGTTTTTTGGAGCCCAGGCTCTGGTTGATGCCTGTGGTGCTGAGCTGCATCTGTGGTGAGTGTCTGGGGCAGAATTCTGGTTGTGAGGGGGCTGCAGGCAGCCTTTGTGAGGGGATTTTGCTGCCTATTTAAAAAGGGTCAAAAAGCCTTGAGCTCTAGTGGGTGGGGTGAAGCTGAAAAAAGTAAAATAATAAGAAAAAGAGGTAGCGTGATCATTAAGGCTTGAGAAAGGAGCAGGTGCTGTGGCAGAAGTTTCCTCCTTATCCTCCCAGGCTGTGGAAGGCTCTGTGACACAGCAGGTGGGTGCTCCCTGAGGGAGCAGTGTGCCATGGAGAGGAGCCCCACAGGAGCTGGTTTATCCTGAGGGAGCAGTGTCCCATGGAGAGGAGCCCCACAGGAGCTGGTTTATCCTGAGGGAGCAGTGTCCCATGGAGAGGAGCCCCACAGGAGCTGGTTTATCCTGAGGGAGCAGTGTCCATGGAGAGGAGCCCCACAGGAGCTGGTTTATCCTGAGGGAGCAGTGCCCCATGGAGAGGAGCCCCACAGGAGCTGGTTTATCCTGAGGGAGCAGTGTCCCATGGAGAGGAGCCCCACAGGAGCTGGTTTATCCTGAGGGAGCAGTGTCCCATGGAGAGGAGCCCCACAGGAGCTGGTTTATCCTGAGGGAGCAGTGTCCCATGGAGAGGAGCCCCACAGGAGCTGGTTTATCCTGAGGGAGCAGTGTCCATGGAGAGGAGCCCCACAGGAGCTGGTTTATCCTGAGGGAGCAGTGTCCATGGAGAGGAGCCCCACAGGAGCTGGTTTATCCTGAGGGAGCAGTGTCCCATGGAGAGGAGCCCCACAGGAGCTGGTTTATCCTGAGGGAGCAGTGTCCCATGGAGAGCAGCCCCACAGGAGCTGGTTTATCCTGAGGGAGCAGTGTCCCATGGAGAGGAGCCCCACAGGAGCAGGAGAGGATCCTGAGGAGCAAGGAGCTGCAGATGGCTCCTGCTGGGTTCTGCCCCTCATCCCAATGCACCATTTGGGGTGAGAGGGGAGTTGGAAATGAGGGAGTGGAATTGAAATTGGAAATACAGGAATGGGGGGAAGTGTTTTATGTCTTCTGTTTCTTTTCTTGTTGTCCAACTCTATTTTAATTGTCAATAAGTGAAACTAGTTTTCTTCAAGCTGAGTGAGTTTAGCCCTGATGGTAACTAATAGCTAATCTCCCCATCATTATTTATTGTCATGAGCTGGTTTTAATCCTGTTTTTCCTGGGGAGAAGGAGTGAGAGATCAGCAGGAGGGAGTCTGGCAGCCAGCCAAGATCAACCACCCACAGATAGGAATTAGTCAATTCCAAATCGTGTACTTCAGAGATATCTTTGCATCATTAGGCTCTTGTTCATTGCATTCATTGTCCAGACTGAAAAGTCAGAGAGGCCTATTTTTGCTGTTCCTGGTTTTCTGTAGATAAGAACCAATGGATTTAATGCCACTTAGGTACAGACAAGGGAGAATGTTGGAGGAAGCGTTTCAAAGTGAGAACCTTCTAACCTTCAGGATGTTTGTAGAGTAATTTTGGTTGCTTGGATCCATTATGACTGAAGAAAAGCATGGGATAAAACTTGTCCCTGCTGCTGCACGGGTTTCTGCATTCCCCTGCGTGCTGGGAAAAGACTGGGAGTCCTCATGCAGAGAGAGATAAAAATAAATGAATGTGATAATGTCTCTCTTCGATGTTGCAGGCTGTATGTAAACCTCTTCCTGAGCTGATTAATCTAGTAATTCTGTGCAATTAATACATCTGAAAAAAATGCTGCCTGTTGTAAATGTGCAAAAACCAACCAAACAAAAAATAGAAGATGCAACTGAATCATTCCCTCACTGAATGGTGTGTTGACAGGGGGTTAGAGCTATAGATATAGAGACTGTCTAGAAGCAAATGACTGCTCTTTTATGTGACATGGTGTGTTCAGATCTAGTAACTGGTCCTGAGTCCTGGATGTTGGTGTCTTGGATCTGTACAAGAGTGAAATGCAAATCTTCCTTGTCTTACTCGACTTATCCCTGCAGGTTGACAAGTGTAATGTTGGAGATGTGCAGAAAAAAGCTTCCTTTACTATTGCATGGTTTTTTTTATAAGCACTTCTCGGATTCTCTTTCAGATTACTTAAGGGCTGGCTTTTTATTTGGTAGAATGATCCAGAATGTTGTAGCACAGACTCTGAGTCATCCTAAACATCAAGATGTCTTCAAACATTAAGTAGCAATACTTCCATCACATTCTTCCAGGTACATTAATCCTTACTGTCCCTAATCTTCACAGTTTTTTTGCCTTTGGGTTTGGTTTTTTATTCTCTTGTGAAATCTATATATTAAGAAAGGAGGTTTGATCTGTGAATCCAAGGCCCTAGATGCAGGAGATGGGTATGGTCCTGAGAGCAAAACCTGAACCTAACAAAGATGCTGCAATGCACAATTTAACACTGCCATCAAATGGCCAAATATATTTCTTGTTCTGCAATGGCATCTTGGCTGACTGTCTATTATGAGCCCTTCTTATTCTAAACAGCCCAGTTGAGTCACACAAAGCAAAACAACAATGGCTTTCTGTTTTGATGGAGAAGTAGGCCTGACTCTGGAGCCAGCTTCGGTGCGAGGGTCAGGGCTTAGGAGGTGCCCTGCTGGTGCCCACAGGGCAGAAGTAGTTTTACACTAAGCTGTAAACATTGGGTGGATGTGAATCATTACTGAGAGATATCACAGCCAGGTAAAATCTACTTGAGCGTGATCAAGTTACTGGCTGACGGTATACACCAGTTTTCAATAAAATAATGCATTAGAAGTACATATTTTTTTGTGTTTATACTTACTGCTCTAAGCCAGAGATCT
The DNA here is from genome assembly GCA_036630365.1 of Acanthiza pusilla. Lineage (NCBI taxonomy): Eukaryota > Metazoa > Chordata > Aves > Passeriformes > Acanthizidae > Acanthiza > Acanthiza pusilla. Next base: position 1,838,837 of record JAXCHO010000011.1, read on the forward strand.
TTTGTAATATTAACATGAACTCCTTCAATTTATCTGGTCTGTATTTTATTTCTTTTATTGCATACAATGAGCCCTAACAACCCCTCAATATTGCTGTTAATTTGAACTCACTATAAAAAACAGTCTTTGAACTTCTTGTGGATGATTTGATCTCATGCTTTCTCCATCTCCTGTAACACTTATAATAATCTTGTCGTCTTAAACTAAAACTGTATTTAATATTGAAATTCCCCACTTAAATTTCCAGCACTGTATTTCTTGCTGCTTTAATTCAGTTCTGAAGGGCCTCTTCCTAGGCAGATGCTCTCACAGTCACAGTGCCTTTTTTTATCTAGCCTTGGAGAATTCTTTCACACAAAATTCATATGAATATAGTGTGGATATAGACTTTCTTCACTGCATTTCTCCAGCTGCTGTAGAGCGGTCTTTCCTAATCTTTGCTTTCAATATATAATGAAGGCTGAGGAAAAAATCCACCTGTTTCAGATCTGTCTGCCACATGGATTTTATCAAAGACTTCATGGCTTCTATTCAGCTATACTGAGTATTCCCATCTTTTTAAATTCAACTGTTTACACCCAGGAAACAAGATGAGTTGGTTTTTGGTTGTGGGGGTTTTTTTTTGTTTGTTTGTTTGCTTTTGGGGTTTTTTTGTTTTGTTTGGTTGGGTTTTTTGTTTTGTTTTTTTTAATTGTCTGTGTTCCATATGCTATTTCATCCTCTTAGCAAACTGAAAGAAGTGGGCATCTGCCCAGTGTTTGATGCTATCTAGTGCATTTGGACTATTAGTTTTGCATTTATTAATGTAGCATCTGACCTCCTAGTTGTTTTCTGTTCATGCCCAAGCTGTGAAGGACTTCTATTCAACGCCTGTGTGTTTGGACATCTCTGTGTAGCTGTGCACCATGCTGGTTTTGGTCTGAGTTCATTTTCTCTGCAGTAGCTGCTCTGGGGCTGTGGTTTGGATTTGTGCTGGAAACAGTGTCGGTAAAATGGGGATGTTTTGGTGATTGTTGAGTAATGTTTACAGAGTCAAAGCCTTTTCTGCTTTTCACCCCCATGTGGCCACTGAGGAGGCTGGGGCTGCACAAGTTTTTTTGGAGTACACACAAATATCAGTATGAGGAAACAACTGTTTTGCATGTTTAGTCCATGTAATGAGACTCCTTTGTTTCTGTAAGTTATGAGTCTTACTGACTCGCTTCCAGTTATTTTCAGTGCTGGTTTCACTAAGGATACATTTCAGTTTGGGTGCTCCTACTCAGTTTGACACTTCTCATTTAACTAAAAAACCAGAAAATTTAGTGTTTAAGTATCTTGTTGCTCCTTTTCCTGTACTCTCCAATTGAAATAGACTCCACATTTCATGTAGAAGTTGGTAGCAATTCCTCAGGTTTTTTAAAAAAAATAACATCAACCCACTTTAGCTTCTATATATCTTTAGCTCCTGAGGTTTGGTTTTAAGTCGTCACCTTGTACACTGCACTGAGCTCATGAGAAACTAAATTCATGAGCTTTTTTCATCTTTGTCCTTGTCATCTATTTATGAAAATGATGGCAGGTCCTCTGCGGAGCTGGAAAAGTGTAGATTAATCTGTGGGCTGAGACTGCCCAATACATTATAGTTCTGTCTTTAAGGTCTCTCTAGTCCTGATTTACAATAATAAAACAAACCAAAAGTCATAGGAAAGTCTTCCTAATATTCCATAAAGGAGTGGTTAACTGGTTTTGTCTTTGTGATTTATATGCTGTTGAGGGAGTAACCTTTCCCTGCACATCCAGAATTTCTCCTCTGCCTGGACCAGAGTGCCCTTTGTTCAAACAGTGACTGTTCAGGTAATTTGTTTTTACTTTGCACTCTTCTGACTACTGACAAGTGAAACTGACAGCCTCCTAATCTCTGCAGGTTGTTGTTAAGAGCTGCATTAAACTACCCTGTCATTGATCCCAGCTCTCACTGTTTCTCCAAGAGATGCACTTCGTGTGATCAGTTAGGAGAAGAGACAACAGCTTCTTGAAAGCATCTTTACAACAGGACCCTGCAATAGCATATCTTCCCAAAATGTGTGTCTCTGACATTTGCATCATGCTTTGTCAAAGTACAGCCAGCGTCTGCACCACCAACATAATTCAGTCTTCTGAAATAAATCAAAAGCTTAGGTTCCTCATGTCGAATCATCCTTTTTGCCTCCAGCTTTTCACCCCAAGTAGAAACAGTTATGTTAAAAGAGTGCTTGCAATTTCTTGCCATTTAGTTAATTTTGAGTCAGGCTTAGATTAGCTCTTAGATTAGTCTCATTGACTTAGGGGGAAGCAGACTGTGAACCTGCCTCTGTGTTAAAACTCCAAGAAGCAACCTGGCTTATTGTCCTGATAGGGCACAGAAACTTGGTAAGAAAAATACTCAAAAATAGAATTTAAATAAATAATTTTTTAAAAGTATATAGCTATTAAAAATAAGGGCTTAGCTTTGGTGTACTGATTGCATTTCTAATACAGAAGTTGTGTTTCTCCTGACTTGTGCTCTATCTGGAAAAGGTAAGGTCATTTTTACCCCCGTTCTGGCCAAGGTAAAGTCCCACTGTGTCAATGAACTTAATTAACATGACTGTCTTAAGGCGTTTATTGTCCAAGTGTTAGAAAATGATCAGCTCCCTGGTTTCTGTACAGGAGCTTGAATGTAAGGTAGACAGAAGGATGTGGAGAAGGACAAGTAATGCTGTATCCTGTTGCTTGCTATGGTGGCTTTTGTACTGGGCTATTTAATTCCAGAATAACTGGTATCACACATGTCAAGACTGGGCTTTCATGTGCCACTCCTTCTGCACATATTTTAAAAATGTTTTTAAGCTTAAAAATAAGAAGAGATTGACCTTTAAACTACTATGCTTTTGTAATACTTGGAACAGTCTGTCACCTTAGCAAGGGAATAGAGTGGAAGAGGAAGATAATGGTCTTTGGAATTGAGACTAGATATTCTCTGTATTTTCTGGACTATAGCAAGATGGAGTAGCACAAATTCTCCTGGACTGGTTTTCTGTTTCACATCTTTGTAGCTGCTGACATTCTGACAAAGAAAGCTGATTTTGTGTCTTGGCTCTCAGGAATTTTAAGATGAGATGTTCTAAAATTGCAGCAAAAGGATGGCTCTGTTTCGTGTGCACTCGCAACACTCCATATAATTAGCAGGCTAAGCAGGAGAGCTGTATTGAGCTCCCTAGCTCTTAAATGGAGTTACTTTCATTCGTTTACTGAGTGTCTCTACCCACTAAAGGCTAATGAACTGGTAATGGATCTGTCAGAAATTGGAAAAGACAAATACCTCTAAATGTTGCTATTGTAACCTAAGAATGTGGCTATCATTGCTCCTCCGACTCACGATCTTCATAAGAAGGAAGGCGAAGCAGGAGATTTAGTATTCAATGGGTGTAAGGATGTACAAGTGTAATTTATGTACTGATGGAGTGGAACGGAGGAGAGTAGCAATCCTCAGGAAACAATAAAATAAGCAAGTATATTCTTCCTGCATATTTCAGTGATGGCTTTCCCATCTACAGCCCCCGCTCCTGTGTAAAGTCTATTAATCTTCCTAATTTTTATTAATGCTAGCTCAAACCTTAAAAGTCTGAATCAAAAGCAGTGTCCTGCTGCAGTGACACAGAGAGTCTAAGGCCTGTAAAAGTGTTTGACAATTGGGGAAGAGACAGAAGAAGTGAAGGATTCGTTTTCTAACATGAAGGTGTGCATTAGAACAAGACCTGGGTTGTGGGACTTTCAAGGAGCAAACCCAAGCTACCTTCTTTGCTCCATGTTTTTGAGTTAGACTGGGGACAAAAAGGACCTGGGTATACTTGTATCTAAGCTGCCAACAAACACAGCAGGATGTCTAATAACTTTCCTAGAGAGGAAAAAACCACAAGATATTAAATTCACTGCAGCAAGTGATGGAGGGATACTTCATCACCACTCTGCACTCTGGCTACAGAGGGTCAGTGAAAGCCAGTTCCTTGGATGTGTGCTTGAACAGAAGTGATCCCAGAATTGCTGCAGGATGGAGAGCGTACTCAAAAGTGTTTTGGGTAAAGTTATCACTCTCACATTCCCTTTCTAAGGGACTTTGAATAAGAGCATCCCTTGTAGCCTTTCTAATCAGTTACTGCCTTTGCTTATATAAACACATAGTCTGCCCTACCGATTTCTGTGGGGTGTGCCTGCTTACAGCAAGCCTGGATTCAGCTCAGTGGGCAACCTTCAAGCTTCTCTGTATATCAGAGTAAATGGCACTTCACTTCACTGCTTGAAGTTCATCAGCTGAAACAAAGGGCCAGTCAGGTTATAAACTTTAGATGTGATGGGGAAATGCAGTGTTCAGAGTAATGCACAAATCGTAAATTCAGGCTGATTTAAACAACAAAATTTCTCTCTGAAGAATGTGGAGAAAACTCAGGGTCAACACTTGCCTATAAATTACGCTTACTATATTTTGTAGTTTTGAGCATTTTTTTGTGAACTAAAATTCTGTTCTTCTAAATCTGCATTACTCAATTTGGCCCATAGTATTCTCTGACTGAAAAACAACTAAGAAAGCTCTGGGCAGGCTGCTTTTGCAGTTGAGTAGATGTAATATTAAGTGCAATCACTGCGAGATCAAAGCTTTTATGCATAAGATTGCTATGCTAGTGGAAGCAGACCAATGTTCATATATTGAGTAAACAGCACTGTTAATGCTTTAATAATAGAATGAAATAATTTATTCCTTTTAAAAAGAATAATTAAACTTCATAATATTTAGCTATTGGAAGGGTTATTCTGTCTGATTTTTAACACTTCTGACTTTTGGGAGGAAAATATGTAAATATGTAAAAACTTCTTTTAAGTAGTACAGTTTTAGGTTTTGGAGTTTATTTTCCTGTAGTCTGTTGTTACTCTTCCTATATATAGTTTAATTTTTCTCCTTCAGTCTTCTCTGGTGGTGTTATTCTGCCCTTGTTAAAATTTTATGATAGGAGTGTATTTATGACCCATGTTACATTTTATCGGGTGTTATTTCATTCCCTCTGCCTCCGGAGGTTCAGGCTGTACCTTGTGTCAGTTTGACTCTGCACAAGGGTGCAGGAAGCAGAAGAAGTTCCTGACGCTCAGCTCAGACCTGTCCTTAGAATCAGACCTCCCCAGAATCAGCAGTTTCTTTGCTCTTGTCAAAGAGCACAAGCAGTTTGAATTTGGAAATAATGCATGGCTACAGGAACAGACTGATTCCATCACTGATGCTGGTGTTTGCTGAAGCAAGGGCCCAGAGTTTCACCGTATGCATTAATACTTTATTCCTCTCCAGCAGGAGATATCTCTGCTGAAGGCAGGTTTCGGGTTCCTTACATCTCTTCAAGGCAATCGATAATATAGTCATGGAATGTAGATTAGCACAACAGTTTTTAGGGGCAGAGAAAATTGTGGCCTAATTTTTTTGCAAGTGAGAGGTAAATAACCTGGTCTGGTTTTAGCTGTGCCGTGGCCATTAAAAAAAGTTCAAAGCATGATTTAATGGTACAAAAAGAGGTAGACTCACCTTCCTTCTGGGGGGTTGGGGGAGCACAACAAGCCAAAGAAAGTTTCTTTTCTGTTGAAATCATGCCAGTGGAAGGAGAGTCACTCTTGAAGAAGAGCATAAGACTGAAGAAAAAATATGGTATTGCTGCTTTCTCATTAAACAGTAATATACCCTATGCAACTGTGATTGCTCTTGGGTATAACTCACCTCCCTTTGTGTGTGTCGCCTTCTCTTGGATTCCTTATTGCATAGTGTCCCTGTAGCATCCAAACACAGCTGCTCAATTAAAAATTACACTTCAGTAATACATTTAATTTTACATGCATGCAAATTCCTTATTAGGCTATTTAGCATATTTAGCTTATTTGTCTTATTTAACATATAAAATTACATTTTTAAATGAAGTTATATATACAGTATAGATATTTATATCTCTAATATTTATATCTCTAATATTTAGATATTTATAACTCTAATGATTTCCAAAACAACATCTCTTCTTTAACCAGAGCAATATCCAACCTGTCTTGAACTAGTTTTACTGTCACTTAAAATCATTACTGTCACTTCATAAAGGTTTGTTGAAGAACACCTTTATTATTTAAAGTGTCATAAAAAAAGAAAACTAAAGTTATGCTTTCTGGAAGATCCCTCACAGTTTTACATTTTGTGGTTTTGTTATTGAGCACAGGCTGTTGTTTTCATAGCATGTTTAGGAGTTTAGTAAATAGCAGATTCCTACCACTAGGTTTACCCCAAGAGTTTCCAGACAAAATTGCTGGTAGCACAAGGAAATCCTGTCTTTAGGTCCTACAGCAGTATTTACTTTGTACCTCAGAAAACAGCTCTGGTACTGACATGTCAGTGTGTGTTCCTGCCAGGGGTTACTCTGGAAGGGACTGGTAGCATTAAAACAAAAGAAAGAATTCTTTCTTTTCTTTTAATGAAGACTGAAGAATAATTGAAATTGTGCAATGTTTAAAATATTTTTGCTTGGAAGTGAGAGGGTCTATGTAGTTTTAATAGTTTCTGTCCTCAAAATTCATTGCTGTATTTTGGTTTGCATTTATTGATGGAAAATACAAGGTGTTTCAAGATTAAGTTTATGAAAGTCCTCATGATACAATCTGCATATGTTATCAGAATTTTTAAAAAAATCTTGTCTGGACTAAGAAGTTTTAGATATTTTCAGGAAAATATTGAGGAAGAAACAGATGCATTGTGCACTTGGACAAAGCCTAAGATATTACAGAAAGTGAATGTATTATATAGATATTTCCTCATTTCAAAAGAGCTTTTAATTTTTAATGATTCTTCAGTACTTTCAGTTAGTGATCTCGTCATATTAGTTTTAATAATTTTTTCTTGCTTTTTACCTTCATAGATACCATGAAATTTTCATTTTTGTGTACAAGGAAGAGCAGATTTCTTAAGTCACTTAAAAGCCATAGAACTGAAGTAGTTGGATCTTTTTGGAGTTCTTGGGGGGTTTTTTAATAACAATTAAGCTGTGCTATATTCTAGCAAGTATTCTAAAGGCCAGTTCAAACAAGAAATTTAGCTAAGGCTCATAAAACAGAGCAAAGATAAAAGTGCTTCCATAATATCCCAGGTCAAAATGCTGCCCTTTTGAAGATTTAATGTGAGACTGCGAGGAGGTTTGGTGTGCTAGATGGAGCACTTGGGGACCGCTGAGCCCTTCCTAACTGGCAGCACAGGAGCTGCCCTCTGGCCACGAGGGCACGATGCCAGCAGAAATCAGGTTTGAAGGCTCCTGATGAGTTTAACTAGCAGAATATCCCCACCAGAGTGAACACAGCCTTGCTTGACACAGGCTCTGTTTGTACTGATTTTATCTGTGCTGATTGCACCGCTGGGCGGCTGGAGAGGGGACTGGGGGATCGATGGGGCTCTGCGAGCATGTGCACTGTGAAGCTGTGTTTGATCTCAGGGTTCAAACTGCACCAGCCTTCTGCTCAGCATGGTTTCGTGAAAGCTCTGCATGGATCCAACAGCTGACCCGTGCAAGAGGGAAATACCACTTTCTAGTTCTGATGGAACCAAGATAGCTAAAATTGTGAGAACAGATGTCACTGCACTTCCAAGGCTCCAGCATGTTATGAGCGTTCTGGCATTTAAGAGCTGGAAAGAAAATTTAGCTGAGGTCAACAAGGTCAATGCACATGGCAGTCAATCAGAAGCTGGCGCTGGGAATGTGTCTCACTGTGGCCATACACATTAAATAAAGAAGGATATGTTATGACAGAAACTACAGATACATAATGGCAGGTTGCACACACAGTGTGAAATGACTGAAACCAAAATTAGGAAAGGAAGTGGAAACAGAAAAGCATTATAGAATCACAGATTTCAGGTGGGTGTTTAGTATATATATCCAGGGCAGTATAGATTTTGAAAGAATGGCAATACTTACGGAAGAAATCAACAGGTCTTGAAATCCTTTATTTGCAATACAAAGACTAGTTTTTCAACATGGTGCTTAGATGAAAAAGCTCTGGTAAACCAGAAACGTCTCCTTTCGCCGTGTCTGTTTCCTCCTCTCATTAAGTCTTGGCAGTAGTCTAGACAAAATTCAGAATTTCTCTGAGACCTAAATCCTTAGCATGATTATGTTCTCAACAATTATATACCCACCTAGGCCTAATAATAGTAATGAAGTGTAAAAATTTAAACCCTCTAGCACCAAAGAAGTGTAGTTTAGAGTAATCAGAATAGCAAGCCTAAAACGAACTAAATGGTAAAAGTTGAATAGTAGATATCTTTTGTGACTGTGTAGAATATACTTCCAAATAAGACTTGGAAACTGTGAAATAGTCCTTTTAAGATAGTCCCACACAGGTAATTTTGTCTTGAATATCTGATGGAATTGGAGGCTTTGTGCTTGTTCTTAGACACCATCACCTCCTGGAATGAAGGGGTTCTGAAGAAACCCACATTGTAACACCCTTTCCTAGCATTCCTAAATGCAGGGGTAGCAAAGAGGAAAAAGCTCCAAGTTGTCTTTCTAAAATATTGTCTGAATTTGGATATTGTCGCGTATCGCGTGGTGGACGGTGATGGAAGAGGCGGGACAGATTGCATTGGATACAAAAAGCTGATTTTATTGATACAGAGCTGAGTATTTATGCCTTTTCAGCAGTAGCTAAATACAGGTTCTTATATAAGCAGCGATCACTATAACAACCTTATCTATGTTTTTCATAACATTGCAGAGCTAGAAGCTAGCACTAACCAGTACAGGCACATACCTAACGTGCTTCTCTCTTATGCTCTCTATTTCGTGGTAGGCCGCACTGCTTGCCATGGTTTGCAACCTAGCAGTGTTGCCGCGTTCACTTCTGACATGAGTTTAGCAGTGCTCTCACTTCTGCTTTCTAGCTGTAACTCCACATCTCCCCCTTTCTTTTCCACAAGCAGGATTTTCCTTGCTGACTTGTCAATTAGTTTCTGAATGCCTTGCAAAACACATGGCAAACAAAGCATCATAAGCAACAAGATGGCTAAAATATAAATTCCTGTTTTAGCTAAATGTTTGAGCCAGCCAGTCAGTCCCCATCCTCCAAGCAGGTTTCCAAGCCAGTCATTGTCACTCACAACTCTCAGTTTGGAGACACTCTGTCGAAGGGCCTCTATGTTAGCATGGATAGACAGAGAATGATCAGACAGGTTCATGCAGCATAAGCCTTCAAAATCATCACAACCGTGCCCGTGTGCTAAAAGCAAGAAATCAATTGCAGCTCTGTTTTGCAGTGTAGCATGCCTTACGCTATCAACATCAGTTAGTAAGCCTGTTAAAGCAGACCCAGTAACATTAGTTTGTTTCGCAAGCCAGCAGCCAAGGTTATTCAGCGTTTTCAGTGCATGTGCCGTTCCAATAGATGGGATGATAGAAGCAAACACTCAGGCTCCTAGGTTCCAAGATTCCACATTGTCATCACAATCCTGACTATATGTGTGAGTGCCGCGTTTTGTGTGCTTGTACAAAGGTGGTAAGCTTCCTTGAAAAGATCGGAAAGAGTGAAACATGGCTAGTCACCTGAAAGTGCAAGGACCTCCTACAGCCTTTCCTGGTATTCCCTTCCAAGCTCTGTTTCCACATATTAAAAAGATACTGTCTAACAACCCAATAGCAATGCTTCCGGGAGTAATTGGTTGGGGCAAAGTATGGTTACGCCAGGCAGAGGCATTGGTGTAAATTCCTGTTCCTGAAATGTCAAGGCCAAATTTTTTGTCAGGATTTCTGGCAGTATAATTTAGATAGAAACACGCAAAAGATTGCATGGATCCAAAGATGTCTAATTCTTGGGGTGGCATAGAGAGGGGAGGGAAATTGAGAACTTTATTCACTCCTAATCCTGTGTCATTAGAGAAGTACCCTCCGGCTGGTTCAGCAGCTTTTTTGTGCCAAGTTTCTCGGCACCACCAGGTCGGCTCAATGCGACTCATAGCAGTGCACTCTCTCCTGACTGTTAAATTGTACAAAGCATCCCATTCACTTTTCACTAAAGGCATGGCCACCAGACAGGTTTGGAAAGGTCACCAGGGGAGGTCATGGAAAGGCACAGCGTGGATTCGTTTAAAGCTTCAGCTAGCGTAAGCCAAACATTGCGTTCTGGAAGGGGTGACATCGCAGCCACCTCTCCTTCGTTGAGAAGGAGTCCTACTAGGAGGACCAGACTGACAAGGCAGATCTGGGTCCCAAAAGTACCAATGTGGGAGCCAGCCATACCCCTGTCCACACAAAAATTTTAAAATGATGCAGTTACCATAAGAGTAGCACAAAGGATCACACTGTTGGCAATGGGCACAGTGATGATGTGAGATGCAATACCACCCCCTGTGACACTTTCTACAGTGACACAAAACACACACTTGATGGGAATAATCTTTACATATAAAACAGGGCATAGGGTTACTTTCTAGTTCAATTTTTTCCTTAAATCGTCTCCAGTGCTGCTCACGAAGTGAGACTTGACTGGAGATTATTGATTGTACTGTATCTGGATTGGGTTGTCCACTGAAATCAAAGAGTGGTGTAAAGTCTATAATTCCTCTGGAGTTGAGTAAAAGTTGGTTAAGATGGTAGTCAGGCGGATATGACTTCTGCTGGGGCCGAGGAGGTGACTTGGCTGATCTCTGGAACTGAGGCCAAGGCTGGGATGGCCGGAATCTCCTCTGGTAATGTGCCAGGGTGGTCAGGATCTTCAGGATCCTCAGGGGAGGTGTTCAAGGATTCTCTGAAGGGTTTCACGTTCTTAGCCGGGATCCACTTTGGGCCAGTCTCTGTGGAAACACAGGCAAAACCCCTTCCCCATGTGATGAGGGGATAAGGTCCCATGATCTCACCTGTTTCTGGGTCCTCAACAAGGACTGGGGCTTTTTGTTTGATTTTTAGCTGTCAGTTATTGCCAAAGGGTCTAACAATCGGAGGGTTGGGATCCATTAGGGAACAATTTAAGAAATTAAAAACATACAATGCTTTTTGTAATCGCTCAGCTGGAGTGGCATTCCCCATTCCCCCTTTTTGTTGTAATAAAAAGCATCTAAGTGAACAGTGAGCTCTTTTGATGATAGCTTGACCTGTTGAGGAATGAGGAATACCTGTTTTGTGTATCACTCCCCAGAGGGCAAGAAAATTTGCAACTCTCTGGGAAATATATGCTGGGCCATTATCACTTGTGATTTGTGAGGGAATTCCGAAGACTGCAAAGGCACCTGCACAGTGACGACAAACATCTTTTGCTGATTCTCCTGTATGACAGGAGGCAAACAGGGCACCTGAGAAGGTGTCCATAGAGGAATGTATATATTTAAGTCTGCCAGATTAGGGAAAATGAGTAATATCTGTTTGCCAAATTTCGAGGCTTTAGAGTCCTCTAGGGTTAACACCTCCAGCTAGAGAGGGAAAGGAGTGCCTTTGGCAGTTTGGGCACACAGCCACAATGCTAGAGGCTTGGCAAGAAGGTAAGGTGAAAGTTCTTGCAAGCGCAGCAGCATTTTGGTGAAAAATGAGTGACTGATTTTTGCTTGGGAAAAACGATCAGGTACCACCTGTGCAGGCAGTGTTAGTAGGTCTTCTTGGCGATTTCCTTCTGCAATAAAACCGGGTAAAGTAGTGTGAGATCTAACATGCATTATAAAATATGACTCTTTTCTATTATCTAAAAGGAAAACAAGCTGCTGTAGCCAATAAAAGAAGTTTGCATTAGGTACATCTTTTAACACAGCAGCTTCAGCTCTTTCTAGGAGTCCTGCAACATAAGCAGTCAGTTATTAGGTTAAAAGGAAAAGATCAGTGTTTGAAGGCTTGTACAATGGCTGCTAATTCAGCAATTTGAGGGGATCCTGAAACAGTGATGACATCTGAGTCCAATCGGTTGAGATTTGAGTCCCACCACAGTATTATTGACTTGTGGGTGCGGCCAGATCCATCTGTAAAAACAGTTAATGCTTGTAAGGGAATTTCGCTTCTCTTGGGTTGTGTTAAGAGATGAAAACTGACTGCCATGAGCTTGTGCTTTGGGAGATGTGCAGAAAGTTGTCCAGAGAAGTCGGTGAGAGCCATTTGAAACACTTCAGACTGTTGAAGTAGCTACTGTAAGTAAACAGTAGTAACAGGCAGACAAATAAAACTGAAATCAACACCTGCAAGTGTAACAAGCCTTTGTCTAGCTTTTATAATGAGCAAAACAAACATTTCATGTTGAGTGCTGACAGTTTTGGACATGGTGTGGCAAAAAAATCCATTCAATAATTACTAAAGGGTCTGGCAAATTAGGGTCCCACTGAAAAATGAAAGCTTGGGGCTGCTTGGCTGGATTTAAAATTATTAAAGAAAAAGGCAACTCAGGAGCCCATCGGGCTGCTTGTTGGTTTGAAATAGCATCAGCTACTTTTTGTAATGCTTGGCGAGCTTCCAGTGTAAGCTGCCGAGGTGATAATAAATTTGCTTCTCCTTTTAACAGAGCAAACAGAGGACTTAAATCTGCATTTGAGATTCCTAACAAGGAACAAACTCACTTAATTGTTCCTAGAAGTTTTTGAGCATCATGCAAAGTACAAATGTTGATTTGAATTTGTAAGGGCTAAGGGGAAATACTCTGGGTCTTAATTTGCCAGCCAAGGAGGTTGATGCTGACTTTTTTCAGGAGCAACACGAAGTCCTGCTTGGGTTACAGCATTGCTGTCAATGGCTAGGGCTTTCTCCATAACTTCTTGTTTTTCTGCAGCAATAAAAATGTCATCCATGTAATGATATAAAAGAGTGTCAGGCATGTCCCGATGAATGGGGCTGAGAATTTTTGCAACAAACCACTGGCAAACAGTGGGGCTATTTTGCATGCCTTGGGGCAGGACAACCCAGTGATGCCTTTGCAGGGGTGCTTGCATATTGGTGCTTGGGACAGAAAAGGCAAATTTTGGTGCATCCTCAGGATGCAAGGGAATATCAAAAAAGCAATCCTTTAAATCAATGACTGTCAAATGCCAATCTCGAGGGATCGTGGTGGGAGATGGGAGGCCAGGTTGCAGTGCTCCCATGTTCTCCATAACAGCGTTAATTTTACGGAGGTCATAGAGCAAGCGCCAGTTGCCAGTTTGTTTTTTGATTACAAACACAGGTGAATTCCAGGGACTGGTGGAAGGAACTATGTGTCCTTTTTGAAGCTGTTCTTGGACTAATTCAGTGAGTGCGTGCAGTTTAGGTAATGGCAGGGACCATTGATCCACCCAAATAGGTATATCAGTTTTCCAGGTTAATTTCAGGGTGTCATGCGCTTCAATGGTCCCCACTAAAAATCAGACTGAGTTTTGAAACCCCATTGAGAGAGTACATCTCGTCCCCATAAGACCATGGGCACAGGTAAAACAAATGGTCTTACAGAGGCTGTGTGGCCTTCTGGTCCTGTTATTTGAATTAGGTGCTGACTTTGATAGCTGCGACTACTTCCTCCGATCCCAGTGAGGGCTTGGGGCACCTCCATGAGGGCCCAATGCGGAGGCCACTTATCTTGAGAAATGACAGTGACATCAGCTCTGGTATCTAAAATACCAGTGAGCGTAATTTGTTGTCCTCGTAATGACAGGGTGCATTGGCAGATAGGACATTTATTTGAAATTGTTTGTGTCCATAATATTTGTGGGGTTTCTGTGGAATCAAGTTTTTTCACTTTGGTGTTATAACATTTTACAGCAAATGGTGAATTATGTGGAAAAGGGGTTAATTTTGCTATGCGGGTTCCTTGTGGAACAAGACACGGTGGATTAGGGATCCAAACCATAACCTTAAGTTCATCATTAGAATCTAAGGCTATAATCACAGGGATAACAGAGTCCTGGAAGGCTAGTTGAGGACCCTCCCACAAGCAGGGCACTCTTTTGAAACATTAGTGGTTTAAAAATTCCTGTAGGGAGTAAATGAAAAGAAGAATCACGTAACGTTGCTGTGGTTGAGGTGTGTAAGTCCAATCCGGCACTGTCTGCAGTTGCTGGGCAAAGACTTGGGGCAGGTTTCTGTTGGGCATCTGTGAGGGCATCCATGGAGCTGATATCTGTGAGGGCATCCGTGGAGCTGATATCTGCGAGGGCATCCGTGGAGCTGATACCTGCGAGGACATCCATGGAGCTGATATCTGCGAGGGCATCCATGGAGCTGATATCTGCGAGGGCATCCGTGGAGCTGATATCTGCGAGGGCATCCATGGAGCTGATATCTGCGAGGGCATCCGTGGAGCTGATACCTGCGAGGGCATCCGTGGAGCTGATATCTGTGAGGGCATCCATGGAGCTGATATCTGCGAGGGCATCCGTGGAGCTGATATCTGCGAGGGCATCCGTGGAGCTGATGTCTGCGAGGACATCCATGGAGCTGATATCTGCAAGGGCAGCTGAGGCATCTGTGTCAGAGCGTGGTGCCGCTGTCCCGCGCTCTGGTTGCAGTTTCCCTGGCGTCCTTGGAGCAGACGACCTTCGGAATCATACTCAGAGCGACATTGGTTAGCAGGATGTGGGCCTTTGCGGCATCGTGGGCACACAGGAATGGCTTTAGGATTATCTCTTTTTGAAGCGGGGCAGTCTTTTTTAAAGTGACTAGTTTGCCGCAGTTGAAAGAGACCTTTGAAGTTGCAGGGGACTCCCTTATGGTTGCAAAATCTAAATCTCCTTCTTTTAACGCTTGTTGTTTTAAGCAGACCCAGGTATCATAAGAGTTGGGGGGAAATAAATTTGGTTCTTTTTCAGGATCAACGGGTCCGGGGTCAAAAGGATATTCTTCATCCTCGCTGCTGTCAGCTGGACCATAGCCAGCAGCAAATGCTTTTATAAATTGTGAGGAGCCTCTCTCCCTTTTTGTAGCAAGAGGGGCTGGAGCTTTGAGTGGAAAAGGCATTGTCTCTTCAAATTGTGAAGAGCTTTGAGGCTCTGCTTCTGCAGAGGGGGGCAAGGGGCATCTTCTTCATCTTTAGCAAGAGATTTTTCATGAGATTTTTCTTGAGCTTTTAAAGCTTCAAAAATTACTTTCCAAGAGGGAATCATATCTGCACCAGCTTTATCACCTTCAGCTACAGCATTCCAAAGTTCCACTCCTACTCTGTCCCACAAATCCACCATAAAAACTGTGGACTGGGTTACCCCTTGTAGGTTAAATGCGCTCCATTTAAGTATAAGTTTTAAATCATGCGCAGGCAAAGGTTTGCCTTGCTTGTCTGGCAGCTTTGACATGAGGTAGAAAATGTCTCTTTCTGGGCTGGTCATCCCCTGACTCTGACCCATAGTCCCCTGGAGCGACTCACCTCTTTTCCAGAGGATCAATTGCAGACCGGAGTGGCTCCTGCTTCTTTCCACGGCTCAACCACAATCCTGAAGGCTCTCACTGTCCTGCAGCTTCACCTTCGGCAAAATCCTGAAGTTCTGCAGGGCTCACTGTCCATCACCAAAAGGCAATTCCGGTCCCCACACAGGGCAGCAGTTGTCGAGTGACATGTGGCTGTGGGTGATGGAACAGACAGGGCAGATTGCATTGATGCAAAAAGCCAATTTTATTGATACAGAGTTGAGTATTTATATCTTTTCAGCAGTAGCTAAAAGTAGATTCTCATATAAATGGTAATCACTATAACAACCATATCTATGTTTTTTAATAACATTGCAAAACTAAAGCTAGAACTGACCAGTACAGGTACATACCAAACATGCTTCTCTCTTATGCTCTCTATTTTGTGGTAGGCTGCACTGCCTGCCATGGTTTGCAGCCTAACAGCGTTGCTGTGTTCACTTCTGACTTAAGTTTAGCTGTGCTCTCACTTCTCCTTTCTATCTGTAACTCCACATTGCCCAGGGCTGGGGCTCACAGCTTGACCCTTTGTATTCATGATACACATCCAGGTTGGCTCAGCATCAGAGACACCTTTCCCTTGCTTGTCCCCACCTGCCATCACTGCCTGCAGTGTTCTGCTCTAACTGGAACCTGGGGACACTTTCTCACTCATGTCTCACTGTGGGATTTATTAGAACTGCAAGAGACTTCAGTATTTCAATCTCACTATGACTTCTTGAGAAGTTATTTGAACACACTCGGAGGGACTCAGTCTGATGTAAACAGCAGCAAAGCCCCGCGAGGCTCATTCAATTAAGTCCCTGTGCTGTGGCTGTGCTGCTGAGCTGGGCTGGGCTCCTGGCACAGAGGCAGCTCCTGGCAAGCGGCAGCGCTGCAGAGAGACAGCTCTGCCCAGGAGCAGCTCCTGTGCACAGCCCAGCAGGGCTGGGGCACTGCCAGGGCAGCTCAGGGACACGAACAGGGCACACCCAGAGCTCACAGGTGCTCAGCATTGGAAAGGGCTGTGCCATGGCCCAGGGGGGCTGTGTCATAGCCATAGGCACCTCTGGGGCTGTGTCACAGAGCCCCAGAGCAGCTGTGATGTCACTAGGGGGCCGTGTGACATCACAGAATGGGCTGCGTGAGGTCACAGATTGGGCTATGACATCACAGAGTTGGTAGTGTGAGGCCATGGAGCAGCTACAGCATCATAGGACTGTGTGACATCACAGACCAGGCTCTGAGGTCACAGAGTGAGCTGTGTGACATCACTGAGTGACAGCACAGAGCAGGCTGTGATATCACAGAGCAGGCTCTGACATGATAGAGTGGGTGGTGACATCATAGTGCAGCTTGATGACATCACAAGATTTTGTTACCTAAATGAATTGCCGGTGACATCCCAGAGTGGTCTGTGACATCACAGGGGCTGTGTGAGGTCACTGGGGAGGTCACTCTGTCCCAGCCCCCCCTCACAGTCCCCCCAGAGAAGTCCAATGCTGCTCGTGCACAGCAGGGTCCCCTGTCCCCCCGGGTCCCCCCTGCCCCCCGGCACCGCAGCCTCCCCCAGAGGATCTTCCACAAGATCGACCCCCAGAGCCTGACATGGGGACAGGAGGGATGGGACTGTGAGGGGTGGGACAGGGGGACAGGGACCCTCTGGCAGTGTCCCTGTGTCCCCCAGGGTGAGAGCCTGGCCCAGGGCTCCTTCACCCTCTTACGAACGAGGGCTTGAGAGCGCTTAAAAAATCCTCAGCAAGGGATCAGCAAAAACCTGATTTAATATTCAACGACAGCACAACAAAGTGCCTTGGCAAGAGTCACTCTACTCCTGACTGGACAGTTCAGGCACAGCAAGGGAAAAAAGAAACAACAAAACAAATCAAATCCAGTCAATCACACTAGAAATGAACTGCGACCTGGAGCTCTTTGTGTGTGTGTGTGTGTGTGTGTGTGTGTGACAAAAGGAGAGTTAGGGCAAGGATAAAAGGAATACGGCGTAAAAGCTTAATAACCCTCACACTTAACAGTACAGAACTTATACTTTAAACATAACATACCTTAAACGTAACGATTTAGCAAAATAACAGAACTTAACATTTTTTAATCTAACTTATTATATACATATATATAAAAGAACATAGAAATAGAAATATCTCTAATCCTTCCCTAAGAAGGAGAGAGTGCTGACAGAGCACAGGATGCTCTGCTGAGCACGGGATGGCCCCGAGGGTGATGTCAGACACAGCCGGGATGGGAGTGCCAAAGAACAGGGGGAGCAGCGGGAGAGGAGGAGGTGGGACAGAAGAGAAGGAAGGGAGGGGTCCGGAGGAATGATAAAGGAGGAGCAGCGGGAGGAAGAGGAGCGATCAAGGGGGTGGAGCAGAAAGAGGAGCAGTAAAAGGAGCTGCTACTTGTGTCCATCGCTCTCTGTGTCGGCAACCCTCAGCCCCGGGAGCATCGCCCCCCCGGGGCATCCCGCAGGTGACGGGGCAGGGGGAGCTCGCCCCAAAGATCTTGTGCGGTGCATGGGGTTCTTTTTGGGAGGGGGGGGATTTTTGGACCTTGTAGGACTCCAGAACTGAGCCCCAAATATCTTTGGTTGATCCTGGGAGAGTTTGTTGGGTTTTTTGGGGGGGGGGAGGGGGCGGATGTTTGGATGTTGCAGGACTCCAAATGTGAGTCACAAATGGCCCTGGGGGGATATTGAGGATTCCCCGGCACGCGGGTTTTTGGGGGGTCCAAGTGGCGGCTGCCGGGAGAAGTGGGATGGGGTGGGATGGGGCCCGAGCAGGGTGGGATGTGGATTGGGGTGTGGGATGAAGTCTGGGGGAGGGGGATGGGTGAGCTGGGGCCTGGGATGAGGCAGCCGAATGTTGGGGGTGATGAACGCGTGGGGACCCCACTCCTTCGGGGCTTGCGGGGTATCGGCCACCTGTGAGGGAGTTTTGGGGTGCCCCTAATCCTTCCGGGGGTGGCACTGGCAGCGGGGGACACGTGGCTGCAGCACCTCTAGAGCACACCTGCGCCCCCCTGGACCCCAGCGCCGCCGGGAGCGGAATTTGGGGAGGGGGAGGTGGGGGGCACCCAGGCCGGGCCCCCTGCTGGGCGCTGTCCCGGTGGGGTCGAGTGTGGGGGGAGCCCCGCGGGGCCCGGCCCTGCCCGGGCACGGCTGATGCCGCCCGCCCGCGCTCCGCACTGCTCCGGCCTGGTGCTCGCAGTGCCGCGCGGGGCGGGGCCGCTTTGGGGACCCCCCAGGGCAGAGCGCGGCTGCTTTGGGGCTGTGGCACCTGCCCGGCGCTGGGCATGGGCCGTGTGGGGGCAGCTGGGGCCGTGCTGGTGGCACTGGTGGTGCTGGGAGTGCCCCCGGCCGTGGGGTGAGCGGGGGGCGTGGTGAGAATGGGGGCGGGGGCTGGGAGCCCAAACTGAGTGAAATGGGGATTGGGACCCCCAAAGTGGGCAGGTGGGACCTGGAACCCCCAAAAACAATCATGGGAGAGGAGGATGGGGGATTAAAGGGAAGATGGTGAAAGGGAGAGAAGAGCAGGGGAAAAGAGGGGCTGGGACCCCCAAAGAGAGTGGGAGGGGGATGGGAGACCGAAATTGAGTTGGGAAGGGTGTGTGGATTGGGAGAAGGATGGGAAAGGGGAGGAGAGGGGAGGGAAAGGTGGGGTTGGCACGGAAGAAGGGTGGTTCCATGGGGGTCCAGCCCTGTCCCCCAGCACTCGATCCCCGGAGCAATTCCCTGGGTCTCTGAGGGAGGTGGGTCTGCCCTGGGGGGTCCCCAAGCCCCCTGTCCATCCCTGGGGCTGATCGGGGAGTTCCCCCCACCCAGCAGCCTGTGCTGCAGAGCTGTGGGGCAGAGGAGGGTGGGGAAGGGGGTCTGGGTTTGGGTGTGGAGGAAGAGCTGGAGGAAGAGGAGAGAGAGAGGAGGAGGAGGAAAAGGAGGAGCAGGAGACCCATGAGGTTTCACCACCCACTGTGTCCACAGCACCCCCAGCTCCAGGATCATTGCCCCCCCACCTTCCATAAGTGACCGTGGAGGTAGAGCTTGACCCAAATCTATTGGGGTTGTCCAGGAGGGGTTTTTGTCTGGATGAGTGTTTGGAACTCACGGATGCTGGAATTGAGCCCCAGATATCTTTGCATGTCCCTGGTGGGGATTTTTTGGGCCAGAGGGGATGTTTGGATCTTGCAGGACTGCAAAGCTGTGCCATAAATGCACCTTGAGGGAATACTCAAGGGGATCCATGTGGGAATTGCCCAGTATTGGAAGGACAGGACATCGGTTTGGGGATCCCTGTGAGAGCTGGGGGGTGGAACGCAGGACTCCTGGAGTGGAGAGAGCAGAGAGGGGCGATAGCGGAGCTGGAGGACCCCCGGCAGCCTGGAGGGGTGAGGGAACCTGGAGATGAGGCAGGGCCAGGACACTGTGACACTGAAAGGGGCGGTGGAGAGAGGGGGAAGCCCCGAGTGCCTGGAGTGGGGGGGAGCCTGAAGAGGGGGACCCTGGGAGCCCTGGGAGCCAAAGCAGCATCAGGGAAGAAGGGAGCCCTGGGACCAGCGAAAGCCCACGGCATCCCTAAGCAGGAGCCCGGAGAAGGGAGATCCCCAGGACCCATGGGAGCCCCAGCAGCTTTGAGAAGGGGAACCCCAGCACTCCAAAGACAGGGGACTGGAAAGGGGGAACTGCTTGTAGGCTTTTTTTGGGGTCACACTTGATTTTTTGAGAATTTTATAGACACAAAACACCCGGTGACTTTTAGAGCTGGACTTGGGCAGGAGGAACCCCCAACCCAAAGCACTCACACCTTTTTTTTGGCCCCTAACCAGGATTTCCCATTGCCAAAACTTGGCTGGATGGAGCAGGAGGCTGCGAGGAAGAGGAAGATGGCCCACTACCCCCAGGCAGGTGAGGAGGAAGTCACTGCCCCTTTCCCCCTCTCTTCTCCTCCATCTCCCAGCCCAGCATCGCCCCTGGCTGCAGGACAACCCTGCTGCTGATGCTGTCCTGCAGGGACAGATTGGGGGATGTCCTTCCCCTTCCCTGTGGCACGGAGGCAAATCCCATCCTCTCCTTGTCCTTCCTCCCCAGGCAATGAGCTGCAGACAGAGACCAGGGAGGGCAAACCCTTGGGGCAGAACCTGGTGGAAGAGGCTGTTTTGAGCGGCTCCATGGCACAGGAGTTCAAGAGGGAGGAAAAGCCCCAGAGATGCTGCACAAGGAGGGGCTCCAAGCCCAGTCCAGGGTGCTCTGAGGAGGAAAGACCCACCCTGTGCCAGGAAGTTGTCCAGAGCTTCAGCCAGAACTCAGCCCTGGTGGTCCCTGAGCAGCTCCATGATGGGGAGAAGCCCTACGAGTGTGGGAAATGTGGGAAGGGCTTCAACAAGAGATCCAACCTGATGGTCCACCAGAGGATCCACACAGGGGAGAGACCCTATGAGTGTGGGGAATGTGGGAAGAGCTTCAGCCAGAGCTCCAGCCTGATCTGCCATCAGAGGATCCACACAGGGGAGAGGCCCTATGAGTGTGGGGAATGTGGGAAGAGGTTCAGCCAGAGCTCCAGCCTGCTCTGCCATCAGAGGATCCACACAGGGGAGAGGTCCTACGAGTGTGGGCAATGTAGGAAGAGCTTCAGCCGCAGCTCCAGCCTGATCTACCACCAGATGATCCACACTGGGGAGCAGCCCTATAAGTGTGGGGAATGTGGGAAGCGCTTCAGCTGCAGCTCCAACCTGATCCAACACCAG
The DNA here is from genome assembly GCA_036630365.1 of Acanthiza pusilla. NCBI lineage: Eukaryota > Metazoa > Chordata > Aves > Passeriformes > Acanthizidae > Acanthiza > Acanthiza pusilla. Next base: position 1,859,968 of record JAXCHO010000011.1, read on the forward strand.
AGGATCCACACCGGGGAGAGGCCCTATGAGTGTTCTGAATGCGGGAAGAGGTTTCAGAGCAGCTCCCATCTCCTCTTGCATCAGCGGATTCACACAGAGGAGAGGCCCTTCCGCTGCCCTGACTGCAGGAAGGGCTTCAAGCAGAACTCCCACCTCATCAGGCACCGGCACATCCACACGGGGGAGAGGCCCTACGAGTGTCCTGAGTGTGGGAAGAACTTCTCCAGTAGCTCTCACTTGACCCAACACCAGCAGAGCCATGGGTAAGGGAAGCCCTGCGAGTGCCCCAACTGTGGGAAGAGCTTAGTGCACTGCTCCAACTTCATCACCCCTCAGACAAGCCACATTGGGCAGAGCCCTGGTGACCCACACTCCCTGTGACCAACAGTGGGAGGACACCTGGCTGGTGGCTTCCAGGTCCTCAGATTCCCTGTAGCCACCTGGGCAAATGCAGGGGCAGGAACATCCATTGGGACTCAGATTGACACTGGAAATTCCTTGCGAAGAGCTGATTTCTTAATGTTACACCATAAAAAATCTCACCTGCTGTGTCCAGTTGTTTCTTCTGGTGGCATCAAGCAATGCTGGAGGATCTTGGAGGTTTTTTCCAACCTAAATAATTTCATTCTTCATCCTGTCAAAACAACCAAAATTGGGGTAAAGATAAAGAAATGAAACGAAGAGATCTAAAGCTGCATTTTTTTTTTTTTAACTGGGGTTTGGGGGTGAATTTGGGGTTCAGGGGAATGTTCAGGACGATTTGGGAGTTCTGTGGCCACCCAGGCCAGGGCATAGGTCATGATCTCATAGTTTTGTTGGCAGAACGAGTCCACCTGAGCCCATCTGTTCTCCAGGAATTCCAGTTGTCTGTCCCAGTCCCTGGCCTGGGTTTCCCCATTTGGGGTATGTCCCCCAAAATGCCTAAATTGCTGCTGAAGTGCCAGAGGTGTGGATGTTCTTGTCCAGCAACCTCTCCTGGACTGTGCCATGGGGGGACTGGGAGGGGATTTTGTAATTCTTGGGGGTATTGGTGGTGCCTTGAGGGGGGTTGGTGGGGTCTGTGAGGGAGTTTTGGGGGTCCTGGCCAGGCTGTGTGGTTACGAGAGGTATTGGTTGGGTCTTAGAGAAGATGGGAAAGGGCTTTTGGTGTCTCTTGGGGCCATTTATGTGCCACGGACTGAATTTGAGGGATCCTATGGGAAGCTGTGAGGAGGTTTGAGAGGTCCAGCATTGGCTGTGGGGCTGGGAAGGGCTTTCAGGGCAGTTATGACCCCCCAGATCCCCAAAGCTGCCACCAGATCCTGCTCCCAAAATGCTGCCAGGGGTTTGGGGGCTCCATGTTGGGGTTCCTTCTCCTGGTGCTGCAAGAGAAGGTGAGGGGGGTCCCCAGGGGTCATGTCTGTCCCCCAGAGATCATGTGTGACCCCCCATCCCAGTGTCACCCCCTTTTCCCTCCCCACAGGGCTCCTGACCCAGCTCCTGCTCCCCCCGGGAGGGAATTTGGGGAGGGGGCAGAGGGGGTGCGCAGCCCCCGCCGGGGGATGACCCCGAGCCAGCGCCTTTTGTTTAGCTCCAACCTGGCCTTGGGGCCGCGGGAGGAAGAGGCCGATGGGAAGCAGCTCCTGCAGGTGGGACAGTGCTTGGGCTCAGGGCAAGGTCCTGCCCTGCACACCTGGCTCAGGTGTGACACTGCCCCAGGAAGGGAGTGGGACACTGCCATCCCCACGGATCAGGGCTGGGAGCAGCACTGGAGCACAGACATGGAAACACTGGGAGCAACTGGGAGCACCCTGAGGCTGTGAATTATCCCCCAGCACCACCTTTCCAGGCCAGCCCTCCATGTGAGAAATGCTCCTTAGGCCTCAGCCCTGACCAACAGCCCCTGGGCTCAGCTCCTGTGCAGCTGATCACAAACACTGTCTGCTCCCAGGCACTGCTGCTGTCCAATGAGCTCGTGCTTGCTTTAGGAACAGCCTTGGGAACTGTTTTTCTTCCCTCAATGGCACAACACCCCTGTTCTCACACTGTCAAAGAGTCCTGAGTAAAGATTCTGGAAATTTCTCCACCATGTCCAGCAGAGTCAACCTCTGATGGCTCTGACGATGATGGACATGCTGCTGGCCAAACCTGGGCCAATTAGAGATGTTAGTTACGCCTCTGTGAAAACATATTTAAGAAGAAATCAAAACAATGTGAGCACGCACTTCTTTTTAGCCAGGGAAGGAGGAGGAGGAGGTGAAAATATGTGAGGGAAGCAACATGGAGGCACCAAGGTCAGTGGAGAAGGTGGGGGAGGAGGTGCTCCAGGCGCCGGAGCTGAAAACCCTCTGCCAGCCTTGGTGAAGACTATGGGGGAGGAGGTGGTCCCCCTGCAGCCCATGGGGTCCAGGGGGTGCAGAGAACCCCCCACAGCCTGTGGGGAGGTGCCGACGCCAGAGGAGCAGGTGATGCCTGCAGGAAGCTGTGATCCAGTGGGAGTCCTAGAGACTGAGAGTTGCAAAGGCCCTGCAGGAGAGAGAGAGGCCTTGCTCCC